>CM059201.1:1001334-1601334 GCA_030323885.1 Branchipolynoe longqiensis
AGGAGTGTCCTGCTTGTCCATACGGGTCTGTCTCTCTGGTAGGTTGTGAGGTCTCTGCGCGTAATTTGAGTGGTGTGTTGTGACAGTAGCAGAGTGTGAAGCGGCTACATCTCAGCCATCTACACATTTGCGGGGCAGCCAAGATGGTCTCTCTCTATCGATGCACAGCGATCGACTTCTCTCTCTCACAAGTGATGTATACTAACACAACTCTGTATCTAACACGAGTGATGTAATAAGGAAGACCGGTGAACACAGCCTGAGTTCTCACCTATGACCTCCAGACTAATTTACGTGATTAAAATCAATAAAGGCACACGTGCACTCCAACGGACGATGTAGTCAAGTGTCGCATATTTTGTTTCCCCGAAAGCAGTTAGAGTTATTAAATGTGTGGTCATCGTACATTGTGTAACACTATGTCAAAGTATTACCGACTAGCACGCTGTGTCTGATACGCGTGTTCTATTTTAGTCGTCGCGAGCCTGCGCGTGAGCAGTCGGCGTCGCGTTTTGCCATTGGCTTCCTCGCTGTTGCTTTGACAGCGCATACTTTACTGTGTGCTCTCCGACTGGACTGAGTTTATTTTTAGATGTAGCTTGTTTGACCCTTCGGCGCTACGTTTACGCGCGGCGACTCAAGACGTCTGCCCTGTGCATAAGAATTGCCACCATACGCTGGCGCAACGTTTACCGCGTGAATTTCTGCACGTGTACATTTATCAGAAACAGTTAAGCGTTCTACACACTTCCTCAGTGATTTCAATTCGTTCTGGAGCGACTTTAGAGCCTGACTATCTTCTGATATCCCTGAACTAGCCTGAATCCTGTCAGCAGGAACCCTTTTCGACAATTTAGAAGAAATAAAATTTAGAACTATCTACCTGACTAGTCATATTTAAATCTGTTAGTCGTGATTGAGCACGTCGTTGCTGTCTCAATACAGACCTATCACTTAGTATAAGCAAGAGTGAAAGCTTCCTCTAATGATTTAGGCCTATTGGTTTCCACGTACCACATAGTGTTGTCATCTAATAATGAATCAAGAAACCTTGATAGTAGAATTTCAAAGGTGTCAGTCCCCAAGGTAGCAGAAGGTAGTTTCCATCCCTTACTTGCAGCAGTTTTAAACCGTTGGCAATATGCTGCCACTGTCTCACCCTCATTCTGTACCATAGTCATTACTATACTTTTTAAGTGAGTTTTCTCATCAGCAGTTAACAAAGTTCTAGCAATTTCCTCCTTTATATCATTCCATGACCTAGCACCTTTAACTGTGAAAGCAGTGAATAACACTTCATGCAGTGTGCCCGTTGCATTAGAAAGTGCAAACCGAATTATATCTAGGTCAGAAACATCAGCAAGAACCCCAATCCTCTCAATAAGATCTACCCACTCTCTCAATGCACCTCTGTCAGTACCGTCCAGCATAGGCACAGACTTTCCATATGCTTTTAGAGCTCTTATCTTGGCTTCACTGCTCTTATGTTCTAAACTAGCTAACTCACGTTTTTCTCTACGTTCTTCTCTTTGATAGTCAGCTTCAGCACGTTCAGTAACCTCCAGTACCCTTTCTTCATTTTTTTCAGTTAGGTTCTCTATGCTATCTGCCATAAACTTAGTCCATGCTTCTAATCTATCACAATCATCACTCAAAATTCCCAAATCTACTTGGTTCTGTAACCACAATCCAAATTGTTCACGTAAAGCATCCTCCTTTAATCGTGTTCTAGGCATTGTGAATGTGTAGTGTGTATTGTGTAGTACAAGTGTATTTAAATACAATATATTTAATAATATATTAACCTACCACAAGTCAAATATATTTAAATACGATATATCAACCTACCACAAGTCAAATGTATTCAAATACGATATATCAACCTACCACAAGTTAAATGTCTTTTACATACAATACTACCATACCATATATCAACTTACCACAAGTCAAATATATTTTAATACAATATGTTAACCTACCAGAAGTCAAGTATTTTTTTCACGCTATTGAAATCCTCCTTGTAGCGGGTCAATGGGAAATTTAGTGTGTTGCGTAAAGCGCGGTAGAAACAAAGTCAAAGAATTGTATCCAACCGATAGAATTTACCTGTAACGTAGTAGAAAAGTGAAAAGTCTCTCCGTATGTATTAATACGCTCCCAATTACTCCAAGGTTAAAGAAAATTACCGAAAGTAGTCCGAAAATGAAAACAATTCTTGCGGCGACACGAGGCTTCAGACAGACGATAAAACTGTAATATTACAGTAATATCAACGTCCAAGACTAATGTAACCCTTAAGAAAAGACACTTTCGTCGGAAATTCGTCGACAAAGTAATTTACTTCAATTTAATCCTTGCAAAAAGTAAAAAGAATAGAGAATCAAATAGAAGAAAACAACCTATCCACTCCAGCCAACCCACCAGTCCGCAGTCTATGTCTCAGTCCTCAAATCTCTCAACCTCAAGAAATTTAGAATTTAAAATAGCATATCAAATTAAATGAAATAAAAATACTACAAATATAATATAGTTTCTATTAAATAATTCTAGTACTACTCCTAACGTCAAAAATGAAACTACACGTGTATTGAAGTCACACCACGTGCGTTCAAGTCACCCACGTGCGTTCAAAAATAACAGTAGTCAGCTAACAATTAAGTAAAGAAATATAAATGTGTAGTATCATAAAACAAATAAAAAGAAAATGCTACCGAAACATACCGAAACTATTCAACAAACCCTCTATAGTCAGTACTAACCAATCTCGGTAGTTTCTCAAGTCGTGGTCGCCATTTTGTAAACGTGCCGGCTGGTGGTGTGGGTGGTGTAAATAGGTCAAGTGAAAGCACTACAGGTAATGAAGGAAAACAGGGTAAGAATGAAAAGTAAGAGAATGAGACTCTCTGGTTTATTGCTTATATAGGTTCTCAAGATTCAAGATGGCCGTTGTCACATGATCCTATTCATCAATCACAGTACAATGCAGTGGTCACATGACTCACTCCTCCAATCAGAGTACAATGCAGTGGTCAATGATCATAACAATACCATGTGGGGGGGGAGGGGGCATGTGAGGTGACTCTTCCAAAGACTGTTCTTAGTCAAGCTCGGAAGTGACACTCCCTCTCAAAGACTATTCAATATACAAATTCTATACTCAATGAATAATAGTTTACCAAGTTCACACATCCCTCATATGCCTTTGGGTTTTTATAATTTAACATTTATCATTATATAGACAGTTTGTAGTTTATTATAGTACCTTCACCTCAGTTCACATGTATTATATCGGACAATTTTTACACAATGACTTAAAAATTTAGACTTGTTGCTTCCTAGCCAGACGTTTGGCATTATTACGATAGGGCAAGGACTGGTTGGATCAATGTCAGGATAATGTGACTGAGTGGGATATCAGGTTATGGTGCTGGCGGCCTGGTCTTCCAGTGGGGCAGCACTATAAAGTCACCATGAGTGTGCACTGTCACAAGTCGGTACCCGTCCTGATATGACCTTAGATGTTGCTATGCCGTAAAAACAACAACAAACAAACTTTATCTAACAAAAAACAACAAACGCAAACCCATCGGACTATGCAACTTTAAGTTGCCTAGTTCGAAGGCATTGAATTTCTGTTATTTTAACAGATAAATTTGTAACATATGAATAGATTAGAGTGATCTGTATAATCTGCCTTGCATTAGTTAAAAATAACTGATTTGAAATGACTAACTTGGGCGATATTTGAAATGTAACATGCAACATTAATTTTGGCCCGATTTTCACAACTCTAGCCCTATTACTGCAATAACAGGTTCTATTAAGTGACTTAGTATGACTCTTCTATGTAGGCCCGACCGACAAATACTTAACAAGTGTCTAGTGTCTACACCAGTGTCTAGGTTGAATCCGTAGGTTTAGATCGAGATAAGTGGTTTGCTTTTGGAAATTTGATGTTTTTATCGGACTATGCAGCTTTTAGACAAGAAAAAAAAAGAAAAACACCAGTACGATAAAAAAACTATAAAAACTAACAAAAATAAACGAAAGGCTGGGAAAAACAACAAAAAAGAAACAAAAACAGCAAAACAAAAAATAAACCAACAAAATCAAAACAAAAAAAACCAACAATAACAAAAGACACAAAAAAAACCAATATTTATTTAAAACAAAAAACTATTAAAAGAAATTTAAAAAATAACAAACAAAATAAAATAAAAATACAACCAAAACAAACAATAAACTGATGGTGCCATCTTGTTTTCCAGATTCCCCAATGGATGCTGTGAAGGGAAGCCGTAAGGCATTGCTGGTGACTGTGGTGGCCATCAACTTCTACTGCCTCTTTGTCGCCTACTACTACTTCATCTCCAAAGACCCTGCAGCCTCGGAGCAGCTGCAACACATCCAGTACAAATCAAGAACCAAGAAGATTGGCTTCTGGACTAGCTTCTTTGGGGATCGACACTGGGAGCTGGGTGAAGGCACCGACGACAAGATGGTGCAGTGTGGGAATCGGCAAGTGTCTGATGGTCAGGAATGTGAGAGACCCGGTGACATGTGACGGGCTAGTGTTCCACATTCGGGATGCGCATAAGCTCCGACTGAGCGAAGCATGAACCAAGTTTATCTGGCGCTGCTTAGGGAGAATCCCTACTACAAAGGGAATGGCTTCATTAAAGGGAAGGCTTTCTACAACTGCGGACTGCAACCTACAATCGAAATTCAGATATTTACGTTCCATACTTCTCAATGCACAAGAGCTCAAATATCAGGAATGTTGATCAATTTGTTTCCAAGCTTCCCCAAATTACACACAACAATCTGACCACTAACATAAGTACCAGTCAGCCGGGTGTGTGCTGGGTGGTGAGCCATTGCAAAACAGCTGGGTGGTAGAGAAGAGTACGTAAAAACTCTGAGTAAATATATCCACATTGACACATATGGGGGCTGTGGGGAGGCGCTGTCCAACCAAGAACTGTCTGGCAGACCTGGCAAACACAGGCAAATACAAGTTCTATTTGTCCTTCGAGAATGGAGCATGCAAAGACTACATCACAGAGAAGTTGAGCAATGCACTCATGAATGGTTTGGTGCCAATAGTCTATGGAGGGCTGACCCATGCGGACTACACAGCAATAGTTCCAGAGCATTCATTCATCGATGTTCGAAACTTCACTTCTGCCGAAGCGGCTTGCAGACTACCTGCTCTATCTGCACAGCAATGCCACATGCTTAATGCAGAGTACTTTCAATGGAGGAGCATATATGTGCGCGCTGGGATAAATGGCGTGAATGGGAATGCGATTTCTGCCGGGCTTTATACAACAGCTCAATGTTGACGCCACGAACCATAGACTTTGCAAACTTCGTGAACACAAGGGACTGTGATGGCAAACCTACGCAGGCATAGGGGTTGAATAGGCTACAGCTGGGTGTGATGATTTTCATGTGAAGGAGCATTGGCAAAGATTTCAAGGATTGGGATCAAGACATTGTAGAGAACTACGAATTAGCTTCCTGCGAGTGTGAGCTTATCGTGTCATGGATATAGGGTGGCCAGACGTCCTACTTTAGGAAGGACAGTTGTGCTTCTTTACTGCTTTTTATATACATCAACTCATCATAAAACATTTTGATTTAGGTTGAGTCTTCAGGTATAAGACTATAATACTATAATTTAATAGTCCAATATCACAATAAAACAAAAAGGACTTGGGGAAATGTGTTCATAGATCATGCAGAAAAAAAAAACCAAGTTCCTAGGTTATATTTTGTGAATAATATTGTATATTGTTTCACAAATATAACCTAGGAACTTGGTTTTTTTTTTCTGCATGATCTATGAACACATTTCCCCAAGTCCTTTTTGTTTTATTGTGATATTGGACTATTAAATTATAGTATTATAGTCTTATACCTGAAGACTCAACCTAAATCAAAAATGTTTTATGATGAGTTGATGTATATAAAAAGCAGTAAAGAAGCACAACTGTCCTTCCTAAAGTAGGACGTCTGGCCACCCTATATCCATGACACGATAAGCTCACACTCGCAGGAAGCTAATTCGTAGTTCTCTACAATGTCTTGATCCCAATCCTTGAAATCTTTGCCAATGCTCCTTCACATGAAAATCATCACACCAGCTGTAGCCTATTTCAACCCCTATGCCTGCGTAGGTTTGCATCACAGTCCCTTGTGTTCACGAAGTTTGCAAAGTCTATGGTTCGTGGCGTCAACATTGAGCTGTTGTATAAAGCCCGGCAGAAATCGCATTCCCATTCACGCCATTTATCCCAGCGCGCAACATATTTGCTCCTCCATTGAAAGTACTCTGCATAAGCAGTGGCATTGCTGTGCAGATAGAGCAGGTAGTCTGCAAGCCGCTTCGCAGAAGTGAAGTTTCGAACATCGATGAATGAATGCTCTGGAACTATTGCTGTGTAGTCCGCATGGGTCAGCCCTCCATAGACTATTGGCACCAAACCATTCATGAGTGCATTGCTCAACTTCTCTGTGATGTAGTCTTTGCATGCTCCATTCTCGAAGGACAAATAGAACTTGTATTTGCCTGTGTTTGCCAGGTCTGCCAGACAGTTCTTGGTTGGACAGCGCCTCCCACAGCCCCCATATGTGTCAATGTGGATATATTTACTCAGAGTTTTTACGTAGTGTTCTCTACCACCAGCTGTTTTGCAATGGCTCACCACCCAGCACACACCCGGCTGACCAGTACTTGTGTTAGTGGTCACATTGTTGTGTGTAATTTGGGGAAGCTTGGAAACAAATTGATCAACATTCCTGATATTTGAGCTCTTGTGCATTGAGAAGTATGGAACGTAAATATCTGAATTTCGATTGTAGGTTGCAGTCCAGTTGTAGAAAGCCTTCCCTTTAATGAAGCCATTCCCTTTGTAGTAGGGATTCTCCCTAAGCAGCGCCAGATAAACTTGGTTCATGCTTCGCTCAGTCGGAGGCTTATGCGCATCCCGAATGTGGAACACTAGCCCGTCACATGTCACCGGGTCTCTCACATTCCTGACCATCAGACACTTGCGATTCCCACACTGCACCATCTTGTCGTCGGTGCCTTCACCCAGCTCCCAGTGTCGATCCCCAAAGAAGCTAGTCCAGAAGCCAATCTTCTTGGTTCTTGATTTGTACTGGATGTGTTGCAGCTGCTCCGAGGCTGCAGGGTCTTTGGAGATGAAGTAGTAGTAGGCGACAAAGAGGCAGTAGAAGTTGATGGCCACCACAGTCACCAGCAATGCCTTACGGCTTCCCTTCACAGCATCCATTGGGGAATCTGGAAAACAAGATGGCACCATCAGTTTATTGTTTGTTTTGGTTGTATTTTTATTTTATTTTGTTTGTTATTTTTTAAATTTCTTTTAATAGTTTTTTGTTTTAAATAATATTTTTTTTTTTTTTGTGTCTTTTTGTTATTGTTGGTTTTTTTTTTTTTGATTTTGTTGGTTTATTTTTTGTTTTGCTGTTTTTGTTTCTTTTTTGTTGTTTTTTCCTGCCTTTTCGTTTATTTTTGTTAGTTTTTATAGTTTTTTTATCGTACTGTGTTTTCTTTTTTTTTCTTGTCTAAAAGCTGCATAGTCCGATAAAAACATCAAATTTCCAAAAGCAAACCACTTATCTCGATCTAAACCTACGGATTCAACCTAGACACTGGTGTAGACACTAGACACTTGTTAAGTATTTGTCGGTCGGCCTACATAGAAGAGTCATACTAAGTCACTTAATAGAACCTGTTATTGCAGTAATAGGGCTAGAGTTGTGAAAATCGGGCCAAAATTAATGTTGCATGTTTACATTTCAAATATCGCCCAAGTTAGTCATTTCAAATCAGTTA
The DNA here is from genome assembly GCA_030323885.1 of Branchipolynoe longqiensis. Lineage (NCBI taxonomy): Eukaryota > Metazoa > Annelida > Polychaeta > Phyllodocida > Polynoidae > Branchipolynoe > Branchipolynoe longqiensis. The sequence continues at coordinate 1,009,202 of CM059201.1, forward strand.
TTTTTAACTAATGCAAGGCAGATTATACAGATCACTCTAATCTATTCATATGTTACAAATTTATCTGTTAAAATAACAGAAATTCAATGCCTTCGAACTAGGCAACTTAAAGTTGCATAGTCCGATGGGTTTGCGTTTGTTGTTTTTTGTTAGATAAAGTTTGTTTGTGTTGTTGTTTTTACGGCCTAGCAACATCGAAGGTCATATGAGGACGGGTACCGACTTGTGACAGTGCACACTCATGGTGACTTTATAGTGCTGCCCCCACTGGAAGACCAGGCCGCCAGCACCATAACCTGATATCCCACTCAGTCACATTATCCTGACATTGATCCAACCAGTCCTTGCCCTATCGTAATAATGCCAAACGTCTGGCTAGGAAGCAACAAGTCTAAATTTTTAAGTCATTGTGTAAAATTGTCCGATATAATACATGTGAACCGAGGTGAAGTTACTATAATAAATTACAAACTGTCTATATAATGATAAATGTTAAATTATAAAAACCCAAAGGCATATGAGGGATGTGTGAACTTGGTAAACTATTATTCATTAGGTATAGAATTTGTATAATTGAATAGTCTTTGAGAGGGAGTGTCACTTCCAAGCCTGGCTAGGAACAGTCTTTGGAAGAGTCACCTCACATGCCCCCTCCCCCCCCACATGGTATTGTTATGATCATTGACCACTGCATTGTACTCTGATTGGAGGAGTGAGTCATGTGACCACTGCATTGTACTGTGATTGATGAATAGGATCATGTGACAACGGCCATCTTGAATCTTGAGAACCTATATAAGCAATAAACCAGAGAGTCTCATTCTCTTACTTTTCATTCTTACCCTGTTTTCCTTCATTACCTGTAGTGCTTTCACTTGACCTATTTACACCACCCACACCACCAGCCGGCACGTTTACAAAATGGCGACCACGACTTGAGAAACTACCGAGATTGGTTAGTACTGACTATAGAGGGTTTGTTGAATAGTTTCGGTGTGTTTCGGTAGCATTTTCTTTTTATTTGTTTTATGATACTACACATTTATATTTCTTTATTTAATTGTTAGCTGACTACTGTTATTTTTGAACGCACGTGGGTGACTTGAACGCACGTGGTGTGACTTCAATACACGTGTAGTTTCATTTTTGACGTTAGGAGTAGTACTAGAATTATTTAATAGAAACTATATTATATTTGTAGTATTTTTATTTCATTTAATTTGATATGCTATTTTAAATTCTAAATTTCTTGAGGTTGAGAGATTTGAGGACTGAGACATAGACTGCGACTGGTGGTTGGCTGGAGTGGATAGGTTGTTTTCTTCTATTTGATTCTCTATTCTTTTTACTTTTTGCAAGGATTAAATTGAAGTAAATTACTTTGTCGACGAATTTCCGACGAAAGTGTCTTTTCTTAAGGGTTACATTAGTCTTGGACGTTGATATTACTGTAATATTACAGTTTTATCGTCTGTCTGAAGCCTCGTGTCGCCGCAAGAATTGTTTTCATTTTCGGACTACTTTCGGTAATTTTCTTTAACCTTGGAGTAATTAGGAGCGTATTAATACATACGGAGAGACTTTTCACTTTTCTACTACAGTACAGGTAAATTCTATCGGTTGGATATAATTCTTTGACTCTGTTTCTACCGCGCTTTACGCAACACACTAAATTTCCCATTGACCCGCTACAAGGAGGATTTCAATAGCGTGAAAAAAAATACTTAACTTCTGGTAGGTTAACATATTGTATTAAAATATATTTGACTTGTGGTAAGTTGATATATGGTGTATTGTATGTAATAAGTTGTATAGGTGTATTGTATTAAGACATTTGACTTGTGGTAGGTTGATATATCGTATTTGAATACATTTGACTTGTGGTAGGTTGATATATCGTATTTAAATATATTTGACTTGTGGTAGGTTAATATATTATTAAATATATTGTATTTAAATACACTTGTACTACACAATACACACTACACATTCACAATGCCTAGAACACGATTAAAGGAGGATGCTTTACGTGAACAATTTGGATTGTGGTTACAGAACCAAGTAGATTTGGGAATTTTGAGTGATGATTGTGATAGATTAGAAGCATGGACTAAGTTTATGGCAGATAGCATAGAGAACCTAACTGAAAAAAATGAAGAAAGGGTACTAGAGGTTACTGAACGTGCTGAAGCTGACTATCAAAGAGAAGAACGTAGAGAAAAACGTGAGTTAGCTAGTTTAGAACATAAGAGCAGTGAAGCCAAGATAAGAGCTCTAAAAGCATATGGAAAGTCTGTGCCTATGCTGGACGGTACTGACAGAGGTGCATTGAGAGAGTGGGTAGATCTTATTGAGAGGATTGGGGTTCTTGCTGATGTTTCTGACCTAGATATAATTCGGTTTGCACTTTCTAATGCAACGGGCACACTGCATGAAGTGTTATTCACTGCTTTCACAGTTAAAGGTGCTAGGTCATGGAATGATATAAAGGAGGAAATTGCTAGAACTTTGTTAACTGCTGATGAGAAAACTCACTTAAAAAGTATAGTAATGACTATGGTACAGAATGAGGGTGAGACAGTAGCAGCATATTGCCAACGGTTTAAAACTGCTGCAAGTAAGGGATGGAAACTACCTTCTGCTACCTTGGGGACTGACACCTTTGAAATTCTACTATCAAGGTTTCTTGATTCATTATTAGATGACAACACTATGTGGTACGTGGAAACCAATAGGCCTAAATCATTAGAGGAAGCTTTCACTCTTGCTATACTAAGTGATAGGTCTGTATTGAGACAGCAACGACGTGCTCAATCAAGACTAACAGATTTAAATATGACTAGTCAGGTAGATAGTCTAAATTTTATTTCTTCTAAATTGTCGAAAAGGGTTCCTGCTGACAGGATTCAGGCTAGTTCAGGTATAACAGAAGATACTCAGGCTCTAAAATCGCTCCAGAACGAATTGAAATCACTGAGGAAGTGTGTAGAACGCTTAACTGTTTCTGATAAATGTACACGTGGAGAAATTCACGCGGTAAACGTTGCGCCAGCGTATGGTGGCAATTCTTATGCACAGGGCAGACGTCTTGAGTCGCCGCGCGTAAACGTAGCGCCGAAGGGTCAAACAAGTACATCTAAAAATAAACTCAGTCCAGTCGGAGAGCACACAGTAAAGTATGCGCTGTCAAAGCAACAGCGAGGAAGCAATGGTAAAGCGACGCCGACTGCTCACGCGCAGGCGTCGACGACTAAAATAGAACACGCGTATCAGACACAGCGTGCTAGTCGTAATACTTTGACGTGTTACATATGTAATGAACCACATTTAATGAGAAACTGTCCACAGTTAAAATTACTGCGTAGTAATATAAACTCTACTGCTTCGGGAAACTAAATAGCGCACTTGATACTCGTCCGAGTATTGCTATTGATTTTAATCAAGTAAAATTAACTGGTCTGGTAGACTCAGGTGCGGCTAAAAGTTTAATACATGTAAAAGCATTTCAAAATTTGGTTGATATTGGAATAGCACATAAACAATTGTATCCAGGTAGTAGGCTGAGATCAATCTCAGGTCATTTAATTCCAACTTTAGGTATGACTTATATTTCTATTTATAGTAAGTTATGTCCTTTCTTTGTAGTTGAATCATTAGCTTTTGAATTATTAATTGGCACAGATATAATGGAAATGTGTGAGGCTGAAATTTGTTACAGAAATAAATTTGTTTCCTTATGTGATATTGTACATCCATGGAGTAGTTTAGAATTAATTGATAGAAAAATGGCAGGAATAGTTCTAGAAGTAGACTATTGGAAAAAGCATTTTCCCTTGATATTTCCTGATTCTAATGATAAACTTAAAGCTATTAAGGTAATTGAGATGCATATAAGCACAGGTAATGCATACCCAATAAATCAAAGACCTTATAGAATACCTTTAAGTAAACGACATATAGTTGAAAAAGAATTAAATAAAATGTTAGATGAGGATATAATTGAAACTAGTTGTAGTCCTTGGGCTTCACCAGTTACGTTAGTGCCTAAGAAAGATGGTACTATACGTCTCTGTGGTGACTACCGAAAATTAAATGCAGTAACTATTAAAGATGCTTATCCTTTACCCAGGATACAGGACATTTTTGATCAGTTGCATGGTGCTAAAATTTTTACCACCATTGACCTTAAATCAGGGTATTGGCAGGTAATGGTAGATGAGGATAGCAGACCTAAAACAGCTATAAATACACACATGGGATTGTTTCAATTTAAGCGTATGCAATTTGGATTAACTAATGCACCTGCAGTATTCCAAAGAATGATGAATGTAATTTTTGCAGAACATTTAGGTAAATGTTGTCTAATTTATTTAGATGATATTATTATTTATTCACCAGATGAGGAGAGTCATGAGAAAGATGTGACTACTATATTGACTATCTTGCAAAATAACAATATGACTATTAAAGAATCTAAATGTGAATTTGGTGTGAAGGAAGTAAAACTCTTAGGTTACGTTGTATGTTCAGCAGGGCTGAAACCGGATCCTGAAAAAATAACTGCAATAAGAGATATGGCTTCACCGACAAGTAAAAAAGAAGTAAGACGATTGTTAGGATCGGCAGGATACTACAGACAATTAATTCCAAATTATGCTGATGTAGTTGCTCCTATAACTTATTTAACTAGTAATAAAAGTAGTTTTGAATGGACTATGGAATGTGAAATTGCATGGAATGAGTTGAAGACACTATTATTAGATTGTGTACTGTTGAAATTTCCTGATCCTTTTAAACCATATAAGCTGTATACAGATGCTTCTGAGTACAGTTTAGGTGCTGTATTAGTACAGGAAGATGAAAATGGAATAGACAGACCAGTGCATTTAATCAGTACTAGATTTTCTCCTGCTCAACGTAATTATCCTACTATAGAGAAGGAAGCATTTGCTATTATTTATGCTCTAGTAAAATTAAGACCTTACTTATACGGTGCAGAATTTACTATCTATACAGATCATGCTCCATTGAAATGTTTTTTCACTAAAGAAATTCGTAATACACGTATACAACGCTGGGCAGTATTATTAGCAGAATTTTCAGCACCAATTGTTTATATGAAAGGTGTAGATAATGTCTGGGCTGATATGTTGTCTAGATTGAGACCTAATACTGAAGCAAAAGAACCAGTGGAAATGTTTGCTTTTGATTCACTGTTAGCTGAACAGGTAATTCCTTTTGAACACTATGAACTGTCATATAATGAGGTAATTAATGAGCAGAAAAAGATGAAAGAGTATGCGTTAGGTGAGAATGAAGAAAAGAATTATTTGATAATGGATAATCTTCTTTATTCAACAGTAGCTCCTACTAAGAAAGATACGTATCCTAGATTAGTGTTACCAAAAAAATACAGGAATTCTGTGATAAAAATAGCTCATACAGAGGTAGGTCATATGGCTATGTCTAAAACATTGAAACGATTACAGGAACATTTTCGTTGGCCTGGTATGGCTGGAGATGTCCATAGATTAATTACCAATTGTGCAAATTGTGTGGTTAACTGTAGTAAACGCACACGTGCATATCCACAATCAATGCCATTGCCTAGGGCACCTGGTATGGTGATTGCTGCAGATCTATCTGGTCCATATCCAGTTAGTACTAGTGGTAATAGATATTTACTATCTATTATAGATCATTGTAGTGGTTGGGTTGAATATAAAGCATTGCCAGATAAATCATCGAAGGGGATTCATGATTATATATTTAATGATTATATTCCTCACCATGCAATTCCTTGTATGTTTATTTCAGACAATGGGTTAGAATTTAAAAATAAATTGATAATGGATCATTTTAAAGAATTAGGTGTAGAGGTAAGACATACAACACCTTATCATCCACAGTCAAATGGTATGGTGGAAAGATATCATAGAACCATAAAAAGCATTCTGAGGAAAGTTGGTTAATTCTCGTGCTAATCTATGGGAAACCCATTTGCCTGATGTGATATATGTGTATCGTACTGTACCTTCTGATAGCACTGGCTATTCTCCTTTCTTTCTAACCTATGGTAGACATCCAGGTACGAAGCATAGTTCTTTACTGTATCGATCGACGGGGACGATTGATTCGAACTTAGCATATCGTGTAGATGACTTATCTATGGCGTTAGCTAAAGCTGTTAAAAATCGAAAAGAAAGTCGAAATTATAATGTTGCTCGCTTGAGGAAAAAGGCGAATGCATTAAAACTAACTCCTGGTGATAAAGTTGTTTTATTTGTAAATGAGGCTGGACCTTTGGAGAGGAAATACGATCCAGGTTACATAGTCGTTAGATCACGGGGTTCAGTAGTGACTGTGGTAGGCCCTAATAACGATCGGAAAGTTGTTAACCGTGATAAAGTTAAATTAGTTGACTCTAAAATCATTTGGGATGATATTGCTCCACGATTAACTAGAACTGAACGAAGGAAAGGTATTTCACAACCTTTGCCTTTCGATCCGATTATTTCTGATCAAAATCGACGCACTAATGAATTATTAGTGAATAAAACAAAAATAAAACCTAAATTATTACATTCGAGAGAAATTGGTACTGGTCCGCTTACGCGACAGCAAGCGCGGAGCGTAAATCCAATATTTGGTAGTATGACGTCAGATAAAAGAATTGACCAATCACAGCAAAGAACACTGCGGAAGGATCGGCGAATCCGCAGACGTCTGAGTGCTTCGGCTCAGTCGGCAAAAACTTTCTTTGTTGCTGCGCCACTAATAAATAACGATTGCGCCATGCCTAACCATTGCGTTAATACGAAGCAAATATTAACACTATGCGCAAGTCGACAGCTCCAAAGCTAATCGACAGGGTTTTCGAGGTCTAATCATAAGAAATATTTATGTTCCTTACTAAATTAGCGCCAAGATTAACGGGTTGTATCGTAAGTTACGCCACTATTTAAGTTACTAAATACTGTTGTATTACAGAGATACAGTGAATGGTATTGACACCGTAGTAGCATTTCCATAATAAAGTGAAATTGACACTTGTTGCTTACCAAATGCTACGGAGCATTTCGGGTGGAATAAGCAAAGGAAGTGAATACTTTAAGGAAAAATGGTGCCATGTACTAATGTATTGTTATTCTATCGGGACATAGAGCGAAAAAAGTACACCGTGGTGACTGAATGTCTTACTAACAAATAACAATTTCATTTCTTTACCATTGACTTTTCTATTTATCTAAGTTAAGTTTTAGTACGCCTACCAATTACGGGGTGAGACGTAAAACAGGTGTTACTTAATACTTTGAGTTTAAACTGTTTAGCTACTGAAAAGAACTAAATTTCGTCACACTAACGACTGAAATGTTATGTTCATAGAAACTAACACTATAGCACTTTCGCTAAGACTTTGAAGATGTTATGTTTGTGAAAGAGGTAGATCTTGCATATGTAAGAATGGACATTATTAAAGCGGATAAATTGCAAATAACCAAAGATGTTATTTAATCCAATTTAGAACACACCATTGGATTTGCATTAACTTTTCTTAAGTACAAAAATCATTATTCATTGGCCGTGAAAAATCTAAAAACGCTTAAAATAGCACATTGACTTGCATTACCGTATTGATTCTATTGAATTCTCGCAAGCTAAAAAACTATTTTTCCATAAATATAGGTAATTTATCGAACCTGTACCTCTCGAGTGGTGAGAAAAGATGGCTGCGTAAGGTCGATAGAGCAATTCTATTCGACGAGCGTAAACTTTTCGCGAGTATACGGTAAGGACGATAAGAATCGGCAGACGGGAGCCGAGAGTCAATTTCTTATCGGGTGTCGACGGCGACACGCGTGAAGCGATAAGGCTAAATTGTTTTGACTTGTATGAAGCAGTAGTTACAGATAATTCACCGGCGCGTGAAGCGTAATTAGACATAACATGATTAACATGATCGATTTGTCTTAAAATCTCGCTAATCTGCGTTGTGGTTGATGGGGTTACACAGAAGCATTTCGTCATTGACTGGAACTGTGGTAAGGTTCAGGTCTTATGTTTTTGTACTAATAAATGCGTAACTCGATAACTAAGATACTTAGAAGCATAAACTAACATAGCTAAGACATCTGAGGTATCTATTCTATATTATTATGTGTATTACAATACAGATAAGTTGATTTAACATTATAAAATAAGACATTTAAATTAACTTGTTAAAACATTTTTTATTTTTCAATAAGAAATTCACAAGAGCAAGATAACAAATCTTAGCTATGAGTTAAACTGATATATATAATTTTTTGATATGATCTTCAACATTTATTTTTGACAAATGATCAGTATTGGTTCGGATAACATGAGTTAACACTGTTAGTCTGGGAAATCTGATTATAATTTTTTATCATATACTTATTGAATTATCTAGAGGAATACTAGGCAGAGTTGAACTTATGATTATCAGTGAGGAAGTATGATGTTTCACATATCTAGCTTGAGGTAGTGTAATTGATTTTCAGCAGGCTACACAGCGAAATGGGAGTAACTGATGGTAGTAAGACAACATTAATGAACTATTGGGGAATGACTTTCTCACTAATATAAAATGGCATGAACTAATTACTCTGTAACTCCATTACTTTATAGATAGCTGCATTTACGTTCATTTGTTATTTTGAATTCAATAGGACTGAAGGGTTGAATATATTTTTGTAATATGTTGTTTAACTTGAGGAAGTATGTTGTAACTCAGCAAGGCTGAAGAGTAATTAACATATATATTTTTTTGAGATCATAAGCCACTTTTTGCAATATATCATACTATTGTTATTAATTAATTAATATTGCTAAGATTGTATGGACATTGTACTATATTACACTGCATAACATGTTTTACTATTGATGATGTGAATGATACCACAGATGACTAACAACATTCTATAGGGTTTGACTGAGAGTTTCCTTAAAATGTTAAATGTTTAAATTTTATTTTTCTCAACAACACAACCAAATATGAAACTTACCTGGTGGATTAGGCCACATAAAAAACTTGGTTGTTGTGTCTTCCAGGAAATGTGTAATGCATACACTATATGCTACATATTGTTCAGGAGTCTTCTCTTTGGAGAAGGATGATAATAATGGCGGCCTATATGGTACATGTTGTGGTACAACATAGTTCTAGTTGGGAACAGGACTGTGTGGCCAACTCCATATGGATGGAGTCAATTTTTTTTGGGGGAATCATAGGGTTGGGATGAGTCATTTTTACATATGCTCATGTTGTCTTAGAGGGACACTAACCAATGTTATTCCATAGGGATGGAATGAACTTGTGTTCAGAGGGTGGGAATAACCTAATTACATGTTCTCATGAACACATAAAACAATTTCGAAAATAAAATCTAATGATTTTGGATTTTCGATAAAAAATGAACAAAAATCTATGAATATTATCATCATTGCCATGAAATATCAAAGATAGAGGTTGTCTGAATTAATTAAAACAATGCATAAAATACACTATTGCCATCATTGTCAGCAAATGTTATTCATGTTGAAGTATCATGAACAGTAAATGACTTGGATATTTATTCATTTGTAAAATGTGTATGAATGTTCAGTGTGCATGTGTTCATATATTATTCATTTGAATGTCATTGACAGGTATGATGTTAAATGTTGCATATGTTTATAGTTATTCATTGAAATTCATTGACAAATGATAGATTAAATATTGCATGATTCATAAAAATTCATTTAAAACTAAATAATATAATGTAAAATGTTATCATAATGGATTAAATGTCATAGTCAGAGGTTGATAAATGGTTCATTTATAGTGCATGGTTGTGATGGAATGTTATCATATATTGTGGAAATATGTTGATTGAAAGTCATGAACTGCATTTACATTGATTGTTATGACATATATTTCAGATGTAAGTATCCTAGGCAGAGGTTGTCTACACAAAAGGTTCTTTTGAAAATCATGTACATATGAGGGTTTAATGTTGCATAAAAAATTCATTGAGTTTCATGACATAATTGATGAACATTATCATGTATTACACTGTTAATTTGTTCCATTGACATTGACATATGATTGAACATTGCATATATTATTAACTATTAACTATCTAAAACTATCATTGACATTAATTTGTTATAGGGACCTATTGATGATCGTTTGATACTAGATATGTATATCATTAACATTATTAATGTTGTGGAAACATATTAATGATCTTTTATACTGAAGAGTTATTTCATTGACATTATTAATGTTGAGGAGACATATTAATGATCTTTGTACTGGAGATGTATATTATTGACATTACTCATGTTATAGGGACATATTAATGATCATGATTTACAAAATAACAAAACTATATTCATTTACAAAATGATATAATATAATCTATGAGGTTATAGATTTAAAATTAAATTAAAAAAATACTTCGAATAATTTTATTGAATATAAAACATAAAATTGATATGTTGTATCAGTGATTTCTATGTAAAAGAAAAAAAAAGAAGTCATCTATTGCCTTCTACGAACTATAGGAATCACAGCTGAAACAATTGACATCAGTACGGACAGTCGACTATGCTCAGTGTGCGAGGAGCTGCAGCATATACTGATGGTCACTATATTCTTAATATATGTGACTGAGCCAATGATTTCGCGTCCACAGTACGAGGAAATGCTAAGTTCACGTGGAGAGCTAAAGCATGTGCTGACCGGTGTTTCCATTAGTCTTCGAGAATATTGCAATAATAACATTGACATTCGATGAACTTCGTACGCAGCACTATCAGGCGTAGCAGTTCTGGAGAACTGTACTACAAGCTGATCGTCAAAACAGAGTTCGGCGGGAACTTTGACATATGTGACTGAGTCGAGGATTTCGCTACAGCAATGTGATGGACAATGCTAAAGTTCAGTTAGAACTAACGCATATGCTGCTAGTGACTGGATCGTGTTGGTGATATTAAGCAACGCAGACGGACGAGTTCACATAGAACTAACACAGAGACAGTTATATTCAATATAAATTCGCCGTTTCGTGGAGAAAACGCCTTAACATCGATAATCGACGTCAACAAATACAGAACATTCGAATACTACTATTCTATACGTTAAACTTGAGCAAAAGCATGTAAATCTATTATTATTTAATAATATAGATAAGTATTATGGTTTTGAAGTTCAAAAAAACCACTGTCATTGCTTTGTTTACATTATGCTGCTAAGTTACGCTATCGTATATGTTGAATTTCTGTTGATGCGATTATGATTGTTACAACTGATAATTGATGCTTTGTCTTTGTACAGGAGTTACAAAAACACATATTGATTCATCTTTTGCCATTATTTCGAGATAAAACGACTTAAAATTGGTGAAATCAAAGATTTTGGTCTAGATTTGCAAGAAAATAGTTCCTGAAACTATGTCATCGATTCAAACCGCTTAGGCCTTGTTTTCTCATTGACTTGAGTTCCGTAATGTTAATCCTATGAGAACCTGTCGATCAACCACGCGTCTACCATCGACGTCCCAGGTTTCTTCTATTTGGCATTCGGTAAAACAAAATGCCTACTAAAAGCGCAGCGATGTTGGAATATTTGACAGCAGATACCAAATCCGATTAAGCACTAATGTAAGATCGATGCTAAGTGACTGGACTGTGCCTTAGAATCGTTGCAGAACGACCTCTAAACCGTCACAAAACTAAAAAATGCTCGGAATAAGCTAAAAATGATGGCAAATGAATCGTATGCTTCTTAAGACATCATATATGTTATCAGCGGGGTAAAATAAGACTTAAAACATAGTTAATATTTAAATTATAAAAATAAAATATAGAATTATTTTATTAAATACCATAAAAAAAAAAGGAAAATGAAAATTTTCGGAATTTTTTTTTTTTTTTTTTCTTTTTGCTCTCGAAGTCAGATGTACCTTATCTATTAGCGCGACTATTTCAGACTCAATTCATTGTTTAGGTTGATAAAAGATATAGAAGATATTAAAGGGGATATAAAGGTGACAACGTAGTACTGTGCACTTCTTGCTATATGCTGGGCAGATGGTAAGAAGTGGAGGGGCGGAGTACGTTGTAAAATTGTCCGATATAATACATGTGAACCGAGGTGAAGTTACTATAATAAACTACAAACTGTCTATATAATGATAAAGGTTAAATTATAAAAACCCAAAGGCATATGAGGGATGTGTGAACTTGGTAAACTATTATTCATTAAGTATAGAATTTGTATAATTGAATAGTCTTTAGAGGGAGTGTCACTTCCAAGCCTGGCTAGGAACAGTCTTTGGAAGAGTCACCTCACATGGCCCCTCCCCCCCACATGGTATTGTTATGATCATTGACCACTGCATTGTACTCTGATTGGAGGAGTGAGTCATGTGACCACTGCATTGTACTGTGATTGATGAATAGGATCATGTGACAACGGCCATCTTGAATCTTGAGAACCTATATAAGCAATAAACCAGAGAGTCTCATTCTCTTACTTTTCATTCTTACCCTGTTTTCCTTCATTACCTGTAGTGCTTTCACTTGACCTATTTACACCACCCACACCACCACCCACACCACCAGCCACCCGGTTCGAACCCATGATCTCTAACTCATTCGGCCATCCCATCTGGTTAATTGCTGGAGTGATTTAAAATGGGCCTCCACCCAGTGATATGCAAAGGCTTTGTGAGGTTGTGTGATGCCCGGGGCCAACTCATTTACTGTATGTCGCTAAAACTCCACAGTGGTGGAGTGGTTAGAGTGTCTGACTTTTTTCTAGGTCAGACTCCTAATCTGAAGGTCAGTGGTTCGTTTACCTGTGCCCCCACCTCTGCCAATTTGGATTTCCACCGCTGTGTATAACTTACAGTGTCTCAAAGGCCAGTTGCTATCATACTATGTCTATGTGTTGTGGGAGGTTAAAAATCCCTTGGGTCGGTAAAAGTGTAGGCCCGGGCTTTCTATCGACAAACTGTCTAATGGTGAAAACAAGTCTATTCAGGCTTATCCATGATAGGCAGTATAAATCTTCAAGAAGAAAAAAATATAAGGTCTAGTAGTGAGAAATGTGACCAAGGAAGACATTTTCAGGGATGAAAGATCTCCGCAGTTCCGCGGATTTGCTGGATTTTTCAATACAGCAGCACCATCACCATTTACTAATATGTGGTTCAGACTCCGCAACACTATCAGCATCATCATCATCATCATCATCATCATCATCATCATGCTGTCGGTCGCGATGCGACAAAGACTGCTTTCATTACTTGACTGCCACTCTCCATTTAGCTCTCTGCTGTGAGAGTTGCGTCCATGAGTCGGTCTTTTACATGAAAGCTGCCTGCAAAAGTGTTGAAGTGCTGCTGGCTTTTGCAACTTACCAGCGGCACTCTCTCAAGGAGCAAATAGAGGTTTCACACCAGCAAGAACATGTCAAGACAGGCGCAAAACTATTTGTCCCTGCAGTGGCTGGTCGGGAGATGTTGGGAATTCCATACATCAACGGCCCTGAATGCTGCCACAGTAACATGGTTTTCTGTTTAGGGTTTGCTCTCTTAGCCTTCGGTTCTGTCAAGAACCTGTACCACAAGGCAGTGGTTTACAACTCTGCAGGGCAGGGGCATCAAACTCCCTGAGGTATTGCTATACCTGCAATACCTGCATACATACATACATGTATGCATATATACATACATATATACATACCTGTGTATGTATATATCATTATATGTATATACATATATATCTGTATATGTAGGTATATATGTATGTGTATATGGATGTATATATGTATACATGTATGTATGTATAGATGTATCTATACATGTAAATATACATACATGTATACTTGTATGTTTACAAACTTCCAAGCAAGTGTAGTGTGGCAACGTGAAGGGGGTGATACGGTGCATGCCTGGACCCCCCCACCCCACCCCTGATGGGGGCAGAGGGGGGCAGCACTATCCATATTCAGTACAACCCCGTTAAACCAAGCTTGGTTAAACCTAACGATCGGTCAACCGAAACTTTTTCGGCCGCCCGGCAAAATACTACCATTTATCATATTAAAAAAGTTGGTTAAACCAAAGTCGGTTAATCCAAAGTATCGGTGAATCCAAGCAAAATTCTCGAGCCTCAGGCCACTTCCAGTAAGGCTAGACCAAACTTTCAGGTGGTTATAAGGTCCTCTGAGTCTTTTTTATATGATAAATGGTAGTATTTTGCCAGGCTGCCGAAAAAAGTTTGGATTAACCGATTGTTTGGTTTAACTGAGCTTGGTTTAACGGGGTTATACTGTATATACATAAAAACATTAATCAAAGTGTCCACATACATTGTATATTGCATTCATAATGCAGCCACGTTTTTGCCAAAGCCAAGTCAAAGTCAAAACCAAAGCTCGGTTAAACCAATGATCGGTTAATCCAAACAAATTTCTAGGATCCCTTCAAGTTTGGTTTAACGGGGTTATATGGTATATGTACCTATATATATATATATACTTCTGAGCGAGGGTATAGACTACATCTCGGTTCTGATTGCGCATGCGCTGAAAACGGCGTTGGGAGCAAAGCAAAGGCGTACGGCCATCGGCCAAAAACAATAGCTAACCTAACAAATGACATAATGGCATCAATGAACCAAAAACAATTAGGCGAGGAAGAGGCAGTAGAAGTTGATGGCCACCACAGTCACCAGCAATGCCTTACGGCTTCCCTTCACAGCATCCATTGGGGAATCTGGAAAACAAGATGGCACCATCAGTTTATTGTTTGTTTTGGTTGTATTTTTATTTTATTTTGTTTGTTATTTTTTAAATTTCTTTTAATAGTTTTTTGTTTTAAATAAATATTGTTTTTTTTTTGTGTCTTTTGTTATTGTTGTGTTTTTGTTTTCGATTTTGTTGGTTTATTTTTTGTTTTGCTGTTTTTGTTTCTTTTTTGTTGTTTTTGCCAGCCTTTTGTTTATTTTTGTAGATTTTTTATCGTTCTGTGTTTTCTTTTTCTTCTTGTCTAAAAGCTACATAGTCTGATAAAAACATCAAATTTCCAAAAGCAAACCACTTATCTCGATCTAAACCTATGGATTCAACCTAGACACTGGCGTACTCGTTAAGTATTTGTCGGTCGTCCTACATAGAAGAGTCATACTAAGTCACTTAATAGAACCTGTTATTGCAGTAATAGGGCTAGAGTTGTGAAAATTGTGCCAAAATTAATGTTGCATGTTTACATTTCAAATATCACCCAAGTTAGTAATTTTAAATCAGTTATTTTTAACTAATGCAATGCAGATTATAAAGATTACTCTAATCTATTTATCTGTTAAAAATGTATCTGTTAAAATAACAGAAATTCAATGCCTTCGGACTAGGCAGCTTAAAGTTGCATAGTCCGATGGTTTTGCGTTTGTTGTTTGTTTCACCTCTGCATTTTAGGTATGCCCCATCACACTCTCTACACACCCCCCCCCCCCCCCGCCTCTGCATGCCACTGCCTCCCCCTTTGGCAGTTTGGGCTTTACAGGGTGTGGTGGCCGAATCGGTAGAGCGCAGGCTTCACATGCAGAAAGTCAGTAGTTTAATTTCCCATCCGAGTCAGATCAATGACTTATAAAATTGATAGGTCTACTTGTCGGTTCCTAGCCTGCCACTGGGAATTAATAGAATAGGACAAGGACTGGTTAGCTCAGTGTCAGGATAATGTGACTGTGTGAGATATCTGGTCAAGGTTACGATGGATTGGTCTCCCAGTGGGGCAGCACTATAAAGTCACCATGAGTGCGCATGCAATGTCACACGTCTGTAGGTACCCTTTCTGATATGATCTTAGATGTTTCTAGGATGTAAAACTCCAACAAACATACCTTTGGCCTTGATCCAGTTGAAGTCAGCACTTAGACCACATTTGGATTATTTCCACATATACAGGTGGCGCTGCCATCAGAGGAAAGTGGAACTAGACCCTTGGATAGATGTACATGTATACACAGTAAAACATCTCTATACCGACCCCTCCACAGATCGACCACTCCCCTATATCGATCGCTTTATCTGGTTCCCAACAATACCATTGTAACCATATTCGAACTCCCTAAACCGACCACCTCCCTAAATGGAGCACTTAAAGTCGGTCCCAAGGTCGGTCGATTTAGAGAGGTTTTACTGTAGTTAGATAGCATCAGATAGGTTGAATAATAGTCGAGAACTGAGAAGGCCTTGTTCTTGTGTATACTCCCATACTGTTTCTTTGTGTCTATTTTAATTTGTTACTCGATTGATTTGATTGAGCAGGGTACATTTCAATCACGGACAATCGGTCTTCCTCGTTACACTGTTCCTCAGCCTTATCCTGGTCATGCCGAGCACCAGGCTATGCAGTAACAAGTATCAATGTGTAGTAGGCTGCACTGAGCCCTCAGGCAAGGAGCCACATAGACAGGTAGGCGTGGGTAGTGTGGTGATATCAGGGAGCCTATGTGGTGTAATGGTTAGCACGCCTTTGTTTTGCTGTCGAGCCGTTTTCAGCGCGCAGTCGGAATTACGAACTAGTCTATAAATGGTTCGGTGGCAGCCGCTTTCTGGGCACCGGTACGTAGACCCCAACACCGAGGAGAATAAAGCCAAATCAATAACCTCCAAATCAACGCGACTATGGCACTTGATGGGGATATGACAAAATAGCAGTGGGCTGAGTTGGTTGGTTGTTGGAGTTTTACGTCCTGGCAACATCTATAAAGTCATATCAGGACGGAGCGATGGGCGTAGGTTGGTTGCATGTTTGAGTTTTACGCCTTGAAATATCTACGGTCATATCAGAACGTGAGCACCGACTTGTGAAGGTGCACACTCATGGCGAATTTAATAGCGCCCCACTGAGAAATCAGACCCAATCACATTATCCTGACACTAAGCCAACCAGTCCTTGCCCTATCCTATTAATGCTGAGCGCTAACGTAGGAAGTGACAAGTATCAATAGTTTGACTCGACCAGGAACCACGCTCTACAGATTCGGCCCCCGAGAAGGTGCCTGAGAAAAACACCGCTGTTGCGGATTCCGAGGGACACCAGTTTGCGAGGGACACATCGCTTCTGCACATGTGTCAACATCGAACAGCATCATCACTAACCTTTTAAATTGAATATAATGTTTTTGGTAAAGATGTTTTCTATATGTGTACCAAACGTTTTGTTTCTAGATGATGTAATTTAAGAGATATTTGACTTCTTGTCTATTTTCTGTATGAAGATTGCTTACGGCCATTGACAATGCCTTGAGTTTGATGCTACGCGCAGTGCAAAACGTTAGTTTTATTCAAAATAATAGAATTCAAGAACCCTAAGCTTATAAATTTAATATAGTCTTTATGGTAAAGATGTTTTCTATATGTGTACCAAACGATTTGTTTCTAGATGGTGTAATTTGGGAGATATTTGACTTCTTCTGTATGAAGATTTGCTCACGGCAGTTAACAATGCATTTGAATGGAAGTGTCCCTGTCAAACTGGTGTCCCTCGGAATCCGCATCACCGCCATCCCCACAGTTCAACAATCTCCCTTGCCATAAAGTTGCCTGGTATTCCTCACCCAGATACAAACGAATCTAGCATCAAAAGCTCTCCAAACATACCTTTGCTTAGTTTGTTCAGTTCATGCAACATGTGGGAGGAGAGTTGAGGTCTGTGATGTATGACCTAGAGTGGTTCCCCACACACAGGGGAAGCCATGGCAACCACCAAGATGGCAGCCACAGAAAGCTCTCAATTCAACTAAGCATATATAAACAAACAAGAGAGAGAGACAATCAGAATGCCCACAATGACAATAGTTCCTCCAGCAATGGTTGTCGTACTTACCTTGATGAGGTTACACCAGCCTGCCTGTCTGCATCCAACCTGCCTGCCTGCCACCAGCCACTGGGGGCAGGCAGTATCGAACTATTTTATATTTCGCCAGCGTGGGTATTTAGGTCAGTGCATGCGCTGTTTGGCTGCAGGATAACACACTGTCACACTGGAAACTCAATGGCTGTGAGTAATCTTCATACAGAAAAAGTGAAATAGCTCTAAAACGACACAACCTAGACACAAACCGCTTGGCAGACAAACAGATAACATGCTTAACAACCAGATTATATTAAATTTATAAGGTTAGGGTTCTGAATTTCTATTGATTTTGAATAAAACTGACGTTTTGCACTGCATGTATCGGCAAACTCAGTGTATTGGCAATGGCCGTGAGCAATCTTCATAGACAAAAAGTGAAATATCTATAAACCCACACCACCTAGACATAAACCGCTTGGAACACATATAGAAAACGTATTCACCTAATAGATTATATTAAATTCATAAGGTTAGGGTTCTGCATTTATATTAATTTTGAATAAAATAAACGTTTTGCACTGCGCGTATGCAAACTCAATGCATTGGTAATGGCAGTGAGCAATCGTCATACAGAAAAAGTGAAATATCTCTAAAACCACACGACCTAGACACAAACCGCTTGGAACACATATAGAAAACATATTCAACAAACAGATTCTATAAAATTCATATGGTTAGGGTTCTGCATTTCTATTAATTTTGAATAAAATAAACGTTTTGCACTGCACATACCAGCAAACTCAGTGGCCATGTGCATTCGTTCTGCAGCCAAGCTGCGCGTGCATAGACAATGTTTACAAGCATTGAAAGGGGTCTATGGTGTGCGATTTACTTTTCTGTGCGCCGGCAGCTGTGCACTCTACCTGCAGTAAACAGGTTGGAGATCCTACCTCGATTGGGCTATGGTGGTTAAATACCGCATTCGTCCCCCGGTTCAATTTCGAAGGTCGAATTTTATATAGGATTAGTTAACAGGTTAAAAAATATGGCTATGGCACACTGAGTTTTGGGATGTTTTCATATTGGAATACATCACTAGAAAGCAACAAATTATATCTAATTTCCTGGATATTCCTAGGACATTTAGTTGGGACCGGATTGAGTAAATTAACAATGAATATTAGGAAATAAAAGGTTATTATTGCCGGAAGTGATAGTGAGGATAAGCTCTCACTACCTATAAAGTACTTTCTCATGGCATGTATATCAAATAGCCTCTGATAACCAAATCCAACTCCCAGCCTTCACGAGGCGAAACTGTTTCTACTGACGGGAGAAGGGGCAAAGGCGGATCTCTGGCGCTTCAAAACCAGATGCTTCGGGCAGGTGGGGCTCGTCAATCTTGGCTGACTGCTCATCTAGGAGAAGGTAAACTCTGATTTAAAACCCCCGCTGCCGTGCAGCTAGTCCCATTTATGGGAAGGCCAGAAGTTGGTAGTGCACACCAGCAGCCATACCGACTCAACTGTCGGCCTAAACTAAGTGTGGCGCGCAACAACTTTGTTGGTGTGGTCAGGGGATGTCACCCCTTCAAGTGGATGAAGACTGGAGCAGCAGATGAGTTAGAAGATCAATAGCTTTGAAGGTGTAACAGCAAGATGATGTGGCTCATCAGGGCACACTCTGACAAAGATGAGTAAGTGGCCAGTCACTTTGGAAAGGAAGGGGAACCTACCAAGTATTTACCCATAGTAAGCAATGGAATCAAATATTTACAAGATATTGGTGTCAATGGCAAAGACATTAAACTAATTGTGAACTTATACTGGACACAACGTGCATTTATAAAAATGGAGCAGGGCCTATTGGATGAAGTTTTGATTAAACGAGGAGTTCGACAGGGGTGTGTATTGTCATCATGTCTTTTTAACCTGTACACAGAGATGATTTACAGACACATTGAAGATTGCAAGGGAGTGACAATAGGTGGCATGAATATCAACAATCTTAGATATGCCGATGACAGTCTAATACTAGCAGACAGTGAGAAAAACCTACAAGATATTGTGAATAGAATAAATAAAGCTGGAATACTATTCAACATGAAGATGAATGCCAGGAAGACCAAAACAATGGTTATAAGTAAAAAGACAGATAAACCAAATATCAATATAACCATAGATGGCACAAACATAGAACAAGTATCCGAATTCATATATCTTGGACAAAAGATTACAAATGATGGGAGATATAAGGAAGAAATTAAGAGAAGGATAACAATAGCCCGAACAACATTCTCCAAAATGTATAGAGTGTTAACATCAAGTAAGATATTAATACATACAAGGAAGTGTATTCTTCAGTGTTATCTGTGGTCTACTCTAATGTATGGGGCTGAGACATGGACAATCTCTAAGAAAATGTACAAACATTTAGCAGCATTTGAGATGTGGACTTATCGAAGGATGATGAAAATATCATGGACAAAGAAGATCACCAACAAAGAAGTTCTCAGAAAAATTAAAAATAAGAAACGCTTGTTTGCCACTGTACAGACAAAGAAACTTATTTATTTTGGCCACATCATTCATCAGAGTTCAATATACCGTACATTGTTGGAAGGGAAGGTGAATGGCAGCAGAGGGAGAGGGAGACCAAGAACATCATGGTTTATAAATATTTCACAGTGGACAGGCTTGAATTATTCACAGTCTTTCAGAATAGCACACCATCGGGACAAG
This sequence comes from Branchipolynoe longqiensis, assembly GCA_030323885.1. Lineage (NCBI taxonomy): Eukaryota > Metazoa > Annelida > Polychaeta > Phyllodocida > Polynoidae > Branchipolynoe > Branchipolynoe longqiensis. Next base: position 1,029,819 of record CM059201.1, read on the forward strand.
TGGCTCCAACCCTCGACTAGAGGACGGAACTATTGATTTATTGATTAGGAAATAATTCATTAGTTACAACACATGGCTGCAGGCCAGAATTGCCCATGATAGTACTGTGTTGGTATAGCCATAAATCCCAAACAATGGAGGAACCTCCAGCCAACCATGGGGGTATATGCTGGTCTGTGGCCCACTCATAGTCATATACTTCCACTTGCCACTGGGGGAGGTCCTGTGGGGACTGTTGTACATCATGTAGATATATTTTTTGCATACCAATATATATATATGCATAATAAATAAATCACTGTGATTATGCATGTGATGCATAATCACCACAAAGATGGCTTGTCTTGCTGGTACAACATTGAGAACAACTTTATTCTATTTGATTTATTTTATTGTTGGTTATCACTTTTTATTTCTATTCATATTATTTCAGGGAAGGCCGGTGCCAGGAGGCCTGGCGCCTGGAGGCCGAGAGTCACGGCGCCGGCGCTGGTCCCGGCGCCGGCAGGCCGAGAGTCCCGGCGCCGGCAGGCCGAGAGTCCCGGCGCCGGAATATTCAGAAAATTAGATATAATTTTTTGCTTTCTAGTTATGTATTCCAATATGAAAACATCACAAAACTCAGTGTTCCGCAACTATATTTGTGAACCTGCACATTAATCCTATGTGAAATTCGACCTTCGAAATTGAACCGGGAGTCGAATTAGGTACTTTAACCACCATAGCCCGAACGAGGTAAGCTCTCCAACCTGGTAAAACCTCTGTAAATGCATCCTTAGATAAAACATACCATACAACCTCTTGTAAAGACTAGGTCTCCATAAAGTAAAGTTGAATCCTTCCTCCAACTAATAGATTTACCACTCGTTGTGCTCACCAGTACGTAAAGTCTACGGCTTGAATCTGTGGTTGTGTAGGCAGGCTATAGTGAAATCAATACAGACAAAGAGTCAAGCCGTCTGGTTTATTATTTATATGGTACATGGGTTCATTGTAGAGTATCACCCCACCCTTTTCCCCCAATGGGAAACGAGCACTCTTAGCTCTACCAATAGGGATCCACCATTCCTGGTCCCCATGGTTACCATTGATCTGCCCACCACCACCAAGCTGTGTGGCTCCCCTGGCCACCACCTGCCTAGAGCCTGAGTCAGAGAGCATGTATATAGATGAGAGGGACAACTCCCGTGAAAATAGGTAACACAGGCTACAGTGGCGCTCCTGGCGGTTATTGTTGAACAAGCCTTGAGTTTGCCGGTACGCGCAATGCAAAACATTAGTTTTCTTCAAAAATTAATAGAAATCCAGAACCCTAACCTTATAAATTCAATATAATCTTTTTGGTAAACATGTTTTCTATATTTGTACCAACCGATTTGTTTCTAGGTGGTGTGGTTTTAGAGATATGTCACTTTTTCTGTATGAAGATTGCACACGACCATTGACAATGAATTGGGGCAAACTCAATGCATTGTCAATGGCAGCAAGCAATCTTCATACAGAAAAAGTGGCGTATCTCTAAAACCACACCACCTAGAAACAAATCACTTGGTACACATATAGAAAACATGTTTACCAAAAAGAATAAATTAAATTTATACGGTTAGGGTTCTGGATTTCTATTAATTTTGAATAAAACTGACATTTTGCCGGTACGCGTACAGCTGTGTCATAAACTGTTCAACAACCACCACTTGGAGCGCCACAGTCGGCACCTGTTACACGGTCTAGTATGAGAGTTGTCCCTCTCATCTATATACACGCTCTCTGCCTGAGTGTGGTAATCCTACCAAGCAGAGGGGGGAGGGGGTGGGCTCTGAGTGCCCCTGGTGCAGTCACATTATGACGTTTCTCACTAACGCGCGTCGACGCGTGCCGACGTGCCGCCTTTTTGGGCGAAACGTCGGGACGCGTCGGGACGCGTTACCGGCACGTTAGGAACGCTTTAGCGGCTCGTCGGTACACGTCGGTACACTTTGAGTAACAGCAACGTCTGGACCCACACGTTGGCGCGCGTCTGGCCGGTGTAGGACGTTCAAAACACTACCCCGTTCAAAACACTATGGTAGTCGTTTGAACTAATTCCAAGGGGCTGTCACATTACGACGTTTCTCTCCAAAGCACGTCGACGTGTGTCACTTTTGAGCGAAACGTCGCGACACGTCGGGAAGCGTTACGCGCGCATCGGTACACGTCGGTACACTTTGAGTGACAGCGACGGTCGCACCCACACGTTGCCGCGCGTCGGCGCGCGTCGAATGTTTTGTGCCGGCGCGCGTCGAATGTTTTGTGCTTGTACAAAACATTCGACGCACGCCGACGCGCGCCAACGTGTGGATGCTTTGTTGCTTTGTTGTTTTACGTCCTAGCTACATCTAAGGTGATATCAGGACGGCGCGCCAACCTCTTTTTGTTTTGTTTCACCACGCGTCGACACACGTTGGCCGCGCGCTACTAACAGGCTGCCCTGAGGTCGAACTTTTTCCTACCGTTGGACGTCTCTCGACGCGTACAACTGATTTTGCGCATTGGCGGCGCGCCGGCGAGAAGCGTCGTAATGTGACAGCCCTGTAGCACCAATAAAACCAGGACCCTGATTTGATGCTTACCGCAAGCTGGTTAATCCACAGCGGTGACGGAATAATGGAAAGATAAGGGGACAAAGGGAGCATGAGGAGACGGGAGGAGACTGAATCAATAAAACACTTGGATAATCCATAGAGGGAGAGGACATGATAGATATGGGGAGGGATAAGATGAATGACGTAATCGGGGGGGGGGGACCCTCCCACGGGGGACCGAACTACATAGGTGGAGCGGGAGTGGGGGGGTGGGGGGGTCACGAAGTATCAATCAATAGGATATCAATAGGATACAGCTATAATAGGCCTTGGACCTGTTAGCTGCTCTTAATTAATAGAAATGGAGACAGTTCTTCAGATGTCGTAGCAACTGTCACTGGCTCCAAGATATATGTAATGCTTGACCAGTATGCATCCAGTCGGGACTTAAAACGGTTCACCGACTCTGCTGCTACGACACTCTCCGGCAGGTCATTCCACAGGTCAACCACCCTAAAGCCGAAACAGTTGTGTCGCAGGTCCAGTCTGGAGTACCACTTCCTCAGCTTCAGGGAGTGCCCTCTGGTCCTGGTGTTGGAGTCTCTGATTAGGGGGCCGCCTGTCTTGTAGATACCATGGAGATATTTGAATACTTCAATCATATCCCCCCGGGCCCATCTGTAGTACATGCTTGGGATCTTCAAATGATGCATACATTGTTCATAGGGTATTGCATCGAATCCATGTACAAGCTTTGTTGCCCTTCTTTGGATCCTCTCAATTGACTCAGAATCCTTCCTGTAGAGTAGTGACCACACAACATTTCCATATTCCAAAAGTGGATGTGCAAGGGATGTGTACAGTCTGCGCACAACATCCTCGTCTAGGTATGTGTACGATCTTCGAATGATAGCCAGTATTCCATTAGCTCTGTTGGTGGCTTCCTGGATGTGGTCGCTGAATGTCAGTTTGTTGTCAGGCAGGGTAGGCGACCACACCGACTTTCGTCCCCCGCTGAGCTACTGTCGCCGCCGTCTAACGCCAACTCGGTGAGTGTTGTTACATCTCGACGTAGTCAACGGATAGGCTAAGGTGTAGCACACCCAGGGCCTTAGACGTTATTGTTATCACGCCCGCCACCGTTGAATACCTACGCCCGACACCCACTCTGCTACACACACCCACACATACACACCCACACATACACGCCCACACATACACACCCATTCATACCTTTCTGTATCCTGCATAAATGCGGGAACCGCAAAGTCGGGATTTCACCCCCCCCCCCCCACTGCACTCATACATTGGCGGGAGAACAGCGTGAGCAGCTACTATGACAAACACATTTAAAAGCTATGTACTGTCTTTCCGAATGCACAAGATTAACAAAATGGACAGAAATACACAATATAGGTTGCAAATGAAAGAGAAAAAAATCAATATTTTCGATTGTCACAGGCATATAGAAACCAGGTCACAGAGTTTAATGTAGAGGTGACACGTATACCGCAGCGCCCCAAGCGGGAAGTGATGTACCAACCGAAACCTATATATTGAATAAGTGAGATAGCTAAATGAAATTTTCAGTATAAGAATTCAGTAGAAGCCTCCCGCCTCTGTCGAATCCACCAGTTAAAATCCAAGTAAATGCACACATTAGTGACACTGATATGCTTGGAGTTTCAGAGTTTCATTGCAATAGACATACCAATGACATTTTAGAAACATAACATGCATGTATAAAAATAATTACCTTTATCAATCGGTTGGACTTGCGGTTCAGGTTCACGTTCAGCTGCAGGTGGAGATGGAGGCAGAGATGGCAGTGGAGATGGAGGTGGAGGTGCAGGTGGAGATGGAGGTGCAGGTGCAGGTGCAGGTGCAGGTTCCGCTTCAGGTTCTGCTGGAACTGGAGCATCAAGTGGAGCTGGATTTCAGGCTTGAGCTTGAGCTCGGGCTAGAGCTTGGACTTGAGCGATTCTCTGTGCTTGTGAGCCCCTAGTACGAATAGGCTCCCGTCGATAGATACTGAATGCAACACTAAAGTGTAGAACCTATAGTGGCCACTGTATGTATATACACATATATCAGTCATCTGTTAAACCACACCCACTTCAATTCAAATCAACCAATCAGAACTATAAAATGGTGATTAGAAGCCCGTCAGGCACGGGCTCCTGCTGGGTTGACCTAAATTAAAACATTCTGGCATAACGACCAACCAACCAGTCAAAGGCCTGGTGTCGCATTTTCCGCCGTCCAACAATTTCCATGGTATGCATCGTTTTTGCGCATGCGTCAAAAGCGAAGAGCATCGTCACTAACCATATAAATTTAATACAATGTTTTTGGTACAGATGTGTTCTGTATGTGTACCAAGTGATTTGTTGCCAGATGCTGAGGTTTTAGATAGATTTCACTTTTTCGGTATGAAGAATGATCATGTCCATGGAAAATGCATTTACGTGTAAGCGTACCACAGGAACTGGCGGACGGCGGAAATTGCGACACCGGGCGATCTGACGCAGCGGCGAATTCATTCCCAGCGGGTTGGTTATGGGTGGGGCGGGGGGAACCGCGAGCTGCGCTGGGCTGAATGTAATATGTTAAAATAGACATTATTTTCTGTATTTTCTGTCGAAGCATATCGGTTACATTTATGTATACATTTTATCAATTTGGAACACCTCTGTCAATGCCACGGTTTAATTAGGCTGTTTGACATACATCGTTAAAATGATTCCAGCTAATGTTTTGCACTACGCGTTAAATATATTATACGTTTGAGTGGGAGGGCGGGAGGGAGTGAGACAAGCAATGGCAGTAGGGTTAGCCATTGAGAGTGAATTTTACTATCGTGTGGGTGTTGGATTAGTGTTTGGATATTAAAGACAAATCGGGGCCTATAGCCACTGGACTTCCATATAGCGAAATATTTTCCATTCTAAAAAATTAACGTATTGGCAATTTATAAGTTAATCATAGGCTATCAGGTGTAATCAGAAAACATTTCTCGATTAGGAAAGAAATGTGCTCAAGCAAAAGTTTCTCATGTTATTCTTGTGATAGCATCCACCCGGCGCCCATTAATTAAACCACCCCCATCCCCACCATCGACCAAGGTCCTGGAGTGGTACACATTGTACCTGCTATTACTCATTTGGTTTAGCAAACATTACAACGACATACTATTTGAGAGATAATCTACTCTAGTCTAATCCATATTGTGAAATAAAAAATAAGTGGGGATATCATTTTGTCTTGTGCACATTACTAAATACACACTTAATACTTGAAGAAAATGACTATTTTTGGTTTTAATCACTTTAATTGTTTAAGTGTTAATCAGACAAACGCAGCTGTTGATAAGCGATACTGAGCTGGGGTAAAGCGACGAAAGTACAGATATGCGTTTCAGTAAATTTAAGTATATAGGCCACATGCGAATTCACCTGAATACTATATTTAAGAGGCATCAGGTTCATTTTGTGGTGTTACGCAGAACGCATTTGAGAATATATGTATACTTGCATAAATACCGATGTAGGGATGGCTAACTCCACACAAAAGGTTGTTTTGACAACAATCAACTATGAAACGTCGTGATCGGCTGTGGCAGTTTACATCCGATGTGTTTATTCAGTGGCAATATGGAGGTGGAGAATAAACAAAGACAGTATATGGAGAACTCAACACCAGAAGCCTATGCTATCAGAGCTTAGGCATGCTGGCCTAAATTAATTTCCAATGATTGAATTTCTAATATCTCATTATATGAACTCACCACAAACCGAATTTAAACCACTATGAAATAAAAAAACAAACAATGCAAATTAATGCTCCCGAATATACTGTCAACGTATAATCCGAATTAGTTAGATAACAGCTACATTAGATAGGTAGCTTTGTTGGTTTGTTGTTGTTGTTGTTTGTTGTTTGTTGTTGGTGGTTATTGGTGGTTGGTGGTTGTTGTTTAGTTGTTGTTGTTGGTTGGTTTGTTGATTGGTGGTTGTTGGTTGGTTGTTGGTTGGTTGTTGGTTGTTAGTTGGTTGTTAGTTGGCTTTGTATTGGTTCTTGTATTTGTTGTCGGTGGATTGATTGTTGTTGTTGGTTGTTGGTTGGCTCTTGGTTGTGGATTGGTTGTTGGTTGTTGGCTGTTGGTTGTTGGTTGGATGTATGCTGGTTGCTGGTTGGATTTCTGTGGATTGGTTGGTTGTTGGTTGTGGTTGTGCTTTGTCATTTGGTGGTTGTTGTTTGTTGATGTTTGGTGGTAGTTGTTAGTTGTTGGTTGGTTGTTGGTTGTTAGTTGGCTGTGGTTTGGTTGTTGTATTGGTTCTTGTATTGGTGGTTGGTTGATTGGTGGATTGTTTGTTGTTGTTGATTGGTTGTTGGCTGGTTGTGGATTGGTTGTTGGTTGTTGGTTGTTGGTTGTTGGTTGGATGTTGATTGGTTGTTGATTTGTTGTTGGTTGTCTGTTTGGTGGTTGCTGTTGGTTGTTGGTATGCTGGTTGTTGTTGGCTGGTTGTTGTTGGCTGGTTGGGTGGTTGTAGCTTGGTTGTATTGGATGGTTGTGGTTGGTTTGTGGTTTGGTGGATGTTGGTTGTTGGTTGGTTGGTTTGTTGGTTGTTTTGTTGGTTTGTTGGTGGTTGTTGGTTGCGGATTGGTTGTTTATTTGGTTGCTGGTTGTTTTGTTGGTTGTTGGTTAGTTGGTTAGTTGGTTGTGGATTGCTGGTTGTATTGGCTCGTTGTTGGGTGGTTGTTGTTGCTCCACTAATTGGAGCCAAATCCAAGCTCACGAAACCTCATGAAAAAAGCCCAAGGGAAAATGCTGCCACAAATTTCATCCGAGCTATAACCCATGGGCAGCATAAACAACCCCAAAACATAAACACCCCCAAAATATAAACTTCTGTAAAATAAAAACTAAAGATAGGCTATGTGATTGTGAACGCGTGCTAAATCAAAAGAATAATCACTTGTTAATATATAAGATAAGCAGTGCTATAGTGCTAAGCAGGGCCACGGCACTACACTGGCGTCTCCTAGTGGGGGAAGCAGGAGTTAAGTTACCAAAACGCGAGGCGACGGCTGGCGCCACCTAGAGTATATTGGCAGATGTAAACAAAGACAGTGGGCGGCAAACTGTTCAGAGAATAAAACAACACCAGACTGGTGTGGTGCCCCCGATTCGTTCTGACTTCTTTTTATATTATATTTTAATTGAACCGAAGAGGATGATCCTACATCGACAGATAAGGATAGATGATAGTAATTAGGTGAGGCATTTTGTTGTTGTTAAGATGAGGGTGGCCCTAGGTGGCCCGAAACGGCAGAGGACACGACACAAAATTAACTGCACAAAAGTGGGCGATGAGCAGTTCTATTCTCATTTTTATTATTGTCCAAACATATTTGAATCGTATGGCAGGCTGGAAAATAACCAGATGAAGAGGAACCCAATATTTTACTTTGCTGTTCACTGTCGATAACATAGGGGGGTGGGCAGCTGCGGGGGTGGGTCAGGTCCACCCATGTTTACCGAAAACATTGATGGCGATATTTAAAAAAAGAAGTCTGTGGATTCCAATGTCTGGAATTTCGACTCAAAATCAATATCTAAAAACATTTGAATCGCATGGTAGGTAGAACAATAAGTAGGTGAGTGCAAACACGCTACTAAAACTTGAGGAAGTTGTTGTTGATGTGCTATGGGGCCAGACTGAGCCCAACTTGGACAGCTAAAGTCTACCTTGTGGACTTCTGCACGTAAGAACAGTAGGTAGTAGCAACCACTCAGCCGAGGAATGCGGTTCTATTTGTAGTATGGCTGAGTCGTTGCTGATAGTATGCGTTACAGGTGCTACCCTGGTAAAAATCTCGATACCAACGGGGTGGAGGGGGTCAGTCAATCCAGGTACAAATGCAAAACATAGTGTTGCAGTATGAGATACCGATGATACCTCTGCCGCCCCTCAATGTATCCTGGGCGGCGGAATTGCACCCAGTCCTAAAGAAACAACTCAGGTACCGACAAGAGTTACAAGTGCCAGCACTGGATCTGGGAGATATCCGAGAGATCCCCACAGATCTTCCCATGGAGGACAGCTGGTACTATGCCCGGGGGGTGTTTTCCGCAGGTACAGGAGTGTTACTCATGGTGGTGTTGGGGTACTGTAGTTATCAGTGCAAGCAGAGGTGGGGGAAGAATGGAGGTACGACTGCACGCCCCAAACCATGGATGCTCCGATGGGGGATTGGAAAATCCAAGCCGCCTGGGGGGGGAAAACGGGGAATTGAGGTAGAAGAAGGGGAAGAGATGCAGGGCCTAACTGATAGGAAAGCAAGGTTAACACTAAGGGAAGACACAGAGGGGAGGGTACCGACAACAAGAAAGACAAATTGAGGAATAATAAATGGGAACCCGCAAAGACGGGGGGTGTTAAAATCAGTAATAGGAGAGTTACGGGGAGAAAGATAATGGCGACAAGAGGGAGGAGGAGAGTAGTAGTGAGAGACCGTTAGGAGCCGGCGGGGGTGGGGGGGCATGGACCCAGGAGCCGGTGTGGCGGTTTCAGCGTGTTCCCGTGCTCAGACGTGTCCCGTTGCTTCTGCGCATGCGTGGATTTTGCATCAACTCGGATCACCCGAGACACTTATTGGCGCATGCGCACATCCTACAAACTCGGGTCGAATAATCGAATACGCTTCTCCGCGCTCGGGTGGACAATTTTTTTTTTTTTTAATAACCGATAAAAAATACAGCAAAATAGGATTTAAAGTATTTTATGATGGCCTAGTTTACATATATTTCCATTTAATTAATCTAAGTTATTCTTTTTTTGCACACGGCACGTGTATTTGTCGACTCCACTCGCCGTGTTCTATTTGAAATTCTGACGACTGGGATGACCCGAGTCACCCGGGTAGTGTTAATCGATTACGGCCATGTTTCTTAGATTCTGACGCATGCGCAGAAGCGAGGTACACGTCTGAGCACGGGAACACGCTGAAACCGCCACACCGGGAGGGCAAACATAACAATGTGGTAGGGATGCCGCCAGCTTTCCCCCAACTATGCGTGTCTTGCTTCCCCTACGGCATGGTGACTATTAAAGGTTAAGTAAGTAATGAAGGATGATGACTATTAAAGGTTAAGTAAGTAATGAAGGATGATGACTATTAAAGGTTAAGTAAGTAATGAAGGATGATGACTATTAAAGGTTAAGTAAGTAATGAAGGATGATGACTATTAAAGGTTAAGTAAGTAATGAAGGATGATGACTATTAAAGGTTAAGTAAGTAATGAAGGATGATGACTATTAAAGGTTAAGTAAGTAATGAAGGATGATGACTATTAAAGGTTAAGTAAGTAATGAAGGATGATGACTATTAAAGGTTAAGTAAGTAATGAAGGATGGAGAAATAAGATGAGTTTAAGTGCGGTCGCTGGCCATAAAACAAAGTTGAGAATAAGCAATAGAGTATCATTCTGGTCATCCGCTAGGACTCCAGGACAGTACCATGGTGAGTAGGATGGTCGGAAGCCATGCGGTGATCAAGGTGGCCTAGTCCTGACAGCAAGTTGACTTCACTGCCTGGTTATGGGAATTCCCAACTTGCCTAGCGTTAAGTCTAAACCTGCTCGTGGGCATTGCCATTGACATATCATAGATCATAAGTTAAGGAAGGGATTGGATTAAGAATCGTGACTAAGTGGTGATAAATATTTAAGGATCCAGGCCCTGGGGGTACTGGAAAAGCAGTAACTTACGCACGTAGGTAGACCTAAGTATAGACCAAGGAATACCACTGCTTAGGCAACCTTCACGAAATTAATTCCTCTAATTAAAGTAAAAATAATGAAAAGAAAACAGTTTCTAGCCTAAGCGTAACATTTTTATCTGCCAAAAAGTACCCGTAACCACAGAAGAATACGCACAAAATGTACACTTGTATAACCAGTAGATAGTAGTAGCTATGCTGGGGAGAGCCAAGGGACCGTTGGTCGCGACACTAGTGATACGCCAATTCAAACATGCCAAGTGGCGGTCCGGATCCGGTACAAGAAGTAAAAAGTATCAGTTACATTGTTGTTACGGCATGCATATCGAAAGAGAAGTAGTTACACACGGTATTTGACATAACCCGCCCATAATTGGGTACCGGTTAGGTCAGGGGTATCGTGTGAAGTTAGGTATTAATAATATAATATCGTTAAGTTTCAACCCAAATGTCAAATATAAAAGCATAGAAAGGTGGGAACCTGGAGGTGCGACCTTTAACGCAGGAAAACCACACAAGACCCTCCAGGAAAAGACCACAATGGTAAAATGTTATATAGCGAAATGTTATATGAAGAAATGTTATATAATGCTGAATGTTATATACAGAGGAAATGCTAGATACAGAAATGCTATATAAAGAAATGTTATATGAAGAAATGTTATATAATGCATAAATGTTATATACAGAAGAAATGCTAGATACAGAGATGCTATATAAAGAAAGGTTATATAAAGAAATGTTATAAGAAAAAGCTGGCAGAAAGAATAGAAAGAATGAGAGAAGAAGGATAAACAGTGCGAAAGTGGTAGGAATGAATGCGGGAACCCGCAAAGACGGGAATGAAAAGGGAAAGCAAGAAATAATATAAAGTAGGGGAGGGAGGTAAGAGGCATTCGGGGAAGAGTAACATAAAGGCAGTGATCATAGGAGCAGGATCAATGCTTAATCCGGCAGAGCGTGAACACATGGGGAGGTCGGAAGGAACATGGAACCGACCCAACCGACGCCATAGTTTACATCCGCCGCCGTGACCTACTAGCACCTCAATGAAGCGTTCTCCCAGGTAACATAGACCGTTGAAGGAGATGAAGCATGCAGGATAGCTAATTATTGATATTTTGATTGAAAGCTGACTAAAGAGACGTAGTATGGGGCGACAAGAGCCCAAATTCTGGCTTAGGACCCCGCAAGAACGGTGCGCCCAACCCAGATAGTGGCGATGCCATCGGTTAGACCTGCTCAAAAACCTTGGAAACCCATAGGGTGGGTGAGAAGACTGGCATGACGCCGCATGCCATGTGTAGTGCTCAGTTGGGTAATCAACCACACACGAAGGGCGCTGCCCGATTGGAATGTGTAAAGCGCCCAAACCATGTACCCGAGAAAAGGGCGGTCAGCCGACGGAGGCCGCAAAGGGTGCCGGAGAGCCGAAATTCTGTCTGTCAAAGTAAATCAGTATCAATGAGTAGCATCTGGTAGTGGGGGAATTGAAATGCATCGATAATTTAAGAGGCATGCCAACAATTTAAAGAATTAATATAGAAACGCTTCAAGGAAAAGCGAAAGGAAGAGTATAAAGAGTGAATGTAGAGAGAGAGCCAAGCCGTCAGGTTTATTATTTATAGTGGTACATGGATCTGGTATGGCATACCACCTGACCTTATTCTCCAATGAGAATCAAGCATTTACAGCTCCACCAATGAACATCAAGCAATCCTGTGTCACCATGGCTACAGTGATCTGCCCATCACCATGTGGTGTGGCTCCCCTGGCCACCACCTGCCTGAGCTGAGTGTGTGGTGATCCGTGACTAACAGAGGGGGGAGGGGGTAGTGGGTAGAGCTCCAAGTGCCCCTTACACACTATCTCCTGGTTCCCTTTCACATTATCTGACTAACACACAATGACTATTGACCATGAGTAAAGTATCACCAGCAACTACATAAACACATTCATGCACCTGGCACTATATACCTCTTACCATAATAGACCATTTGCATTCCCCTACCAATGCATTTTATCAGAATAATTTACAACTGGTTGCCGTGACCATGATCCTGTACAAGCTTTGCGCTGTATGGTTGTTGAACCTACCCTCTGTATGTATGTGTTAATGCATGGCCTGTATGTATGTAATTGTAAGCTTTAAAAGACTTACAATTCCACAGGGACGAGTGTAGTGGTTTGCAGTGACCTCTCAGGCAAGTAACCACATAGACAGGTAGGCGCGGGTAGTGTGGTGATATCAGGGAGCCTAAGTGGTGTCATGGTTTTTTTGTTTTTTTTTTAATTGAGGCTGTGTTCATACTGTCCATATCATATAAGCTCGAGTACTCGGGCTTGTTTTCAATGCTGGCCAGCTGTAGTGGTGGAGTTATCTTATCACACAGTAGTAGCTGATAAGGTGTTTGATTGCCTGTATTACAGTAGTAGATAAGTGGTTGCTTATTATGGTTAGTAGTGTATGTAGTTTTTTTGGATTTTCTTGGTATTTAATTTGTTTCTACTCTTATTACTAGTCTAGCCTACTCATATTTACATATCATAGGCTTGCACGTGGTTGTTAGGTGTATTACTTGGTTAATTTTGGCATGGTTACCTTCCATTGGCCGTCCCACTGGTGGGCAGTGACATAATGTAAAATTCTCCGATTAAGTATGTAGTGGGTATCGACATGGCTGGATGGGAAACAGTACTCCCTTTATAATGCTCTCACCGGGGGAGGGAAGAGGTGCACCTTTAATCATGATTCCCCCCCCCCCTTATCTCGCCCAGCCACATGGTCACCGCATGATACGTGGTAATCCCACGATAGGTGGGTAATGGCCAGGTCTGGGTGGGAGGGGGGTGGGTCATGAAGGCAGCCAATGAGGAGCTATGTCAGGGAGGGACCATGCGGGATAGGAATGACTGGTGTCTGTGGGTGTAATAGCCAATAAGGAGGCCGTATCATCCACCCTTGTATGTGTCTAAAAACATTATATAGGTGAATAAAACTAAGTATTCAGTCTTCTTCTGGCTGGTGCTGAGCTCGGATAGTGTGTCGTGTCTATTATGGGGAAAGCTTTAATTTAGGCTCCATAGAAGGTAGAAGGGGGGGAAGGAGAGTTATGAACCGTAGGCCCTAAGTGGATATAGGGGGTGTATAGCCCTTTTGGCAGTACAGCCAATGACATGGGAGACAACTGTGAAAAGGAACTGTGTCACTAGGGAACGCCAACTTGTACCGTGTAGCCACTGAACTCATGCAGGGATACGAACTTTTCCATGACTTCATCTCATTTGCATATATTACAGACGTGTCTAGATGTCTAGCCGTCTAGATATCTAGACGTCTCTTACGCATATATCACATCTCCCCCTTAAAGTATTTCTGAGACATGAAATGTTTCAAAATCCCCATAAAACATACCAGGTTTACTCATTCATCACACAGTATTACAATAAAATATACAAGCACTTAACTTAAGCGAGTAGGCGTAAGTAAGTAAGTAACTTAAACCACAGGTTTAGCGAGTATCCAAGTGCACTATGGCACTGAAGTCCTTTGAACTGTCCGGCTGCTTAGCCTCCACAAAACACATTGCCCATAATGACACAATCAAAATACATATTCAGTTGTATTTTCTTTCCATTGACAAAACAATTACCATCACTAATAACTAGTCCATAGCAATATTATGATGGAATTATATATCAATATCAGTGGCCTGGCATCCGATGCTTGCATCTCGGTGCTCCGTGTTCACTGCTCGCTGCCTCACCTGTTGCTTAGCTGGCCTGACGTTCTGCGCGTCTTCATCCTGGCCATTTTCAGTACAGCCGTTCGTCGCTGTCGACGATCTGTGCATCTGTGCTTCTTGGCATCTGTGCATTGATGTCTGTGCCTCTAGGCATCCGTGCATCCGTGTGCCATCTTTCCAGGCATCTGTGCATTTGTGGGCCTTCACTTCGGGCCCTGTCCTCCAATCTGTCCATTCAGATATGGCGTTCTGCTTGCTTGTCTGTGGTAGAGCAAACTCACACTAACTTGTTAATATTGCTTCATTTGGTTACCAGGGAGTTGCTGCCTGGTGAACCACAGCTATACGACACTGTCTTTGTTGGTAGCCTGAAGCAATGGGCCTAAAAGCACCATTGCCTACACAATATGTCTGGAATGCTTCCGTGAGTGGTCCGATCCTGTCTCGGTCAGCGAACGCGATGGACACATTGGCGAAAACATTTTGCGCTTCTTCGCCAGCGACGTGAAGAAAGATGCTGCATTGTACTCGTTCTGTCTCCAATATGACACCTGCAGCAGTTGCGTATATGTCATATGCTCTGATCCATGTTTTCCAGTTCGATCTTGCGTTGTTGCTGAGGACAAGCTGACCTGGCGGCCTAAGGCCCGGCAGTGTGCTAGCGGACGGCATTGTTCCTCATCTGACACCATGTGAAAGTACAACGTCTGAACACTTTGACTTCTGGATACTGAATGACTTTATTCCCCTCCAGGGCTCAAACCATAGCCGGCCACACTTTTCCATGACGTCATCTCATTTGCATATATTACAGACGTGTCTAGACGTCTAGACGTCTAGACGTCTCTTGCGCATATATCACACCCCGCATACATGTGGGAACCCGCAAACTCAGGATTTCATAATATCCCATGCCCCCTTGCTGTGCGGCCTAGTGGGGGTTTCCTAGCCTTATTTTGCACATAAAATTTTGTATGTTTTTAGGTCAGGAATTTGTCTTCCTTTACCGTTTGGGTGTTCCATGCCTTGGCAGCCATTTCCCGTGTGCTTCTTTTGTGAGCTTTGATTTGGCTTCTGGTCTGCCTTAGTAGTGGTGCATTATTTGCTCTAGTGTTCCTTTGTGGTTTCGTTAGGAGTTTTTTGGGTTGTTTTTTTTGGTAATGTATTTATTCATCTGAATATGACATTTTGTCAAATATTCTAATTTACTGCATAGGGGGGAATTTAAATGTTGTATTACTGATCAGGTATACATGACCAGGCACATGTATGTATATATGTAGGTGCTGGTGGTGCCTGAGTCAGATGTAAATAGACATAGTGGTGCTGGCAGGGATGTGTGTAAGGGGCACTCAGAGCCTACCCCCTCCCCCTTCTGCTAGGTAGGATCACCACACTCAGGCTCAAGGCAGGTGGTGGCCAGGGGAGCCACACAGCTTGGTGGTGGTGGGCAGATCACTGGTAACCATGGGGACCAGGAATGCTGGATCCCTATTGGTAGAGCTAAGACTGCTTGTTTCCCATTGGGGAAAAGGGTGGGGTGATACTCTAAAATGAACCCATGTACTATATAAATAATAAACCAGAGGGCTTGACTCTCTCTCTTCTTTCACACTTTTTACTCTTCCTTTCTCTTTGTCTGTATTGATTTCACTATAGCCTACCTACACAACCACAGATTTGAGCTTTAGCCAGTCTACAATTTGTCAGTGCCGGAGCACTGGTCTTCCGGCCATCTTGCTATTGGAATTAACAGTCTAATTAATCTAAGTTTGATCAGTGCTGTATTAGTTACAGCACCGAGCCTGTAGTGTTAAGGGGTGGCTCCTGCTGTATAATCAGGTAGGGGCTACGACTAGGAAATCGAAACGGCTTGGTTTCTCAAGGCTTCTTGAAAAACCAAGACAGTTTTCATATAGAAACAAATAGGGGTGAGCTGTCACAGTCTGCAACTACTTTAATATTGAGAATGGAACCTAACAAAATATATCATTAGAATGGGTGTAAGTAGCTCTTCAAAGTTTATATGAAGAACGTGCTCACCTGGATAGTATGTTCATAATATTCAATTAAAACTACATTAAATGTACAGCACCAGTCACTGCAGTTCATGCAAAAATGGGGAGCAGCACCGAGTAGAAAGTGTATACTTGGGGCAACTCGAACAATTGTTGTGGGTTACATTTTTCTCTTATAAAACAAGGTAAGTTTATAGTTGACAATACATTTTGTCTGTCTTATATAGTTTTCAATGTGCTTAAACAGGTTGATAGTTGTGTAGGATGTTTGGTGTGTTGATGGTTTGTTCATGATGATTAAGGGTGGTGGCAGGGAAGGGGGGCCCATTGGGGTGGGTAGTGGGGGGAAAAACCCACAGGAGAGCAAGCGAGGATGTGAGGGGGGGAGGAGCTCAGGGCATTGCTAGTAATTACTGTAGTAGTCATTCAAGGGCCTGAATAACCAGGTGGGCTCTATATGCATTTTTGAAGGCAAGTATTGTTTGTGTTTCTGTGACTATGATGGGGAAGTCATTCCACATGACACTACCTTTGTAGATTGGTGCTCTGATATATTTATTTGTTGAAGGGTGTTGTACATTGAGCAGAGTGGAGGCTCCTCTTCTTTTTATTCTATTTGTGCAGTCAATGAATCGTTCGTCTTTTGCGCGTTTGTGCATTAGTGCCATCAGGTGTAGGTCCCTTCATTCTGAGAGAGTATCCAATTTGGCTTTCTTGTGCAGTTCAGCCACACTGAGTGTCTTGCCTTGGTAAACTGTTCTCAGTGCTCAGTTCTGAATTCTTTGCAGTTTGATCTTTTGTTGTTCTGTTAAGAGCTCATATATGATGTCATTGTAATATATAACAGGCAATATTGTAGTCTTGTACAGGAGCATTGCAGTGTTTTCACTTAAGAATTTCCTTAATTTCCTAAAAGTTGTCAGTTTTAGTGTGTTTGATTCAGTCTTGCCAATTGTTGGTTCCCAATTAGTGTGGAGTCAAGAGTTGTGCCCAGGTATTTGTAGGAGTCCACTTCACGAAAAAGGTACCACCCATTTGTAGTTGGATTTGAGGGGCTCTTGTTTTTCTGATTTTCGTCCCATAGATCACATACTCTGTCTTGGCACTATTTACTGTTAGTTTATTTTCATGGCACCATGTATTCACCTTGTCTAGCACCCTGTCTGTCTGGGCTGCAGCTGCCACAAGATCTCTATTGTGTACTGTGAGTGCTGTGTCATCAGCAAATAATGTAAATGTTGCTCTTTCAGATACTACTGGTAGGTCATTAATAAAGATTAGGAATAGTAGGGGTCCTAGGGTGGAACCCTGTGGCACCCAAGTCTTGACCCTACGGGTGGTGGACTCATTGTTGTTTAGTTTTGTGCACTGCATCCTGTTCTTAAGATAATTTGTGAAGAAATGATATGCTTTGCTGCCTAATCCAGCTCTTGCTACTTTCTGCATCAGGATCTTGTGGTCGATTGTATCAAATGCCTTCTTGAAATCAAGGAAGACAGTGATTGTTAGTTCACCTTTATCCCTGTTGCCCAAAAGTTTGTCCAGTTTAGATGCCAGAACCCCTGTTGTGGATTTGTTTTTCCTAAATCCATTTTGCTGGTAGGTCAGATAGTTGGATGATTCAAGGAATGCTTTTACTTCATCATGTATAATCTGTTCAATAATTTTTCCTGGAATGGGAGGATTGAAATTGGTCGCAGTTCACTTCAGTATCTTGGGTTATTGGTCTTGGGGATTGGGGTGACTGTAGCTATTTTCCATGCATCAGGGAAGACGCCAGTTTTAATTATAAGTTGTACATATGTGTGAATTCCCTAATTAATGTTGTTATTGCCATCTTTATCAGGGCAATACTGATGTCTTTTATGCCAGATAATTTATCGGATGATATTTGATTTGTTCTGTCTAGGATTTCATCACAAGATGTTTCTTGGAGATCAAGGTTGTGGTTATTTAGTTTGGCTAGGTAACATTTTTGTTGGGCTGTTACTCGGTTAGATTTACGGGCTAACCTTTCTCCTATCTCGATGAAATAGTTATTGATTTCTTCAGTAAGTAGGTTATCAGGTATCATGTTGGCAGATTCTTCATTGGAAAAGCTACCAATTTTGGTCTGGTTTGTTTGTTCAATCTGTTTGAGTACACGGCAGCATCTTTTGGTATTGTTTCAATGTTTGTCTAGTTTGTCTTGGAGGAATCTTGCTTTGGCTTTTCTGACTTCATTTCTTGTTTTCCTGGTCATACATTTGGCTATGAACTCATCACCAGGGTCTTTTGATATTTCAAATCTGTGTCTGAAGTAGTCTCTGTCTTATTGTAGTTCTGTTAGTTCATCATTAAAGTACCCAGCCGTGTTAGTTCTAATTGTGAGCTCTACGAGGGGACAGTGCATGTCAGCTGCTTTTGTTATTGTTGTGTTAAGCATTTCCCAGCATTTGTTTGGTTCTTGTTCCTCTAGGACCTCTCTTTGGTTAAATTCCTGCAGTGAGTTTTTCAATTCTCTCTGATCACAGTTTCGGTATGAGCGTCCCCAGTAGGTGGCAGATCTTTTGTCATTCCTTATTTTCATTTTTAGTATGTATATTGGTTTGTGGTCACTTATATTATAATTGATAACTCCTGCATTGGTGCAATGCTTAATTTTGGTGAATGCTAGGTCTATTGTTTTGTCAGAGGTTCTGGTTATCCTGGATGGTTTGTGTATCATTTGCTGGAGCTCATGATCTGCAGCACGTTGTTTCATTGTTCCCCAAAGAGTCTGTTTCTTCTCATTGTAATCCACATTAAAGTCTCCTAGTATGAGTATCTCATATTTGTCCATGTCAGTTCTTTGTCTCATGGATTCGTTTAGAAGGTCAATTCCTTCATTTAGATTGCCATCTGGAGGCCTATACATGTTGCCGATGAGTATACTCTTGGTGTGAGGTCTTATTACAATTGCCCATTGTAGCTCGATGTTGCAGTTGGAGAGGTTAAGGTCTTCATATTTCGATGTATCAGTATGCAGCTCATTTTAAAAATAAATTCCCAGTCCACCTCCTTGTTTGGTTTGACCATCTGGCCGCTTTGTTTTTCTGTCGGTTCTCATAAATTGGTAGCCTGGTACACTGGTTAGTTTATCTTCCATGTGACTGTTGAGCCATGTTTCCAATATTGTGAAGACTTCAAATCCTGACTCAGGTAAGTCTATCCTTAGCTGGTCAATCTTGTTGGGGAGACTTTGTATGTTTAGATGGCCAATCTTGAAGCCTGGTTGGCCCTTCAGTTCTGTCAGAGGAAGTGCAGTAAAAGTAGGTGGCCCATCAACCACCAAACCTGGGTCCTCGCAATTACTCACCCATGCACGCAACCCCCCCCCCCTCCACACCCAAGGACCCGCCAACCCCCATGTGTGTAAATATTGGTAACTGTTGTATTGACATATTTATTTATTTATCTTATTGAGTGTTGAGCGTTGGTCTCGGCTGAGAATTTGTATGTTTACTTGTTTAATTATATTTATGCTCTTGTATCTCATTTCATGTGCATTCTTGGTATGTTTTGTGTGTGCATGGTGCTCTCATGCAGTAATGTCCATAGTACTAGGCACTCAAAGCTGTTTTCTATACATGGTAATACTGTAGCTGGTAGTAAAAGGAAAATTAAATCTCAACTTCTGATCAATAGTTCAGTTTGCTTCCATATAACCTAACCTCTACAAGCGGCACAACCATCCCGACATGCAACAACACATTGATAGCAATGATGCTTTTACCCAGGAGACACAGCTAGCACCCGTCACTGACAATTTACATGATTTATAACATTGACAATATGACAACAGGAGAACATTGTTAGGGAGAACCATTATCACACAGCAATCGGAAGTTCAGATTGAGTAAATTAGCAGTGAATATTAGCAAATAATGCATTAGTTACAACAAATGGCTACAGGCCAGAACTGCCCATGATAGTACTGTGTTGGTATAGCCATAAATCCCAAACAATAGTGTTACCTCCAGTCAACCATGGGGGTATATGCTGGTCTGTAGCCCACTCATATACTTCCACTTTCCACTGGGGGGAGTCCTGTGGAAACTGTTGTTCATCATTTAGATATATTTTTGTGTACAAATATATATTGACATAATATATCATTCACTGTGATCATACAGCTTATGCATAAGCACCATATATATCACTTTTCTTGCTGATACAGAAACATTAACAAAAACATTAGCTAAAATATCATTGCATTCAAATTTGATTTATTTTATTTTGCTTATTACGTTTTATTTCTATTACAATATTTGGGAGGTGGTGGAGGGAGGCTCGGAGCCTGGAAGCTAAGAGGCCTGGCGCAGGGAGTCTCGGTGTAGGATGTTCAAAACATTACCCCGTTCAAAACACTACCGTAGTGTAGTTTTTTAACCTAAGTTCAAAACACTACTGTTAAGTTCAAAATACTACCCCTATGTACGTTAAAAACACAACCCAAGTTCAAAACACTATCATGACATGGCAGCACGATGTTTTAGTATACGCTGATAGCGCTGCAGCGTTTACCAACGTGTTAGTAATATACGCTGATAGAGCTGCTGCTTCTGCACCACATATTAGTACACGCTGAGAGTGCTGCAGCATTTAACAATGTATTAGTTGTATACGCTGATAGAGCTGCGGCTTCTGCACCGCGTATTATAGTATATGATGATAGCGCTGCAGCGTTTAACAACGTATTAGTATACGCAGATAGTGCTGCAGTGTTTAACAACATATTATAGTATATGATGATAGTGTTGCGGCGTTTAACAACATATTAGTATACGCTGACAGTGCTGCAGCGGTTAAGAAAATATTAGTATACGCCGATAGTGCTGTGCCGTTTAACAATCATATTAGAATACGCTCATAGTGCTGCGGTGTTTAGCAAGATATTAGTATACGCTCATAGAGCTGTGGCGTTTAACAACATATCAGTATACGTTGATAGTGTTGCGGCGTTTAACAACATATTAGTATATGCTGATAGTGCTGCAGCGTTTAGCACCATATTTGTATATGTTGATAGTGCTGCAGCGTTTAACAACATATTAGTATGTGCTGATAGTGCTGCGGCATTTAACAATATATTATAGTATATGCTGATAGTGCTGCAGCGCTTAACAACGTATTATAGTATATGCTGATAGTGATAGTGCTGCTGTGTTTAACAACATATTAGTATACGCTGATATGGCTGTGACATTTAACAACATATTAGTATACACTGATAGTGCTGCGCGGTGGTTTAAACGGTAGAGCATGTGCCTTGCGTGCGGAAGGTCGGGAATTTGGTTCCCTGTTGAGTCAAACAAATAACTTTTAAATTGATACTTGTCGCTTTCCTAGCATGGCATCCGGCATTAATAGGATATGGCAAGGACTGGTTACCTCAGTGTCAGGATAATGTGACTGAGTGGGATATCGGTCATGGTGCCGGCAGCCTGATTTCCCAGTTGGGCAACACTATAAATTCGCCACGAGTGTGCACTCTCAACTCTCACAAGTCGGTACCCGTCCTGATATGAACTTTGATGTTGCTAGGACATAAAACAACAAGCAATAACAACCCCTGCCCCAACTTACTACAGACTGTCCCACCCTACTGCGTACTATATACGACCCAGTGCTGAGAGTCTCGGCCTCCCGGCGCCGGTGTAAAGATTTCAAATTCCCCCCATATTCAAGTTCCCCCCCAGGAACTTGAAAACGTTTTCAAATTCCTCCCAGGGGAATTTGAAAACGTTTTCAAATTCCCTCCCTCATTTTAACTTTCGCTCCCCCCCCATTTTTCGGGGAATTTTCTTTATTTTTGTAATTTTTTGTAATTTTTGATTATTTTTCATGACAAATATTATAATATACAGAGAATAGCATAATGGAAATTATTACTAGTACAATAAAATATATTTAACCACAAATTACACAAAAATTCTCCAAGATGGTTAAGAAAAAAATATTATAGGTCTGAAATTTTAAATGTTTTTTAAAGTATTTTAAGCAATTTTAAATTCCCGGAGGGGGGAATTTGAAAATAGGGGGGGGGGGGGGAATCTGAAAACTGTTTTTAAGTTCCCCCCCAGGAATCTGAAAACGTTTTTAATTTCCCTGGAGGGAAGTTTAAAACGTTTTCAGATTCCTGGGGGGGGGGGGGGAACTTGGGAAGGGGGGAAGTTGAAATCGTTACACCGGGACTCTCGGCCTCCCGGTGCCAGGCCTCCCGGCATCGGCCTTCCCTTAAATAATATGAATAGAAATAAAAAGTGATAATCAACAATAAAATAAATCAAATACATAATACTTAGGGTAAGTTTGTCCTAATGTAGCAGCAAGACATGCCATATTAGTGGTGATTATGCATTAGATGCATAATCACAGTGAATTATTTATTATTTATATAAATGATATATTATTTATTATTATACATATTGGTACGCACAAAATATATCTAAATGATATACAACAGTCCCCACATAACCTCCCCGAATGGCAAGTGGAAGTATATGAGCCACAGACCAGCTTATATCCCCATGGTTGGCTGGAGGTTCCTCTATTGTTTGGGATTTATGGCTATACCAATCCAGTACTATCATGGACCATTCTGGCATGTAGCCATTTGTTGTAACTAATGAATTATTTCCTAATATTCACTCTTAATTTACTCAATCCGGTCCCAACTAAATGTCCTGGGAATATTCAGGAAATTAGATATAATTTGTTGCTTTCTAGTGATCTATTACAATAGGAAAACATCCCAAAACTCAGTGTGCCACAACCATATCTGTTAACCTGCACATTAATCCTATATAAATGTCGACCTTGGTAATTGAACCCGGGGTCAAATGAGGTATTTTAACCACTGTAGCCCAAACGAGCTAAGCTCTCCAACCTGTTCAAGGTACGCCGAGCCGCATCGGAGGAGTACTCTGAGCGCGGCCCAGGAATATCTCCTAGGCGCCTCCGCGACGTCTTTTTGGACTATTTGCATTCAGGGTGCGTTCAGACTAGCACGACATCTGGAATATCTCCGAGGCGCCTCTGAGGCATACCGTGAACGCGGCCCTGATGTCGCACTAGTCTGAAATGTGCGATGTCTCGGAGTCGATTCTGAGGCGTACCCTAAACCCCAAACACACAAAACTGAACCAGATTTCTTTGCTTCTACACGTGGTTGTAAACTTGGGTAATGTGTTAAATACATGGATAAATGGACGGTGTTCGTGGCGCATGCGCAGGTTAATAAATGTCACGTGACAGGTCGAATCAAGAGAAGAATAACTTTGAATGAAGTTTGTTTTATTTAATGATGCCTCGAGAGCGCATTGATTTTTATCATTGGCTATTGAACGTCAAACATATGGTCATTCTGACATATTTCATTGGCGGAAATCTGCTGCCACCACATAGGCTATTCTTCCCCATAAGCAGCAAGGGGTCTTTTATGTGCACTTTCCCACAGATAGGACAACACATGCCACAGCCTTTGATGAACCAGTTGTGGTCCACTGGTTGACAGATTCCAGAACTTCTCGTGAAGCTGCGTAATCTGATGAAAACAACAATTCATACTTAGATCCTGCTGCATTCATTAAACATTTGTTGCAGGTAGCCAGAAATGGGTACACAGAATTCACTTCAAATTATTCCAAAGTTAAACCCATAAAAATATAAGTTTCTTCAAATTAAAAGACAGTATATCATAATGATCAACCCAATATATTTATCTAAATATGATTATGCCGTGTGGGAGGCATGTAAACTGGCTGCTCCATCTAGTGTCTGCGTGATAACCTGTGAGAAGGGCATCAAAACTGGCTGGTCCATCTAGTGTCTGCACGATAACGCGTTGGAGGGCCATTTAAACTGGCTGGTTCATCTAGTGTCTGCGCTATAATGCATAGGAGGGGCATCTAAACTGGCTTGTCCATATCATGTCTGCACAATAACGTGTGAGAAGGGCATCTAAACTAGCTGGTCCATCTAGTGTCTGCACAATAACATGTGTGGGACATCTAAACTGGCTGGTCCATCTAGTGTCTGTGTGATAACATGTGAGAAGGGCATCTAAACTGGCAGGTCCATCTATTGTCTGCAGGATAACGCATGGGAAGGGCATTTAAACTGGCAGGTCCAGCTAGTGTCTGCATGATTGATAACACATTGGAGGGGCATCTGAACTGGCTGGTCCATCTAGTTTCTGCACGATAACACATTGGAGGGGCATCTGAACTGGCTGGTCCATCTAGTGTCTGCATGATAACGCATTGGAGGGGCATCTAAACTTGCTGGTCCATGTAGTGTCTGCATGATAACGCATGAGAAGGACATTTAAACTGGCAGGTCCATCTAGTGTCTGCACGATAACTTGTGAGAAGGGCATCTGAACTGGCTGGTCCATCTAGTGTCTGCATGTTAACACGTGGGAGGGGTATCTGAACTGGCTGGTCCATCTGGTGACTGCGTGATAATGTGTGAGAAGGGCATATAAACTGCCTGGTCCATCTAGTGTCTGCACGATAACACATGAGAGGGGCGTCTGAAATGGCTGGGCCATCTAGTGTCTGCATGATAACGCATGAGAAGGGCATTTAAACTGGCAGGTCCTTCTAGTATCTGCACGATAATGCATTGGAGTGCCATCTGAACTGGCTGGTCCATCTAGTGTCTGCACAATAATGCATTGGAGGGGCATTTAATCTTGCTGGTCCATCTAGTGTCTGTGCGATAATGTGTGGGAGGGGGATCTAAGCTGGCTGGTCCATCTAGTGTCTGCATGATAACGTGTGAGAAGGGCATTCAAACTGGCTGGTCCATCTAGTGTCTGCAGGATAATGCATTGGAGGAGCATCTGAACTGGCTGGTCCATCTAGTGTCTGTACGTTAATGCATTGGAGGGGCATCTAATCTGCTGCTCCATCTAGTGTCTGCACGATAACATGTGTGGGACATCTGAACTGGCTGGTCCATCTAAACTGGCTGGTCCATCTAGTGTCTGTGCGATAATGTGTGAGAAGGGCATTTAAACTGGCTGATCCATCTAGTATCTGTGTGATAATGTGTGGGAGGGGCATTTAAACTGGCTGGTCAATCTAGTATTTACGTGATAACATGTGGGAGGAGCATTTAAACTGGCTGGTCCATCTAGTATTTGCGTGATAACATGTGGGAGGGGCATCTAAACTGGCTGGTCCATTAAACTGGCTTGTCCATCAAGTGTCTGCACAATAACGTGTGAGCAGGGCATCTAAACTGGCAGGTCCATCTAGTGCCTGCGCGATATTGCATGGGAGGGGTATCTAAACTGGCTGGTCCATCTAGTGTCTGCGCGATAATGTGTGGGAGGGGCATCTAAACTGGCTAGTCCCTCTAGTGTCTGCGTGACAACACATGAGAAGGGCATCTAAACTGGCAGGTCCACCTTGTGTCTGCACAATAACGTGTGAGAAGGGCATCTAAACTGGCTGGTCGATCTAGTGTCTGCGTGATAACATGTGGGATGGCTGCCGTCAGAGCGGCCTTGCTGGAAACCCCAGTAGGGTGTTGTTTACTGGGAGACAGGTTCTTGTTGGCACACGGTTCACTAATACCCCTGTCACACTACGACGTAATGAGCGAACGTGAGCCTAACGTGGTGATATTTCGTCATTACGTTGATGTACGTTGGATTACGTTATGATGACGTCATAATGACGTTAGACTGACGTCGAGGTACGTCACATTACGTCGTGTTACGTCGAGTTACGTCGATGTTTTGGACATGTTCAAAAGTTTTGACGTAGGTCGAACATAAGGGTTTACATTCGCCGTACGTTCTGTTCACGTTCAGTGAACGTCAATTACGTTTAACGATCGTTAGGCCAACGTTCCTCACTATGTTCCACTCGTTGACCCACATTAAAACCGGTGGAAACGTCCATGCGGCGTAATGGGAAAGTCAGGAGAACGTCAGGAGAACGTCAGGAGAACGTCAGGAGAACGTGCATTCAACGTACGTTCAACGTCTCATGACATAGCTAACGTCACGTAACGTTCTTCTGGCGATGGAATAACGTTCATAACGTTCCGTGAGCGTCATTACGTTGACCTCTCTCGTTGAATTACGGTATCACTACGCTTTACCGACGTTACGCTCTCATCCACTACGCTGCATCCACGTTCAACTTGTGCCCAAATTTGCATACTATGCAGAGAAGTTCAACGTTCTTCACGTTCTCCCTACGTCGACGTCGTAGTGTGACAGGGCCTTTAGGGGTGCTAAACTGGCAGGTCCATCTAGTGTCTGCAGGATAACGCATGGGAAGGGCATTTAAACTGGCAGGTCCAGCTAGTGTCTGCATGATTGATAACACATTGGAGGGGCATCTGAACTGGCTGGTCCATCTAGTTTCTGCATGATAATGCATGGGAAGGGCATTTAAACTGGCTGGTCATTCTAGTGTCTGAATGATAACGCATTGGAGGGGCATCTAAACTGGCTGGTCCATCTAGTGTCTGCACGATAACGCATTGGAGGGGCATCTAAACTGGCTGGTCGATCTAGTGTCTGCACGTTAACGTGTTGGAGGGGCATCTAAACTGGCTGGTCCATCTAGTGTCTGCATGATAACGCATTGGAGGGGCATCTAAACTGGCTGGTCGATCTAGTGTCTGCACGATAACGCGTTGGAGGGGCATCTAAACTGGCTGGTCAATCTAGTGTCTGCACGATAACGCATTGGAGGGGCATCTAAACTGGCTGGTCGATCTAGTGTCTGCACGATAACGCGTTGGAGGGGCATCTAAACTGGCTGGTCAATCTATTGTCTGCATGATAACGCATTGGAGGGGCATCTAAACTGGCTGGTCCATCTAGTGTCTGCACGATAACGCATTGGAGGGGCATCTAAACTGGCTGGTCCATCTAGTGTTTGCACGATAACGCATTGGAGGGGCATCTAAACTGGCTGGTCCATCTAGTGTCTGCATGATAACGCATTGGAGGGGCATCTAAACTGGCTGGTCGATCTAGTGTCTGCAGGATAACGCATTGGAGGGGCATCTAAACTGGCTGGTCCATCTAGTGTCTGCATGATGACGCATTGGAGGGGCATCTAAACTGGCTGGTCCATCTAGTGTCTGCAGGATAACGCATTGGAGGGGCATCTAAACTGGCTGGTCGATCTAGTGTCTACGTGATAACGTGTGGGATGGCTGCCGTCAGAGCGCCTTGCTGGAAACCCCAGTACGGTGTTGTTTACTGAGATACAGGTTCTTGTTCGCACACGGTACACTTAGGGGTGATTGCATGAGGGCATCTAAACTGGCAGGTCCATCTAGTGTCTGCAGGATAACGCATGGGAAGGGCATTTAAACTGGCAGGTCCAGCTCGTGTCTGCATGATTGATAACACATTGGAGGGGCATCTGAACTGGCTGGTCCATCTAGTTTCTGCATGATAACGCATTGGAGGGGCATCTAAACTGGCTGGTCCATCTAGTGTCTCCACGATAACGCGTTGGAGGGGCATCTAAACTGGCTGGTCGATCTAGTGTCTGCACGATAATGTGTTGGAGGGGCATCTAAACTGGCTGGTCCATCTAGTGTCTACGTGATAACGAGTGGGATGGCTGCCGTCAGAGCGCCCTTGCTGGAAACCCCCGTAGGGTGTTGTTTACTGGGAGACAGGTTCTTGTTGGCACATGGTACACTTAGGGGTGATTGCATTGGGGTTTGTACCGGCCGGCGTGAAATAGGTCATCGCCTGCCATATCCAACCATACCAACTCCACTCGAGCTCCAGTTGTCTTGGGGTTTTCTCTCCTACCAACATCGGAGCTCCTGTCAGACCTGTCACCAATTTGTGCAGTAGGGGGATGTAATAAAGTACAGTAAAACCTCCCTAACAGACCACCTCCACAGATTGACCGCTCCCCTATATCAATCATGCTCTAGAAGCGGCGTTAAATAGAACAAACTTTTCTATATCGATCACTTTATTTGCGTCCCAAACGATCGCCCACACAATACCTTGTAACGATAGAAAAAACACTGCCGAAGACAACCACTTCCTTAAATGGACAATTTAAAGCCGGTCCCATGGTCGGTCGATTTAGAGAGGTTTTACTAAGCATTATTTTACTTCGTTGCAATACTTAATTAGATAATGTTGAAATTTACTTGTAATGGGGTACATTTTAGAGGAATTAATTTTAGTTGCAATAAAGTATTGTTAGGGGTATTTTTAAATTTTGAGTTCCACATTTCTAGACAGGATAATATACCACATAACCCCAAAATAATTGCAAAAAAAACAACTTTTATGATTTTACTCAAGAAGTGGTTGGGATGATCCGAGGTGATTAATCGATGACGGCCTCCAACCAATTTGTTTGCTCATGCGCAGACCCTACAACCTCGGGTTGCATAAACGAATACGCTCAGGGTGGGGGGAAAAAATGGCTCGTTGTAGGGTCTGCGCATGAACTAGTGTCCATTTCTTTTGTTGGTATTCTGCTGAATAGTGTCCATTTCTTTTGTTGGTATTCTGCTGAATAAGTCTTTTGTCAGTGCCGAAGCACTGGTCTTCCAGCCATTTTTCAATTCAGGGTTATTTACACAAAAGGTATATAGAATAAGGTGTACAATACCTGTTGAATAGACAATTTGCACCATGTAACACAATGAAATTCTGAAACCCAAAAGTTCCATAACAATATGGTATAGTAATGTCATATAACCAGATCAATATTAGTCAGATCAATGTGAGTATTTACATAGTATTTAGAATGCAAGCAGAAGTTATCTTCTGTATTCAGTTGGTATACTTGTAGTAAGTTTTAATGTTCAGTTGCAGTTTGGCAAGCGGTATATAAATGTTGGTTTGTTAGGAAAATTCTAGTGTAACGTCTAAACATTTTTTTGTGCGATAATGTGTGGCTGGTCCATCTAGTATCCTAAACATTTTTTTTTTAAATACCCAATATAACTACTAAGATAGGATTTTAAGTATTTTATGATTGCATTGTTTAGTTATATGTCCATTTTAATCTGGATGGTCTTTTATTTGAAATTCTGACGACTCGGATGATCCGAATGGTCCGGACCGTTATAATCGAACACCCCCTGAATGTCACAAGGGAATGTGGGGTAAAGGTGAAGGGGGGGGGGGGGAGGGTGAAGGGGGGGAGGGGGGAGGAGGGAAGGTGGAGAGGGTGGGGGGTGTCAAATTCACTAAATAGATTGAGATTTTTGTTTACCCCCTCCCCCCCCCCACATTCCACTCTTTCCCTCGAGAACCAACAAACCGATTACTGGTGGCTCCGGTACAACTCAATTTCACAGTTATTCCGAAATGGGGAAGGAGGGGTGGGTGTGGGTGGGGGTGGGGGTGGGGTAGTGGTTGAGTGGGGGTTTGGTGGGTTCTGTAGACGGGGCAGTGAAGGGAGGGACGGCACACTCTAGTAACTCAAAATTTGCATTTATTAGAAGAAACCTAATTTTACCGACTGTGCCTCCCTATATCTTTGACCAGACGGGATGGCCAAATGAGGTGAGCATCCGTCTCCTGCATTGTGAGATCAGGGCGATCCGAACCCATGGGTTTGTGGGTTCAAACCCTGGTCGAGTTAAACCAATGACTTAAAGATTTATACTTGTCGCTTCCTAGCCAGGCGCTCGCCATTATTAGGATAGGGCAAGGAGTGGTTGGCTCAGTGCCAGGACAATGTGACTGAGTGGGATATCAGGTCATGGTATGGTCAGGTCATGCTGGTAGCATGGTCTCCCAGTGGGGCAGCACTATAAAGTCACCATGAGTGCGCACTGTCACAAGTCAGTGCCCATCCTGATATGACCTTAGTGTTAGGGTCATGTGACTGAGTCGGGTAATGGTGTCAGCGGCGCGGTGCTATAAAGCTGTTATCAATGTGCACTGTCACAAATTCTCGAGTCACATGCGATTCTGTATCGCTCTTTGAATCCTTTGGTTTCCTTTGGCTAAAGACTGAACCCATGACGCATATCCTGTGTAGACTCATTCAGCCATCTTGTCTGGTTGAATGTTGATTAATTGATTGATTGATTAATTGATTGATTGGTGGTTGCTTTACACCATGTCGGCAGCATAAGCCATATTCATGGCGAGAACTGTTTTTTTAAATAATTCAAACCATTGCTTTTACATGTAAAAGCATACAATCAATTATGTGTTCTTATACAGTACAACCCCGTTAAACCAAGTTCGGTTAAACCAAACGATCGGTTAATCCAAACTATAAAAATGTTGGTTAAACCAAAGTCGGTTAAACCAAAGTATCGGTTAATCCAAACAAAATTGTCGGCCGCAGGCCACTTCCGGTACAGTTAAACCAAACTTTCATGTGGTTTTAAGGTCATCTGAGACTTTTTTATATGATAAATGGTAGTATTTTGACGGGTCGCCGAAAAAAGTTAGGATTAACCGATCATTTGATTTAACCGAGCTTGGTTTAATGGGGTTAAACTGTATATGCATAAAAAACAATAATCATAGTGTCCACACACATTGTATATTACATTCATAATGCACCAACAACCATATTCAAAAGTCGAAGTCAAAGCTAGGTTAAACCAATGATCGGTTAATCCAAACAAATTTCTAGGGTCCCTTCAAGTTTGGTTTAACGGGGTCATATTGCACACTAATTAAATTTAAAAGCTCACAATTATATATTTCTGACAAAAAATGTATGGTTTTATTACTAATTGATAGAATTTATTTAATAAACCATATGATGTGCATTAGTTGTTTAAGCAGGGGAAATTTCAGTCATAGACGACTGGTCTTCCTCATTCAACTGCTGGTCGATAGAAAGCCCGAGCCTACACTTTTACCGACCCAAGGGATTTTTAACCTCCCACACCATGTCATAGACATGGTATGAGAGCAACCGGCCTTTAATGATGCTGCAAGTTATACACAGCAGTGGAAATCCAAATTGGCAGAGCTGGGGGCACAGGGAATCGAACCGCCGACCCACAGATTAGGAGTCTGACCTAGAAAAAAGTCAGACACTCTAACCACTCCGCCACAGAGAGCGCCACTTCAGTTACTTCAGTAAAAAGGTCACGCATACTATCTGCACTGTAAAATTGTTGACGCAGGGCCAGCTGCTTGAATGTAGATGGTTGCACAGTTAGTTCTATGTGTAGGCCTTGTTCTGGATACAGACCATTGTGACCGCTGGGGAGCAGATGTCAGATATGTGCAGTGATTTGCAGGCTAACCTGACATCAGAAATCCCTCTGGCTGACTGAGTTAGCTCAGCCAGTAAGTTGGCAACGGAAACACGATTATTGCGAGACTGCGGAAATCTGGACATTAAAGTTGCATATTCTGATGGTTTTGAGTTTCTGTCATTTTCTGAGATAAATATATTAGGTTGATCGTTATAATCTACCCTAGTTCAGTTTGAAGTAATTTTGATATTAAATGGTTACCTTTTGAGATTTTTTAAATGAAAACATGCACAATAAAGTTTGGCAAGCCTGCCAAAACTCTGACAGCATAGGTGTCTGCAGTAAAAGGTTCCATTAAATTGTCTCAGCATTCCTTTCTATGTGGCGACAAATGTTTAATAAGTGCACCAGCTCTAAGTTTGAGATGACTAATAAAATCTAGAAAACTGCTTCAGTTTTGAAAATTTGATGTTTTCATCGGACCTTGCAACTATAATCTGACAATGGAAGTTCAAATGTCAAAGAAATACTAGTATAGAAGGCTGACACCCCCCCCCCCCCACTCCCTTTTTCTATATTTTTTGGTGATGAATTTATTTACACTGCTCATAATGGATAAGTGTGTTAACCCTATCTTGTTTTCACCGCTGGGCAGCACTAGTTCTTGTTTATGGCCTGTCAATAATTTATTCAACTAAATAGTAATCTTCTCGGCCCAGGGCGCTGGTCTTGCAGCCATTTAGTGCTGCAGGGCTACGCACCATTTACCCACAAGTTAGATGTATGTTTGTTGTTGTCTTACATCCTAGCAACATCTAAGGTCATATCAGGACGGGTCCTGACTTGTGACAGTTCGCACTCATGGCGACTTTATAGTGCTGCCCCACTTTGAAATCAGGCTACCAGCACCATGACCTGATATCCCACTCAGTAATATTATCCTGACACTGAGCTAACCAGTCCTTGCCCTATCCTACTAATGCCTAGCACCTGGCTAGGAAGCGACAAGTATCAATTTTTACGTCATTGGTTTGACTCGACCAGGGTTCGAACCCACAAACCCATGGGTTCAGATCCCCTGATCTCCCAAAACAGGAGACGGACGCTCAACTCAATCAGCCATCCCGTTTGGTAAGTACGATTATATCAGTGATGCTAGTTATATCAAGGCATTGGTGAGTATTGGTCTTACTATATAGTCATGGATACAGCCCGGAATTAGTGGATTGTGCATTACGTAATGACAAAGACCCTATAATACTAAGACGGCTCACTCCCTATCTCTCCCATGCTAATGTAAATTTTGCAGTGCCACCTTGTGGTGGGTTTGATCAGCCCAGCTGCTGGTTGGTGTTTCACATGTAAACACATACAATTATATCATACATGAGATAGGTAAGTATGAATACACATCAATATGAAATTGCTATGAACAAATACACATCATCATCAGTATCATCATCAGCATCAGACATCTTTCACATTCATATATACATTTATACATATAATATAGCACCTGTTTAACCAAGAGAACAGCCAGCGCACCAAGTGGTGGGTTTGATCATTTTGATTACACAGTGCAGGCTGAGTGAGCCGTCTTACTATTATAGGGTCTTTGATAATGATGGTCAGTTATGATTGGCTGGTTATTGGAGTTTATACCTCCTGGCAACATCTAAGGTCATATCAGGATGGTGGTCAGTTATGACTTCTCACTATCGGGGAGTGTGGACTGATGGGGAGGAAGGAGGAAGGGAGGCAGAATGAAGGTGGAGGGTGTGAGAGGCTCTGTTTCTTACAGAGGGGGTGAGTGGCCCAGGCGGGAAGGATGTTGCAGTAAATACACAGCGTGGTGACTATGAATCAATACGCGCCTTACACAGTTACAGGGTAGAACCTACTGGTTCCAGGCATGCCGTGCTGCGACCCGGTGTGGTGTTTTCAGCCGTGCGCCGTGTTCAGCCGTGCGCATAGACTCAAACTCGAGGCATTGTCAATGGTCGTGAGCAATCTTCATACAGAAAATACAGAGAAAGTGAAATATCTCTAAAACCACACCACCTATTAACAAATCACTTGGTACACATATAGAAAACATCTTTACCAAAAAGATTATATTAAATTATGGCTTAGGGTTTGATGTCTATTCATTGGACTAAAACTAAGTTCGCACTGCGCTGTAAACGTCACAACGGTCAAGGCATGGTCGGTGGTGGTGGGCGATCTGGGATCAGGGATTAGGGCGCAGTGTATGTCCCTCACTGTCAACTACCACTCTACAGACATTTAACTTCAGGCGCAATTTGACCTGTAGCCACGGGTTTTCTGATGACGAATTGTCCTTGGATATAATTGGTTCTGGTGTTGATTTCAGTGGAATCTAAGTGACAGCAACATAATGCTGATCCTCGCCAGCCACGTACTGACCGCCATAGTAACCAGCGTAGCCATCGTAGTCATAGCAACCATAGTAACCGTAGCAACCGTAATAACCATAGTAACCACAATAACATAGTAACTATAGCAACCATAGCAACCACAGAAACCACATCAACCATAGTAACCATAGTAACCATGGGGCCCATATTAACCATGGTAACCATGGTAACCATATTAGCCATAGTAACTATAGCAACCATAACAACCATATTAAACATAGTAAGCATAGCAAACAATGTAAACATGGTAAACATAGTAAACATAGGCAAACATATTAAACATGGTAAACATAGTGAAGATAGCACCACAGTAATCGTAATCATTATAGTAAGCATAGTAACCGCAATAACCCTTTTCCATCCATCTGCCCCTCTGTACAAGCTGCAGAAAATACTGTACCTCAACTATTACAGCACCCACATACAAGCCTCTGTGTTCACAATCTGTGCGCATGTCCCATGAGCCCCGCCTGGGTGAAGGTGTGTGTGTGTGGTGGGGGGTATGAGAAATTGCCCCACTTCTACACTGCACCAATCTTCTGGATTACTGCAGTGTGATGCCTAGTTACTCCCTGCTGGTCCTGCAGTTGCGACCTGGGCCACATTCAGGGTGCGCCTCGAAGGCGCCTCAGAGAAATTCTGGATGTTACGCTAGTCTGAGCAGCATATAGCTGCCGGGTGCCTCGAAAATGGCAGCCTCCATAGGGTGCAGCCATCCGCAATTGAAAAGAACATCTCTGATTGGCTGAAACCACTGAAATGCGTGGCCATTTTGGAGGCACTTTTTGCCTCCTATCTGAACGACTCCGAGCACTACGTTGAGTACCTATGCTGTACAGTATACAGGATCAGCTGCTCCCCCACGTTCAATGATCAGAATGCTTTTACTGCTTACAATTACATGCATACATGCAATGCACTTACACATGCACAGGGTAGGTTCAACAACTACACAACATGTAGCTTGTACAGGATCCTGGTCACGGAAACCAGTGTCATAGGGGTGATGAAAATGGGAAATATTGCACCTAGAGCGGAACTCAAACCCAGATCTCTTTGCATTCCTGGCCAGTGTGTTAACCATTACACCACCTAGGCTGCCTGATGGCACCACACTACCCACGCCTACCTGTCTATGCGGCTCTTTGCCTGAGAGTTCAGTGCAGACGTTGCACCCCCACACGAACAGCGCCCGACCAGGGAAGCCGCACCAACATGGGGGGTCTCGGAAGTGACCCCTGTGTAAAATATTCCGATAATATGGGAAATGCAAATGTTCTATTAAGGTAAAAGGTATATAGTGCAAGGTGCATAATTATTTATGTAGTTGCTGGTGATCCTTTCCTCATGGTCAATAGCCATTATGATGGTAATCAGGCCACGAGGCCAACCGCTGTAGGATATCGTTTCAGTAGAGCGTCTGTCATTCTTGGATTCGTTATCGGAGAGAGCAGACGTCTCCCTGGGAGCTCCAGGGCCCTGCACCAAGCCCCCCCACACAGGGGCAGGGTGCAGGCCTGGGCTCTATACTACAGGGCAGTGCTGAGCCTGACTCACCACTGTGTGTGTTATGTAGCTTTGATAACACTGTTATTAAAGTTACATAGCACACAGAGAGGGGAGGAGGGTGCACTTAGGTATATGCTCATGCATATACTCACACTTCGGAAGTGGACAGGAAAATAGCCATGGATAGGAGGATTACAGGATATAACATAGGAACCATGGATACAGCCACACCACCCACGGGTGAGGCCTGATGGCTGAGCACTCTAATAGTTACTGTGAGTAACTCCACCCACGGGTGAGGCCTGATGGCTGAGCGCTCTAATAGTTACTGTGAGTAACTCCACCCACGGGTGAGGCCTGATGGCTGAGCGCTCTAATAGTTACGGCGAGTAACCCCACCCACAGGTGAGGTCTTGATAGCTGAGTATTCTAATAGTTACTGTGAGTAACCCCTCCACCCATGGGTGAGGCCTGATGGCTGAGCACTCTAATAGTTACTGTGAGTAACTCCACCCACGGGTGAGGCCTGATGGCTGAGCACTCTAATACTTACTGTGAGTAACTCCACCCACGGGTGAGGCCTGATGGCTGAGCGCTCTAATACTTACTGTGAGTAACACCACCCACGGGTGAGGCCTGATGGCTGAGCGCTCTAATACTTACTGTGAGTAACTCCACCCACGGGTGAGGCCTGATGGCTGAGCGCTCTAATACTTACTGTGAGTACCTCCACCCACAGGTGAGGCCTGATGGCTGAGCGCTCTAATAGTTACTGTGACTAACTCCACCCACGGGTGAGGCCTGATGGCTGAGCGCTCTAATAGTTACGGCGAGTAACTCCACCCAAGGGTGAGGCCTGATGGCTGAGCACTCTAATAGTTACTGTGAGTAACTCCACCCATGGGTGAGGCCTGATGGCTGAGCCCTCTAATAGTTACTGTGAGTAACTCCACCCACGGGTGAGGCCTGATGGCTGAGCACTCTAATAGTTACTGTGAGTAACTCCACCCACGGGTGAGGCATTGCTGGCTGAGCGCTCTAATAGTTACTGTGAGTAACTCCACCCACGGTGAGGCCTGATGGCTGAGCCCTCTAATAGTTACTGTGAGTAACTCCACCCACGGTGAGCCTGATGGCTGAGCGCTCTAATAGTTTACTGTGAGTAACTCCACCCACTGGTGAGGCCGGAGGGCTTGGGAGTCGCTCTAATAGTTACTGTGACTAACTCCACCCACGGGTGAGGCCCCCCCCCTGATTGGCTGAGCGCTCTAATTGTTACGGCGAGTAACTCCCACCCCGGGTGAGGCCTGATGGCTGAGCATCTATAATAGTTTCTGTGAGTAACTCCAACCCATGGGTGAGGCCTGATGGCTGAGACGCTCTAATAGTTACTGTGAGTAACTCCACCCACGGGTGAGGCCTGATGCTGAGCACTCTAATAGTTACTGTGACTAACTCCCACCCACGGGTGAGGCCTGATGGCTGAGCACTCTAATAGTTACTGTGAGTAACTCACTCACGGGTGAGGCCTGATGGCTGAGCACTCTTAATAGTTACTGTGAGTAATCTCCACCCAGGGTGGAGGCCCTGGATGGCTGAGTCACTCTAATACTTACTGTGAGTAACTCCAACCCACGGGTGAGGCCTGATGGCTGAGCGCTCTAATACTTACTGTGAGTAACACCACCCACGGGTGAGGAGCCTGATGGCTGATCGCTCTAATACTTACTGTGAGTAACCTCCACCCACGGGTGAGGCCCTGATGCATGAGCGCCTCTAATACTTACTGGAGTACCTCCACCCACAGTGAGGCCATGATGGCTGAGCGCTCTAATAGTTACTGTGACTCACTCCACCCACCGGGTGAGGCCTGATGGCTGAGCGCTCTAATAGTTACGGCGAGTAACTCCACCCAAGGGTTGAGGCCTGATGGCTGAGCACTCTAATAGTTACTGTGAGTAACTCCACCCCATGGGTGAGGCCTGATGGCTGAGCCCTCTAATAGTTACTGTGAGTAACTCCACCCACGGGTGAGGCCTGATGGCTGAGCACTCTAATAGTTACTGTGAGTAACTCCACCCACGGGTGAGGCATTGCTGGCTGAGCGCTCTAATAGTTACTGTGAGTAACTCCACCCACGGGTGAGGCCTGATGGCTGAGCCCTCTAATAGTTACTGTGAGTAACTCCACCCACGGGTGAGGCCTGATGGCTGAGCGCTCTAATAGTTACTGTGAGTAACTCCACCCACAGGTGAGGCCTGATGGCTGAGCGCTCTAATAGTTACTGTGACTAACTCCACCCACGGGTGAGGCCTGATGGCTGAGCGCTCTAATAGTTACGGCGAGTAACTCCACCCACGGGTGAGGCCTGATGGCTGAGCACTCTAATAGTTACTGTGAGTAACTCCACCCATGGGTGAGGCCTGATGGCTGAGCGCTCTAATAGTTACTGTGAGTAAACTCCACCCACGGGTGAGGCCTGATGGCTGAGCACTCTAATAGTTACTGTGACTAACTCCACCCACGGGTGAGGCCTGATGGCTGAGCACTCTAATAGTTACTGTGAGTAACTCCACCCACGGGTGAGGCCTGATGGCTGAGCACTCTAATAGTTACTGTGAGTAACTCCACCCACAGGTGAGGCCTGATGGCTGAGCGCTCTAATAGTTACTGTGAGTAACTCCACCCACAGTGAGGCCTGATGGCTGAGCACTCTAATACTTACTGTGAGTAACTCCACCCACGGGTGGAGGCCTGATGGCTGAGTGCTCTAATAGTTACTGTGAGTAACTCCACCCACGGTGAGGCCTGATGGCTGAGCACTCTAATACTACTGAGAGAAACTCCACCACGGGTGAGGCCTGATGGCTGAGCAAACTCTATTAGTTACTGTGAGTAACTCTCACCCACGGGTGAGGCCTGATGGCTGAGCGCTCTAATACTTACTGTGAGTAACTCCACCCACGGTGAGCCTGATGGCTGAGCACTCTAATAGTTACTGTGAGTAACTCCACCCACGGGTGAGGCCTGATGGCTGAGCACTCTAATAGTTACTGTGAGTAACTCCACCCACGGGTGAGGCCTGATGGCTGAGCACTCTAATAGTTACTGTGAGTAACTCCACCCACGGGTGAGGCCTGATGGCTGAGCGCTCTAATAGTTACTGTGAGTAACTCCACCCACGGGTGAGGCCTGATGGCTGAGCACTCTAATAGTTACGGCGAGTAACCCCACCCACAGGTGAGGTCTTGATAGCTGAGTATTCTAATAGTTACTGTGAGTAACCCCTCCACCCATGGGTGAGGCCTTGATGGCTACTGAGTGATCTTACAGTTACAGTATGTAACTCCACATGCCTGACAATAACAGAATTATTTACCCCTGGAACCTGTGGCCACAATACAATGAGCAGCCCCTAACACTGAGCAGCACACAGTTGTCAGCAGCTCAGCAGTGATCAGCTCATGGCCCCAAACAGCTCACATCAGTGAGCTGCACAGGCCAGTGAGCAGCTCAGAATAGTGATTATGATGGTAATCAGGCCACGAGGGCCAGCCGCTACTGGATGTCGCGTCGGTCGAGCTCTCGTCACTTTTGGATTAGCTATCGAGAGAGCAGGACGTCATGCACCGCGCGGAGCAGTACAGGGGGCCAGGGGCCCCTTCTGACGAGTTAAGACTGATAGGATATCAGCGGGTAGGCTTCTGACCACCCAGCCTCTGCGTTGCGCACGGTCACTTCGGTACCGGAGGCTAGGACATTATCAAGGTACTGATAACTGTCCTGGTAAGTATGGCGCCCACGGGCTGCCACCGCTAAGGCGGAGCGGCCTACGGGCCAGGCCTACGGGCCAGGCCTTCGGGCCAGGCCTTCGGGCCAGGCCTACGGGCCATGCCTATGGGCTAGGCCTACGGGCCAGACCTACGGGTCTTCTACCTCTGCGTAGCGCACGGTCAGGCTCGCCTGTTCCGGAGGTATGACAATTGTTAGGTGATCGCACCGACATTGTCGACAAGGCTTAGCGGGCCGGGCCCCGCCCGCGCCCTGAGCCTCCCTCCACCCCAAGGCGGGTATGGGGGGTAGGCGCGGGGTCATGGAGCGGTCGCGACCTGGAGGCACGACCAACAGGTGGGCCGCCTCAACCAGGAGAGGCCGTTGCGGCCAAAATCAGGGGCAAGGGCGCAAACTAATTATGAACGAAATGAGCGGGGCGATACGAGTGGCACGGCTAACGGCTCATTCCACCATGGCGCACCACATCTCATGCACGCCCTCCCCGGTAACCCCCACGGGTTACCCTAGCCACAGCAAAGGCGAACGGGCCGCTAGCATACTGACAGAGTTCATTGAACGAGCGGAAAGGAAAAGGATGGAATCACCATCTGAGGCACTGTATGTACCCCTGCCACATGAGTCCGACACCAACTCAGAGACAGACATGGAGACTACGGGCCACAGGACGGAGACGCCAACACAGGACGAACACCACTACCGGCGGCCGCCGGGAAGCCACCTCCCTCCCCAGATACGGTTATCCAGACGGATAGCAGCGGGAGGAGGCTGGTACTAGCAGCTACTTCACCTACCTACACACCACCCCCCGTGGGAGGACTACACAGGGGGTTGAGAATGGTGGTGGCGGATCTGTCGAACACCTTCAGCCCGCCTCCGGATCCTGCTTGTGGGGATCAATGGAGGGGCCCTGATTACATACCCACCCCAATAGCTGAATTGGAGCGCCTGGAAGCGCGGAAGCTGGAACTCCAGGAGGAGATACGTAACAGAAGGGCGGGCTACTCTATCAACTGGTCCCAGGGGCCATCACCGCCACAACTGGCGGAAGCGAGGAACCCAACATCAGAGCAAGTCCCGCGACCTAGGCCGTCGGCTTTTACCATACCGAGACGGGTAGTACAGCAGGCAAGGCCAGCCACACCAGTGAACACCCCACCGCCGCCCTACAGCGTGAGGACGCCAGCGTCGGTGGCACCCACGCCACCACCACAACAAGAGCGCGCGCGACCACGCCCACACGGGCCACGCCGGGACCCCAGGAGGTCACGTTGAGTGCGGCTGAGGACGGTAACTCGTATCTAGAACAGTTTATACCAGCTGAGAAGGCGCCATTGGATGCCGAGTGCGGCAACCTGGCAGACAACACAGCCAAGCTACTGACAGCACTCTGGAACAATCCAATGACCAAAACCGAGACCGCAGAGCTGTACGCTACGCTGCCAAGACCGGGAACGCGGAAGTACTACATAAAACCAGCATGAACCCGGAGATTGAACTTACGTTACAACAGAGAGTGAGGGATAATGACACGGCACTAGGGGCGGCCCAGTGGGGCGTGCAGTATGCCTCTAGGCCAACTGGCTAAAGTCTTGGATGGCATTGAGACTGGCAGACCGCTCGCGAAACAGGAACTGGCAGAGGCACTAGTCACCACGCTTAAGCTACTAGCCCATACCAGTAACACGATCCTGGGCCTGAGGAGGGACAATGTGCGTCCAACACTGCAGGCCCAGATCAAACCACTGGCCAAAAAGGAGGGAAGCAGGGGCTTCAAGTACCTCTTAGGAGAGGACCTGGCAGCTCAAGTCACCACACTGGAAGCTAACCAGAAAACCGCCAATGCCATTGTCAGGGGCAATGGAAGGCACTACACAAGACCAGAACGCAAGCAGGGAAACTACAGAGGCGGCCAGGGGAGGAGCCGCCCAAACCAGTACCCTTCCCAGAACTACTCACAGCATTCCGCACGCCACAGGCAGGACCACCCCCGACAAAGCGGAGGATGACAGACACGCCCACAGAGAGGGGGGCGTGGCAGAGGAGCGGGATACAGAGCGAGACCAGCAAGACAGTAAACACAGTGAGTAACATGGCCAATACCTTCAAAGCAGGGGGCGTGACCGAAAGAGCATGTGAATGGGAACGGAGT
Source organism: Branchipolynoe longqiensis (assembly GCA_030323885.1). Classification (NCBI taxonomy): domain Eukaryota; kingdom Metazoa; phylum Annelida; class Polychaeta; order Phyllodocida; family Polynoidae; genus Branchipolynoe; species Branchipolynoe longqiensis. The sequence goes on from CM059201.1 coordinate 1,071,036, forward strand.
CACTGATAATGCGTGGGTCAAACTAATGGTGAATGGCATCAAAATTGAGATCACCAACCTACCGGGGCAGAGAGTGGAGCTAGTATCAGACAGCAAAGGGAATGACGAAATACTAAACGGGAAAATTAAAGACATGTGGGTACAAGGGGTGATAGAGGCGGCCATGCACACCAAACGCGCCTTTGTGTCACACCTATTTCTACGGCCCAAGAAAGATGGCGACTTCAGACCCATACTAAACCTTTCAAAATTGAATGAATTAATAGTCTACAGACAGTTCAAAATGGAGCAGTTATCCACGGTAATGCAGTTAATAACACAGGGGGCGTGGCTCGCGAGCATAGATATTTCACAGGCGTATCACAGTATAGAAATAAGAAAGGCAGACAGGGACCTACTACAATTCCTACACGGGGGAACAGGTACCGCTTCAGAGTTTTGCCAAACGGACTAAGCTCAGGGCCCAGAATCTTCACAAAAATAATGAAGGCAGTAATGAGCCACCTAAGGTCACGTCACTGTATATTACTATGTTTCTATCTAGACGATACAATACTGATAGGCAATACCGAGACGGAGGTGAGAGACGCGGTGAGGATCACGTTGGATCTCCTGACGAGGCTAGGGTTCACAATAAACAAAGATAAGTCGGTATTGGTACCGGCGCGAGAACTGCAGTTCTTAGGCTTCCGAATAAACACTGACCTAATGCGGGTCGACTTACCGAGGAAGAAATGTGGGGAACTGATAACTTTCGCTAAGAAAGTGTTGCTAGAGAAGAAACTAAAAATAAAAACATTAGCGGCACTGATCGGCAAACTGGTAGCCACCGACCAGGGTAACAAATGGGCCAGAATCAAGTCAAAATCAATGGTGCGAGCCCTCACCTGGAATTTAAGGGACGCCAATGGGAATTATGAAAAAAGATGCACGCTCACACGTAGGGTGAAAGAATGTATCCAATACTGGATAGACAATCTTGAGCAAGCCACAAGGCCGTACAAGCCATCACCGGTGGAGGTATGCGTGTACACAGACGCCTCCTCACACGGATGGGGCTATTACAGCCAGACACACCAAGCACATTATGGGGAACAATGGGACGAAACAGTCAGTGAAAATACACACATTAATGTACTAGAACTAAGGGCAGTAAGGCGCACACTGCAACACTTGGGAGATAAACTAGCAGGAAAACATGTAAGGGTGTTCGCAGACAACACTACAACTGTAGCATGCATAGGGAAAGGGGGATCAGCGAGATCCAAAACATGCCAACAGGAAAGAAGAGGAGATATGGGATATCACAGAAAGGAATAACATTACTATATCAGTGAGGTTCTGTCCGGGGATCAAAAACATTGAGGCCGACTGGGCATCGAGGGCGTTCACCGATGCAGGTGAATGGACGCTCGATGACAACACGGTCAGAAAGATCTTTAACACACTGGGAAAGCCCACAGTAGACCTGTTTGCCACAAGTGAGAACAGCAAGTTAGACCAATATGTCTCTCGGGAGTATGACAGACAGGCTAGGGGTACAGACGCATTGTCATTGAGCTGGAGAGATATTAATGCCTACATGTTTCCACCTTTCAGCTGCCTCTCGAGAGTGAGCAACAAGATCATACAGGAAGGCCCGAGGGCGATCTTGGTGACACCAGAGTGGCCTACGCAACCCTGGTACCCATTGCTACACAAACTGAGGGGCTATGCAACTTCCTGGACCATACCGGTCGAGACAGGCACGCTGTCACTCAAGGGGAACAAGGGGAAGCGGTTCCCACTGACCAACAGCATGTGCCTGAGGATAACACAACTCTAGGCGGCATGTTCGAAGCCATGGGCATGAACAGAGCAGCAGCGCACACGCTCACGGCATCATGGGCAACGGCCCACTCAGAAAACAGTACACGTTGGTACTGAAAAGATGGGTGGCCCACTGTGAGGCGCAGTTAATCAACCCACGAAGCCCAACCATACAACAAGGCATAGCTTACCTGCAGGAACTATTCTCAGGCGGGGCAGCACGCAACACGATCAATACGGTCAGGTCACTATTGTCCACCTTCGTGACAGTAGGGGGCGTGGCGTTCGGAGAACACCCACTGGTTAACCGACTCCTAACACTGGTTAACCGACTCCTAAAAGGGATCGGCAACTTAAAACCAACCAACCCGAAATACACAACGATTTGGGACCCGAAACCACTACTAGAGTACCTGAAGGAGTGGGGACCGATCGACCAGCTTAATACCGAAAAACTCAACAAAAGAACGCTAGTGCTTATTTCTGCTGGCCACGGGCCAACGACTACAAGCGTTGGGGTTAATGAAGCGAAGTGACTTTACGTGGGAACAAGGAAAATGCACCTTGACATACACCACAAAACTCAAATCAAACGACCCCAGCAGGAACCCACTAGTACTGAATTTCAGAGAATTCGGAATACCAGAGCTATGTGTGTACACACACCTTAAAACCTATGTAGAAAGGAACGAACTCCAGGCGGCGGCACCGGCAGTGTTCGCCACAACCAGGCCACCGCATGTAAGGGCATCGCAGGACACCTTAACTAGGTACGTGAAAAACACGATGGCGGAGGCAGGAGTTAACATGAAGGACTATACGCCCTATTCATGCAGGCATGCGGCGACTAGCGCAGCGGCACGAAGGCAGGTGCCACTAGCCACTATCCTGCAGGCGGCAGGATGGTCGGGAGAAGGAACCTTCAGGAGGTTCTACAACCGGCCAGTCAACAACGCACCGATAACAAACCTCATTCCGGACATTTGGGAACAGAGCCCAACTTACTGAGACAATACGCAGTTATTTATCCAAGAAAGATTGGCAACTTAGACCAGAGGGTCACTGACACTGATGTTAAAACATGTACCGTTATATATGTGATAGACTTAAGAGTCACCTGTTAACTACTTAGACACAATAAAAACCATGATACAAGAAACTTGTTTGTCAAATGCATTAGAAAATGAGAACGGCAGGGAGGGTCAGCTGTGTGTATGTATAAACAAATAACAACACTGACCTCGAAAATAACGAAAACACAACAATTCCTGAATACAGTCGCAACACAAAATAGCGGCTGGCCCTCGTGGCCTGATTACCATCATAATATATAATTCTGCTAAGATATGCAGCAGAATAGGAATTATTATGGTAAGAAAGAGGCCACGAGGGGCCAGCGGCCCACCCTATCATTGGTATCACCACCCTACACAACTGTTATACAGGAACTGAAACTACAAAAAATGACGAGAGCTCGACCGACGCGACATCCAGTAGCCGCTGGCCCCTCGTGGCCTCTTTCTTACCATAATAATTCCTATTCTGCTGCATATCTTAGCAGAATTATATAGAAGTTCAGCTCAGTGTGGGGGGGGGGGGGGGGGGGGGGGGCACTCTGCCGCTCACCTCCATGCACACACCCATACCCGACCCGACAGGGTTAGCGCCGGGTGAACAGGTGGCCACCACCACCGTGACAGCCGTGCGGGTTTGACTGGGGTTAGCACGTAATGGTGACACTCCCACACCCACACACACAGAATAGAACAGGTGGGACCCTTCAAGGAATCATCACCCAGGCGTACTTCAAACTCAGTGGTACTAACAGTTAGCCAGTTTCCTGTTTTACTAGCAGTGTTGTAGGATGGGGTACACACTTTTCAACATTCAACTACTGTACTAATATCACATGATATAGACAGTGAATAGCAATATGATAGAAACTTTAAAAAGTCAGCTGGTGTACTAAAATAACATAATTATGAAATGGAAAATAAATTTCCAAGCTTCTAACAATTGCTACACATGAATATATACTGACACAGCCCAAGTTCTATAATTCCAAATTATGTAAGGTGGCAAAAGATTTACTGACAGGTTACCATATAAGTGTCACAAAATAACTTCAGGAAGATAAAACACTCCTACTTCCAAACTCCAGGTCCTGTACAGACTTGACCATATCTTAAGTGCTATCAAACTAAGATAATAAATAATGATCTGCACATGCAGCAACAAGATAATCCAGGGAGATGCAATATGAAGACTGTGTACACAGATACTGAGTTATGCCAAGCACTATCATCTTCCCTCACTGTGAATATGGCCTATGCTGCCGACATGGGGGAAAAAGAAACCATCAAACAATCTATCATCTTCCCCATACAAGAGGGAAATTCAATTTAAGTTGCACCCACCGAAATGCGATAGGGGTAGTGTTTGGTTGGTTGTTTGTTGGAGTTGCACAGCCAGGCAACATCTAAGGTCATATGAGGAAGGGTACCGACTTGTGACAGTGAACACTCATGGTAACTTTATAGTGCTGCCCACTGGGAAATCAGGCTGCCAGCACCATGAATTGATATCCCACTTAGTCACATTATCCTGACACTGAGCTAACCAGTCCTTACCCTATCCTATTAATGCTGAGCGCCAGGCTAGGAAGCAAGAAGTATAAATGTTTAATTCATTGGTTTGACTCAACTGGGAAGCGAACTCCTGACCTCCTGCATGCGAGTCCCACACTCTACCGAGTAGGTCACTGCACCCAGTGGGGGTAGTGATAACTACCCATATCTAGCCAGAAGAAAGGCCTTGTAATGGATGGGACGTCAGTACAGGCTATGCATTAACAAGCACCCAGTAAATAGAATACATAGGCCTAGCAAGCCACATGATGCCTCATGAGGTTGTGGACAGGAAGATAGGATACCACATCAACACTGGATTACCTCTGGGCTAACCAAGGGCTTATATACATAATCATTGAGATATAGTCATAAAGGTGATGCTCCTGACAATCACTATGCAATATTATAACTTGTGACTGGCACAGACAAATATGCTAAATCTAATCCAAATGCAACATGACATCGTCACAAACTCTATATGTGAGAGGTGTGAAAGTACAACGTCTGAACACCTTGACTTCTGGATACTGAATGGTTTATTCCCGTCCAGGGCTCACTGAACTGCCGGCTAAACTTTCCATGATGTCATCTCATTTACATACTCCTTTGTTTCACTCACTGTCTAGAACATCATGCATCTCATTAACATATATTACCCACGTGTCTGGATGTCTATTAAGTATATATCACAAGAGGTACCCACTAGACCACATATATGAGCTCTAAGACTTCTAGGGAAGCTAAGCTAGCATCATCACAATGTACCCTAGCATAACAAGATGTAAAATAACCAGAAAATGAGAAGCCACATTAAACTGGAACAGGGTGAGTCAGAGAAGAGAATGTGATTATAGCATATTATGTGAGAATAAAGACACAGAATGGAATATTACTTATTATTATGATTATTGTTATACTCCGTAAGATGCAATACTGTACCGGTGCCTCCCCAACCGGATGTTGACCAGGGTAAGTCGCACTGCAGGATACATAAAAGCCCTTACGACACGGGGAATACAGCTGGCCAAAAGTGTGTAGGGTTGGTGGGAGTATAGATGCTAAACTTGATTGCGAAAACCTGAAAATCAGGTCTAAAGATAAAACCGTACTACAAATCTGACATGACTCCATGAATTCCCAATGGGTAGCTACACCCTAGCAATTATAACCCATTTCAAGATGGATGCCAACTTGGCATAAAGGGCACCAATGCTGACCACAGCTTTGCCCTACTGAAATACAATACTACCAATGCAGTCACTTCACTCTGACATTGAGCCAGTCAGCTGTACCTAGGGATCTCGAGTACCAGGCAAAATAACTGGTATCGCTATGGTATCCCCTTGCCTTGGCTCAGACAGGATTCAGAACTACAATTTTGATGGCACCTCTCCCAATAAACCAGCCGTCCAGCTACATGACTAATACTAGCTAAATGCCTTGGCCTGGCACACATTGAAATAAATGGAGTCCACCAGAGGTGTCACTAAAGTATGGTGATGATTCTACCTGAATGACACCATTATCATGGGTGAAATACCATTGACAAATATCACAGCAGAGTAGATAATAGTTAGCTGACTGCAAATGCTGTGTTAACTCCAAATGACCCCCATAAACACAACCAACCAACCCAACCATTATGCTCATAGTGAGACACTTTTAGGAGCATACATACCAGATAATCTGTACCTAAGTGCATCAGTATCTAATGTAGGATTGTAGAATCAAATTTAGATAATTGCTTTAACTTTGAAAATGTGATGCTTCATCAGACGACGCAGTTTAATTGGCAACCAACACGAGTCTTCCTACTGCTGAGTCTCTGACCGCTAAAGGTGCATAAGTAAATGAAGATGCAACATTTTCAAAACTTTGCATAAGAGTCAGCTAACATATCCAGTCTAAATAGTAGTAAATTTATTAATGATTTCTCACTGCATCTGCTGGGAATAGGACTAGAAGAATAGCAAGACATATCTAGTCAGCAAATTGATCTGCTGCCAGTTTCTACTACTTAACTGACTTGAGGAACAATATACTGGGAAGATATAGGCACAGCATGTGATTGGATTGATAAATATAAATCTTGGGCTATCCATCTAGAAAATAGCCACTGCCCACAGTACTTGTAACATATGTAACAGGAGTAACCAAAGGAAACTGTGGTTATGTGAGATGCCATTTAAGAGGGAGCACATTGATAAGTTATGGCCCCATTAGGAATCATCAGGTTGCAATGAAGTGCAGTGTACATGCAAACAGCATATGAATCTAACACACTGTATAAATAATTCACTAACATTAAGACTCCTGGAATAGGCAATAAATGCATGTAAAGCTAACAATGAAACAATCTCATGATGAAAATTGTTGGCAAGTTATGTAGGGACACACAGAAGGATAAAGCAAGCTATATAATCCTGATGGAAATAACATCAGTCTTACTTGAAACGATGAGAAGCTCACACACTAAACCTCACAGGAATCACTCATCAGCCAGCTGAAAACAATAATGACTGAGGCTGAATTCAAAGCAGGTCTTACAAACAAATATCCACATACCAGAATATGGGTCACCAGCAAGATGAAGTAGACAGAGATTGACAATCTGGGTGAAAAGATTGGTCCAGTGATGGAAAACCATTGAATATGCCACTATTGGTATGTATCACATAAATATATCTGCATGGTGCAGGCTGGGCAAATGAGGAAAGATTTCAATGGTTCTACAACAGGCCAACCGACATGCTCAGTGGAGTAACTAACATGGGACCAGTAATCTGGGAGCAGGCGTGCTAAAAAAATACTATAGACGTACATAGTTACACATATTATAGCCAAGTAAGCACTCAGAAGGCAAACATGCAACCATACAGGACTTGAGAGTCACAGTAGAAATAAAAACAATAAGCACCAATAATGGAGCTTTACCTTTATTTCTACACACTAAAATAAATAAACAAACAATCCCAGCACACAGCAGCAATACAAAGTAGCGGTTGACCTCGTGGCCTGATTACCATCATAATATAGTATTCTGCTATTAACATGCAGCAGAATAGGGATTATTATGGTAAAATAAGGCCACGAGGGGCCAACGGCCCACCCTACAAGTTCTATAGAACCCACCCTAAAACAACTGCACGCGAAGATTGTAAACTACAAAAAATGACAGATGCTCTACTGAAACGATACCCTACAGCTGTTGGCCCCTCGTGGCCTTATTTTACCATAATAATCCCTATTCTGCTGCATGTTAATAGCAGAATATTATATTGTTTGTTAGTAGCTAGTGTGAAAGGGCACTAGGAGATAGGAGATAGCCATGGTGACACAGGACTGCTTGATGTTTATTGGTGGAGTTGTAAAGGCTTGATTCTCAGGTGACATGCCATATCAGATCCATGTACCACAATATAATAATCAACCTGAGGGCAGAGGCTCTCTCTCTTCTGTCACTCTTTATACTCTTCCTTTCTCTCTTTGCCTGTATTGATTTCATTATAGCCTGCCTACACAACCACAGATGCCAGCCGTGGACTTTACACCTGGCTTCGTGACCTCCAACTGTGGTACTTGGAAATGATGTGATGCTTATCAGATAACTCGCTTTGCTAGGTTTGTCCATAACATACAATTTTTTTCGGATTTGCCCTATTTCCGTCATTTCTATCGCATGCAACCACGTTTAGACATCTCATGTTCTTTATGTTCAAGTACGTAGAAATGCTTAAAGTTACATAGCCCGATAAAAACATCAAATTTTCTAAATCGAAACAATTATCTACATTTGATTCTGCATCTCAAACTTAGATATAGGCGCTCTTATTAGACATTTATCGCCACCTAGGATGGAAGGAATACCGAGGCAATTTGTAGAACCTGTTTCTGCAGAAGCATTTGGTGTCAAGAGTTTTGGCGTGCTTGCCAAAATTAATTTAGCATGTTTGCACTTAAAATATCTCAAAAGTTAGCCATTTAAAATTAAAGTTACTTCAAAGCAAAGTGAGATAAATTATAACGATCAAGCTGAAATAGGCCTATTTATCTCAGAAAATTACAGAAACTAAAAACCATCGGACTATGCAATTTCAACTTTGCATCATACGCCGGTTTGGAGTTTCAGTGGTAATTTTTAATAAATATATTAGGTTGATTATTATAATCTTACTTTAGTTTGAAGTAATTTTTATCTTCAAATTTAAATGGTTAACTGTGGCAACCTTTAAAATGAAAACAGAGCACATTAATTTTCGTTTGCACACCCTAATAATGTGTATGGATTTATTTACCAATTATTTCCTAACACTAATTGCAATTCATTATTAAAACAATTTTCATCAATTAATTCCTTTATTTAATTACCAGTTTTTTAAATTCATGAGTGTCTATTGACACATAATTGATTGTATGCTTTTGTAAAAGCGATGGTTGAATAAAAAACAAACAATTCTCCCCGTGAATATTGCCTATGCTGGTGACACGGCGTAACGAAACCACCAAGCAATCAAGCAAGCAATTCATGTTCATTAATGAGTGTATCCGTGTCTCAGGTATGGATATGTAGGATCAAATCCAAGTAAGCGCTTTGTTTTCGAACATGCTATGCCTTCATCGACAGTAGGAAGCAGACTGACAGCTTGAATGGTGTCAGTAGGACTGACAGCTTGAATGGTGTCAGTAGGAAGCGGACTGACAGCTTGAATGGTGTCAATATTACTGACAGCTTGAATGGTGTCAATAGGACTGACAGCTTGAATGGTGTCAGTAGGACTGACAGCTTGAATGGGGTCAGTAGGAAGCGAACTGACAGCTTGAATGGTGTCAATAATACTGACAGCTTGAATGGTGTCAATATTACTGACAGCTTGAATGGTGTCAATATTACTGACAGCTTGAATGGTGTCAATAGGACTGACAACTTGAATGGTGTCAGTAGGACTGACAGCTTGAATGGGGTCAGTAGGAAGCGGACTGACAGCTTGAATGGTGTCAATAATACTGACAGCTTGAATGGTGTCAATATTACTGACAGCTTGAATGGTGTCAATAGGACTGACAGCTTGAATGATGTCAATAGGACTCTGGCTTGGGTAAAAGTTGCATAGTCCGATAAAACTATAACATTTTCAAAAGCAAAGAAATTATCTAGAGTTAGAAATACATATCCAACTTAGATACCAGTGCGCATATTAATTATTTCCTGCTGCAAAGGGAATGCTAAGTTAATTTAATTAAACCTGAGTTAATGTTGCTTGTCTATACTTCAAATATCTCTTAAGTTAGCCATTTTAAATCAAGGTTACTTCAAACTAATATAAAGCAGGTTATAACAATCAACCTAAAGCCCCAGTCACACCTACCCGGATCAGGGGCCGGACGAGCCCCCGACCGTGATCCGGCGTGGTCCGTGGCGATCCGGCGTGATCCGTGGCTCATCCGTGGCTGTTCCTTGGTGATCCTTGGTGATCTTTGGCTGGTCCGGCCTCGTCCGGGGTCTGCCCCAGATGGTTTATAATGTTGAAAACATCTGGGGTGGTCCAGGGGATTTTGCGATCCGGGCTCGATCCGGCATCGTCCGGGATGATCCAGAGGTGGTCCGCGTAGCCCGGGTGTGGACCTGCGGTAGTCCGTGACGGGTCCGCACCAGTCTGGGGCTGTCCCGGCGTTTTTCGACCCGGATGAGCCACGTTTTAGCCATGGTTTAACCCGGACCAGCCCCAGACTTGCCCCGACATAGCCAAGGACCACTCCCGGACTGCCCGGATAAGACCCGGACAAGCCAGATGAGCAGGGATCAGCCACGCATCACCACGGATAGCCCAGTTTACCATGGATCAGTCCAGGATGAGCCCCGTTTTTGTATATATATAGCAGGAGCAAGTCCACTTCCAGTCCTGGACTGATCCGTGACTACGCTGTGGATACACGGTAGTCCGGGGGATGGTCCGGCTAGACCAGGGGCTAGACCGGGGGCTAGACCGTGTAGATGTGACTGCGAGGGCAAAAACGACCAAAATAGCGATTTTATCCGGGGCTGTCCGGGACAGTCCGAGCGACTGGTCCGGGGGTGGTCCGGCTAAAAATCCGGTTCTCGTCCGGGTAGGTGTGACTGCGGCTTAATATTTTTATCTCGGAAAGCGATAGAAATTCAAAACCATCGGACGATGAAAACATTAAGATCAGAACAGTGGACCTGTGTGAGCTGGGACACGGCGGGAATTGTGGGGGTTGTGGGGGTTGTGGTGGTTGTGGGGGGGCGGGACCAGGGCTGCATTCAAGGTACGCCTCGAAGAAATTCCTGACGTCACGATAGTCTGAACGATTTTAGCTGGCGGGTGCCTCGAAAATGGCAGCGTCCATATAGGGCAGCCATTTGCAATTGAAAAGAAGAGCTCTGATTGGCTGAAACCACGGAATTCAGCGCCCATTTTCGAGGCATTTTTTTCTCTCATCTGAAAAGCGAGACGTCTCCGAGACCTATCCTGAATGCATATAGGCCAAAAAGACGTCTCTGAGCCGTCTCGGAGTCGACTCGGAGGCGTACCCTGAATGCGGCCCAGGCCGTAGCCACTGTAGACTTATAGGGACATTACTTGGCTTCTTGAGACGGTTCTAAGCCTGGCTGGGGATCGGGAAGCGATACAGTCGACCATCACAAAGTAATAAATAAATTACTTCTCCACCACCTTCACCCCAAGCCCGGCCTCCCAACAGCTGGTTCCAGGCAATCGGGGAGAGTTTCATTGAGGCAACCAAGTCTTTATTTACCTTTATCTAACTTCATGGAGCGGGACGTCGCTCAGGTGGTAGAGTGTCCACCTGTGAAGGTGTCAGTCATCCTATCAATCCTGGTCAGTGGACACATTTGCAGTTTGGACTATTTTCCATTCCAACAAGTGGTCCACAACTGGTTTATTAAAGGCTGTGGTATGTGTTGTCCTGTCTGTGGGAAAGTGCATGTATAAAAGACCCCTTGCTGCTTATCGGAAAGACTAGTGAATGTGGCGGCAGCGGCTTTCCTCCAAAGAAGTTGGATATTTATGAGCAAAACGGAGGCAAATGCTTTTTATTTTTCGGTCGGTCTGTGCCGCTTCCAGCCATATACCGCTGTTTGTTGGATTTTGTTTGTTTGTTTATTGTTTTACGTCCTAGCAACATCTAAGGTCATATCAGGACGGGATCCGACTTGTGACAGTGCGGACTCATGGAGACTTTATCGTGCTGTCCCACTGGGAAACCAGGCCACCGGCACCATGACCTGATATCCCACTCAGTTGCATTATCCTGACACTGAGCCAACCAGTCCCTGCCCTATCCTATTTATGCCAAGCGCCTGGCTAGGAAGCGACAAGTATCAATTTTTAAGTCATTGGTTTGACTCGACCAGGGTTAGAACCCACGATCTACCAGCACGGGAGACGGATGGTGTAACTCATTCGGCCATCCCGTCTGGTCTTGTTTGTTGGATGAGAACACCCCCTCCCCCACCCCCCACCCTCTGCGGACATGATAGATAAAAGATTCACCCCAAACTTACAGTACAGGGGTGAATGACAACGTAGTCTAAATACGGGCGAAAATAGCTTTAGTATGGAACAAGAAGTAGAATCCCTGGCTCCAGTATCAAATGGCTACTTATATCAGCACAGAGTTGGCGAGATGAGAGAGAATGCAAAAAGACAAGATGGCGGCGATAGAACGCCCTCGATTTCACCTTTAAAGTTCTATTATATTTTTCAAATCAGAAGTAGCGGGTTAAATATGAAGATTTATGTGAAGAATATATTTTGCTTTTTAAATTAAGAATTTACCAGCTCAGTTCATTTCCCCACCATGTGGAAACTTTCGCCAGTTTTTCTAATGGGTTGGTTTTCAACCCTGTACTGGATGTACAGAGTTCAATCATGAGGCTAACCTGGAAGGACAAAGTGACAAATAAGGAAATACTCGAACGGACGGGGCTGCCCTCTATGGAAGATCTTCTGATCAATAAGAATATCCGGTGGACTGGACACCTCCTGAGGATGTCCTCAGACAGGCTACCAAAGCAGATCCTCTACTCTCAACTGTCTTCTGGTTACAGAAAGAGAGGGCGCCCTCGTCTCTGGTTCAAGGATACCATCAAGAGAAACCTGAAGTTGAGAGACATTAAGACCGACTCATGGAAATCACTCTCATAGCAGAGAGCTAAATGGAGAGCTGCAGTCAAGTAATTAAAGCAGTCTTTGTCGCATCGCGACGGACAGCATGATGATGATGATGATGATGATGATGATGTCTGTAAGTACGGGGTGAATAGGTTATCTGCGGACATGTCTGCTCTATTCCCAGGTTGGCCGCATGTGCCTGGGACAAAGGAAACACCTGGACGATTCGTCAAAGTGGATCTAGTACCCGTGACCCCGTGACCCCAATTTACAAAGACGGTGGTTTTCAAGCGAAAACAGCGACCCGGAAAACGTCTCACTGTCATTGTGTTTGTTTGTTTGTTGTTTTACATCCTAGCAACATCTAAGGTCATATCAGGACGGGTACCGACTTGTGTCAGTGCGCACTCATGGTGACTTTATGGTGCAGCCCCACTGGAAGACCAGGCCGCCAGCACCATGACCTGATATCCCACTCAGTCACATTATCCTGACACTGAGCCAACCAGTCCTTGCCCTATCCTAATAATGCTGAGCGCCAGGCTAGGAAGCGACAAGTGTCAATTTTTAAGTGTTCGAGCCCATGACCCCACGATCTACCAACACGGCAGACGGACGCTCTAACTCATTCGGCCATCCTGTCTGGTCACACTGTCATTGTGTGATGTGCTCCAAGTGGAACTGCTCGACCATTAAACTGAACACACCGCCATCTTCTATAATGAACTGCTCGGCCATTAAACTGAAGACACCACAGTGTTCTAAAAGGAACTGCTCGGCTGAACACACCACCTTTTTCTATAATGAACTGCTCGGCCATTAATCTGAACACACGACTGTGTTCTAAAGGAACTGCTCGGCTGAACACACCACCTTGTTCTATAATGAACTGCTCAGCCATTAAACTGAACACACCACTGTACATGTTCTAAAAGGAACTGCCCGGCTGAACACACCACCTTGTTCTATAATGAACTGCTCGCCCATTAAACTTAAAATACCACCTTGTTCCTATAATGAACTGCTCGCCCATTAAACTGAACACACCACCGTGTCCTAAAAGGACAAGCTGGTCGCGCTGCTCAGACATTAAACTGAACACACTACCTTGTTCTAAGAGGACAACCTGGTCCCCCGGCTCGGTCGCCATGAGGGTCCACTGTCACAAGTCGGTACCCGTCCTGATGTGACCTGAGATGTTGCTAAGGCGTAAAACAACAACAAACAACAAGCTTTAGAACCGGGGATGAGCGTTGGTTGGTTCTCACAGATGGGCATTAAACACTTTCACTACGATTAGATATGTGTGCACAGTACAGTCGCGCCTGTGCCTTGGTCAGTCAGTTACATATCACTGCTGATGATTTATTGATTGATTGGCCGACCCCTACGAAATAGAAAATTAAAATAGAGGGTGGGTGGGCGTGGTAAAATGGAGTCTCTACCCTGGAGTAGGTAGGCCGAATTGCTAGTGAGAGGGGGGGGGGGGCGTGCTGGTTCATTGTAGTGTTCATACCACCCGCTTGGTGGTGTGGTGGGTACCTAACTTCCCTCCCCGAATCAACCACAATTATGTGCCAATCCACCTTGTCCCCCAGTCCCAGAACACCACCGGCTTAGTTTGTTTGTTTGTTGTTATTTTACGTCGTAGCAACATCTATGGTCATATCAGGACGGGTACCGACTTGTGACAGTGCACACTCATGGCGACTTTATCGTGCTGCCCCATTGGTAGACCAGGCCGCCATCACCATGACCTGATATCCCACTCAGTCACATTATCCTGACACTGAGCCAACCTGTCCTTGCCCTATCCTAATAATGCCGAGTGCCTGGCTAGGATATCGACAATTATCAATTTTTAAGTCATTGGTTTGACTCGACCAGGGTTCGAACCCACTGTAAAAATATATGGATTTTCGGTTCAGATTTATATATTGACAAAGAACATTATTATTCTCAGGCGATGGAGTGGGGAACATGATGATGTAACAGAGAAGCAATGGGTGCCCGACTCACATTTTGGTATAAGTGCCTATGTGGAAATGTATTAACGCATAGCGACTGATGTTTGTTTGTTGTTATTTTACTATCTAAGGTCATATTGGGACAGCATAGCGACCGAGATTGTGATGTGATGTTCATATTTCAGAGACAGTTAATTATTATGCAAATGTTCCCTCCATGCACCAGAAAGAATGCAAGTGGAGGGGAAGAGCATTTTAATATATGTTTATTGTAACTGTCCGCAACTACCTGTTACCATGGGGCCGAAGCACAACCAGCCATCCTGCATACATTATGGACACCACCTGCAGCTGGGGTTGAGTGACAGCTGCCCCTTATTAGGGCTTCGCCCACCCAGGCTGTAGAGGGTGTCTGATTGGCTGAGCTGTGTGAGTCCAGTCACCTGGGTTCTTTAAAGCTGCCATGCACACCCCATACTAGGCACTCTTTAAGGCCACTCCACTCTCTACACTTCAACTAGAGCATATACACTCCAAAGAGGCTGAGCTGTGTGTAACACCCATTGGGCTCAGGTTCAATGGGCTGTAGGCACTGATTGTGGATGAGTATGTGCGTGTGTGTGTACAGCTGGTAAGGAGTCAGGGTGATAGGTCGCTAGTAGGTGAACAGGAGTTGATGCCAATAAAGCACAACCCTTCACTGTCAATCTTGCACGACTTATCTCCCCTTCTATCTTAAGTCCCTGTCACACTACGATGTATGGCGGCGGCGTGTGCGTAACGTGGCGAATAATTAATAGGTCTAGATACGGCAACCTTTTTGCACTGCGGGAGGTCCCAGCGAAGTATGAAGCGTACCCGTAGCCTATGCCTAACCTATGCCTAACCTATGCCTAAGCTATGATGGCATATGCAAAGCGTATGATGACCTATACACGGCGTACTGGGTCGTTTGTTGACAGGTACAGGTGACAGGTCTAGCCTACGAGTAACCTACGCTGACCTATGGCCAGCGTATGCGTAACCTATGCCGACGTACGTCAAGCGTATGTCTAGCGTATGAGAAACCTATGAGCCACATGCCTGCATAGGCTTAAAATTGTTACCATGCACAAAAAGATTTTGGCGGCTCGACCTACGCCGACCTATGATGACCTATGAAACGCGTATACAACCTATGCCCAACCTATGCGTGACCTATGACGGTATATGCCGACATGTTGGTCGAAAAGCGCATACGTCGGCATACGCTAATGCTATACGTCGTAGTGTGACAGCCCCTTTACCCTACACTAGGCGTATGCTATGTACGCCAGAGATATGCGGAGGACGCTGGTTCAATGTATGGCTAACCTATGCCGACCTATGCATAACCTATGCTGGCGTACGTCTAGCGTATGTCTAGCTTATGAGAAACCTATGAGCCACAGGCAGGGATAGGTTTTAAATTTTGAACATGCACACAAAATGTTCGGCGGCTCGACCTACGCCGACCTATGCCGACCTATGAAACGTCTATACGACCTATGCCCAACCTATGCATAACCTATGACAGCATATGCTGACGTGTTGGTCGAAAAGCACATACATCGGCATACGCTAACACCATAGGTCGTAGTGTGACAGGCCCTTAAATGAGTTGTTGAGAGTAACACTGGAGGTGAGGACTGACAGTCAGTGGTCAGGCCCCCACCTGAGGAGTGTTAGTGAAACACGCAAGTTCCAGACGGCCGATTCCCAGATGTTTTATACCACAAACCCATGGGTCCGGATCCCCCGATTTCCCAAAACAGGAGACGGACGCTCAACTCATTCGTCCATCCCGTCTGGTCTACCAGTAGAAAGACGATTAACCATCACGGGTAATTAATAAACAGGAAACTCCCATGATGTAAACACCATGACAATGTGGCCCAGTGAGGGTAGGAAGCAGATACTTTATCCGTTGTCCAGAATGTGCAAAAACTCATTATGCTGTTCTATCGCGAAAGCGGAAATTGAGGCCTAGCAGAGAGGAACCTGGTCATTTCCTGCCGTCATACCTCACTCAGTCACATTATTCTGGGACTGAAAGACCAACTCTTTGCCCACACTGCAGTCATCGCACAAGTCACTACGGTTTGAAGGCCACAGTTTAGGTGCTATAAATTGGTTATTCTGACAACTACATGTACTTAACGTTGCATAATCTGATATTTTGAGTTTCTGTTATTTTTTTTTATAGTTCGGTCATTATAATCTACTTCACTATAGCTTGAAGCAAAATTTATTTCAACACGTTAAACTTTTGACACATTTTATTTTAACTGAAAACATGCTAAGTTAATCTTGTTGAGGCGCATACTGAAATAAGTTTGTTTGTTGTTGCTTTACGTCCTAGCAACATCTAAGGTCAGAGGACGGAGGACTGGTTAGGTCAGTGTCAGGATAATGCGACTGAGTGGGATATTGGATCATGGTGCCAGCGGCCTGATTTCCCAGTGAGGCAGCACTATAAAAGTCGCCATGAGTGTGCACGGTCACAAGTCAGCACCCGTCCTGATATGACATTAGATGTTGCTAGAACATAAAACAACAATGGTATGAGATCTTCAAGGAGAAGCCCAGACTTGAGGTCAGGAAACACTCATTTTTCTTTCGGGGAGTGACAGATTCATGGAACAGTCTCCCAGACCAAGTGGTTAAATCACCAACGGTAGAAGCATTTGAGAGAAGGCTGGATAGACATTGGAGAGGACACCCACAATTATATGACATCAAGGCTCCGTCCACTCCATGTGCATGCAAACAAACAAATTGTGTTTCCCCCCCCATAATGAGCTGGCATTAGAGGCCCAATAGAGCCTAGATCAGCCAGAAGAGGATCTGTAAGTTAAGCTGTAAGGCTGTCACACATCACCGGATTGGGGAAACGGAAAGAAACCTAACAAAGTCTGTTGATATCCAGCAAAGTCGGGTTTGTGTCTGTTGCATATCCGTTGCATATCCGTTGATATCCATTGATATCCGGCCCAGTCTGGTACAAATTTTGAACATGCACAAAACTTGGAACGGATGACGCCGGATTGACGTCTACTGTTCTTGTCTGGTTTGAATCCATTTAGGCTGCTTACCATTCATTGGTTATCTGTTCATGTCCGTTTCATGTCCATTTTATGTCCGTTCGTCCAGCGGCCTATGACCCGATACATTTTGACACATTTTAATACATTTTTATACTTATCACACCCGAACACCACACGGACTAGACAATTCTGTCCGTTACTCAATCTGGTGACGTGTGACAGCCGCTTAAGAACCAAGTAGTTGTGGGCCAAGCCCAGTTTTGAACGCCGTGTTTGAACTTGGCAATAAACGCACCCTGTGTACACTGACCACCGACACACCCGCCCGTATAAAGATGTGGTGCTTGAGTTAATTATTCCTTTGGGTCCATCTAACATTAAAGTTGTATGGTCCGATGAAACCTTTTTCTTTCAAAGCCAAAACACTAACCTACATTTGATTTTATATATCCAACTTAGGTTCAGGTGCATTAACTAAGGCTTTGGGGAAGCATATGCAGAATAATCAGTAAATATAATTATGACCCTATCCCTTTGGGCACCTACTTTGAGACAGACATCAGACAGGGCAGCCACTCACCAATTATGTCAATCTCGTGACCTCATTAGTCTTGCACTCATTCCCAGTACCATATATGGGATTAGTCAGGTTCCAGAAAAGGCGGGTGATGTTGTCGGTCCGGCATCTGGTGGTGAAGTGCCATCGGTGGGGCCGGCGGGCCTGAAGTGACATCAGAGGGGGGAAGGACCGGTTACGAGCAGTGGCTAGCAGCGCGCGGGCGCCACCTGGAGTCACTTTCCGGCCGCCTATATTTAAAAGGGGGAACTAAGTGGCATAGGTCAGGGTGGAGAGTCGGTGGGATCCCCGTGCGTCCCGTCTCGGTCCCGAATTACCCATGTTGCCTATGCAACATGACCAATACGTCATTCCTCATCACATGACCATTGCGATATGTGAATCTGGGCCACAACAATGAAGACTTTGCAGAAATGATTTTGGGTTCTTTCAGCTCAAATTGCTACAAAATCAGCGATTTCTCACCCAAATGACTGGGGAATAATGAAGAGTAGGTCATAATAGTCAACTTATTATATTTATCTAAAAGAAATTATGCAAAATGTCGAACATCATCGGATTATTCAACTTTAAGGGGAGTTTACTTTGAATAAACTCAACACAGCTAACAATTATATTTGAATTATAATTAAAGCTGCCGTCTACTCTCCACACACACACACACACACACACTGACCAGTGGCGTAGCTATAGGGGAGCAGGGGAGGGGGCCACTGCCCCTGAGCACATTATCCAAATGTGGTGACTTTTCAAAACAATTTTAACTCTTTAATTCCCTTGTGTGATAAAAGTTGCATCTTGTTTGTGTTTTGATTTCAATTAGTCAAAATAAAAGTAATGTAATTTCTCTAAAACTGTAATCTACCATGTGTTTTGAGTAAAATACAAACTATAAAATATAAAATATAAAAGAATAATAAATTTAAATTATTTGGCATGGCATGCTTCTTTTTTATGTTCTTCTTTTGTTTGTTAACGACCCCCAATGACAAAAAGTAGACATCGGCCATCGGGAGTCTTTTTCATGGTAAACCCCTAATTTTGTAACCTGGCTACGCCCCTGGCACTGACATTACCATGACAGTCGGAGAAGCCTCCTGTTAACATCAGCGGGACATTGGTAAGCAGCACTATAAACCTTCAGCAGTGTGCCATAATGCGAATCCCGCTCAGACTTCTACTTCTGTCCCCCTACTTCCGGTCTAGATTTACTCACACTTTGCCAACTTTTGTCTTTTCTCTTCAAACAAACTCAAGCAATGTGCTTTGTGAATGCAGATGGTATTTAATGGCCCTGTCACACTATGACGTAAGGACGTCAACGTAGGGAGAACGTGAAGAACGTTGAACTTCTCGGCATAGCATGCAAATTTGGGCACAAGTTGAACGTGGATGCAGCGTAGTGGACGAGAGCGTAACGTCGGTAAAGTGTAGTGATACCGTCATTCAATGAGAGAGGAGAAGGTCATTACGCTCACGGAACATTATGAACGTTATTCCATCACCAGAAGAACGTTAGGTGACGTTACACAAATCATGAGACGTTGAACATATGTTGAATGTACGTTCTCCTGACGTTCTCCTGACATTCTCCTGACGTTCTCCTGACGTTCTCCTGACGTTCTTCTGACGTTCCCATTACGCCGTGTGGGCATTTCCACCCGGTTTAATGTGGGTCAACATAGTGGAACGTAGTTGAACATAGTGAGCAGCGTTTGCCTCATGTCTGTTTAATGTCATTGACGTTCACTGAACGTGAACAGAACATACGGCGAACGTAAACCCTTACGTCCGAGCTACGTCAACATTTATTAACATGTCCAAAACCTCGACGTAACTCGACGTAACACGACGTAATGTGATGTACCTTGACATCAGTCTAACATCATTATGATGTCATCATAACGTAAACCAACGTACATCAACGTAATGACGAAAAAGCACCACGTTAGACTCACATTCGCTCATTACGTCGTAGTGTGACAGGGGTATAAAACCCTGTCCACCAGTTAACTTCCACTCTCTATTCAGTGGAAGTCTTCAAAATTAATTCACTGTTAGTATTATTAAGCTATGTTTTACATGCTACATTTAGCTAAATACAATAGCTAGAAAAAAAAGAAACACTTAATATGTTAGGTTCAGCTTAAAACTGCATAGTCCGATGAAGCATCAAATTTTCAAAAACAAAACAATTATCTATAATTGATTCTACATATCTAATATAGATGCTGGTTCACTTATTAAGCCTTTGTTGCCACATAGAAGGGAATACCAAGCCAATTCAATAGAACCTGTTACTGCAGAAGCCTATGGAGTCAGAGTTTTGGCGTGCTTGCCATAATTAATCTGACATGTTTGCACTTCAAATATCTCAGAAGTTAGCCATTTAAAATAAAAGTTACTTCACACTAACGATCAATTTAGTATATTTATCTCAGAAAAATGGCAGAAACTCAAACCATCGGACTATGCAACTTTAACCGTTGTTAGTTTGTGTGAAGTAATATACACGATAGACCGCGCCAGTTAAGCAGGGCCCATATGTATGAGCCAATTTTTAACCAGACCGGGGTTAAAGGAGGGTGCCGGGTTAGCTAACCCCAGAGTTCCAAATGTGTCATGGGGGATGTATGTGACCAAAGCGCGCCCGAGTTAGCTAACATTTCAGTTATTTATAGATTTTGGGGAACCCCTGTGTGGGTATTTACATTCGTCGATTCGACACTATTAATATCTCTGCCAATGCGGTGGCAGCCTTAATAACGGTTCGAATTTAGGGTTAAATTGATAAAATTTCACTATTTGGCTATGTAACTTTGTTAAATATGATCGCATTGAATAGATTTGGGCCTAATATATAGCCGCCGATTCGGCGGCGGCGGCGGCGGCGGTGATTTGTTTACTTTACATTTGTCGATTCGACACTATTAATATCGCCGCCAATGCGGCGGTAGCCTTAATAACGCTTCGAATTTAGGGTTAAATTGGTAAAATTTCACTTATAAAATGCCTGATCATATTCAGATATTCAAATTGCAACATGATTCAAGCTCTTATCCTTGTAATATATAAATTTTTTAAGACAACTACATTGTATTTTTCTTCTGGAATTTCACCGCCGTTCTCTTCACCTATTACACCCCACCAGTTAAAGTTGCATAGTCCGATGGCTTTGAATTTCTGTATTTTCTCTGAGATAAATATATTAGATCGATCACGAGTATCTACTTTACATTAAAGTTAGTTTTATTTTAAATGGTAAACTTTTGAGATATTTTGAGTGCAAACTTGGAAAATTAGTTTTGGCAAGCTTGCCAAAACTCTGACACCATAGACTTCTGCAGTAACAGGTTCTGTTAAATGGACTCAGTATTGCCTTCTATGCAGAAATAAATGCTTAATAAGTGCATCAGTATCTAAGTTAGATACGTAAAATTAAATCTAGATAATTGGTTTGGTTTTGAAAATTTGATATTTCATCGGACTATGCAGCTTTAAGCTAATGACATATATTAGCAAAATCTGGAACCACTCTATTCGGGTAATTTCCAGCTTAACTGGCGAGGTCTATTAATTTTGGTGTGCACACCGAAATATTGGACGCAGGCTTTGCTGACCCATTTTCGAACATAGCACTGTAGCACACCGGACGCATTGGCCGAATCGGTAGAGCGAAGACCTCCCGGTGCGGAAGGTCGGGAGGTCGATTTCCAATGACTTACAAAATTAGCACGTGTCACTACCTAGCCTGGCGCTTGGCATCACTAGGATAGAGCAAGGACTGGTTAGATCAGTATCAGGATAATGTGACTGAGTGGGATATTGGGTCATGGTGCCGGCGGCGTAATTTCCAAGCGTTGTCATAAGTCGGTACACCCCCCCCCCCCCCCCCGATGACTACTTTGAGTGCTGGGGAGGGGCGGGGGGAGGGGGGTCGCTAAACAAACAAAATAAGTCGGTACACATCCTGATATGACCTTAGATGTTGCCAGGTCGTAAAACTCCAACAACCAGCCAACCTGTAGCACAGGACACACCAAACTGCAACAAATTCTTAATGACTGCATCAATGCATTTACATGGATATCTGGATACAAAATCATTTAAAATTCATTATTCTTTTATATTTTGTGTTTTGTATTTAAGATGCAGAAAAGGAGATGCAGAAAAGGACTTGTGTTTTAATTTTAACTGGATACATTGATATCGAACTGAGTGCTTTGGTTTCGAATAACGACCAGACGGGATGGCCGAATGAGCCCGTCTCCCGTGCTGGTAGATCGTGGGGTCGTGGATTCGTTCGAACCCTGGTCGAGTCAAACCAATGTCTTAAAAATTGATACTTGTCGCTTCCTAGCCTGGCGCTCGGCATTATTAGGATAGGGCACGGACTCGTTGGTTCAGTGTCAGGATAATGTGACTGAGTGGGATATCAGGTCATGGTGCTGGCGGCCTGGTTTCCAGTGGGACAGCACTATAAAGTCGCCATGAGTGTGCACTGTCAAAAGTCGGTACCCGTCCTGATATTACCTTAGATGTTGCTAAGACGTAAAACAACAACCAACAAACAAATAAACAGCTTTGGTTTCGTAAAAGGGTCTTTGTATAAACATAGACACTAATAAAGTCTGTACTAGACTACTAAATGACTGAAACGCACAATCCTCCAAGCATTGTTTATCCGATCATTACTAACAACCTACTTACTCAAACTACTTCATATAGTCAAAAAACACACCTGAGGTATTAACCTTTTAAGCATAACCCTACAAGCTAACCACACTCTATCTAACAGAATAAACAAACCATTCTACTAACACTCACCCCATCTCAAAATGTTAACTCCAACAACATGATAGTTTTGCAATTCACAACATAGTAGGCATACAAACATATGAAGGGAAACTATGCACCTAACCACTCCGTAATGTAAAGGTCTAATCAATACACATATATGTATCAAGTGTGTATGAATACAACATATAACTGCTATTTTTATATGTGAATTGTCAAACTATACCATTGAATGTTTGATATTGTTATTTCAGCTGATTTGGGCTAGCTGCTGGTGACAATATCAGACTACATATGCATATATTGTAAATAACTGTATTGTCACATGGCTGGAAGACCAGTGCCACGGCGCTGACAAAAGACTTTATTCAATGAATAAACTATATTTACAACAACAACAACAACAAAAGTTGAAGCTCTCATCAGGTTATTCGGCTTTAGAATGTCTTATTGTGATTTATTCGTGTCAATATTTGCATTAACCCCGCGGTTTTCTCAGCCTCCCGTCTGGGAGAGCTCCAGCAGATCGGCGTCCAATTTAACCACAGCGAGTGTGCTTGGAGAATGGATTCCGTCTGCAGCAGAGTTTGTGTTTGAAGAGTAACTGAATTCTCCGCTGGGTTCCTGTGTGCACCTTCGTATGAACTCAATCAGCCTCGATTTGGAAATTAGTCCCACCAGAAAGGGTGCTGATTTGCTTGGACAAATTTAAAGGGGTCTGCATGGTTTTACTTATTCACATTTATCATAATAAAATGTAGAAATTCATGATTTGCACATTTTGAAACAAGCTACGGTAAAACCCCTCTAAATCGAGTTCGATTCCCTGTCGAGTCAAACCAATGACTTACAAAATTGATACTTATCGCTTCCTAGTTTGGCAGTCGGCATTAATAGGATAGGACAAGGACTGGTTAGCTTGGTGTCAGGATAATGTGACTGAGTGGGATATAGGCATGTTGCTGGCAACCTGGTCTCCCACTCAGACAGCACTATAAAGTCGACATGAGTGCGGACTGTCACAAGTCGGTCCCCGTCCTGATATGACCATAGATGTTGCTAGGACATAAAACTCCAAAAACCAACCAACTACCATTGACAAGTGCTACTTTGGTCCACCTGGGCCGCGTTCAACTTCAAGGTACACCTCGGAGGCGCCTTGGAGATATTTTGGATGTCGCGCTACTCTGAACGACTTTAGCTGTCGGGTGCCTCGAAAATGGCGGACTCCACAGGGTGCAGCCATTTGCAATTGAAGAGATCAGCTCTGATTGGCTGAAATCACTGAATCTGGAGGCCATTTTGGAGATGCTTTTTGCCTCCTACATGAAAAGTGAGATCTCAGAGTCAACTCCGAGGTGCATCCTGAACGCAAATTGGCCAAAAAGATGTTGCCGAGCCGTCTCGGAGCCGACTCGGAGGCGTACCCTGAACGCGGCGCAGGTCTCAGCAGCATAGGTTGTGTGCTACGACTGCTGACTAGTGCTATTTCCGTTCACCCGGTGTTACGGCCCTGTCACATCACGAGGTTTCTTACCGGCGTGCCACCAGCACGCAAAATATTATCAATGCGTCGAGACACGTTCAACTTTTCGGCGGTTTGGGAGAAATATAAAAGTTTGGCGCGACGTCCTCATATGACCTTAGATGTTGGTAGGACGTAAAACAACAAAGCAATCATTTGGCGCAACGTGTGGCAACGTCTGCCTAGCATGCTTCTGACGACCCCGAAACGTCCGGAACTTCCCCGGAATGTCCGGAACGTCCCCAGAACGTCCGCACCCACACATCGGCGCACGTTGGGGTGCGTCAAAAGTTTTGTGCATGCGCCGATGCGTGCCAAAATGTACCGATGTGTACATACGCGCGCGTAACACGCGCATAACACTTCCCGACGCGTGCCAACGTTTCGCCCAAAAAGGGACCACGTTGGTGCGCGTTGGTGAGAAACGTTGTAATGTGACAGGGCCTTTAGCACGGTACAGTGAACAACTTTAGTGGGACGAGGTCAATGGACTGTGACCACCTCTACGACTGCCGTATCGCTGGTTCCCAGCTAGTTGCACATCCAGCACACATCGCCACGTTCAACTATCAGAGTGGCGACAGTCATCGGGTGAGTAATTTGTGTTTTAAACACATTAGTTGATTAAGCAGGGGAAACTTCAACCGCAGACCATCACCTGTCTTCCTTATCCACTGGACCTAGATAAAAGATTCACCCCCATACTTACAATACAGGGGTGAACGACAATGTAGTCTAAATATGTCATAAGCATATTCAGCCCAAAATGGAGCGACCCAACTAGCCAGGGTGCGACCCAACCAGCCACGGTTGAACTCGTTTCAGCCCGTTTAAACTTGTTTCCGGTACAAAGGCTAGGGGACCAGGTTGGAAAGTGAGTGATAATAGATGAAAACTCCGGTGCCTCTGCCCATGCAAATGAATGCCAGGGGACCAGGCTAGACCTCCACAGAGCTAGCAGTGTAGTCAAATATTATTTGTCTAGTTTATTTTTCAGACATTATCACATATTTATGTATCTTTTGCACAGATTAAATTGTTTGAAGTATATTTGAAATTGATCTACATTGATTTCTGTTTAAATCACACAATATCACTACTTACTGAATGGGAAACTCATCCTGCAAGGGTATGCTCGATATGACCCAGTGGTCAGCCGTTTTTCATCCTTTCGTCGCTGTGGACCCTTCTCAAATATGTGCGATAATAGCTTTAGTATGGAACCGGAAGTAGAATCTCTTGTTCCAGTATCAAATGGCTACTTATAGCGGCCATGGTTGCTGAGGACGGACTGGAGATGGGATCCGGCGTGTTGACCTGCTCACAGCTCTATCCAGTTCCATGGGCCCGACACGTTAAGCTTTTGTAACTCAGTAGAACCACCCCACTTGTAGATGTGTAGACATACCAGGTCACAGCTTCAGTCACTCAACAGGAACCAGCAAACAGTAACTCAGTAGAACCACCCGACTTGCCGATGTGTAAACACACCAGGTCACAGTTTCAGTCGCTCAACAGGAACCAGGCTCAACAGGAACCAGCGAACAGTAACTCAGGCCGTAATCGATTAACATGACCCGGGCGACTCGGGTCACCCGAGTCATCAGAATTTCAAATAGAACACCGCGAGTGGAGTCGACAAATACACGTGCCTTGTGCAAAACAACCCGACCCCAGTCACCCACCTCTTGGCTAGGGTGCCTGACATCACATTTGCGGTGGTACTGTCCTGCAGGATAACAGCCACCGGTACCAGTCATACATATTTTTTGTTTGTAATAACATAGATTAATGAAATGGAAATATTACTAAACTATGCCATCATAAAACAATTTAAATCCTATTTTGCTGTAATTATATCGGCTATTAAAAAACACAAAAAAGGGCCATCATTTTTTTCACCCTGAGCTTGGAGAAGTGTATTCGATTATTTGACCCGAGTCTGTAGGATGTGCGCATGCGCCAAAAAGTGGATTGGGTGACCCGCGTCGATTAATCGATTACGCCCATAGTAGAACCACCCCACTTGTAGATGTGTAAACACACCAGGTCACAGCTTCAGTCGCTCAACAGGAACCAGCGAACAGTAACTCAGTAGAACCACCGTACTTGTAGATGTGTAAACACACCAGGCCACAGCTTCAGTCCCTCAACAGGAACCAGCAGATAGTAACTCAGTAGAACCACCTGACTTGTAGATGTGTAAACACACCAGGTCACAGCTTCAGTCCCTCAACAGGAACCAGCGAACAGTAACTCAGTAGAACCACCACACTTGTAGATGTGTAAACACACCGGGTCACAGCTTCAGTCCCTCAACAGGAACCAGCGAACAGTAACTCAGTAGAACCACCCGACTTGTAGATGTGTAAACACACCAGGTCACAGCTTCAGTTGCTCAACAGGAACCAGCGAACAGTAACTCAGTAGAACCATCCCACTTGTAGACGTGTAAACACACCAGGTCACAGCTTCAGTTGCTCAACAGGAACCAGCGAACAGTAACTCAGTAGAACCATCCCACTTGTAGATGTGTAAACACACCAGGTCACAGCTTCAGTTGCTCAACAGGAACCAGCGAACAGTAACTCAGTAGAACCATCCCACTTGTAGACGTGTAAACACACCAGGTCACAGCTTCAGTTGCTCAACAGGAACCAGCGAACAGTAACTCAGTAGAACCACCCCCACGTGTATGTGTAAACACATCAGGTCACAGCTTCAGTCCCTCAACACGAACCAGCGAACAGTAACTCAGTAGAACCACCACACTTGTAGATGTGTAAACACACCGGGTCACACCTACAATCCCTCAACAGGAACTAGCCGACAGTAACTCTGAACACACGTGTTGTGCAAATTGTGAAAACCCAGGTATGGTGAGGAGGGCCTTGTTGATCTGCTCACTCTTTGGTTAATGAAAATAAGAAGGGGATAATATGAATAAGCTATGCTTAGGACCGACCCCCGATATAACTACAGCAAAGTATTTTATCATTGCAGATGTATTTTTTTACTCCAATCCCGGTGTTCGATTTGAAATTCTAGCAACTCGGGTGATCCAAGTCGCGGTCGTGATAATCGAATACGGCCATCATTTGCGCGGAATAAACTATTAATATTTCATTTGCGCATCCATGTTTATGCCAAATTGTTCTTTATTTCTTTTAATTTGGGATAAAATCAAAGTTTTGAACTGCGCATTTTGGCAAATTCTATGGTAGCGGGCATTTGTTTTGATATATTATTAACCAATAGCTGACCCCGTAAATTGGGCCTATGGACTTAATGCCTTGACAGCTTCGCTGCAGAGTAGCATGGAGGAATGCGTACACTGGTCCCAGTGACATCACACGATAATTGGAAGATTTGTAGGGAGGGACCAGTGTAGTTGTTCCGCGACTTGCCTTGTGCTACTCTGTGGCGGGACATCATTAAGGCGTTAGGCCAATTGCTGTCGTCCACCCTGCTTGCTGCGTACCGAAGTTCGACGAGCGATTTCCGTTTTCCGTTTGCTGGATTTTGATTATTTTGTTATTCAACACGAGTTTACAGATGGCAGCGCCCATAGAGGCCTGTTTCCATTTCCGGTTGCTGGATTTTGGTGAAATCCTCTATGGTGTTTGTTTGTTTGTTATTTTACATCCTAGCAACATCTAAGGTCATATATATACACGTGTTAGTCCTTAGCCTCCCCGTGGGTGGGTCGGTATTAAATTTCCCTAAATTGGTGAAATATATAGTTTCATCCTTGAGAACAAAATGTGTAACTTCCGCAACCCATCTCTCCTCTATAAGCAGCCAATAACAGGCCCTGTTGAAACTACCTAATACTAACAGGACTTTAAACTTGTAGAAAAGTTGTGAGGATGACAACAAAACTAACCCACTTAAAAATAGACTAGCCCAGCAGGATTTTGTTCTTACTTTCATTTGTTCTTCAAAGTTGATATTATGAAAAAGGCTACACGGGACTCAAACTGAAATGCTGAGAAATGGGTATGTTTTGTTTGTTTGTTGGGCACTGATTTATCGATGCCAATCTAATAGATGATACAGACCGTACTATACCTTATATTAATCGACTGAATCAAAGGCTACAGACAACCCCCATTAACCCGTCGACATCCTTACCCAAACTCGCCTTAGCGGTAATCCAAGGGCATATAAAAGACCCCTTGCTGCTTATCGGAAAGAGTAGCCTATGTGGCGGCAGCGGGTTTCCTCCAAAAAAATATGTCAGAATAACCATATGTTTGATGTCCAATAGCCGATAATAAAAATCAATGTGCTCTAGAGACGTCATTAAATAAAACAAACTTTCCTTTGGCTGTAACCCACGTGACCATGGGTGACAGGCACACCTCCATTCCCCACCCTCACACCCCCTGCACACACCCTATCCCAGCTGTAACTAAGTGTGCCCAGTTGCCGCAGTGTGGCGCCACCGACTGATCCGTATCAACCAAGCAAATCCCCAGGTGACCAGTATTGACCCCTTCATGACTGAATGTATTACAACTTGACTGCCTTCATTTCCCAGATAGCAGTTGCCATGGTTACCGACCTAAGTGAGTGTAGGTGTGTGTGTGAGGGTATATTGGGGCTTCCTACATGCTGGCTACTGGGTGTGTGTAGGTGTGCGTAGTTGTGTGGGTGTACGTAGAAGTGTGTGTGGTGTCTTGGGGTTCCCTCCATGCCAGCTATTGGGTGTGTATGTGTGTATGTGTATATAGATGCGTGAACACATGTATCGGTGTGTGAAGGTGAATAGGTGTGCGGATGTGTGTATGTGTGTATGTGTTTGTATGTGTGTGTATGCGTGTATGTGTGTAGGTGTGTGTATGTGTGTATCCGTGGGGAGGCGTGTGTAGGTAGGTGTGTGTAGGTGTGTGAAGGTGTAAAGATGTGCGTAGGTGTGTGTGTAGGTGTGTAGCTGTTGGTAGGTGTGTGTAGATGTGTGTTGGTGTGTAGGTGTGTAAGTGTGTACTTGTGTTTAGGAAGTGTAGTTGTGTGTAGTTGTGTGTGGATGTGTAGGTGTGTGTAACTGTATGTAGATGGGTAGGTGTGTGTAGCTGTATGTAGGTGTGTCTATGTGTGTAGGTGTGTGTATATGTGCGTAGGTGTGTGTAAGTGTGTGTAGATGTGTGTGGGTGTGTGTAGGTGTATGTAGGTGTGTGTAACTGTATGTAGGTGTGTATGTGTGTATAGGTGTAGGTGTGTGTGGGTGTGTGTAGGTGTGTGTAATTGTGTGTAGGTGTGTGTAAGTGCGTGTAGATGTGTGTAGGTGTGTGTGGGTGTGTGTAGGTGTATGTAGGTGTGTATAACTGTATGTAGGTGTGTATGTGTGTATAGGTGTAGGTGTGTGTGGGTGTGTGTAGGTGTGTGTAATTGTGTGTAGGTGTGTGTAAGTGCGTGTAGATGTGTGTAGGTGTGTGTAGGTGTGTGTAGCTGTGTGTAGCTGTATGTAGGTGTGTATGTGTGTATAGGTGTAGGTGTGTGTGGGTGTGTGTAGGTGTGTGCAATTGTGTGTAGGTGAAGGTGTGTGTAGGTATGTAGGTGTGTGTAGCTGTGTGTAAGTATCTAGGTGTGTGTATGCGTGTGAGGGTACCTTAGGGCTCCCTCCATGCCGCCCACTGTTATCACATTGTCATTAGCCTCACCCACCCACCCGCCCCCCGCCCGCCCCCCGCTCCCCCGGGCCCAGATGGGGCGGCAGACAGAGTTAAGGCTATGTAATCCGCTCAGCTGTGACTGACGGCCCCCCATCCTCCCAGGGTACTGACGGAAACAGTTGCTTCAGTCTCTGGGGTTACACCCCACGTAGAAGTGACCGACCACTGCGCGGCTAGGTAACACTTGACATCAGTTAGTTGGCGACTGTTACGTATGTATGTAAGGAATGCGGTGCACGTGACCCGGGCTGACATGTCTTGCAATAAACGGGCAGTGGTTGATCAGCACTCAAGGCGTTCCGGTGTCGCAGTTTGAGCGCCCTGCCAGTTTGAGCGCCCTTCTGTTGCTTCTGCGCATGCGCGGAATTTAACAGCATCGTCTGCGCATGCGTCAAATTCTACCCAGTTTCAAACTACTGTGGCCTAAGACATAGTTGCAAAATGAACTAAAAAGCTTTCATTGGATCGATTAAAAATATCTTGATGCGCGATTGAAGAGGAGGATCTGAAGTATTTAATTTAACCTGAGAAAAATTTACTCTGAAAGTATTAAAAACAGAGATAATCAGTGAAAGTTGGGATATTCTGAGTGTCAGTGCCAGTGTTAGCCTTACCAGATCATGGCCTCACAAACTATTTTCGCAAAATAAATTCAAGAACTTCCAATTGTCTGATAACAAAAAAGCTGAATGTGAAATTGTAGAGAAAGATCTGAACTATTTAATAGACACACGAGAAATTTGCTTTAAAGCAGAAATTACTGTGATAGTTGGGGTAGTTTTAATGTTGTCTCTATGAGAGTGGCATTTGGTTTACCCTTCGCGCGTTGTCAGGGCAAAAAGTGCCCGGATGTCCGACATCGAGACTGATGTGAATCAACAAGTGATGACAATAAGAAATGATTAAACTTAAGCTACATTTTTAACTAATGATAAAGATGAGATAATGATGCGTCTCTTCACAGTTAGTAAAAAACAAAGTCAAACTGGCAGGGCGCTCAAACTGCGACATGCTGCAGTTTGAAGGCGTCAGAAAATCCGCACATGCGCAGAAGCAACAGAAGGGCGCTCAAACTGGCAGGGTGCTCAAACTGCGACACCGGTGTGCTTTCCATATGCTACAGCGACTAGCAATGAGTGGATGGGTCCTCTAACACGCTGCTATCTGCTGGTCGTTGTCCTTCTAATCTGGCAATGGTCAGTATTGGGGCTGTCACATTACGACGTTTCTTGCCAACGCGTGTCGACGTGTGTGATTTTTTGCCGCAACGTCAGGATACGTCAGGAAGCATTAGGCGCGCGTTAGGCGTGCGTTAGGCGCGCGTTAGGCCCACGTTGGTATTCGTTCATCTATGGCGATGGTCGGCGAGGGTCGGCAGTGCGCATCAGGAAATCGACGAAGTTTTGTGCTTGCACAAAACTTTCGACGTGTGCCAACGTGTGGGTGCGAATGTTATGGGGACGTTAGGAGGACGTCGAGACACGTTAGAAGCGCGTTGGAGGTCCGTATACTTTTTTTCCACTGTCGCCGCGTGTGCGTGAGGCTCGTTCCCACATGTTGCGCCAAACTGTGGCTTATTTTGTCTGTTGTTGTTTTACATCCTAGCTACATCTAAGGTCATATCAGGACGGCATGCCAAAACATGCTACCAATACGTTGCGCTGAAGCCGAAAAGTTTGATGTGTCTCGACGATTAAAAGTGATTTTGCACGTTGGCCGCACGCCGGCGAGATACGTTGTAGTGTGACAGGGCTATATAGTCGAGAATGCCAGTCCCATTAGTGAAAAAAAAGTTTGTATTATTTAACGACGCCTAGAGAGTGCATTGATTTTTATCATCGCCTATTGGACGTCAAACAGATGGTCATTCCGACATAATTCTTTGGGGGAAAATCACTGCCGCCACATAGGCTAGTCTTTCCGATAAGTAACAAGTGTTCTTATGCACTTTCCCATAGACAGGACAGCACATACCCTTAGATGTTGCTAGGACATAAAAGAGTACACACACACACAAATCAAATTAACTTAAAGTTTACACTACTTTCCAAGTATGTAATATTCCCTATTCTATTCCACTGAGGACATATTTGATGATAATTGTGAATAAGTTCCATTACTTTGGTCACTTGGCAGCCTCTAAGAGTCCCCAGAGAAGCTGTTTGTTTGTTGGGGTTTTATGTCCTCTGGCAACCGCAGAGCAGCTTGTTAATGCTGATAGATGATGGTTTCTGTGTCACAGCGTACTGGGATCCCACTAGTCTCATTAGCAACCAATGAATTCTGGTTCAACCACCCCCCACCCCCCACCTCCGCCCCCAGTCCGCTTAAACTTAAAGGTAGCAGTGGGGGTAGATAAAGGATTCACCCGGTACTCGCAGTACACGGGTGAATACCAACCCTATATAAAAACGGTCGAAAAAGCGGGTTAATGAATTGAGAGCCTAATTTCACAATCTAAGAAGCAACAATTATTCTTTACATATGTCTTATTTATAGCCCGCTACCTTTGAGTTGAAAAATATAATATAATATCTAGTTTAATAAGATTTAAAAGTGAAATCGACGGCGTTCTGTGGCCGCCATCTTGTCTTTTTGCATTCTCTCCCATTTCACCATGTCTATGCCGATATAGGTAACCATTTGACACTGGAGGCGGGCATTCTACTTGCTGTTCCATACTAAAGCTATTTTCGGGCGTATTTACAATACGTTGTCGTTCACCCGTGTACTATAAGTACCGGATGAATCTTGTATCTACAGTCGAGGCAGCTTAACTAGATGTAGGGCATGAGTGTGTGGCAGGCGGGTGGGTGGGTGGGGAATGTTTTATTTTGTTGATAAATATTTCAGTCGTCTCATTTAAGCTAAGATTCCATATATGTGGTATGCGAATGCAAATGCAAATGCGAATGTGGCCAAAAATGGAAAAGCATGTAAACCCATAGTAGCGCTTCCATATGTCTGAATGCGAATGCGGCAAGTGGATCGATAGGAGGACCGATCGGTGCGAATGCAGCCCCATTTGCCATTGAAAACAACAGTAACTTTGACTTTCCTTCACAAATTTGTAGAAAGAAAGACGGAAAATTGCATCGATATCTATACCGCATGCCGCATTCACATGCCGCATACCACATATATGGAATCTTAGCTTTAGCCTTTTTTTCAGCACTAGAACACTCGTCGTCCAATCGTGTATAATGTCTGTTGCTTACAAATAAATTACACAACATGTATATAAAAAATTATCATAATTATGTTTTGCATGAAATGCATCCAATTATTATTCGCCGGTTGTAATGTATGTTGTTATATGAACGCCCCCAGGGTAATGCCACGTCACGATCTCACAAGCCGGTACCCGTCATGATATGACCTTAGATGGTGCTAAGACGTAAAACAACAATAAACAAATAAACAAAAGATCGTGGGGAAAATAACAACGTCATCGAATAAAGTTAGTTGTAAACTAGAACTCATCAATATGGTACACCAGTGGTTATATATACACATATATGTATATGTATGAGGTTTATCAATTCGTATAGCGTACACTGGACTCAGTGCCCGAAACGGTAGAGCGCAGGCTTCCTGTGCGGAAGGTCAGGAGTTCGAATCCCAGCCAAGTCAAACCAAAGACGTACCAAATTAATACTTGTCACTACCTAGATAAAAGATTCACCCCGTACATCCAGTACAGTGGTGAAAACCAACCCATTAGAAAAGCTGGCGAAGAATTTTGACATGCTGGATTAATTAATTGGGCTGATAAATTCTTAATTTAAGAAGCACAATATATTCTTTATGTACGTCTTCATATTTACCCGCTACTTTTGGGCTAGAAAATATAATAAAACATATACTTTAATGCAATTTCAAAGTGAAATCGACGGTGTTCTCTGGCCGCCATCTTGTCTTTTTGCATTCTCTCCCATTTCACCAACTCTGTGTTGGTATAAGTAACCATTTGACACTGGTGCCAGGCATTCTACTTCCCGTTCCATACTAAAGCTATTTACGCCGTATTTACATTATGTTGTCGTTCACCCCTGTACTGGAAGTACGGGGTGAATCTTGTATCTAGTCAGTACCTATCCTGGAACTCAGCATCAATAGGATAGGACAATGACTGGTTAGCTTGTTGCTGTTTTACGTCCTAGCAACATCTAAGGTCAATTCAGGATGGGTACTGACTTGTGACAGTGCACACTCATGGCGAATTTATAGTGCTGCCCCACTGGAAAACCAGACCACCGGTACCATTAACTGATATCCCACTCATTCACATTATCCTGACACTGAGCCAACCAGCCCTTGCCATATCCTAATAATGCCAAGCGTCTGGCTAGGAAGCGACAAGTATCAATTTTTAAGTCATTGGTTTGACTCGATCAGGGTTCGAACCCACGAACCCATGTGTTCGGATCCCCCGATCTCCCAAAGCAAGAGATGAACACTCAACTCATTCGGCCATCCTGTCTGGTCCTAAGTGGTTAGCACAGTGTCAATATAATGTGACTGTGTGGGATATCAGGTCATGGCGCTGGCGGTCTGGTCTCGCCATGGGACAGACAGGACTACGAAGTCGCCATGAGCGTGCACTGAGGCAAGTCGGCACCCATGGTGATATGACCTTAGATGTTGCTAGGATGTAAAACAACAAACAAACTGTAAGTCTCGTATGTGAGTTGGCTGTGGTGCCAAGGTCGGGTAGCACTTTGAAGGTCGCTCATTCAAGCGTGGAAATAATCGTTTTGTAAAATATTCCGATAGTCGGCAAGGTGGGAATCCAAATGTTCTATTACTGATCGGTGTACGTTACCAGGGCTGCGTTCAGGGTCCGTCTCGGAGGTGCCGCGGAGATGTCTCCGCGATGGTTTTTGGCCTATTTGCGTTCAGGGTTCGTCTCGGAGACGCCTCCATTTTCAGACTGGAGATGAAAAGCGCCCTGAAAATGGCCGCCATATTCAGTGGTTTCAGCCAATCACAGTGCAGCTTTTCCATTGCAAATGGCCGCCACCTATAGGTCACCCGAGCCACTTATTGGTGCATGCGCACATCCTACAAACTCGGGTCGAATAATCGAATACGCTTCTCCCCGCTCAGGTGGACAATTTTTTCTTTTTTTTTAATAACCGATAAAACTACAGCAAAATAGGATTTAAAGTATTTTATGATGGCCTAGTTTAGCTACATCTCCATTTCATTAATCTAAGTTATTCTTTAAAAAAACAATATGACTGGTACTGGTAGCTCTTATCCTGCAGGACGATACCAGCGCAAATGTGACGTCATCACTCATAGCCAACCCCAGCTAGGAGGTGGGTTACTTGGGTCGGATCGTTTTGCACACGGCACGTGTATTTGTTGACTCTACTCGCAGTGTTCGATTTGAAATTCTGATGACTCGGGTGACCGAGGCACTCGGGTCGTGTTAATCGATTACGGCCCAGAGGACTGGACTCTCTTCTTCTCTTCTATTATACTTTACTCTCTTCCTTTCTCTTTGTCTGTATTGTTTTCGTCATAGCCTACGTACACAGCAACAGATCCGAGCATTAGATTCTACAAACTGGTGACCACGACGAGTGGGTGGTTTCTACAGTTTGTTAGTCTTCAGCCGTCAGTCGGCAGTTACTTGTTGTATTAATAGCCGAACGGACAATCGATTTGATAATAAAGTAGAGAGGCGGTGTCGAACGACACTACACAGACCCGACAACTACAGTCCCACCCTGCCTGCCTGCCACACACCGCTAGGGGACACTCACCTTGGACATCTGCCTGTTGTGTGCCTGCTTACGTACAGCGCCACCCGGTGAGTAGTTATGTACTACGGCCACCCCACCGTGCAAACACATACATGCAGTCTGAACTGGCACTGTGTCGTCTGACCAGGAAACATGCACACATATAGCAAACATATAGCACACATATATAGCACACACATATATAGCTCATATATCACACATATATAGCACACATATATAGCACACATCTATAGCACACACATATATAGCATACATATATAGCGCATGATTGAAGATTTATACTGCATATCATGGATAAGTCTGAATAGGCTTGTTTTCACCATTAGACAGTTTGTCGATACAAAGCCCGAGCCTACACTTTTACCGACCCAAGGGATTTTTAACCTCCCACACCACATAGACATGGTATGAGAGCAACCGGCCTTTGATGACACTGTAAGTTATACACAGTGGTGGAAATCCAAAGTGGCAGAGGTGGGGGCATGGGGAATCGAACCACCGACCTTCCGATTAGAAGTCCGACCTAGAAAAAAGTCAGACACTCTAACCACTCTGCCACAGAGAACACCATGCATACATATATAGCGCTCACATAACACATACATAGCACTCACATAACACACACATATATAGCACATATATATATATATATCTATATCACATATAGTACACATAAATATCACATATATCACATATAGCACACCTATATAGCACATATATCACATATAGCACACATGTATAGCACACTCACATAGCACACATATATAGCACATATACACAGCACACTCACATAGCACACATATATAGCACGCATATATAGCACATTCACTTATTGCATAGTATTACACACACCACTACTACACAACGCACTCACACACAGAACACACAAACAAGCGCCACGACACAAACGACACTCGCCATCAAACATCGCACCCACACACGCCACATACACCACCCTGATGACCCCGTAGCCTACGTATCCATAGACATATTTCACATGACGTCAGCATAGGTATTTAGGTCAGTGCGCGTACAGCTTGGCTGCAGGACGACACACTGTCACACTGCAAACTCAATGGATATGAGCAATCTTCCTAGAGAAAAGGTGAAATATCTCTAAAACCACACGACTTAGAAACAAACTGATTGGAACACATATAGAAAACATGTTTAACAAACAGATCATATTAAATTTATATGGTTAGAGTTCTACATTTCTGTTAATTTTGAATAAAATTGACGTTTTGCACTGCACGTACCGGCAGACTCAATGGCAGTGTGCTTTCGTTCTGCAGCCAAGCTGCGTTCGCATACACGATGTTCATAAACATTGAAAAGGGTCTATAGTGGTGTAGTGTTATAGAAGAAGTGAGGTGATGCACGGCTGCCTTCTCTAGTGACCAAACCGAGGCTCTCGTCTGGGGGCCCATGGTGCTGTAACTGTAAGCCCCACGGCGCCTTACTATATGTGAAACCATCCATTATTTAAAGCTGCATAGTCCGATGAAAATATCAAATTTTCAAAACCAAAGCAGAGATCTAGATTTGATTCTACATATCTAACTTAGATACTAATATCTAACTTAGATACTAATACACTTATCAAGCATGTGTCACCACATAGAATGGAACACCGAGCGAAATTAATTTAGTGTGTTTGTCCTTCAAATATCTCAAAGGTTAGCCATTTAAAATATAAGTTACTTCAAACTAATGTAAGGTAGATTACAACGATCAACTTAATAATATATTTATCTCAGAAAATGACAGAAACTCAAAATCATCGGACTATGCAACTTTAATTAACATTCAAGAGCCGGAGAGCAATTATGGGATAGCAGGTCAGGGAATAGATCAAAGATTCACCCCGTACTTGCAGTACAGGGGTGAATACCAACCCTATATAAAAGCTGGCGATAACTGCTTTAGTATGGAACAGAAAGTGTAATCTCTGGTTCCAGTATCAAATGGCTACTTCTATCTGTACAGAGTTGGTGAAATGGGAGAGAATGCAAAAAGGCAAGATGGCGGCCAGAGAATGCCATCGATTTCACTTTTAAATTGGATTAAAATATATGTTTTATTATATTTTCCAACTCAAAAGTAGCGGGTAAACATGAAGACATATACAAAGAATAAATGTTGCTTCTTAGATTGTGAAATTAGGCTCTCATAAAGACTCCTTTCATCAGCCCGATTTTTCGACCGTTTTTATATAGGTCTGGTCTTCACCCGTGTACTGCGAGTACCGGGTGAATCCTTTATCTAGTCAGGGAACTGTGGCAGTAATTGAGACATGTTAAATTCTGCTATTAACATGCAGCAGGATAGGAATTATTATGGTCAAATAGGCCACGGTTGGCCTCGTGGCCTACTTACCATCATAATTGACCCATTACCCACAGTGTGAGTGTGCGCACACAGCATGCGCAATTAACCACTATCGACACGTAGCTAATGGTTCATGACAACGGCAACTCAGGGCCTGTTGCCATGGCAACAATAACATCCGGTTTATACCTGCCACCGGTGTGGCGGTTTCAGCCGTGTCCCATTCTCAGCCGTGTACCTATACTCAAACTCAAGGCATTGTCAATGGTCTTAAGTCACTAACCTTATACATTTAATATAATGTTTTGGGTAAAGATGTTTTCTATATGTGTACCAAGCGATTTGTTTCTAGGTGGTGTGGTTTTAGAGATATTTCACTTTTCCTGGATTTTCTGTATGAAGATTGCTCACCACCATTGACAATGCCTTGAGTTTGACGGTACACACAGTGCAAAACATTAGTTTTAATCAAAATTAATAGAAATCAAGAACCCTTACCTCATAAATTTAATATAATCTTTTTGGTGAAGATGTTTTCTATATGTGTACCAAGCGATTTGTTAATAGGTGGTGTGCTTTGAGAGATATTTCACTTGTTCTGTATTTTCTGTATGAAAATTACTCATGACCATTGACAATGCCTTGAGTTTGAGTATAGGTACACGGCTAAGTACGGGACACGGCTGAAACCGCCACACCGGTCTGGGTCCGGGGACCGCCCTCTGTTGGCACTGGTCCCTTAAACCAAAGACTCTATAATACTAAGACGGCTCACTCAGCCTGTACTGTGTAATCAAAATGATCAAACCCATCACTTGGTGCGCTGGCTGTTCTGTTGGTTAAACAGGTGCTATATTTAAAATCCGTCCGGCTGAGCGGGAGCGGCAGTGGTAGTGACCAGGCGCAGCTGGTATCATGCAGTCATGAGCCACTCACAGGTGGCAGTGCAGTGGTGGATGCAGGAACTAAGCTAGGCATAGCAGGTTGGGTAGTAGTAACTCAATGAATAGGAGTGGGTACTAGCTAAGTCACATGACATTCAGGTGTAGAGTAAATAGAGGGGGAGAACTGCTCGGTGGTAGTGTCCTTGTTTATATTCCCATAATAGATTATAGAGCACATAAATGTATATATGAATGTGAAAGATGTGTCATGATGGTGATGATGATGATGATGATGATGCTGATGATGATGTGTATTTGTTCATAGCAATTTCATATCGATGTGCATTCATACTTACCTATCTCATGTATAATATAATTGTATGTGTTTACATGTGAAACACCAACCAGCAGCCATCTTAGTATTATAGGGTCTTTGCTTAAACTCAGCACCCTACCCATCTCCCCACAGTAGGTATATGTCTGTTTGTTGGTTGTTGGAGTTTTATGTCCTGGCAACAACTAAGGTCAATCAGGACTGGTGTCGCAGTTTCAGTTCTCAAGCAGTTGAAGTTCTCAACATTGCTTCTGCGCATGCGTCAAAGCATCTGCGCATGCGTCAAAGCATCGTCTGCGCATGTGTCAACATTAGCCCGATTTAAACCATCGCCGATCGCCGCAAATCGCTGTCACTATAGTGTCAGTGCGACTAACCTTATAAATTTAATATAATCTTTTCGGTAAACATGTTTTCTATATATGTACCAAGCGATTTGTTTCTAGGTGGTGTGGTTTTAGAGATATTTCACTTTTTCTGCATGAAGATTGCTCATGACCATTGACAATGCGTTGAGTTTGGCGGTACGCGCAGTGCAAAACATTATTCAAAATTAATAGAAATCGAGAACCCTAACCATATCAATTTAATATAATCGTGTTGGGAAACATGTTTTCTATATGTGTACCAAGCGATTTGTTTCTAGCTGGTTTGGTTTTAGAGATATTTCACTTCTTATGTGTGAAGATTGCTCACGACCATTGACAATGCGCAGACGATGCCATTAGATGTTGACGCATGCGCAGAAGCGATGTTGAGAACTTCAACTGCTTGGCAACTGAAACTGCGACACCGGTACCGCTTATGACAGTGCGCACTCATGGCAACTTTTACAGTACTGCCCCACTGGGAGACCAGGCCGCCAGCACCATTACCTGATTTCTCACTCAGTCACATTATCCTGATACTAAGCTAACCAGTGCTTGCCCTAACCAAGCAATACCAAGTGCCAGGCTAGGTAGCGACAAGCATCAACTTTGTAAGTCACTGGTTTGACTCAGTCAAGATTTGAACTCCCAACTTTCTAGACGCTCCTACTGATTTGGCAAATGTGTCCTGTCCAGTAGGCATAAAACTACCTCCCTATATATATATTTGATATCCTTCGGTGACACTAGTCTACATCCGGTGGAGGCGAGGAGGCCACAGGTGGCGCCACCAGTAGGTACAGTGTTGGATCTTACAGAGTATTACAATAATGATAATAATTCCCTTATGTATCTTTATACTCGCATAATTCGCTATACATCACATATATAATGGGGTAGCGAATATATATCTATATATATATATATATATATATATATGTGTGTGTGTGTGTACTATATAATATATTATGTGGATATAAATAATGGCAGCCCTTTAATGTTTCTCTCTAACCACCTTAATACCCCTGTCACACTACGACGTAACAGGCGAGTGAGTGGGCAACTTAAAAATCACTTTTGTATGTTGAGATATGTCGAAATTCTCTGCATTTCAAGGCCAAATTGGACATCAGTGCAACGTAGTGAACGTAGGTGAAACGTTGGTCCAACATAGTTGTAATGTGTCTCAATGAGTTAGAACGTAATAAAAATAGTCCCAATGTAAGGCTAGCAAGCTTCCAGCACGCATGGCGTCAGCCTAGCGAAACCCTAGCAATGGCTCAGCGTAGGACTCACGTAATTACGCCTGCCCTAACGTAGCTACGTGTGACTCTGGCGTAATTTGTAACGTGAGTCGACATCAGGCCCGCGAGTGACCACCGTCAGTCTAACGACAGTCCAGCGTGCTCAGCGTACGGACACCAAGGCAAAACATTCACACCACGTTCACACCGCGGTCGCTAACGTTCGTTACATATGTTACACGCGTGCCAGCCGTTCGTCAACTACATCGAATATGTCAAGATGTCAAGACACGTTAGACTTATGTTAGTCAGTGTGTGGGCTACATGTTCCTCCCGGCTCTCCATCAGTCTACCGTAAGTCGACGGAGTTCAATGTAGCTCTAATGAACGTATAACGTATCTCGACGTAAGCCTAACGTGAGCACAACGTAAACCAACATAATGGCCTTCACGTCGAGCTACGTCGAAAGTTTTTGGTATGTCCAAAACCTTGACGTGTGTCACCGTATCTCGACGTAACTCGACGGAACTCGACATATCTCGACATAGGCTTCACGAACGAGTAAAGCATCTCAAATTATCTCGACGTAATGGCCAAATTTCACCTACATCGGCTTACGCTACCGCATTACGTCGTAGTGTGACATGGCCATAACTTCCAACTTATTTACTGCGGAGCGGGCATTCATTCTCTCCTCCCCCGCCTCCCATACGCCGTGAGCCAACTGTCACTCTGCTCACTTTCAAAGCTATATACGGGTGGCGGTAAGCGCTGATAGCTTTATACATGTGTCTATGTTGTCTATTATAGCCGCCGAGTGGAAGTTTCTGGATACGGGATAAAGGTCCGATACGCGATAGCGGTCCGATACGGGAAAGCGGTCCGATACGGGCGTACAATAGGATCAACGCGGCAACGTCTGTTAAAAGTATCAAATGTTCTCAACTAAAAAAAAACATTGACCTAGATGTGATCCTGCGTATCTACCTTAAGCCGTGTTCACACAGGAAAAGTTTAAATCGATTTAGACAAGGCAAATTATATAAATCGATTTAGACGCCCGTTCACACGGGCAGTACTTGGGCCGGAAATCGATATCAGGGCATGAGCAAGTCGATACTAACCAGTGCCAGTTTCAGTTAGTCGACGTCGCCACGAGAGAGTGTGGGTTCGACCTAGATATGTATGGACTGAATCGTATTGGTTTGGAAGGGTCAAAACTTCTGCTGGGCAGTGAAACCCTAAAAATAAATGTCTGGGCAGTGAAACCCTAAAAATATATTGTCTCTAAAGCCCCTGTCACACCTCGCCGGATTGAGGAAATGGAAAGAAACCGAACAAAGTCCGTTGATATCCGGCAAAGTCTGGTTTGTGTCCATTGCATATCTGTTGCATATCCATTGATATCCGGCCCGATCCTGTACAAGTTTTGAACATGCACAAAACTTGGAACGGATGCCGCCCGATTGACGTCTACAGTTCTTGTCAGGTTTGAGTCCGTTTAGTCCGATTACCGTCTGTTGGCTATCCGTTCATGTCCATTTCATGTCCGTTTCATGTCTGTTTCCTGTCCTTTTCATATCCGTTCGTCCAGCGGCCTTTGAGCCAATATCGCAACATTTTGACACATTTTAATACATTTTGATACTCATCACACCCAAACACCACCGGACTAGACAATTCTGTCTGTTGCTCAATCCGACGAGGTGTGACAGGGGCTTAACAAAGACTATGATGTCTATCCCAACATACATGCACTTAACCGTTGTGAGCAGAATAAACCAACGATCACAACAACAAAACTAGATAAATAAAAAGAAAGAGGGATTAATGTCCGTTTCGTAGTCAATGTAGATGGCCCTACAATACACTCCTCCTCTGGACAAGTGGCATCCAGACGGTTTTAATTCCTCTGTTTTGTATTTAATGTCAAATTTACTTTCTTCAGGTAAGAAGTTTTATTCGATCCTACTCAGTGGACACATTTGCAGTTTGGGCTATTTTCAGTTCCAACCAGTGGTCCACAACTGGTTCATCAAAGGCTGTGGTATGTGCTGTCCTGTCTTTGGGAAAGTGCATATAAAAGACCCCTTGCTGCTTGTAAGAATGACCATATGTTTGACGTCCAATAGCTAATGATTAAAACCAATGCGCTCTAGAGGCATCGTTAACTAAAACTAACTTGTTCTTTTTGGCTCTTGGAGTAAACCGTGGCAAGTGAAGTGTGACCGTCATGGCGCTGAGCACACCGTGGGAAAAGATGACACAGGAGGTAAGTTTGCATTCACTAATGCCCGGCACACACCTCCCGTATATGACCTAAAACTGCCCGTTTCACGATTAAGTTTTAGTTTTAGTCGTTAGGTGTGCGCCCCCGTAGCACACCAGAGCATTGCGATTCGTGACTTAAAACTCAGTTTTAGTGCTTAAAACGCGAATCGCAAGACATTCGAAAAATGAATCAGCCAGTTTAACGTCGTGAAACGGGATGGGTCGGGTTGTGAAACGCAATCAGTTTTAGCGCGTGAATCGTATACGGGAGGTGTGTGCCGGGCATTACTCAGAAATGTGGGCGGGTGTTGGTGCAGCCAGTTGCGCATTGCAGCAATTTGTCGATAAATAAGTAACTACAGTAAAACCTCTCTAAATCGACCGACCATGGGACCGACTTTAAGTGGTCCATTTAGGGAGGTGGTCGGTTTAGAGAGTTAGAATATCCTTACCGTGGTATTTTTGGGACCCAACTAAAGTGATCGATATAGGGGAGTGGTCGGTATAGTGGATCTGTGGAGGGGTCGGTATAGAGAGGTTTTACTGTATTCAGTTTCACCACTCACTTACACCCCATCACATCAAAGTAGTTCTCAAAACGTCCGACCCTGTTCTAAAACAGCCTGTGGTCGGGTAGAACCTGGCTGCAAGACAATTTTGGGCATGCTCAAAGTTCTGGTACACCATTCT
The DNA here is from genome assembly GCA_030323885.1 of Branchipolynoe longqiensis. Taxonomy (NCBI): domain Eukaryota; kingdom Metazoa; phylum Annelida; class Polychaeta; order Phyllodocida; family Polynoidae; genus Branchipolynoe; species Branchipolynoe longqiensis. The sequence goes on from CM059201.1 coordinate 1,115,131, forward strand.
GTTCTAGCCCGTCCGTCCCATTTGTAAACAGACCGTACAAAGTTGCTACTATGTCCATTCCGTTCACACACAATTTGAGCCCGTTCAGCAACATTTTCATGAACGTAGTGAGAACTAGTTTGGTGTGATGGGGCTATTACAGACCAGACGGGATGGCCGAATGAGTTGAGCATCTGTCTCCTGTTTTGGGAGATCAAGGGATCCGAACCCATGAGTTTGTGGGTTCGAACCCTGGTCGAGTCAAACCAATGACAAATTTATACTTGTCGCTTCCTAGCCTGATGCTCGGCATTATTAGGATAGGGCAAGGACTGGTTGGCTCAGTGTCAGGATAATGTGACTGAGTGGGATATCTGGTCATGGTGATGGCAGCCTTATCTCCCAGTGGGGCAGCACTATAAGGTCGCCATGAGTGTGCACTGTCACAAGTCGGTACCCGTCCTGATATTTTTTCTTTAAAGATTTATACTGCCTATCATGGATAAGTCTGAATAGACTTGTTTTCACCATTAGACAGTTTGTCGATAGAAAGCCCGAGCCTACACTTTTACCGACCCAAGGGATTTTTAACCTCCCACACCACATAGACATGGTATTAGAGCAACCGGCCTTTGATGACTCTGTAAGTTATACACAACGGTGGAATTGCAAATTAGCAGAGCTGGGGGCATGGGGAATCGAACCACTGACCTTCAGATTAGGAGTCCGACCTAGAAAAAAGTCAGACACTCTAACCACTCCGCCACAGAAGACACCTTAGATGTTGCTAGGACGTAAAACAACAAACAAAACAAGCAAACAAATGATAGGGATTGGGTGGCCGTCAACTTTGGCGTGGTACCCTCAGCGCCCCCTGTTGGAGTAATTGTGAAGTGCCCTGTTCCCATCTGACAGGAAGTTGAGCGCCAGTACTCGCCATCCAGATGGGTTCGTCGCTTAGCGCCTGACGAGGTTTTGCAAGATCACACCAGGAATGCACAAAGAGGTACAGACGTGAATTAAAAATTGCACTCTCTTCACACTCTCACTCATAAATGTGTCTTGTCATTTCACACAAATTCAACCAGTTGGGAATTGTGCGTGAATATTAACATCAAATAATAAATGTGATAAATACATTTATTTTGTGAAAATGTGTCAAAATGAACTCTTTAACTTCACCATGAATATGGTCAACCATCACCAATCAGTCAATCATTTACAACAAATAGCATCCACAAACAGGGGCAAGCCCGGTATCCTGAATTATACCGTCACTTATACTGCACTTATAACTGTCTATTTACTGTGTAGAAAGCCAGTTAGCTCGGACAACCCTGGACTGTAAGCTGGGGGAGGTGTACGGACCAGGTGATGAACAGAAAATCGACATCTTCGGATTGGATAGCCTTCCAGCAGGTAACGCATCAGGGCCCTGTTCAGACTACGCCTCAGAGTCGACTCTGAGATGGCTCTGCGACGATTTTTTATTTTGCCAATTTGCGTTCAACGTGCTCCTCAGAGTTGAATCCGAGATGCCGCGCTTTTCAAGTAGGAGGCAAAAAAGCCTCCAAAATCACTGTCGGTTTCAGTGGTTTCAGCCAATCAGAGCTGTTCTTTCAATTGCAAATGACTATATCAGTGTATCACTGAGTAGGCTACATACACTCATGTTTTTCAAACACCCTGATGTCACACTGAGCTACACGAGAAGCGGGCACTCAGTCAACGTTGTGTCAAATTGATATTGGAAAAAAACCACCAAAACATGCGAAAAAAATCCCTTTCAGAATAAAAATATTCAAAATGTACATTATAATGAATAAATATCGATGACAAATTATGCATGAACAAAGAGCCCTATGCCGTTGTTCCTGAACCAGCAGCGCCCGTCACTTACTGTCACTGCGCCTACTGTCACTGTACTGTCTACTGTCAATGTGCCTACTGTCACGTACTGTACTGTCTATTGTCATTGTGCCTGCTGTCACTGCACTGTCTACTGTCATTGTGCCTACTGTCATTATGCCTACTGTCACTGTACTGTCTACTGTCACTGCGCCTACTGTCACTGTACTATCTACTGTCAATGCACCGACTGTCACTGTACTGTCTACTGCCAATGTGCCTACTGTCACTGCACTGTCTACTGTCATTGTGCCTCCTGTCACTGTGCCTACTGTCACTGTACTGTCTACTGTCACTGCACCTACTGTCACTGTACCTACTCTCACCACACTCTCTACTTTCATGCTGTCTAATGTCACTGTACTGTCTACTGTCACTGGACTGTCTACTGTCACTGCGCCTACTGTCACTGTACTGTCTACTGTCACTGCGCCTACTCTCACCACATTGCCTACTGTCATGCCGTCTACTGTCACTGTACTGTCTACTGTCAATATGCCTACTGTCAATGTACTGTCTACTGCCACTGTGGCTACTGTCACTGTACTGTCTACTGTCATTGTGCCTACTGTCAGTGTGCCTACTGTCACTGTACTGTCTACTGTCATCGTGCCTACTGTCACTGCACCTACTGTCACTGTACTGTCTACTGTCAATGTGCCTACTGTCACTGTACTATCTACTGTCACTGTGCCTACTGTCACTGTACTGTCTACTGTCATTGTGCCTACTGTCAGTGTGCCTACTGTCACTGCGCCTACTGTCACTGCACTGTCTACTGTCACTGCGCCTACTGTCACTGTACTGTCTACTGTCACTGTGCCTACTGTCACTGTACGGTCTACTGTCACTGCGCCTACTGTCAGTGTACTGTCTACTGTCAATGTACATACTGTCACTGTACTGTCTACTGTCACTGCGCCTACTGTCACTGCGCCTACTGTCACTGTCTGTTTTGCACAGACGCGGCCATCTTGGTGTTCGTGCACGGCGGGTACTGGCAGGCCCTGACGCTGGCTGAGTCGTCCTATATGGCGCGGTGCTTTGTACACGCCGGCGCAGTCGTCGTCAGCGTAGGCTATGACCTGTGTCCCCAAGGTAGGTAGGCGCCATCTTGTTATATCACGGACCAGACTGGATGGACGAATGAGTTGAGCGCCCGTCTCCTGTTTTGGGAGATCGGAGGATCCAAACCCATTGGTTTGTGGGTTGAAACCCTGGTCGAGTCAAACCAATGACTTAAAAATTGATACCTGTCACTTCCTAGCGAGATGCTTAGGATAGGGAAAGGACTGGCTGGCTCAGTGTCAGGATAATGTGACTAAGTGGGATATCAAGTCATGGTGCTGGCAGCCTGGTCTCCTGGTGGGGCAGCATTATAGAGTCATCATAAGTGCGCTCAACTCATTCGGCCATCCTGTCTGCCACTGGGTGTGCCAAAGTCCTCACAGGAGTGGGTGCACCTGGTTAGCGTTCAAGGTATGCCTCGGAGAAATTCTGGACGTTGCGCTAGTCTGAACAGTATATAGCTGTCGGCGGCCTCCATAGGATGCAGCCATTTGCAATTGAAAAGAAGAGCTCCGATTGGCCTAAACCACTGTATCCAGCATTCATTTTGGAGGCGCTTTCTGCCTCCTACCTGAAAAGCGTGACGTCGCCAAAAGACGTTGCGGAGTCGTCCCGGAGTCGAATCCGAGGTGTACCTTGAACGCAGCCCTGTAGTTGGAGATTTGACTCATATTTATATTCTGCTAGTCGTCCCCAGGTGGCCACAGCCTGATGCGGCCATTCCTGGCCACTAGTCCTAGTGAAATTACCATAATTATGTACATAGATAGTAATATGTAATAAATAAAGAGTACAAGTGGATCTTCTCACAAATGCACCCTCCCCCCCCCCAGCATAATGGCGGATGTAGGCGTCCGATCAGGCGTCACCCCCCCCCCCCCCCCAACCTGCGTACTCCCCACACTTGTAATTTGAAATATATATTAAATTCCGAAGCTGTCCATTAGACATTCACTTGTGAAGAAGGGCCAGGTTGCCAGGTTACACGAGCGTCAGCCGACAAAGGGGTCAACAATTGAAAGTATCTTCTCCGGCGATTCTCTTATTCTCATTCTCCCACTCTCTCATTCTCACACAGTCTCACATTCTCACTCTCTCACTTTCACTCTCACACACGCTCACTTTACTTCACACTTTCACTCTCACACTCTCACTCTCCCTCACCCTCTCACTTTAATTCACACTTTCACTCTCACTGTCTCACACTCTCACTCTCCCTCACACTCTCACTTTAATTCACACTTTCACTCTCACTCTCTCATACACTCACTCTCTCACACTGTCCCTCTCCCTCACATTGTCACTCAAATTCATACTCTCACCGTTTCACACTCTCACTCTCTTATACTCTTACTCTCTCACACTGTCCCTCTCCCTCACACTGTCACTCAAAGTCACACTCTCACTGTCTCACACTCTCACTGTCTCACACTCTCATACTCCCTCGGAAATCACTCTCTCATACTCTCACTCTCACACTCTCGCTCACACTGTCACTCAAATTCACATTCTCACTGTCTCACACTCTCACTGTCTCACACTCTCATGCTCCCTCGGAAATCACTCTCATACTCTCACTTTAATATACACTTTCACTCTCACTGTCTCACACTCATACTCTCACTCTCATACTCTCTCATATTCTCACTCTAATTCACACTTTCTCTCTCACTCTCTCACACTCTCACTCTTTTTGTCGCTCTTCCTCCAATTGACACTTTCAGTCTCATGCACTCTCATTGTCCCTCTCACTCTCACTCACACTTTCACTCTCTCTCGCACTCTCATGAACACTCTCATTGTCCCTCTCACTCTCACTCACACTTTCACTCTCTCTCACACTGTCACTCTCATGCACACTCTCATTGTCCCTCTCACTCTCACTTTCACTCTCTCTCGCACTCTCACGCACTTTCATTGTCCCTCTCACTCTCATTCACACTTTCACTCTCTCACACACTCTCATTCTCACGCACACTCTCATTGTCCATCTCACTCTCACTCGCTCACACCCTCACTATCCTCAGCAACCACCTGAGTCAGTAACCACCTCATCCAGGCAAGCTCATTCTTCAGAGACTGCCTTATAAGTTATATACAGTAAAACCTCCCTAAATCGACCGACCATGGGACCCACTTTATGTGGTCCATTTAGGGAGGTGGCCGGTTTAGGGAATTAGAATATCCTTACAATGGTATTGTTTGGACCTGAATAAAGCGATCGATATATGGGAGTGGTCGATCTGTGGAAGTGGTCGGTTAGAGAGATTTTAATGTAGTTGTGTGTAGACTAGTACACAAAGTCATCTTGTACGGCTACACTAATTTATTTTATTGTAACACCTTCCTCTGATTCAGTGACTATCAACGACATCATTGAGCAGGTGAAGGCAGGTACTCAGAAGATAATAGACTTAGCCAAAGGAAGAGGCTCCAGGTAGGCTGGTTATCAAAGTGCCAAGCTGTTGATATCAAAAGACTTGCGTGAATTTGATACGAGATATCAATAATATCACTAAACGTGTGTCGTTGTGTGTGGGGGGGGGGTGATGACAATGGGTAATATTGCACCTAAAGCGGGACTTGAACCCACATCGCTTTGCATTCCGGACCAGTGTGCTAACCATTACACCATCTAGGCTCTCCCTGTTATCGCCACACTACCCACGCCTACCTGTCTATGCGTCTCCTTGCCTGAGAGGTCAGTGCAGACCACTACACTCATCCCCCAGGAATTGTAAGTCTTTCAATGCTTACAATTACATACATACAGGCAATGCACTTACACATATGCATACACAGGGTAGGTTCAACAACTATACAGCACGAAGCTTGTACAGGATCCTGGTCATGGCACCAGGGAGGTCAGTGCAGATCACTACACCTGTATTGCTGCAACGAAGGAATACCAAGTCAAATTAAAGCTGTATAATTCGATGACGCATCAAAAGTTCAAAACTAAAATTATTATCTAGATTTGATTCTACATATCTAACTTAGACACTGATGCACGTGTTAAACATTCTAAGCATTTGTTTCTGTATAGAATGGAATACTGAGTCAATTTAATAGAACCTGTTACTGCAGAAGCCTGTGGTGTCAGAGGTTTGGTATGCTTACCAAAACTAATTTGACATGTTTACACTTCAATTGGCGTTCTCTGACCTAGAAAAAAGTCAGACACTCTAACCACTCCACCACAGAGAACGCCAATTGAACCGCCGACCCTCAGATTAGGAGTCTGACCTAGAAAAAAGTCAGACACTCTAACCACTCCACCACAGACTCCTAATCTGAGGGTCGGCGGTTCAATTCCCCGTGCCTCCAGTTCTGCCAATTTGGATTTCCACCGCTGTGTATAACTTACAGCGTCATCAAAGGCCGGTTGCTCTCATATCATGTCTATGTGGTGTGGGAGGTTAAAAATCCCTTGGGTCGGTAAAAGTGTAGGCTCGGGCTTTCTATCGACCAGCAGTGGAATGAGGAAGACCAGTCGTCTATGACTGAAATTTCCCCTGCTTAAACAACTAATGGACCAAAAAAAAATATTTTTAAAAATTATCTCAAAAGTTAACCATTTAATATAAAAAGTTACTTCAAACTAAGGTAAGGTAGATAAGAATGATCAATCTAATATATTTGTCTCAGAAACATGACAGAAAGCCATCGACCTATGCAACCTTAATAGAATGTGTCACTGCTGAAGCATTTCGACGAACATGCTAAATTAATTTAGTATATTTTTACTTCAACCATCTTCAAAGTTAACCCTTGAAAATAAGAGTTACTTCAAAGCAAGGTAAAATATATTATAATATACATGACATGCAAGGCCTTATGTGAGTATAAGATAACTAATTATAGAGAATGCTTATGAAGGTGCATTTCACTCCAATGGAGTCCCGCCATAGAAAGTATCATAAAGATTACTTTGACCATTGCTGAATCTGTTAATTTTAACTGCGCTTTTGGGTTGTTTTTTTTGGGGGGGTAGATTAGTTGATTAAGCAGGGGAAATTTCAATCGTGGACGATTGGTCTTCCTCATTCCACTGCTCCTTGCCCTACCCTAATAATGCCAAACGCCAGGCTAGGAAGCAAAAAGTATCAATTTTTAAGTCATTGGTTTGACTCGACCAGGGTTCGAACTCACAATCTTAATGTGTTATTTGGCTGATATTTCCCGGACAACTGGTGTTCTCTGTGGTGGAGTGGTTAGAGTGTCTGACTTTTTTCTAGGTTGGACTCCTAATCTGAAGGTCGGTGGTTCGATTCCCCATGCCCCACCTCTGCCAATTTGGATTTCCACCACTGTGTAGAACTTACAGCGTCATCAAAGGCCAGTTGCTCTCATACCATGTCTATGTGGTGTGGGAGGTTAAAAATCCCTTGGGTTGGTAAAAGTGTAGGCTCGGGCTTTCTATCGACAAACTCTCTAATGGTAAAAACAAGTCTATTCAGACTTATCCATGATAGGTAGTATAAATCTTCAACAAGTACATTGAACATCCCAAGGATATTATTAATTTTCTAACTGCAATGCGGATAATATTTCTAGATTTAGAATCTTCTCTTAAGACATTGAATAATGATCGTTAAATGAATGCCAAGTGCCTCTGGTCTTATCTCTGACTGTGCTAAATTGTACAGGGGTATATATCTCAGTGGACACTCCGCAGGTGGCCACCTGGTGGCCATGTTGTTAAACCACGATTGGGGACAGGACGCCGACCTGATCAAAGGTAGGATGATCAGACAATACCCCGACTCACTCACATTATCCAAAATAGTCTGCTGCGTAGAATTCATGCGGAACCGGAGCTGACCCTTGATGGGGATCCCATTAAAGTCGTTGAGAAAACCAAATTTCTGGGCCTCATTCTCGATGCAAAATTGTCTTTTGTGCCACATATAAAGTATCTGAAAACAAGATGCGTGAAAGAGCTAGATATTCTGAGGGTGCTTGCTGCCCAGCTCAGAGTGGGGAGCGGACAGAGATGTTCTGCTCTCCGTGTACAGAACCTTGGTTCGGTCACAAGTGGATTATGGCAGCATAGTATACGGTTCCGCAATGAAATCGTATATTGGGCCACTAGACACGATCCACCACCAGGGACTGTGTCTGGCCCTTGGGGCCTTCCGCACCTCACCGGTTCACAGCCTCTACATTGAAGCCAATGAACCATCACTTAACAACAGGAGAATCAAACTGGCCATGCAATATGTAGTCAAGATAAAAACTAATGCATTGAATCCTGCACACAATTGTCTATTCGAGCAACATGACGAATCCAGGTATGAAGCCAGGCCGAATTACATCCGGCCACTGAGGCTCCGAATGAAACCTCATTTGGAGGACTTGGGCATGGATTTGGGCGTGTTGGAGGATGCAAAAGTCCCAGAACATCCCCCGTGGTCATTGAGGAAGCCATCGGTTATCCTCTGACTCACGGAACTGAGGAAGTCTGGGACACATCCACTCGAGTACCAAGGATTGCATGCAGAGATTCAAGGCCAGTTTGCAGACCACCTATCCATACACACTCATGGTTCGAAAGACCAAAGCTGGGTAGCTGCTCTGCGGGAAAAATTTGGTGTACGCTTGCCCGATCAGAGCTTGATTTTCACTGTGGAAGCCCGAGCACTCGTTCTCGAGTTGGAGTCTATCGAGGTATCCAACCACACTAACTATGTTATATACAGTGATTCGTTCTCTTGTCTCCTGGCTGTTGCTGGACTGAAAACGAATCACCCTATTCTAGCAACGGTCATTTATAAAATGAACCAACTAGCAACGGATGGGTATGACATCCACCTGTGCTGGGTGCCTGGCCATGCCGGCATACAAGGAAACGAACGAGCTGATTGGGCTGCAAAGAAGGCCCTGAACTGTGATATTGAACTGTGTCTGATCCCTCACTCTGATCTGAAACTACTAATAGTCCATGTGCCAGACCTAAAAGTTTTAGGACTCATTACCAATTTGGTGAACAGATCCTACTATGATTTTTGGTTAGCCTGATATCTGAAGTGTCCAAAATCAGTTGATGGACTTCCGGGTCACTTTGCCAAATGCCCTTTTGGTGGCCATCTTTAAAGATGGCCACCGTTATTTCATGGAAATGGAGAGAATCAAGAAAACTTGCATAACTTCTCACCAGAATGACCTATCAACATGTTCATAATAACATTCTGCATCTGGCAGTGTATGATTTGTTATATGTGGTTATTATTATCTGTTCAAAAATTAAAGATTTCTAAAAAAAAGTCACATGTTTCACGTTTTTTTCACGATCTATGTTAATAAGTTGTCCGCCAATTCATGCCAGGATTCATTTTGGTCAAATTATATGTTGGATCATATAGAGGGGTTTATTAGACATCCACAACAAGTGTTATATTGATAGATTTCAACTTTATTTGATTCCATAGGCACATTTTTAACATTGTACTAAAAATAACCTTTTTTACCAGTTTGGGGTAGGGGTAAAAACTATTTGCAGGAAACCCAGTACCTGGCCCTAACAGTTACATTTTATAACAATGTCATTCATTACTATTTGTACTTTACTTTGTTCTCATTCATTACTACTCTTGAAGTTGAGCTTGAGGGGAGCACCCCCTTTTTTCTGTTATAGGTAGGCCTACTAGCAACTGTCATGAGCTATGAAAGAAACTAAGTAAACTCAACCATACCAGTACTAAACCAAACATGAAATCTGACAATGATTTTTTATGTCATTCCAGGTTAATGAAGTGCCAATCCTAGAAAATGAACCAACTTAAAAATTAAGTAGGACTACTGGTACGAGCCATGAATGAAATGCCATTCCCCTACTGGTTCATGATTAAGTGTCTTGAGTAGCTTCAAGGGATCAAAGACACAATTACCTCGCTGACAGGCCCTTAGAAATCGAGCTCAACTTTGGTCGATCAGAGATTAGAAATGTAAGTTTCAGTTGATCTAATTACCTACCACAACACACATTGGTGGTGCCACCCCACTGAACAGTCAATTCAAAGTGAAAGTGAAAGTAGCACATGGATGGCTATCATATGTTTTGTATCATTTCCGTCATGGCTTGGCTATAGTGTTGGGCATTGTCAAAATATCAGGACACTGTAAAACTGTAAGTATTCTGAAGCAGTCTTGACCATTCTAAAAAAATGTATATTAAGTATAACCTAGGTGTTGCATGTTGCTCTACCTAGCTTGTGTAAATGGTGTACATAATGTACATGGATGTTAAAAGTTGTGCATTGTCACTACATGGTTTGCTGGTAGCTGCACAGTTAGTTCTAAATGGGCCTTCATTGATTATGTCCTGTATGTAGCAGATGCTTCAGGCATGTCATTATTGAATGATAATATCACAATGTGGCTGAAGGGGGGTGGGAGGGGGGTGGGAGGGGTGGTTAGTCGGATGGAAGATTGTGATTTATGGTTGGCTGTGAATCTGAAATAGTGACAATCCATGTTGGCCTACCACAAGGCGTACAAAAATACCTCTGTTTCCGATTCCCGACCGGCCTTCAATTTCAAATGCAAGTCTCAACATTTTTATTGAAAAATTAAAAATAATATTAACATGTTTCCGATTTGCGACTGACCTTCAAATTGAACCACGACCTTCAGAATTGTTATTTTGACAGGAGTTCCTTGAAGATACAAAAATGCATGGTTCATATATCATTATCGTTATTATTTTGTTATGTTGTGTTAATAAGTGTGGCCCTTCACAGACTGCTCACCCAAAATAACCTATATTGTGCACTAAACGGCCTGAAACTTCATTTGTTTTGTGTGTCACAACACAAAACAAAATAAAATAAAAACTTTTGCCGACCTTCAATTATTTTTCATGTCGGCAAAAGAAAAGAAATTTAAAAAAAACTTTTGCCAACCTACCGACGTTCAACTTTTTTCTGCTGTAACCGGAAACCGAGGTATTTTTTAGGCCCAAATAATAATGCACCATTGTAAGCATCGCGTTATTTTCATGAACATGTCATATCATTCCAGATCGAATTTCCGACAAAACCAACTGCATGTTGTCATGGCTGAATGTCCTATCCCGGCAAAAATTGAACATGTCACATGTATAATATGTGGGAATGATGCACCATTATGTGAACTTGTCAAACCAAAAGACGTCAATTCCTGGCAAACACTATGTGAAGCGGCAAAGATTAGGTGCTTCGATCCGATCTTGACTTTGAAAGTGGACAATCCAAATACTGTACCAGATGTATTCTATCACCGTGAATGCAGATCGAATTTCGCGCACAAAAAGGAACTGACAAGAGTGATGACTACAAAACTGCAGAGACTACATCATTGCAACTGTTGTACAAGTTTATCCGTATCAACCTGTTTTCAAACCCTCGTATTGTACCACTGGTAGAACTTACTTCAAAGCTAGTATCCCTTATGCGGGATGAAGGTGTGGAAGACATTAAACAATCAACTAAAACCCATATCCATAGAAACCTTGAGTCACAATTTGGTGACACTTTGCACTTTTTCTCTGCTGGTACTAGTAATAATGTTTATGTTAGACCACATGACCTTTCAGCAGATTCTATTTCTTGTGATTTATAAACTTGAAGGACAAACTTGACACTTACATATACAGCCAACAATGTGAATTGTCCAGGTTGCTCAAATCTTGCGAGATAAAATCACAGAAGGTATCAAAGAGCAGGCCTGGCCACCGAATCCACAGGAATTCACTGAAAGTTATATTCAACTTCCTGATTGTCTTGTTCACTTCTTAGTGGAGCTTCTTAGTGGTTGTCAGTCTGTTACCTCTGACAAGGTCCACCGGCTGTTATTCTCATTTGGCCAGGACATCATTAGCGCTGACACAAATGCTTGAGTCTTGACTCCAAAACATATCCTCCTTCCATGGGCTATCAAAACTTTAACTGGCAATGTTGAACTCATTAAGACATTGAACCGCCTTGGTCATGCATGTTCGTATACACGATTACAGGAGATAGACACAGCCTTGTGCATCGAAAAGATGAACAGTGTAGATGAAAACAAACCAGCCATTCCTTCATGGGCACACCCATGCATCCCTACTGTGCTTGCCTTTGACAACATTGATAGGCTGGAGGAAACACTGAGTGGGGCAGGCACATCCCATCGTGTAAATGGGATTATTGTCCAACCGCAAACTCATTCATGCGCACCAACTAGAAAATCAACAGTTAACAAATAGGAGAAAAGGCGCACCTTAGAACTGTCTGAGCAGCATCTACCTATTTACATCTCTGCCAAGAGGGAAGGTCCTCCACCATTGAAGTTTGCCAACACGTCCAATAAGCGATGCAACTGAAAGGGCCAGGCAGAAAAATGTCCTATGGGTGATCACCCGACTTCACAACACTGTGAACCAGACGGTCAGCTCTTGGACAGGGTTCAACATAAAAACCAGAGATGATGTAACAGTCAAGGCTGATAAGGTTGGAAACTTACCTACAATCAATGCACCAGCAACAGAACTGTCGAATGTGCAAGAAATCCTTTCTCAGTCAATCTCCATTCAGCAGCACCTAGGCCTAGACATGATTGCCGTTGTAATGGACCAGGCTCTGTATGCTAAAGCAACAGAGGTTGCTTGGAAACAACAACTTAGGTTCGAGAAAATCCTGCTGATGATGGGCAACTTCCATATTATTTGTAATATGTTGTCAATCATTGGGAAACTATTCCGTGATACAGGACTTCGAGACCTTGCTGTTGAATCTGGGGTGATATCTGAGGGGTCTATTGATAAAGTTCTAGATGGAAAGCAGTACAATAGAGGTGTTCGTCTTCACAAGCTGACATATGAAGCACTGATGCAACTTGTATGGAGAGGATTTGTTGAATGGTTGGAAATTAACCACATAAGTGACCTGCCACAATTAGATGAAACTTTGCGTGTGGTGATGGCTATGCATGATGATACTTGTGCGGCCACCCTTGAAACCAGTAGAAATGATGAGTCATGCAGGAGTATTCTACATCTGTTACATTGTTACTTGGATCTTCTGCGGCATGAGAGTGGGCACTTGGCAGCATTTTGGATGATGTATCTTGACATGGTAGATATACTGCTGGGACTGATACGAGCTGATCGTGAAGGCAATTGGTACCTGCATTTAGCAAGTATCAAGGACATGATTCCTTGGTGCTTTGCAATGGACAAGACCAATTACTCTCGCTACTTACCGATGTACTATGCGCAGATGACACAATTAGAAGAGACATGTCCAGACCGCTATGCTCATTTTCTAAATGGTGGGGTTCTCTGTTCAACTTAGGCAAGCAAACCCTTTTGCCAAGATTGCCATTGACCAGACTGTAGAGGAGACTGTAAACAAGGACACGCAAACTGCTGGTGGGACCAAAGGCTTTAGCCTAAAACATAGTGCACTGGCACAATTTTACCTGACAGCTGAACACAGAGCTGAATCTATTCGACAGCTTCGAGACCTTGTATCAACATCTGGGCAAAGTAAACAAGGACTTGGTCATGCTGACCTCCAACCATCAAGGGTCAAGAGGGACGAAGCTGATGTGATGTCTATTGTTGATATGCTAGAAAACAACTGGACAAACCCATTCTCCAATCAACCATCGGATCTTGTGAGTCTGTCAACTGGTGCTGCAGCAACATCAGCAGTAATGAATGATCTGCTCAAAGCTCACAGCAAGGGTGAAGAAGCTTGCAAGATTCACATGCAAAGGCTGGAGAGAGGGTCAGAATTTTATGATCCGATCAAAAAACTGAATTTACAAACATTCAGTGCCTTACACACAAAAAATGTTGTCAAGGATGGTGCGAACAGAGAGATGATCTTGAAAGCAGGCAATCATGTTTTCGGACACATGCTACTGATTGCTCAAAACAGAAAGTTGGATATGAAAGACATGTTTGAATATCCCCTGGGTCCGAAACCATGGGCATTAGCAAATCCAGATGGAACAATGAAAAAAACAGGGAAAGCAACATTAGGCAAACATATCGAGAAAGAAATTGTGAATGTTGAGTTACCACCTGGTTCTCGTGAACAATTGTTGATGCCATGGCAATAGTACAGATGATTCACGGTGAGAATCTGACCTTTGATGAACTGTCTGATACAATCCTGAAGAAAGTTCTCAATGATGGTTGGGGTAGTGGGCGAATTGATGTAGTGTTTGACATCTACCAAGAGCAATCAATTAAGACTGCCGAGTGGACAAACCGTGATCACGGCATGGAATCGTGTTCAACCAGATAAAACCAGGACACCGAATCAAGAACTGGAAACGGATCTTGGCTAGTACAGAACGCAAAGCCAAGCTCACCGCATTCCTGCCAGAGAATTGGAAAGAAATGCGCAGGAGGGACAAACTTGGCAAGATCATACTGATGGTAACCTCGGATGAAAGATGTTTCAGGATAACAAAGGATGATGTGATGCAGATCGTTGAGCTTAGATCCACACATGAAGAAGCCGATACGAGGATGATGATCCACACAAAACATGCAGCTGCAAACTATCGCAAGGTTGTGGTGATTTCTGAAGACACTGAGGTCTTCGTAATCCTCCTCTCCCTCCACTTGCAAATAGATACAAGGATCCTATTGAGAAGAGGAAAAAAGCATGCAATGAGACTGATAGATATATCAAGGCTAGGGACAATACTCGGCAAGGATGTATGCACTGCATTGATTGGTGCCCATGCATATACAGGTTGCGATTCCATCAGCTCCTTCGCTGGGCAGGGCAAGGTCAAAGCTGTCAATTTGATCTGCAAAAACCAGGAGTACAGAGAACTGTTCACAGCCTTTGGGCAGGAATGGTATGTTACAGAAGATATGTTCCAAACCCTACAAGCATTCACTTGTAGCATGTATAGTTTGAATACAAATATTAAAGACGTCAACAAACTCAGGTATGAAATGTTCCGATCAAGAAAAGGTGATATTTCATCTGGACAGCTCCACCCATGCAAAGATGCATTAAGACAGCACACAAATCATGCTAATTACCAAGCTGGCATCTGGAGAAGAAGTCTACAGAGCTCACCCAAGATACCAAGCCCAATTGATGGACATGGGTGGAATGTAGTAGAAGGACAACTATCAATATGCTGGCTCACAGGAGCACCAGCTCCAGATGTTGTTCTTGAATTGATGTCCTGTAAATGCCCTAGACGTTCCGATAAAGACTGTCCTTGTGTAGCAAATGGATTCCACTGCACCCATGCGTGCAGATTACTGAACTGTGCTAATATGCAAGAAGAGGATGAGGACCAATGAAACGATATGGATGATAGTGACAGCGACAGTGACGATGATTGAAAAATCAGGTTCAACAGTAAGAGCATATAGATATATGCTGAGTTTACATAGCAAAATGAACAACTTTTAGACATAGGTCTACAATTCGAGTAAGTAGAATATTTGTAATATAGGTCCAGATTGTGGCATGGTTAATTGAAAACTGCTTAGAGACAAGTCCAGAGCATTTGTAACAGCACCAATAATGTGTTATCACGTTTATTGATTTTCAGCCTTAAGGCACATTTTTTATTAAAGGTCAAGGTCAATTCCGCTACTTTTTGCACTGGAAACAGTCTATAGTAATTAAACACAAAGGCAAATGCATAATGACACAACTTATTATGCTTGTGTACCTATAATAAACATGGTTATTCAATTGCTAAGCGGACATATCGTGGATTGCTGGAGATATAGTATTACCCCTACCCCAAACTGGTGAAAAAGGCTATTATAGTATGATGTTAAATATGTGTCTATGGAATCAAATAAAGTTGAAATCTATCTAATATAACACTTGTTATGGATGCCTAATAAACCCCCTTATATGATCCAACATATAATGTGACCAATATCAATCCTGGCATGAATTGGCGTACAACTTATTACCATATATCATGAAAAAAAGTGAAAAATGTGACTTTAAAAAAAAGAAATCTATAATTTTTTAAGAGATAATAATAACCAAATATGAATAATCATATATCGCCGGATGCAGAATGTTATTAGCAACATTTTAAGCCATTTTGCATGTTGATAGGTCATTCTGGTGAGAAGTTATGCAAGTTTTCTTGATTCTCTCCATTTCCATGAAATAACGCTGGCCATCTTTAAAGATGGCCGCCACAAGGGCATTTGGCAAAGTGACCCGGAAGTCCATCAACTGATTTTGGACACTTCAGATATCAGGCTAACCAAAAATCATAGTAGGAACTGTTCACCAAATTGGTAATGAAATTCGGTCTGTCACATGGACTATAATAGCCACCCGCATGAAATCCAAATGGCAACATGAGTGGGATGAAAACATTAATAAACTTAAAGAAATTGAACCATCTGTGGGAAAACCACCACAGACTCATGCGGGAGGTCGGCGGGACCAAGTGGTCTGCCGTATTGGCTACTTGTGGCTTACACATGCTTTTCTGCTCAAGGGGGAACCTCCCCCTGAATGTATTGGGTGTCAGTCCCCGCTGACACTCAAACACATTTTACTAAGTTGCGTTGATTTTTTGGCCCTGCTCCAACAATTCTACACTGCAGACAGTATGCATGACCTTTTTTACTAAACTAAAACAAGAGAACATTTTAGCCTTTTTGAGGGCAGCTGGACTGTACCACCTCATATAGTTTACTAAATAAATTCTATCAATTATTAATAAAAACTTGTCTTTTTCTATGGGAATTTGTTTCCCTTGACCACAAATATATGATTGTGAGCTTTCAAATTTAATGAGTGTCTATTGGCACATAATTGATTGTCTGCTTATACATGTAAAAGTGATGGTTTGAACAAAAAACAAACATTTCTCGCCGTGAATATGGCCTATGCTGCCGACACGGCTTAAAGAAACCACCAATCAATCAATCAATCACATTATCCAAGATCGACATTGGTGTACCAAGTACTTCCTAAAAGTAGCTAACTAAAAGAAAAATATCCCCCTAAAAATCGACATAATTAATATTAAAAGTAATATCCCCCAGAATGGCTACTTAAAATCATAAGTACTTTGGAAAAGTAGTTGGCTGGCTGCCAAGAATACATGCAACGAAAACTTGAAGGGCCACGAGTTAAATTTCACTAAATGCAATCGGTGTCATTGATCCTCCATCCCTTTATAGCCGTATAATATATTAAACATTCCATATATAGCCATGTATATATATATGATGTATAAGTATTATGTGAGTATATAGGCGCGGAAGGGAGTTATTATTTTTATTATTATTACTATTCTATTCACCACTATTCGTTGTATCATTTGGTGCGGAGTACCCCCCTCCCATGTGACCACTAGCGCCACCACCGCTTTCTTGCCTAATCACGGCGCCCACACATTATTTTTGTGTATATATGTGTGTATGTATATGATTATGAATATATCCATAAGACCAGTAAGTCTACATTAACACCCTTAATATTTTGAATGAACATTAGAACCGAAACAATACAATTAAATGCATATATGTATACATTTATGCAAATATTATTCATATATGTAATTCTCCTGCTCTCTTATTACATTTCTATTATCTGCATTTACTCCTGTAGCCTCCTTTTTAATATGTTCTTAGGTAGTTGGGTTACTGGAGGTGCGGGTACGGCCTGGAGAGCTGGAAGTCTGCCCTCAAGCAGCTCCCCTAATTCCCCTCCTGCCCTCCAGGTGGCGCCTCACTCCCCTACCGTATGCCCATTTCGCCTCCGATTTTGCTCAATAAATGTAACGGTAGGTATTTAGGGCCAGCCAGCATCTTAGGTTCGATCCATTACCTCTGTTGTGTCTTCTAATTTGTTATGGAAGGATTTAATAATACAGTATTTAGCTGTCGTAACTCATGTTCATACACCGGACTGATCTTTCATGTGATGACGTCATAGGGGCAGCTGTGATCTCGGGAGTATTTGATCTCCGCCCGTTAGTGACAACCTCTATCAATGAGGCTATTGGAATGAACAGGTAAGTCCCGCCGGAGAGAACATTGTGTCACCAGCTTTGTGAACTGTACAGTGTGGATTAGAGGTCCCACTGGGGCAGCACTATAAAGTTGCCATGAGTGCGCAATGTCACAAGTTAGTACCCCTCCATATTTCCTAATTGGTATATGAGACCGTCTCAAAAGGCGCTAAGCAATACGGGACAAAACTTTGTCCATTGTAACGATCAACATATTATCTGCTTATGTATTTGCTCAGGATAAACTGATCTGTTTTTTTTTACATGGTGTTTCATAATCCTAATAGAATACATATTGATTTGAAGCAAATCTCCTTGTGTTTTCAGTGTAACCATTTCTGTGCTGTTTTGTGTCAATCATTACAATGGACGAAAAAAAGAAGAGTTATCACCTTTTGAGACAGTCTCATATCACCCCAGCCTTAGTTAATTTACATAATACGCTAACCTCACAATCATTCACCACCACCACCACCCACGTCATGATAGGACCTTAGACGTTGCCAGAGCGTAAAACCCCAACAACGACCCCCACCCCGCTTTGTTTCCACCTGCCTGCCTGAAATACACACTAACATATAGACGAGATCACGGTTCCGAGTGTGCATGCCTTGAAAATGGCGTTGGCAGCAAAGCAAAGGAGTACAGCCATTGAGTTTGCCGATACACGTAAGGCAAAACTTCCATTTTATTCAAAATTAATAGAAATACATACAAATTTGGCACAAACATCGACGGAAGGATACAATATAATAATATAATGAATATGTTTAAGACACAACTCTCCATAATTAAGCATTTTGAGCTAAGAAACATACAATTTCAGTCACTTTACAGGCTGTTGTTTACATCACCATTGATTAGTCAGAAGTAATTCTTGTTCTAAGTATTAAAATGTCAAATGTGTCAACAAAAACTTGTTTCAAAGAAATATATAACCAATATCTGATTAACCCTACTCATTTTCTATTTCTACATATGTCATTAACCATAGGATATAAATAAAAACATGAATAAAATAAGTAAAACTGACTCTGGCTATGGCTCTAGCACTAGTCTGAGTGCCAAGATTTGTCTAAATCTAAATGCACATGGCATAAGATTTGCTGATTATATTCATGTAAATGCAATGCTGGATAAAAGATTAATATCTTAATTTATTATATATATTTTATTAGTTAGTATTCTCTGTATCAAACAAGAGATGAGATGAGCTGAAACTAGCACATTTCATAACTGCACCCAGTGCATTAGCATGTGCCATGTGCTTCTCATGGGTTTGTTTTGCTCTGACACATCCCACAATGCACCGCCTGGCTGGAACGGTGATGTAGTCTATTTACGCAGCTGTCCACCACGTGGGTGGCGCCACCTAGTGTGGTAACGTTCACGCACCTCTGTGTGCAGGCAACAGGGCCCACAGATAAGACTCGCCCCGTTTGTTTGTTGTTTTACGTCCTAGCAACATCTAAGGTCATATCAGGACGGGGACTCACCCCATAATACAAGGGTGAAAACCAACCCATTAGAAAAACTGCCGAAGAATTTCGACATGCTGGAGAAATGAACTGAGCTGGTAAATTCTTAATTTAAGAAGCAAAATATGTTCTTCACATAAATCTTCATATTTACCCGCTACTTCTGCTTTGAAAAAATATAATAAAATGTGTAACTTAGGGAACTTTTCAAATAAAACCGACGTCATTTTATCACCACCATCTCGTCTTTTTGCATTCTCTCTTATTTCACCAACTCTGTGCCGTTATAAGTAGCCATTTGATACTGGAACCAGAGATTCCACTTTCGGTTCCATACGAAAGCAGTTTTCGCCAGATTTTTTAATGGGTTCGTGTTCACCCCTGTACTGTAACTTAAGTACAGGGTGAATCTTTTATCTACAAGACCAACTGCTACCCACCGGTGCACCACGCACATACTGTGTGTGCTACTACTGTGTGTCTGTGTGCTAAATGCTTGTGTGCTACATTTTCTGTGCTACCACTGCGTGTGCTACATTTTGTGTGCCACCACTGTGTGTTTTACCACTGAGTGTGCTACCACTGTATGTTGCCACTGTGTGTTACATTGTGTGTGTTATCAGTGTGTGTGCCACCACTGTGTGTGCCACCACTGTGTGTGCCACCACTGTGTGTTTTACCACTGAGTGTGCTACCACTGTATGTTACCACTGTGTGTTACCATTGTGTGTGTTATCAGTGTGTGTGCCACCACTGTGTGTGCCACCACTGTGTGTGCCACCACTGTGTGTGCCACCACTGTGTGTGCCACCACTGTGTGTGCCACCACTGTGTGTGCCACCACTGTGTGTGCCACCACTGTGTGTGCCACCACTGCGTGTGCTACCACTGTATGTTGCCACTGTGTGTTACATTGTGTGTGTTATCAGTGTGTGTGCCACCACTGTGTGTGCCACCACTGTGTGTGCCACCACTGCGTGTGCCACCACTGTGTGCTTTACCACTGAGTGTGCTACCACTGTATGTTGCCACTGTGTGTTACATTGTGTGTGTTATCAGTGTGTGTGCCACCACTGCATGTGCCACCACTGCGTGTGCCACCACTGCATGTGCCACCACTGTGTGTGCCACCACTGTGTGTGCCACCACTGCGTGTGCCACCACTGCATGGGCCACCACTGCGTGTGCCACCACTGTGTGTGCCACCACTGCATGTGCCACCACTGTGTGTGCCACCACTGTGTGTGCCACCACTGCGTGTGCCTCCACTGCATGTGCCACCACTGCATGTGACACCACTGTGTGTGCCACCACTGCATGTGATACCACTGCGTGTGCCACCACTGCATGTGATACCACTGCGTGTGCCACCACTGCATGTACCACCACTGTGTGTGCCACCACTGTGTGTGCCACCACTGTGTGTGCCACCACTGCGTGTGCCACCACTGTATGTTGCCACTGTGTGTTACCATTGTGTGTGTTATCAGTGTGTGTGCCACCACTGCATGTGCCACCACTGTGTGTGCCACCACTGTGTGTGCCACCACTGTGTGTGCCACCACTGCGTGTGCCACCACTGCGTGTGCCACCACTGTGTGTGCCACCACTGTGTGTGCCACCACTGTGTGTGCCACCACTGTGTGTGCCACCACTGTGTGTGCCACCACTGTGTGTGCCACCACTGTGTGTGATACCACTGCATGCGATACCACTGCGTGTGCCACCACTGTGTGTGCCACCACTGTGTGTGCCACCACTGTGTGTGCCACCAATGTGTGCCACCACTGCGTGTGCCACCACTGTGTGTGCCACCACTGTGTGTGCCACCACTGTGTGTGATACCACTGCATGTGGTACCACTGTGTGTGCCACCACTGTGTGTGCCACCACTGTGTGTGCCACCAATGTGTGTGCCACCACTGCGTGTGCCAACACTGTGTGTGCCACCACTGTGTGTGCCACCACTGTGTGTGATACCACTGCATGTGATACCACTGCATGCGATACCACTGCGTGTGCCACCACTGTGTGTGCCACCACTGTGTGTGCCACCAATGTGTGTGCCACCACTGCGTGTGCCAACACTGCGTGTGCCACCACTGTGTGTGCCACCACTGTGTGTGATACCACTGCATGTGATACCACTGTGTGTGCCACCACTGTGTGTGCCTCCACTGTGTGTGCCACCAATGTGTGTGCCACCACTGCATGTGCCAACACTGTGTGTGCCACCACTGTGTGTGCCACCACTGTGTGTGATACCACTGCATGTGATACCACTGCATGTGATACCACTGCATGTGCCACCACTGCGTGTGCCACCACTGTGTGTGCCACCACTGCGTGTGCCTCCACTGTGTGTGCCACCACTGCATGTGCCACCATTGCGTGTGCCACCACTGCATGTGCCACCACTGTGTGTGCCACCACTGTGTGTGCCACCAATGTGTGTGCCACCACTGTGTGTGCCACCACTGTGTGTGCCACCACTGCATGTGCCACCACTGTGTGTGCCACCACTGCGTGTGCCACCACTGCATGTGATACCACTGTGTGTGCCACCACTGCGTGTGCCACCACTGCGTGTGCCACCACTGCGTGTGCCACCAATGTGTGTGCCACCACTGCGTGTGCCACCACTGCATGTGACACCACTGTGTGTGCCACCACTGCGTGTGCCACCACTGCGTGTGCCACCACTGCATGTGACACCACTGTGTGTGCCACCACTGCATGTGCCAACACTGCGTGTGCCACCACTGCATGTGCCACCACTGTGTGTGCCACCACTGCGTGTGCCACCACTGCATGTGACACCACTGTGTGTGCCACCACTGCATGTGCCACCACTGCATGTGACACCACTGTGTGTGCCACCACTGTGTGTGCCACCACTGCGTGTGCCACCACTGCATGTGATACCACTGCGTGTGCCACCACTGCATGTGCCACCACTGCGTGTGCCACCACTGCGTGTGATACCACTGCGTGTGCCACCACTGCATGTGATACCACTGCGTGTGCCACCACTGCGTGTGCCACCACTGCGTGTGCCACCACTGCGTGTGCCACCACTGCGTGTGCCACCACTCTGTGCCCCATGTATCAGGCATGCACGCCACCTGGCGTGTAGCTCCGGAACCCTACCATTACGCGGTGACCTGGGCTGTCTTCAGGATACACCTCAGAGCCGACCTCAGAGCAAAAATGCCCTCCAAAACGCCTGTGGGTTTCAGCCAATCAGAACTGTTCTTTCAATTGCAAATGGCTGCACCCTATGGAGACCGCCATTTTCAAGGCACTCAACAGCTAAAGTCATTCAGACGAGCGCGACATCCAAAATTTCTCCGAGGTGCCTCCGATGCGTACCTTGAACGCGGCCCTGGTGATGTGAATGGCTGGTTGTGGCGGACAGTGACGTGTGTCACGTTGTAAAGTCCACGGCTGGAATCTGTGGTTGTGTAGGCAGGCTATAGTGAAATCAATACAGGCAATGAGAAATGAAGAGTATAAAGAGTGAAAGAAGAGAGAGAGCCAAGCCCTCAGGTTTATTATTTATATGGTACATGGATCCAGTATAGTGTATCACCCCACCCCATTCTCCCAATGAGGAGCAAGCATTTCTAGCTCCACCAATGAGAAACAAGCATTTCCGGTCCCCATGGTTACAGTGATCTGCCCGCCACCACCAAACTATGGAGCTCCCTTGGCCACCACCTGCCTTGAGCTGAGTGTGGTGATCCTGACTAGCAAGGGGGGGGGGGGAGGGGGTAGTGGATAGGGCTCTGAGTGCCCCCCTTACACACTATCTTACCAGCACCACAATGTCCATTTACCATAATACCAATCAATCAAGTACCACCAGCAACTACATAAACACATCTATGCACCTGGCCATGTATACCTGTTTCACAAATAGAACATTTGCATTCGCCTACCAATGCATCATTATCGGAATATTTTACAACGTGTTGCAGGCAGGCTGCGTGGGCCGTCAGCCCCGCCCGGCTCCTCCCCGAGCTCCTTCAGCGGACACTCAGCACCAGCCGCGTCCTGAGGTTCCTCGTCGGGGACGCCGACTCGCCCGAGTTCATCAGACAGTCGCAAGAGGTCGCAATGGTAAGTGTCTCAGGCAGGGGGTCTTTTTGAAGGGGGGGGGGGAGTACTTTTTTTCAAATTCAAAAATAAGTTTATTTGGGTGGTTATTTATTTGTAAGAGTTTTCTTGGAGTGCCAAGCTTGTTCTGCCTCTGGATGTAGTGTCGGTTCCCAGACGGGATGGCAGAATGAGTTGAGCGTCCGTCTCCTGTTTTGGGAGATCGGGTGATCCAAACCCGTGGGTTTGAACCCTGGTCGAGTCAAACCAATGACTTAAAAATGTCTACTTGTCACTTCCTAGCCAGGCACTCTGCATTATTAGGATAGGGCAAGGACTGGTTGGCTCAGTGTCATGATAATGACTAAGTGGAATATCAGGTCATGGTGCTGGTGGCCTGGTCTCCCAGTGGGGCAGCACTGTAAATTCACCATGAGTGAGCACTGTCACAAGTCAGTACCCATCCTAATATGACCATAGATGTTGCTAGGACGTAAAACAACAACAAACAAACATGTAGTGTGGGTCCCGAGACGCTCGTCTCCCAGAGCGAGTTACAGACGCAGTAGATGCAGTAGACCTTTTCTATTAGGTATGGGCAGTAGGCTGCTACCTCCTATACTACAGCATCTATAATTAAACCCCGTTTGTACTTCACTTCCACATGACTTCATCAACTATATGCTCTTATAAGGACAGTAGCATAAATGTACTTATAATATCATGGTCGCCATGAGGTCCGTACCCAGTGAACGAAACATACCAGACTTCAGTATCATCTCCAAAACTGTTTAACGGGGCCCGTGCTGGTAGATCGTGGGTTCGAACCCTGGTCGAGTCAAACCAATGACTTAAAATTTGATACTTGTTGCATCCTAGACTGGCGCTCGGCATAAATAGGATAGGACAGGGACTGGTTCGCTCAGTGTCAGGAAAATGTGACTGAGTGGGATATCAGGTCATGGTGCCAGCGGCCTGGTTTCCCAGTGGGACAGCACTATAAAGTCGCCATGAGTGCGGACTGTCACAATTCGGTACCCATCCTGATATGACCTTAGATGTTTCTAGGACGTAAAACAACAACAAACAAACAAGTTTAACGTGGAGAAGTATATCACATTTATATCTTTTCCTGACCACACACTAAGCACATCAATTTGTTGGGACCCCTTCATGTATTGCTGAATGTAACAACCGATTCACCTTTTTTTATCTTCGATATTTACTAGCTGTTTGTTATACATTTTCCACCAATATATAGTGATAATATATTGTCTGTAAAATATCTGCTGACACAATTTTGTTCAGCTATATTGCTTACATAGATTTTCCTATATGTATGCTTTTTCTTTCATACATATTACAATTCCCTAAGCTACACTGTTTGTTTTTTGGGGAGTTTTCAGTCGCTTTGGCGCGCTGAAGGCTGCAAATCTGCAGAACTGTATGGACACTGCTGAAAGCGGTAGCATGTGGTCGGGAGTTGACTTCCGATGGGTAGTGGTCAGAGAAATTGGAGGGGAGGGGGAGAAAAATTGGGTGGGGGAGGGGGGGGGGGGGGAAGGGAGCCTAGAACCCACCCGCAGTCCTCTAAGAGGGCCGGGGGAGGCTGGGTGGTTGGTGTAGCGTTACACCCCAGCAACACCTTAGGCCATACAAGGACAGGCACCGACTTGTGACAATGCACACTCTTGGTGACTTTATAGTGCTGCCTCACTAGGAAATCAGGCCGCGAGCACCATGACCTGATGTCCCACACAGTCACATTATCCTGACACTGTGCGCCCAGTCCCTGTCCTGAACTCATAACGCCAAGCGCCAAGAGAGCAACAACTATCTATTGTATAAGTTATTGGGTTGACTCGACCAGGATCCAAACTTCAGACTTTCCACATTCACCGGTCTATAAAATGGTGGGTTAACTCCTTAGTGAGTCCGCCCCGCCATTCTTTCCAAATCTACTCCCAGCCACATCCGCTCCGTCTCAAAGTAACAGTAATCTGGGAGAGGGAATATGTGCATCATCAGGCCTTGTGGTGTTGTCTGTGTCTGACTTTTTTCTAGGTCAGACTCCTAATCTGAAGGTTGGTGGTTCAATTCCCCATGCCCCCACCTCTGCCAATTTGGATTTCCACCGCTGTGTATAACTTACAGCGTCATCAAAGGCCAGTTGCTCTCATACCATGTCTATGTGGTGTGGGAGGTTAAAAATCCCTTGGCCCCGGTAAAAGTGTAGGCTCGGGCTTCCTATCGACAAACTGTCTAATGGTGAAAACAAGCCTATTCAGGCTTATCCATGATAGGCGGTATAAATCTTCAAGAAAAAAAACAGGTTCCTTCCAAGAAAAGGAACGCTGACACACTTCTGAATAACACTAACACTAGGCCCACCCCTTCAGCCCCACAATAAAAATGCAATATGGGGTGTAGTCTTTATAAGTAGTTCTTGCCACTGCTATCAAAGAGCAGGTTTCTAGTGAAAATCCTATATAAACAATATATTAAATCTTTTCCACCGAGTACGCTGTACAGAGAGCAGCTGTCATCCATATTAGTTCTTGACAGTGCCATCAGAGGGCAGGTTGGTAGTGGAAATTATCTATAAGGCATTTTTTCACAGAGCACGCTGCACTTTGAGCGGCTAGCTTCAAAAGTAATTATTCACATTGACACTAGAGGGCAGGTTGGTGGCATAAATCCTCTAAGACTTTTCCACAGAGTATGCGTGTTATGGGTAGCATTATTACTACCCACACCATAAGTTCTTCTCACTGCCACCAGAGGGCAGGTCTATTATGCACTTTGTTTGTTTGTTGTTTTACGTCCTAACAACATCTAAGGTCATATCAGGACGGGTACCGACTTGTGACAGTGCGCACTCATGACGACTTTATAGTGCTGCCCCATTGGGAGACCATGCCACCAGTATCATGACCTGATATCCCACTCAGTCACATTATCCTGACACTGAGCCAACCAGTCCTTGCCCTATCCTAATAATGCCGAGTGCCAGGCTAGGAAGCGACAAGTATCAATTTGTAAGCCTGATGCATTTTAAACAGTTAAACAAATATATATATATCAAATATTAAATAATCAGGGGCAGGCACTTTTTCAGGCACGGGCGGGGACGATCACCAATTTTTATTTTGTATTTGGCCTTATTGGGCCAGTAAAATGGCCGACATAACTGATAACTTTACTTTTTCACTATTATCATTATCGAATATGACTATTCCTAGTTTGTATATCGTGAAAGAATCTATTCGCTGGGAGTCAAAATGAAAACGTCCGAAAGACCCCCACCCCGCCCGCCCTCCTAAATTAATGTTGGAATGCATGCCAC
Source organism: Branchipolynoe longqiensis (assembly GCA_030323885.1). Lineage (NCBI taxonomy): Eukaryota > Metazoa > Annelida > Polychaeta > Phyllodocida > Polynoidae > Branchipolynoe > Branchipolynoe longqiensis. Next base: position 1,142,008 of record CM059201.1, read on the forward strand.
AATTCTGAACATAACATCGTGCCTGAAAAAGCGCCTGCCCCTGATTATTTGATATATATATATTTTTCAACTGTTTAAAATGCGTCGGGTTTAAAACTTGATACTTGTCGCTTCCTACCCTGGCGCTCGGCATTATTCGGATAGGGCAAGGACTAGTTGGCTCAGTGTCAGGAATATTGTATTAATATAATAGAACCTGTTACTGTACATGTTCTATTACATTAATACAATATTCCTTCTATTCTACGCAGCAACACATTCCTAATAATGAGTGCAGCAGTATTTTACGTTGGGTATCTAGGACCAAACCTCAATGTCTGAGTTTCGAATGTTTGTGCTGTGAGGCGGATCGAACCCGCGACCCTCACTGATGCCCTTGTTCTGCAGCTGCTGCGCACTTCCGGCGTCGACTCGACGTGCGTCGTGTTGCCGGATTCGGACCACTTTAGCATCGTCGACGACTTGGCGCACGCAGATCGCCCAGCGTCCCAGGTCAGTTCCCTCCCCCCCCCCCCCCACCCGCCCGGTGTAGTAAGTTTATTTAATGACGCCTCTAGAGTGCATTGGTTTTATCATTGGCTATTGGAGGTAAAATACTTGGTCATTCTGACACATTTCTTCGGAGGAAACGTGCTGCCGCCACATAGGCTACTCTTTCTGATAAGCAGCAAGGGGTCTTTTATATGCACTTTGCAACATATATGACATCACATACCACAGCCTTTGATGAACCAGTTGTGGACCACTGGTTGGAACGGAAAATAGTTCAAAACACTACTCCACAAAAACACTATGGTAGTGTTTTCAACCTAGGTTCAAAACACTATGGTAGTGTTTTCAACCTAGTTGAAGGTAGATTCAAAACACTACTGTGGCCACGCTCAATACACTATCCTTAAGTACCTTTAAGTTCAAAACAGTACCCTAAACAAAAGTTATAATTGCTGCATATTCAATTTCATTTGTAGTACTAGTAGGGTGGGGCTGTATGTAGTGAGGTGGGGAAGAATGCAGTTTGGTGGGGAAATATGCAGTAGCGTTCTCTGTGGCGGAGTGGTTAGAGTGCCTCACATTTTTCTAGCTCAGACTCCTAATCTGAGGGTCGGCGGTTCGATTCCCCATGCCCCCAGCTCTGACAATTTGGATTTCCACCGCTGTGTATAACTTACAGCGTCATCAAAGGCTGGTTGCTCTCATACCATGTCTATGTGGTGTGTGAGGTTAAAAATCCCTTGGGTCGGTAAAAGTGTACGCTTGGGCTTTCTATCGACCAGCAGTGGAGTGGGGAAAACCAGTCGTCTGTGGCTGGGATTTCCCCTGCTTGGGACAACTAATGTACCAACAAAAATGAGAGACAAATAAGTGTTCACACTTCCTGTCTACCATTTGCTATATCGTAGGGTGGGGCAGTATGCATTAAGGTGGGGAAGTATGCAGAAAGGTGGGGCAGTATGCAGTCGGGTGCGGCAGTATGCATTAAGGTGGGGAAGTATGCAGTAAGGTAGGGCTGTATGCAGTAGGGTGGGGCAGTATGCAGTAGGGTGGGGCAGTATGCAGTAGGGTGGGGCAGTATGCAGTAGGGTGGGGCTGTATGCAGTCGGGTGGGGCAGTATGCAGTAGGGTGCGGCAGTATGCATTAAGGTGGGGAAGTATGCAATAAGGGAGGGCTGTATGCAGTAGGGTAGGGCAGTGTACAGTAGAGGGGTTCAGTATGTAGTAAGGTGGGGCTGTAGGGGTTGTTGTTGTTTTACGTCCTTGCAACATCTAAGATCATATCAGGACGGTACCGACTTGTGACGGTGCACACTCATGGGGACTTTCATAGTGGAGATATCAGGTCATGGTGCTGGCGGCCTGGTGTCCCAGTGGGGCAGCACTATAAAGTCGCCATGAGTGCGCACTGTCACATGTCGGTACCCGTCCTTATGACATTAGATGTTGTTAGGACGTTAAACAAAAACAACAACAAAAACAACATCGGACTCTGCAGTCTTAACATTGTTACTACTTGTAGGATATTCTTAATAAATATTCATCGTGTATTTATTGATATTCTTCCCAGATCATATTTGAACTCATGGGACTATCACCTGAGAAGTCAACGTCGTAAGGAGGCTGCCTGCTGTTAAACTGCAAGTCGGAAGTCCGGTTCAGTTCCGCAAATTCACACCAGATGGCAGCACCGTTGGGAGGCGAACCTTGTACAGCCGCCACTGCTGGACAAAAAGTACTGCAGTACTGAACTTTGCACTTTGGATTTAGAGTTCGAACGCGACAGTGGAAACTGAAGGAGAGGGTGGGGTGGGGGGGGGGGGTGAGGTGAGACAAAATGGCGCTGGACAGTATTCCTGGACCCCCCTCCCCCCAGCATAATATATTCAATGAGGATTGTTTTTTTTGGTCCTGGTAATTATTAGAAAATTCCATTTTATTCTTAGACGGTAATAACCATGCAGGGGCATATAAGATTTACTAGCCAATAGCAAAGAAATATGAACTTATATGGAGTGGAAACAACTATATGAATTCGACAAGTTAATATGAAGAGTTCAGGCACAAAACCCTGTAAACGCTAATCAAAAGATTGAGCTTAAACATTGGAATCAAAAATCTTATTTTGTTAAATTGTTACTTTTTTTGTTCATTGCTCCATAATCTGAAGAACTGTCTCGATTTCTATTAAAGTTGGACAGTCCGATGGTTTTGAGTTTCTCTCATTTTCTGAAATAAGCATATTAGGTTGATCATTATAATCTATCTCAGTTTAGTTTGAAGTAACTTTTATTTTATATGGCAAACTTTTTAGATATTTGAAGTGCAAACATGTGAAATTTATTTTGGCGAGCACGCCAAAACTCTAACACCATAGGCTTCTGCAGTAACAGGTTCTATTCAATTGCCTCAGTATTCCCTTATATCTGTGATGGCAAATGCTTAATAAATGCACCCGTATCTAAAGCTGTATTCACACGGGCAAAATCTAAAGCGATCTAAAGAAGGCGATTTATATGTGCGCGCATTCACACGGGCTGAGTTTCAAAGTGTGTCGCATTCACACGGGCAGTGCTTTGAATCGGTTTAAGGCGGAAGTGGATATCTGCGCATGAGCAAGTCCAGACTAACCAGCGCCACTTTGGGTTTGTCGACGTCGGCCGAGAGAGTGTGGGTTCGACCTAGATATGTATGGACTGAATTGTATTGGTTTGGAACAGTCAAAACTTCTGCTGGGCAGTGAAACCCTAAAAATAAATCATGAAAAAAATATATGTGCACAGCTAGCAGGTTCATAAAGCAAATTTATCGGAAAGTCAACACACTCAGGTCTCGACTGTCATGTTTCCCTCGACTGCGCATGCGTATGATGTCATAAATAAAACGTTTCAGCATAGATCGGTTCCTGTAGACCACCTAGCGAAGCGTTTTACATTAAACGATTTATATGAATCGATTCAGCCCTAAAACGCCTCAGCCGCGCATTCACACGGCAAATCTGAGTCGAACTACGCAAGTGGTTTTGCGTGAGGCGTTTTAACTCGCCCGTGTGAATACAGCTTTAGTTAGATATGTAGAATCAAATCTAGATAATTGTTTTTGTTTTGAAAATTTGATGTTGTCATCGGACAATGCAACTTTAAGTACGAGTGACTAACACGTCCACAGCCTATTATAGCTCTATCCTATTTGGTCCATTAATTGTTTAAGCAGGGGAAATTTCAGTCAAAGACGACTGGTCTTCCTCATTCCACTGCTGGTCGATAGAAAGCCCGAGCCTACACTTTTACCGACCCAAGGGATTTTTAACCTCCCACACCACATAGACATGGTATGAGAGCAACCGGCCTTTGATGACGCTGTAAGTTATACACAGCGGTGGAAATCCAAATCGGTAGACTTGGGGGCACAGGGAATCGAACCGCCGACCCTCAGATTAGGAGTCTGACCTAGAAAAAAGTCAGACACTCTAACCACTCTGCCAGAGAGAACGCCACTGTTGATTGATAATGATATGATCATAAGAAAAGTGGAATTAATGAGAACTAAAATTATTTATCTTTGACTTGAACTACAATTTTGGATTTGCGCCTGAACTCTTCATATAGAGAAATATAAATGTCATTATTTTCAGCAATTTTATTGAAAATAATCAAAATTCTAAGATTTTCAAGTCATGGAAAATATTTGTTTAAATGCCATGATGTTGAGTAGTTTTCAGACGTGTGGAATCCATCATGGCGGCGGGAGGCAGACGACAGAGAGTATTCACACCTAGTGTAAATGTTGGACTATTTCTTCTTTTTTTTTGGTGGTAAATATGTTTATTCTGCTGAATAAGTCTTTTGTCAGTGCCAACGCACTGGTCTTCTAGCCATTTTTCAATTGAGGCTTATTTACACGAAAAGATATATATAGAATAAGGTATACGATAACTGTTGAATACACAATTTTCAGCATATAATGAAATTCTGTAACCCAAAGGTTCCGTCGCAATATGGCAACAGTTGCGTCATATAACTAGATCAATATTAGTCAGATCAATGTGAGTATCTACATGGTATTTAGAATGTAAGCCAAAGTTGTCTTCTGTATTCATTTTGTAAAGTTGTTGTAAGCTTTAATGTAGGGTCTGTTCAGTTAGAGTTGGTGAAGCAATATATTATAGGATAAAGGATACTTGATAGCAACCGCGCTGCCCGAAGTCGGCTCACCCGAGCCCCCGGAACCTGATTGGTTGCTGTCGCGAGGCACGGGCCACCCAGCCGGGTGAGTCAAGGCAGCACAGCGTGCACCAGCCATACACTGGCAGGTGATACTAAGCCCTGCAGCCTAAATAATATGGGCATAACTCGTTATACAATATATAAATGCGACTTTGTTAGAAATATGCTAGTGTTACTCTAGTGCGGTTAGCACAAAAACAATAAACATCCAATAAATAAGAAATGTATTAAATTCATGGCAGTTGTAGTGTCTTGATATCCAATTGATTCCTAATGCAATACACTTGGAAGAAAAATATCTATGCATCTTGATAAGGCTTACGTATGCATTTCCAACAGACTTTTGTTTGTTTCGTTTGTTTGTTGCTTTTCATCCTAGCAACATCTAAGGTCATATCAGGATGGGTACCGACTTGTGACAGTGCGCACTCATGACACCTTTATAGTGCTGCCCCACTGGGAGACCAGGCCACCAGGCCACCAGCACCACAACTTTATATCCCACTCAGTCACATTATCCTGACACTGATCCAACCAGTCCTTGCCCTATCCTAATAATGCCGAGCGCCTGGCTAGGAAGCGACAATTACCAATTTTTAAGTCATTGGTTTGACTCGACCAGGGTTTGAACCCACGAACGCAAGGGTTCGGATCCCTCGATCTCCCAAAAGAGGAGATGGATGCTCAACTCATTCGGCCATCCCGTCTGGTGTAAGGTACTGTAGTGAGTGAGACCAGACCAGTCTGGTCCAGGCACGGTTGTGATTATTGGAGAGACTGAAGGCCACACGTCTTAATAACCAATCTACACACTGAAGGAGATTGCACAGATTTGACTATTATTGGGGTTTTACGTCCTGGAAGCATATATCAATTCATGTAAGGATGCTTTGGTTTTCTTTATTGGGATCTTACGCGGCCTCCGCAGTAATGCCTAGTACACACCTACCGTTTGTGCGCACCCACCTACCGTATACGATCTAAAACTGCCCGTTTCATGCACAAAAATCGCTAGGTGTGCACTCCCCGCGCCTAAAAACTCAGTTTTAGGGCTAAAACGAGCCGATTACGATTGCGATTCACAATTCGAAAAATGAATCGGCCCGTTTTCAGTTTTAAGCGGGTCAGGTCGAGTCGCGAGTTTTAGTGCGCGAATCGTATACGGTAGGTGTGTACCAGGCATAACAATCTGATGTCAGATCAGGACCGATGGTAGATTTTTAGTGCTGTCCCACCAGGATACCACGACTGAACATCCCACTGGGCAAGGTGGTGAAACATATTAATTTTGTCAATCTTTGATTTAACTCTGTTTGAAATAAAGCAGTGGACATTTCAATCACGGACAATTCGTATTTCTCATTCCATTCCTTCTTGTTCTAACCGAAGTAATTGTGATTTGTTAGCAAAATGTATCAATATTTAAGTCATTTCTTTGACTTGGCCACGGTTCGCATCCCACGACACGACACACAGAACATGGACGCTCAACCCATTCGGCCATCCACTCTGTTCAAATTGGATATTTTCTTCAAAGCGTGATTTGAAACAATTATATTATATTATTTATATTTTGTGAGCAATGTACTTGTAATTTCTCAGTTATCTATATCGCTAATGCATGTGCATGAATCACATGCACCATTCATTATGTATATATATATGTATATGTATATAAAAGCTTGTTTTATTTAACGACGCCTCGAGAGCACACTGATTTTCATATCACTGGCTATTGAACATCAAACATATGGTCATTCTGACATATTTCTTTGGAGGAAACCCACTGCTGCCACATAGGCTACTCTTTCCGATAAGCAGCAAGGGATCTTTTATATGCACTTTCCCAGAGTCAGGACATCACATACCACAGCCTTTGATGAACCAGTTGTGGATCACTGGTTGGAACAGAAAATAGCCCAAACTGCAAATGGGTCCACTGAGCATGATCGATCAGATGACCCACACCACAGATCGACGGCCTGAGCTACGTCCTGCTCCGTATATACAGTAAAACCTCTCTAACCGGCCACCTCCACAGATCGACCACTCCCCTATATCGATTGCTTTAGTTGGGTCCCAACAATACCATTGTAACCATATTCTAACTCCCTAAACCGACCATCTCCCGAAATGGAACACTTGAAGTCGGTCCCAAGGTCGGTCGATTTAGAGAGGTTTTAATGTATATGTATACATGCACCTATATACACACAAGATTTTGTTTGTTTGTTGTTGTTCTACGTCCTAGCAACATCTAAGGTCATATCAGGACGGGTACCGACTTGTGACAGTGCGCACTCATGGCGACTTTATAGTGCTGTCCCACTGGGAAACCAGGCCATCGGCACCATGACCTGGTATCCCACTGTCACATAATCCTGACACTGAGCATACCAGTCCTTGCCCTGTCCTAATAATGCCGAGCGCCTGGCTAGGAAGCGACAAGTATCAATTTTTAAGTAATTGGTTTGACTCGACCAGGGTTCGAACCCACGACCCAATGATCTACCAGCATGGGAGATGGACGCTCTAACTCATTCGGCCATCCCGTCTGGTTACACACAAGATGTTCAGACCAATATAATTGACCAAGACTACATGCATTTCCATTTCCGGTTGATGGCTTTTTACTAAATGGTTACCAATATGGAAAGACATAATCCCATGCATATGCGAAGCATGTTTACGGGGGAAAAGCTGAAAAGATGATAAATAACTCAAATTAAATGCGGTGTCCTGCAGCCAACCCGTCCGTCAGTCCTTTGCGAAGATCTCATTGATCTGCAGCTCCCGCTCAAACCACTGCTTTCCACGGAAACGCAAGTAACGCGCCTTCATCGCCTCCCGCAGACTGTCCGTGAAGTTGGGCAGCTGGTGCATGGTGCGCACCGACCCGTCCGGGTTGTAGCGGTACGAGTCGAACTTCGGCTTCACCTCTTCTTTGCCTCGCCGCCCTTTCTGCTTTGCCTTCTTCTGCACCTCCTTCTGCGGCTTCGGTGCTTCCGGTGTGAGCTGCACTTCCGGTCCAGATTGCACTTTCGGTGCCTTCTTCTTCGACTGCTTCCCTTCATGGCCATGTTGATCCACCGGCATCTCTTCGGCTTCTCTTGCGTGTTGTGCTGGTTGTGTTTGTTGCACTTGCTGTGCTTGTTGCGCTTGTTGCGCTGGTTTCCCGTGATCCACTGGTTGCACGTGCTGTGAGAGCCGCTTGGGCTGGCCGCCTGTGGGGATCTCGGGCAGTGAGAGGTAGTGCGCCAGGCTGATATCCGTCCGCTGCTCGCGGATCGGCGACAGCGGGCGGAAGCCGTGTGGGGAGCCGGGTGGCCGCTGGCCGGAAGTCGTCTGCTGGTTCCCGCCAAGTCTCCGCGCCACGTTCCTACGCGCGTCCTGCAAGTCGCCTCCGCTGATGGGGTGGGGGCGGGCCGGGAGGGCGGCGCCGTTGCCAACAGCCGGTCCAGCCGCCTCTCCGCACCCGTTCACCGCCCGGCCGTCGGCGGGCGGCAGCTTCACCGGGTCAGCTCCCGGCCTGGTGGTTCCCGAGGCGATAGACTCTTGTTGCGGAAAAGTTGTGCCGTCCACGGGTGTGATGAGAGTGACTGTTGTCGATCTGGTGTCAGCGGTCTCGGGGAGGCTGAGGCCGGCTTCCGGCCAGGCTCCGTCCGTGCCGGGCGGCCTACCCCCTGGCGCCACGCCGCGCTCTGCCAGTCCTCCTGCGCCGTCGACACTATCACCTGCCAGACCGTCTGCGCGCTCCAGCCACCACGCCGCCTCGTCGCCGTCCGCCGCGGCCGGCTGTGGTCGTACGGTTACCCCGAAGTCGCTGGCGCCGAACGGGAAGGCCTCGTTGAATCTGCGCAGGGTGTGTTCGGCGCGCCTCGTCTCACGGTCCCACTGCTGCAGCGACCGCCTGTCCAGCTTCGGCCGGGGACGCCGCTGTTCCCTGGCGGTCACCTCGGCCGGGGAGGGCGCCGGACCCGGGTCGCTGTGGTGGCGGCGCACCGAGGGGACGCCAATGTCGGACCGGGAGAGGTCCGGGACTTGCGGCTGGCGTGTCGGCACGATGCGCCGCTGGTTGCCGGCCCCAACGCGCCGCGTCCGCCGGCCGCGCCGCACCGTGGTGGCCGACACGAACTGGTCGCTGCTGGGGTTTTGGTCGTTGCTGCGGGGAGGGAGCACGCCCCACGTGGTAGATGAGCTCTTCTTTATTGAGGTCATCTCCTGCAATGAAACAAGTACAGTACGCTGGGTACATACCGGACTGCGATTGGAGGATGGAGAAAGGCGTGTGTGAGTTGTGTGTGACTTATGGGTGAGTTATGGGTGAGTTATGTGTGAGTTATGGATGAGTTATGTGTGAGTTATGTGTGAGTTATGTGTGAGTTATGTGTGAGTTATGTGTGAGTTATGGGTGAGTTATGTGTGAGTTATGTGTGAGTTATGTGTGAGTTATGGGTGAGTTATGGGTGAGTTATGGGTGAGTTATGGGTGGGTTATGGGTGAGTTATGGGTGCCAAAAGTAGAATTGAGCGGGATGGTAGGGCAAAGTACTGCGTGTGAGTGTGTGAATGTGTATGTGGGTCGGGTGTCTGGGGCGGTCAAGTGGGTGGTGAGTGAGAGATGTGAGGTGGTGAATGTGGGTGGGGTGTGAGTGTGTGGGTGTGTGGTTGAGTGTGTGAATGTGTATGTGGGTGGGTTATGTGGGGTGGTAATGTGGGTGGTGAGTGAGAGATGTGAGGGGTGTGAATGTGGGTGGGGTGTGAGTGGGGTTTGAGTGTGTGGGTGTGGGTGTGAGTGAGTGAAGGTGTATGTGAAGGTGGGTGCAGGTGTGTGAGTGGGGTTTGAGTGTGTGGGTGTGGGTGTGAGTGAGTGAAGGTGTATGTGAATGTGGGTGGGGTGTGAGTGGGTTTTGAGTGTATGCGTGTGTGTGTGAGTGAAGGTGTATGTGAATGTGGGTGCAGGTGTGTGAGTGGGGTTTGAGTGTGTGGGTGTGGGTGTGAGTGAGTGAAGGTGTATGTGAAGGTGGGTGCAGGTGTGTGAGTGGGGTTTGAGTGTGTGGGTGTGGGTGTGAGTGAGTGAAGGTGTATGTGAAGGTGGGTGCAGGTGTGTGAGTGGGGTTTGAGTGTATGCATGTGTGTGTGAGTGAAGGTGTATGGGAATGTGGGTGCAGGTGTGTGAGTGGGGTTTGAGTGTGTGAGTGTTGGGGTGTGTGAGTGTGTGAATATGTAGGTGGGTTGGGTATGTGGGGTGGTAATGTGGCTGGCGATTGAGAGATGTGAGGTGGTGAATGTGGGTGGGGTGAGAGTGTGTGTGAGTGTGCGAATGTGTATGTGGGGTGGTAATGTGGGTGGTGAGTGAGAGATGTGAGGGGTGTGAATGTGGGTGGGGTGTGAGTGTGTGAGTGGGATTTGAGTGTGTGGGTGTAGGCGGCTGTGTGTATGAGGGTGGGTGTGAGGGAGTATCTGGGTGTGAGAGGTGGTGTTATGTGGGAGTTAAAGGGTGTGTGTATGTGGGTGGGATTAGTGTGTCAGTGAGTTTGAGAGGGTGTGTTTATCTGGGTTGGTGTGAGTGTGGGTATTACTAATACTATACTATTAGAGGGTGTCTGTATGTGTGTGGGATGAGTGGGTGAGTGAGTGTGAGAGGCGTGTGTAAAGTGTGTGTGTGTAGGTGCATGTGCGTGTGGGTGTGTGTGGGCGCCTGTGCGTGACTGTGTGTTGGAGGGGGGGGGGGGAGATCCACATACAGTCAGCTCTGGTTAATCTGACACATTCTGTCACACACCAAATAATGTCGGATAGCAAATTGTCGGATGAACCAATTTAGACTATTTCATGATCGTTTGTGCTATTTTTATAAGCCTAAACAGGCCTATGTGTGACTGAATCATGTATGCAATTGTTCATTAAAATAATAATAACTCCTATATATATATATTAAATTAAACCCAGGAGGGAGACCGCGGCCCACTTACATCTGCATATGCAGTATATACAAGGTATATATATATATATATATAATTGTGTGATGTATAACGAATTATGCGAGTATACAGATACATAAGGGAATTATTATCATTATTGTTAGACTCCATAAGACCCAACATTGTACCAGTGGTGCCACCTGTGGCCTCCTTGCCTCCGCCGAAAGTATACCAGTGCCAGTTGCACCGCAGGATATATGTACACAAATATATATGAATATATATATATATATATAAATATTCGTATATTAACATGACTATATATATATATATATATATATATATATATATATATATATATATATATATATGGGTTTTTCTCCAAAACTGGGCACCACATATTTGGTCTCCACGTTACGATGCTGATAATTAAGTCTTTGTTTTATTGATAGCAAGTCAAATAAGTATTATAGCCTCTGTCTATTAGGTATGTTAGCAGTTCTACATGTATTCAATTTATCCCACAAAAGATATCAAAATTATAATTCTATGATTTTGCGCTAGAGTGAAAATGTGAAAAATTACACATTGACACCATACATGTAGCCAAACCTTTTTTCAACTTATTTTTTCAACTTTTTTCTTGTAACTCATAACCTTGTCTGCTTAACAGTAATAAATCAAATCTTGTTTGACTATGTTGTATATGTTACAATGAGGTTCTGGATGTGTCTTTGATTTTCATGTTACACGAGTGATATTAATGTATTGCTCAATTTGTATAAGATCTAATTCAAAACGTGAAAGTCATTTTTGTCAACTCTGACATATGCAAAACATGCAACCCTTCATAGGACATTGGATTAGGCTATTATTTTGAAGGATTTTTGTTATTATTTTGAAGGTTTTCACTTTTGGTTTCCATGTCACACTTTTGTGCCCAGTTTTAGAGAATGACCCATATATATAAATATGTATGGCTGATAGACACATATAGTGTATATATACATAATTTATAATTGCATAATAAACTATACAGCATATATATATATAAGTAGGGAGGCTGACTGTGCGCCGACTGACCTGCTTCACCCGGCGCGTCTGTTCCGTGAGAGCTAACAGCTCCATCTGGTGGGAGGCGGCAAGGCCGGCCTTACTGAACAGCTTCTCCTCCAGGAGGCGCTGTTCGCGCTGGTTCTCGCGCCGCACCGTCTCCACCAGCCGGTAGGCGCGCTCCTTCATGTACGCCGTATCCATCTCACTCACACCCGGGGCGGACTGACCGAGACACGGCGACACGGGGCCGGGAGGCGGCGAGACGAGGGCCGGGAGGCGGCGAGACGGGGAGAGGGGGAGAGTGGGATAGGGGGAGAGGGGAAGAGGGGGCCGGGAGGCGGCGAGACGGGGCCGGGAGGCGGCGTGAGGGGGAGAGGGGGCCGGGAGGCGGGGAGACGGGGCCGGGAGGCGGGGAGACGGGGCCGGGAGGCGGCGAGATGGGGCGGGAGGCGGCGAGAGGGGAAGAGTGGGAGACGGGGAAGAGGGGAAGAGGGGGCCGGGAGGCGGCGAGACGGGGCCGGGAGGCGCCCGAGAGGGGGAGACGGGGCCGGGAGGCGGGGAGACGGGGAGACGGGGCCGGGAGGAGGGGAGACGGGGCTGGGAGGCGGCGAGAGGGGGAGAGGGGGCCAGGAGGCGGGGAGACGGGGCGGGGAGACGGGGCGGGAGGCGGCGAGAGGTGGGGAGATTGGGCCTGGATACGGGGCCTGGAGGCGAGGAGATGGGGCCTGGAGATGGGGCCTGGAGCCGGGGAGATGGGGCCTGGAGGCGAGGAGATGGGGCCTGGAGATGGGGCCTGGAGGCGGGGAGAGGGGCCCGGGAGGCGGGGACAGGGGGCGGAGACAGGGGGCCGGGGGCCGGGAGCCGGGAGGCAGCGAGAGGTGACCTAAGACTGGTCCCACCGAAATGACATAATCCGATGTTGCTGAGTTTCTGCCATGTTTATATTTGCTTAATCGTCATAATCCACCTTACTTCACAGTAATTGTATATTGTATACGCTTAATCTTGAAGTGGAAACATCCTAAATGAATTTCGCTATGTACACTGTGAAATGCATGTCATTTCGAGCATAACATGAACATCAAACTGCACACATTTTTTGTTACTGAGTACACTGGAGTCTGAACTGGAGACGCAGGGTCAAATGTAGGTCAGTGTTTTGGTTTCTAACATGTTATCCAAGTAGCGGGAAGTCGTCATCTTGATTGCTTGATTGCTTGATTGGTGGTTGCGTTACGCCGTGTCGGCAGCATAGGCCATATTCACAGCGAGGCTCTGCCCCCCTGCTCCGAAGAACTGGCCGTGTGCTGGTGGAACGAGTGCATTCCAGTATGCTGTTAGTTTGTTGTTGTTATACGTCCTAGCAACATCTAAGGTCATATCAGGATGGGTACTAACTTGTGACAGTGCGCACTCATGGCTACATAGTAGTGCTGCTTGACTTGGAGACCAGTCCACCAGCACCATGACATGATATCAAACTCAGTCAAATTATCCTGACACTGAACTAACCAGTCCTTGTCCTGTCCTATTAATGCCGAGCGCCAGGCTGGGAAGCGACAAGTATCAATTTTTAAGTCATTAGTTTGACTCAACCAGGTTTCGAACCCAAAAACTCATGGGTCCCACTCACCCGATCTCCCAAAACAGGAGACGGACGCTCAACTCATTTGGCCATCCCGTCTGGCCAGTATGCATGTGTCTACACATAATGTCTCATCACAGGGGTGGGTGGCTACACACAGTTAATTAATTATATGCTCACACCTGACTGCAGGTTGACATGTACAGGAATGTTAGCAGTTATGGCGACATGATGGATAATAAACACAATCCTCTTCACTTGGAAATGTGTGTGAATTAGGTCACATGTTGTGTCTGGTTCTACGTACGTGAAGGAACCAGAAACCAGACGGTTGCTGGGCAGGAATTCCGTGACATCATGTGTAAATAGGTCACGTCTGGCTGCCATCTTAACCTCTCTAACTCCGTGGTGGCCCGTGGATCTATCTCGGAATTCAGAAATGCCGAGTCAGCAATGCTCAGCCCACAGTCGGGGTTTGAAGTCCCGCAGATCGTTCAGGTTGATTGCTATAACTATGATCTCCCTTACTTCAGAGTACATTTTAGTATAAATGGCTAACCTTTGTGATATCTTAATTGAAAACATGGCAAGTTAATTTTGGCATGCATGTCGAAATGCTGGACGCCATAGGCTTCTGCAGCAACAGACTTAATTAAATTGCTTTACTATTCGGTCACTATGCAACAATATGTCGGTTGGTTCGGAGTTTTACGACCTGGCAACATCTAAGGTCATATCTGGACAGGTGCAACAAACAGTATGTGTTTAAGTTTGTTTGTTGTTGGTTTACGTCCTAGCAACATCGAAAGTCATATCAGGACGGGTATGTGTTTAATGATGTGTCAGTATCTAAGTTGAATATGTAGATTGGTTGGTTGTTGGAGTTTTACGTCCTGGCAACATCTAAGGTCATATCAGGTTTTAAATGTGCTCCTTTCATTGGACTATGCAGCTATAAGTACCTCAGACAATTCCAAACACATCCTGAGAAGGGTGTCCTTGCACTAACATTGGTTGTTGGAGTTTTACGCCCTGGCTACATCTAAGGTCATATCAAGACGTGTACCGACTTGTGACAGCGCACACTCATGGCGACTTTATAGTGCTGCCCGACTGGGAGACCAGTCCTTGCAGTAAGCATTCACCCGGCTGTTCCCAGCTCAGTCTGGTCTTGTGGGAGTTTGTAAAGCTGTCAGTTGCAAAGCGCCTTGTTTACGTTATCAAACTGGTGCCTGTGGCAGTGAGTGTGGGAGGCTCGGGCCTGTGTGCTGGCGTTTAGATTAGTACACTTGAATCCCGCCTACAAACGCACTGCCCTCACAATAGTCCTCTGCGCGCCTTGCATAGCGTTGCATTGCATAGCGTTGTGTGGCGTTTATAGCATTGTGTAGCGTTGCGTAACCTTGTATAGCATTGTGTAGCGACGTGATCAGATGTATCCTTAGGCAACCCGACTGGGGCCGGCCCTTGTGGGTTGTGTTGACTGCTGGTGCCTGAGTGTACACGCTCCAGGTTGTGTTGACCGCTGGTGCCTGAGTGTACACGCTCCAGGTTGTGCAGACCGCTGGTGCCTGAGTGTACACGCTCCAGGTTGTGTAGACCGCTGGTGCCTGAGTGTTTCACACTCCGGGTTGTGCAGACCGCTGGTGCCTGAGTGTACACGCTTCAGGTTGTGTAGACCGCTGGTGCCTGAGTGTACACACTCCAGGTTGTGTTGACCGCTGGTGCCTGAGTGTACACACTCCAGGTTGTGTTGACCGCTGGTGCCTGAGTGTACACGCTCCAGGTTGTGCATACTGCTGGTGCCTGAGTGTACACACTCCAGGTTGTGTTGACCACTGGTGCCTGAGTGTACATGCTCCAGGTTGTGCAGACCACTGGTGCCTGAGTGTACACACCTTAGGTTGTGTAAACCGCTAGTGCCTGAGTGTACACGCTCCAGGTTGTGGAGACCACTGGTGCCTGAGTGTACATGCTCCAGGTTGTGCAGACCGCTGGTGCCTGAGTCTACACACCCCAGGTTGTGCAGACCGCTGGTGCCTGAGTGTACATGCTCCAGGTTGTGCAGACCGCTGGTGCCTGAGTGTACACGCTCCAGCTTGTGCAGACCGCTGGTGCCTGAGTCTACACACCCCAGGTTGTGCAGACCGCTGGTGCCTGAGTGTACATGCTCCAGGTTGTGCAGACCGCAGGTGCCTGAGTGTACACGCTCCAGCTTGTGCAGACCGCTGGTGCCTGAGTGTACACGCTCCAGGTTGTGCAGACTGCTGGTGCCTGAGTCTACACACTCCAGGTTGTGTAGACCACTAGTGCCTGAGTGTACACGCTCCAGGTTGTGCAGACCGCTGGTGCCTGAGTGTACATGCTCCAGGTTGTGTTGACCGCTGGTGTCTGAGTGTACACACTCCAGGTTGTGCAGACCACTGGTGCCTGAGTGTACATGCTCCAGGTTGTGCAGACCGCTGGTGCCTGAGTGTAAACGCTCCAGGTGCCTGCTGGTCCACACACGGCAACACTCCGCTCAACACTGAATCCTCAAGACACCTCGTCGTTCACAAAGTCGCACAAACACAGGGGCGCCCCCTGCCGGCGTCACACCGAACACACCGCGCAGTACGCCAATCACTCGCCGGGAACAGGTAGCCTCTAATCTGAGCCAACCAGTCCTTGCCCTATCCTATTAATGCCAAGTTCCAGGCTAGGAAGTGACAAGTATCAATTTTATAAGTCATTGCTTTTGACTCGACCGGGAACAAAACTCACGATCTCCCGCACGCGAGGCCCATACTCTACCTATTCAGCCACCGCACCCGGTCACGTTTCAGGGGTGGATGGGTAGGAGCTGCACTCGAACTGGCATCCCTGGTCGTATTATTATAAATCATCCACAGTTGACCGAGCTGGACGTAGCTCAGGCGGTAGAGTGTCCACCTGTGAAGCTGTGGGTCACTCAATCGATCCTGCTCAGTGGACCCATTTGCAGTTTGGGCTATTTTCCATTCCAACCAGTGGTCCACAACTGGTTCGTCAAAGGCAGTGGTATGTGATGTCCTGTCTGTGGGAAAGTGCATATAAAAGACCCCTTGCTGCTTATCGGAAAGAGTAGCCTATGTGGCGGCAGCGGGTTTCCCCCAAAGAAATAAGTCAGAATGACCATATGTTTGACGTCCAATAACTGATGATAAAAACCAATGTGCTCTAGAGGCATCGTTAAATAAAACAAACTTGTCCACGGTTGACTGAATCTGTGTGGGAATGATTACCGTAATGCGCTGTATCATGTCTAGCCAGTCGTGGGCAGTTCGTCGTGTGCAGAGTGGGCTGAATAAAGGCACCCCACGGATTTAGTATTATATCACGTTATCCCTCCCTGGTCGCAGTGAGGGGGGCCCATGGACCCACCACTCACCAGCGTGTGCCAATCCGCTCAGGTACAGGTAAGTCCACTCTGGCACCTGACAGCAGAGTCAATGGTACATGTAATTAGCCGCACTGTGTGTAGTGTGTGAGTGTGTGTGTATGTGTGTGTCGGTATGGGTATGTATGTGTCCATGTATGTAGGTGTGTGTATGTGTGTGTGTGTCGGTATGAGTGTGTATGTTTACATATATATAGGTGTGCATGTATGTATGTATGTGAGTGAGTATATATGTATGTATGTTGGAATGGGTGTGTATGTGTCCATGTATGTAGGTGTGTGTGTCGGTATGAGTGTGTATGTTTACATGTATGTAGGGGTGTATGTATGTATGTATGTGAGTGAGTATGTATGTATTATGTTGGTATGTGTGTGTATGTTTACATATATATAGGTGTGCATGTATGTATGTATGTGAGTGAGTATATATATATGTATGTATGTATGTATGTTGGTATGGGTGTGTGTCGGTATGGGTGTGTATGTGTCCATGTATGTAGGTGTGTGTATGTGTGTGTCGGTATGAGTGTGTATGTTTACATGTATGTAGGGGTGTATGTATGTATGTATGTATGTATGTATGTATTTGCATGCATGTATGTACATGTATGTATGTATGCATGTACCTATATGTACGTATGTATGTATGCATGTACATATATGTATGGCTGTATGTATGTAGGAATGAATGTATGCATATACCTATGTGAGTGGGTATGTATGTGTGTGTATGTGTCCATGTATGTAGGTGTGTATATGTGTGTGTCGGTATGAGTGCATGTTTACATATATGTAGGTGTGCATGTATGTACGTATGTGGGTGAGTATATATGTATGTATGTATGTATGTTTGTATATATGTATGTGTGTCAGTATGAGTGTATTTATACATGTGTGTAAGTATGTATATAGGTATTAGTGTGCATGTATAGGTGTGTAGATATGTATGTATGTGTGTAGGTAGAAGTGTTTATTTATGTACGTAGGTGTGCACGTATGATTATGAATGTATGTAGGTGTGAGTGCGTACGGAAGCATGCATGTAGGTATGTATGTAGGTGGGTAGGTATGAGTGTGTATTTATGCAGGTGTGAATGTGTGTATGAATGTGACTGAATATGTATGTATGCCTGTATCTGTGAATGTATGTGTGCATGTATGCATGCATGTGTGTGCATGTATGCATATGTGTACGTATGTGTCTAGGCATGTATGTATGCACATATATGTATGTAGGAATGCATGTATACACTTATGTGTATGTGTCTGTTTGCATGTGTGTGTCATGGGGGGTTATGAACATGGGAAATATTGCGCCTAGAGCGGGACTCGAACCCACATCTCTTTACATTCCGGGCCAGTGTGCTAACCATTACACCACCTAGGCTCCCTGATATCACCATACTACCCACGACTACCTGTCTATGCGGCTCCTTGCCTGAGAGGTCGGTGCAGACCACTACACGTGTATACATGTATGTATATAGGAATGCATGTAGACATATGTGTGTATAGGCATATATGTATGTAAGTAGGAATGAATGTAGACATATATGTGTGCATAGGCATATATGTGTGTATATAGGAATGCATGTAGACATATGTGTGCATAGGCATATATGTATGTATATAGGAATGCATGTAGACATATATGTGTGCATAGGCATATATGTATGTATATAGGAATGCATGTAGACATATATGTGTGTATAGGCATATATGTGTGTATATAGGAATGCATGTAGACATATGTGTGTATAGGCATATGTGTATGTATATAGGAATGCATGTAGACATATGTGTGTATAGGCATATATATATATGTAGGAATGCATGTAGACATATGTGTGTATAGGCATATATGTGTGTATATAGGAATGCATGTAGACATATATGTGTGCATAGGCATATATGTATGTAAGTAGGAATGCATGTAGACATATGTGTATAGGCATATATGTATGTATATAGGAATGCATGTAGACATATGTGTGTATAGGCATATATGTATGTATATAGGAATGCATGTAGACATATATGTGTGTATAGGCATATATGTGTGTATATAGGAATGCATGTAGACATATATGTGTGTATATGCATATATGTATGTATATAGGAATGCATGTAGACATATGTGTGTATAGGCATATATGTATGTAAGTAGGAATGCATGTAGACATATGTGTGTATAGGCATATATGTATGTATACAGGAATGCATGTAGACATATGTTTGTATAGGCATATATGTAGTGTAGAATGTGTAGGCTATGTGTATGCAATGTGTATATAGGAATGCATGTAGACATATGTGTGTATAGGCATATATGTATGTAAGTAGGAATGCATGTAGACATATGTGTGTATAGGCATATATGTGTGTATATAGGAATGCATGTAGACATATGTGTGCATAGGCATATATGTATGTATATAGGAATGCATGTAGACATATATGTGTATAGGCATATATGTGTGTATATAGGAATGCATGTAGACATATATGTGTGTATAGGCATATATATGTAAGTAGGAATGCATGTAGACATATGTGTGTATAGGCATATATGTGTGTATATAGGAATGCATGTAGACATATATGTGTGTATAGGCATATATGTATGTATATAGGAATGCATGTAGACATATGTGTATGGGCATATATGTATGTATAAAGGAATGCATGTAGACATATATGTGTGTATAGGCATATATGTATGTATATAGGAATGCATGTATACATATGTGTGTATAGGCATATATGTATGTATAAAGGAATGCATGTAGACATATATGTGTGTATTGGCATATATGTATGTAAGTAGGAATGCATGTAGACATATGTGTGTATCGGCATATATGTATGTATAAAGGAATGCATGTAGACATATATGTGTGCATAGGCATATATGTATGTATGTAGGAATGCATGTAGACATATGTGTGTATAGGCATATATGTGTGTATATAGGAATGCATGTTTGGGTGAATTTTTATTTGTTTAACGACCCCCTAACACTAAAGTAAACATCGGCTATTGGAGGGGGGGGTCATACAATGGTTTAAAAATATCCGATTAAAAAATTACAAGTTACAAACTTTTATTTGTTGTTTGTGAGTTGTTGTTTTTTTGTGTGTTTACAAAAAAATCCAGCATATTTGATCAAAGCAAGTAAAAATAGAGCCCAGATATATATGCTAAAAGATCATACAACTGTGGTAAAAGCACAAGTAGTATATGATAAATAGGATCAACGGTAAACGACTTTTCAAGTTTAAAATGGAAAATGAACTTTTGGTAAAAAAAAAAGTCAGAAATTTAATAATGAGTTGCGGATGGAATCAGAATGACGCCATCACACCGTCATTTCCAAATACATAATCTCTACCAGGTTGTAGGTGAGGACATCTCACCAAAATGTGATGCATTGTCAGTATACACCGGCAGTGCTCACACTGATGCGGACAGTCTCCACCAAAAATAAAACCATGTGTCAAGTAAGTATGAGCAATACGGGAGCGACAGAGGATAACCTCGTTCAGCCTCAACCGTTTGTAGGAGGACTGCCAATCTCCCGAGACTGGCTTCACAGAGTGAAGTTTGTTCGCTCCCGCATCGTTCCATTCATCCTGCCAGTTAGACATGATGTGTTTGTCAATGTGAAATTTAAGATCTGTATATGGTATGCCCAACTTGGCATGTGGCAATATCAAAGCAGCCTTGGCAGCCAGGTCTGCCTTTCCATTACCCCTAGGAATGTATGTATGTATGTATGTATGTATGTATGTATGTGTGTATGTTTGTATGTATGTGTGCATGTTTGTATGTGTGTATGTATGTATGTATGTATGTATGTATGTGTATGTATGTATGTGTGTGCATGTTTGTATGTGTGTATGTATGTATGTATGTGTGTGTATGTATGTATGTATATGAATGCATGTATGTACATGTATGTATGTATGTATGTATGTATATGCATGCATGTATGTACACATATGTATGTATGTATGCATGTACCTATATGTACGTATGTATGTATGCATGTACATATATGTATGTGTGTATGTATGTAGGAATGAATGTATGCATATACCTATGTGTATGTATATGCATGCATGTATGTACATGTATGTATGTACATATATGTACATATGTATGTATGCATGTACATATATGTATGTATGTATGTAGGAATGCATGTATGCATGTATGCATGTATGTATGTGTGTATGTATATGCATGCATGTATGTACATGTATGTATGCATGTACATATATGTATGTATGTATGTATGTATGCATGCATTTACATATATGTATGTATGCATGTACATACATGTATCTATGCATGTATGCATATACATATATGTATGTGTATATGTATGTAGGAATGCATGTATGCATGTATCTATGTGTGTATTTATATCCATGCATGTATGTACATGTATTTATGCATGTACATATATGTACATATGTATGTACATATATGTATGTATGTATGTAGGAATGTATGTATGCATGTTTGTATGTGTGTATCTATGTATATGCATGTATGCACATGTATGTATGCATGTACATATATGTATGTATGTGTGTATGCATGTACATATGTGTTTGTATGGAGGAATGCATGTATGTATGTATGTGTGTATGTGTGTATATGCATGTATGTATGTGTGTACATATATATACGTATGTATGTAGGAATGCATGTATGCATATAAGTATGTGTGTATGTATATATGCATGTATGTGTGTACATGTGTGTAACTTTACTGTAAGTAATAATACATGTAAGTGTGTACGTGTCTATGCAAGCATGTATCTAACAATGTGCGCATGGTGTGTGTCTATGCACGGTGGGTGACATAGCTCTGGGAAAATGGGCATTGCTGGTAATATATACTATTGTCGTCGGGGATGAGGAAAATGGGAAATATTGCGCCTAGAGCGGGACTCGAACCCACATCTCTGTGCATTCTGGGCCAGTGTGCTAACCATTACACCACCTATGCTCCCTGATGTCACCACACTACCCATGCCTACCTGTCTATGCGGCTCGTTGCCTGGGAGGTCAGTGCAGACTACTACACGCGTCCACCTGGAATTGTAAGTCTTGTAAATGCTTACAATTACATACATACAGGCAATCCACTAACACATACATACACAGGGTAGGTTCAACAACCATACAGCGTGTAGCTTGTACAGGATCCTGATCCTGGCAACCAGTGTCGTGGGGGTGATGAAAATAGGAAATATTGCACCTAGAGTGGGACTCGAACCCACATCTCTTTGCATACCAGGCCAGTGTGCTAACCATTTCACCACCTAGGCTCCCTGATGTCACCACCCGACCCACGCCTACCTGTCTATGCGGCTCGTTGCCTGAGAGGTCAGTGCAGACTACTACTACTACACTATCAAACACCCGGTAAACTATAGTAATCAGAAATACGGAGGTAGGGGGCAGCACTTGTACATTGTGCATGGTCTGGGAAAGGTGTTCCCTTAGTATGTGGGAATACCCATATTCCAAAGAATACAATGATTAATGAAGAATACACTGTTGTGAGCAGGTGATCAGTTTGTCTTCTTTTCCTAGCATTTTCCTGGTTCATGTCTTTGATAACAATCGATGGGTAGGGCTGGGCAGTCGCTGCATACAAACCGTTGACTCAAGTTCTTCTGAATTCACTTAGCATTTTTTGCACTTAGATAAACAGATACAACCAGATTGAGATCAAATTAGATATGTCTAGGTTGCTTCTCTAGGCTGTTTGTTTGTTGTTTTACATCCTAGCAACAGCTAAGGTCATATCATGATTGGTACCAACTTGTGACAGTGCGCACTCATGGCAACTTTATAGTACTGCCCCACTGGGAGACCAAGCCACCAGCACCATGACCTGATATCCCACTCAGTCACATTATCCTGACACTGAGCCAACCAGTCCTTGCCCTATCATAATAATGCCAAGCGCCTGGCTAGGAAACGGCAAGTATCAAATTTTACGTCATTGGTTTGATTCGACCAGCGATTCGGATCCCCCGATCTCCAAAAACAGGTACTCGAGGTGTTTGAAGTCACGGGTGTTGGTCTTTATTAAGAAACCATGGTAACATCAGACACGTGACAGGAATTTTCTTTTATTATTCATAATGGTTTTATTTAATGTATTATTTATTCATGGTATGATTTAATTCATTAAAACAATTTTTATCAATTAATTCTTTCATCTATTTTATTTACCTCGTCCACAAATTATAATGATTGAGAGGTAAAAAAATTAATAAGTGTCTATTGACACCTAACTGATTGTATGCTTTTACATTATATGTAAAGGCGATGGTTGAATAAAAAACAAACAATTCTCACGTGAATATGGCCTATGCTGTTGACACAGCGTAAAGAAACCACCAATCAATCAATCAATCACAGTATGCACTCATGACAACTTCATACTGCTTCTACAATATGAGACATTACCATGAGACTGGGCTGCCTGCAACATGACCCGATATCCTACTCAGTCACGGTATCATGATACTGAACAAACCAGTCCTTTCCCTATCCGAATAATACGTGCCGAGTGCCAAGCTAGGTAGCAACAAGTATCAATTTCATGTCATTTCTTTCACTTAGCCGGGGTTCGAACCCACCACCTGCCGCACAAGGAGCCATAAGGTTATTCCTTTCAGTCCCTGCGAGCTCATCTTAGAATTTCAGTCTTATATTATATTATCTATTACTATCTGCTTTGTGACACTACTACCTATATAATATCGCTATTATCGCCTCAATTTATTCCAGTTTCACAAAAGCAGGTGACAGGTTGTTCAAGCGACGTGTCAGGGCCCCACGGTCATAGCTGAGCAGCGATAGGTTTTTTTTTGTTTTTAATTATTTTTTATTCAGGCTGTATTTATACTGTCCATAGCATATAAGCCTGGGTATTCAGGCTTGTTTTAAATGCTGGCCAGCTGTAGTGTCGGTGTTATCTTATCACACAGTAGCTGCTGATAAGTTATTTGATTGCCTGCATTTCAGCAGCAGATAGATAGTTGGTTGGTCTGGTTAGTAGTCTATGTTAATTTTTTTGGATTTTCTTGGCATATATGTGTTTTATTTTATCTACTCTTACTAATAGACTAGCCTACTCCTATTTACATATCATAGGCTTGTACGTAGCTGTGTGGTGTGTTATCTGGCTACTTTTGGCATGGTTACCTTCCATTGGGCGTCCTCCGCTGGTGGGCCGTGACATATCAGGTTGAGATGCAGTGTTTGTTTAATTTGTTTAAATATTGGCATGGGGGTGATGAAAATGGGAAATATTGCGCCTAGAGCGGGACTCAAACGCACATCACTTTGCATTCCGGGTGAGTGTGCTAACCATTACACCACATAGGCTCCCTGATATCACCATACTACCCATGCCTACCTGTATATGTGGCTCTTGGCCTGAGAGGTCAGTGCAGACTACTATACTCATCCCCCTGGAATTGTACAATTACATACATACAGGCAATGCACTTACATGTACATACACAGGGCAGGTTCAACAACCATACAGGCTGTAGCATGTATAGGATCATGGTCATGGCAACCAGTGTCGTGGGGGATGATGAAAATAGGAAATATTGTGCCTAGAGCAGGACTCAAATCCACATATCTATGCATTCCGGCCCAGTGTGCTAACCATTACACTATCTAGGCTCCCTGAAGTCACCATACTACCCACGCCTACCTGTCTGTGTGGCTCCTTGCCTGAGACTGAGAGGTCAGTGCAGACTACTACATTTAAAAAAAAAAATGTTAAAGCAGGGGACATCTGAGTTACCATATATGTCCCAATAGATGCACATTGCACGAGTGAAGACACATGGATGTGTGTCTATTTATTTCCTGTGGCCGCAAAGTAATTATTTGCGATGGTTTGTTTCAAATTAACATGTACTATGATTACATATGCAGATATTGTGAAACATTCATCACTGTTTATTATTTCATGGATTTGTTTTTGTCGTGCCTCTGAAATAAAGTGGGATTGTCTTATTTTATGTGCATTCAGTCTGAATATGATCATAAATTTGTGTGCGCTTTCAATCTTGAAATGGGGCGGTGTACTTCTAGTGCGTAGCGTGCTTCCATTGGGACATATACGGTATGTAGAATTGATCTTCCTCCTTCCGCTGCTCCTTGCCTAAGCACTTCTGGACAATGTTATTGTCATGGGGGTGATGAAAATGGGAATATTGCGCCTAGAGCAGGACTCGACCCGACATCTCTTTGCATTCCAGGCCAGTGTGCTAACCATTACACCACCTAGGCTCCCTGATATCACCACACTACCCACACCAACCTGTCGATGTGGGTACTTGCCTGAGAGGTCAGTGCAGACCACTACATCATCATATTAATGCAATTTGGGTTTTTTCTCCCTCTTTTTGTGTGTGAATGGCACTTACTCATTCGATTAACAGTGTCCATAAAAAACACCATGATGCAGTTGCTTGTCATGTGGCACCACCTGCAGGTGTTTAGTGAATGTAGTGTGCTGGGTGCCGCGATGTGTTGAAGTGGTTAGTGACAACTGCCGGGTGGTGGGTGCCGTGCTTCAAGATCTTCAAGGAGAGGCCCAGACTTGAAGTCAGGAAACACTCATTTTTCTTTCGGGGAGTGACAGATCCATGGAACAGTCTCCCAGACCAAGTGGTTGAAGCACCAACGGTAGAAGCATTTGAGAGAAGGCTGGATAGACATTGGAGAGGACACCCACAATTATATGACTTCAGGGCACCGTCGACCTACATATGTGTGCAAAAAAAAAATCTTTTTTTTACCATAACGAGCTGGAATTAGAGACCCAGTAGGGCCTAGATCAGCCAGAAGAGGATCTGTAAATTAATCTGTAAGTTAATCTGTAAGTCTTTCAGTGGACTGATATGATGCCGTTTGATAGGTCACGGCAGGTCACGTGTTACATCACGTGCTGTCCTTGATACCAGTTGGGCCTCGCAGTGTCGAAACAAACATTTGGTTGATTGGTCCTGGCAACATCTAGGGTCATATCAGGACGGGTACAGACTTATGACAGTGCGCACTCATGGTGACTTTATAGTGCTGTCCCACTGAGAAATCAGGCCGCCGGCACCATGACCCGATATCCCACACAGTCACATCATCCTAACACGCCAGGCTAAGACGCGACAAGTATCAATTTTGTTAGTCATTGATTTGACTCGACCGAGGATTGAATTCCCCCCGATCCTCCGCACAGGAGGCCTGCACTGTACCTATATGACCTTAGATGTTGCTAGGACGTAAAACCACAACAAACAAACAAACTGTACCGATTCTGCAGCATTTGCAAATGGTTTGAATTATCATTTGGAATGCGATACTAATTCACCAGCGCGGGCCTTGCATGCGGAAGGTCAGGAGTTCTGTTCCAGGTCGAGTCAAACCAATGACTTATAACATTTGTACTTGTCGTTTCCTAGCTTGGCCTGGCCTTAAAGCTGCATAGTCCGATGAAATATCAAATTTTCGAAACCAAACCAATTATCTAGATTTGATTTTAAATATCTAACTTAGATACTGATGCACTTATTAAGCATTTGTTTCTGCATAGAAGGCAATACTGAGTCAATTTAACAGAACATGTTCCTGCAGAAATCTATGGTGTCAGAGTTTTGGCAAGCTTGCCAAAACTAATTTTCCATGTTTGCACCCAAAGTTTACCATTTAAAATAAAAGTAACTTTGAACTAATGTAAAGTAGATACTAGTGATTGATCTAATATATTTATCTCAGAAAAAAATACAGAAATTCAAAAGCATCGGACTATGCAACTTTAATAGGATAGGGCAAGGACTGGTTGGCTCAGTGTCAGGATAATGTGACTGAGTGGGATATCAGGTCATGGTGCTGGCAGCCTAGTCTCCCAGTGGGGAAGCACTATAAAGTCGACATGAGCACGCACTGTCACAGGTCGGTACCCATCCTGATATGACCTTCGGTGTTGCTATGGCATAAAACAACAACAAACAAACAACCTAGACATATATAGATTTATCTCAATCTGGAATTATCAAGATCTAAATGCAGAAAATGCAACTAAATTCAAAAGAACTTGAGTCAAAGGTTTGTATGCAGCGACTGCCCAGCCCTACCCACCGATTGTTATCAACCATCATGAACCAGGAAAACATTAAGAAAATAAAACAAACCGACACTGAAAGTAACCCTTACTCCAGAACTAAATGCCGCATTTTCTAGATCTCAAGACAGGGGTCAATTGGTACAAAACCATGGTTCTATTGACTGGCATTGTATGCAAAAGCACTCTGCCTTCATAAAATGCTTTCTCATGTTTGGTATTTCTGAACAGTTTTCCTGTAGTTTCATGCTGGCGATGTTGTTTCGGGTGTAATAATAATAATAATAATATTATATTTATCCACATGATCAATGTACACACAAGTTGATATTTTAAGTTAATTTTTGTCGCCCATTACATTAGTTGTGGAGTCATAAGCTGTGTTCACACATGCACTTTAAATGGATTCATATAAATTGACTTGCCTAGTTCGACGCACATTTGCCGCGTGAATGCGACGCTGTGTCGATTTAGGGCTGAATCGACTCATATAAATCGGTTCATGGAAACCACATTCACGAGGTAGTTTATATGAATCGATATAGCTGGTTCCAGGGAGGTGATAGTGTAAAATAGCGGTGCTCGCCGGATACAGGCTCAGGTGTAACCATACACTGGTGCCTGGCAGTGTTAGGGACCGATTAGGCCGAAATCTATTGAATGCGATCATATTTAACAGAATTACATACTCAAATAATGAAATTTAATTAAATTAACCCTAAATTCCAAGCGATATTAACGTAGCAGCTACATCGGCGTTGTTATTCATATTGTCAAATCGAGGAGTGTAAACTAAACAAATAGCAGTGCTCGCCGGCTACAGGCTCACCACTAAGGCTGCTGGTTCCCGGCAGCCGAAACACTTTCAAATTCGGTGTGTGTGAATGCGCCACTAAATCGATTCATATAAATCGACTTGTCTAAGTCGACATAAAATTGTGTGTGTGAACACAGCTATTGCCAACAGTGTTACTTAGTACTATCCACTGCCACCAGATGGCATGGCAGTGGGTTGTGAGATGGTGGTGGAAATTGTCTATTGCCGTTTGCCCAGAGTTATACGGACTGCTTACTTGTATCCACATGAATGGGTTGGGGGTGGGGGGGAGGTGGGGGAGCGTCTGTCAGCACGCTGCGTCTGCCGCCGTCCCAGGGTGCACCACGACCTCCCGCCAAGTCAAAACGTTTGTTTGTTGTGTTATGTACTAGCAACATCTATGGTCATATCAGGACGGGTACCGACTTGTGACAGTGCACACGCATGGTGACTTTATAATGCCACCCCACTGGGAAATCAGGCCACCGCCACCATGACCAAATATCCCATTCAATCACATTATCCTGACGCTGAGCTAACCAGTCCTTGCCCTGTCCTAGCAATGCCGAGTGCCCGGCTAGGAAGCGACAAGTTTCAATATTAAATTTGTTGGTTTGACTCGACCGGGAACTGACCTCCTCCCGACCTTCCGTACGCGAGGCCCGCGCTCTACCGATTAGGCCACCGCGCCCGGTCCAAGTCAAAACGAGGCTAGGTGCACATAGCGTTTAGGCTGCCGACGCGCAGACTTCTCAGCGCTTAGAAAACAATCCCCGCATACATAGAAAACAATCCCCGCATAATTAAGGAAAGAAAGCTACAATAAAAAAAAACATCACTTGTTTAGCATTCATAGGAAAAGAAGTATAAGCACAGTCCGATTGAGGAGGGTTCTTGCTTTGTTTCTTTTTTGTTTCCTGTTTTATTCTTCCGAATAAACCAGATGGGATGGCCGAATGAGTTAGAGCTTTAAACTCCCATGAGTCCGTACCCATCCTGATATTATATCAACTATGAAATATTCAGTCGGACAGGGTTGTCCTCTCTGGAAGATCTTCTGATCCGAAAGAACCTCCGGTGGACTGGACACGTGATGAGGATGTCAACAGACAGGCTACCAAAGCAGATCCTCTATTCTCAATTGTCTTCTGGTCAGAGAAAGAGAGGACACCCTCGTCTCCGGTTCAAGGATACTATCAAGAGAAACCTGAAGCTGAGAGACATTAGAACCGACTCATGGACATCACTCTCACAGCAGAGAGATGAATGGAGAGCGGCGGTTAAGAAATGAAAGCAGTATTTGTGTCATTGCGACCAACAGCATGATGATGATGATTTTGTTGTTGTTGTAAATATAGTTTATTCATTGAATAAAGTCTTTTGTCAGCGCGTGGCACTGGTCTTCCAGCCATGTGACAATGCAGTTATTTACAATATATGCAGCTAGCCCAAATCAGCTGAAATAACAATATCAAACATTCAAAGACTTACATATGGTATAGTTTGACAATTCACATACAAAAATAGCAGTTATATGTTGTATTCCTACACACTTGATACATACATGTGTATTGATTAGACCTTTACATTACGGAGTGGTTAGGTGCATAGTTTCCCTTCATAGGTTTGTATGCCTACTATGTTGTGAATTGCAAAACTATCATGTTGTTGTAGTTAACATTTTGAGATGGAGTGAGTGTTAGTAGAATGGTTTGTTTATTCTGTTAGCTAGAGTGTGGTTAGCTTATAGGGCTATGCCTAAAAGGTTAATACCTCAGGTGTGTTTTTTGACTACATGAAGTAGTTTGAGTAAGTAGGTTGTTAGTAATGATGGGATAAACAATGCTTGGAGGATTGTATGTTTCAGTCATTTAGTAGTCTAGTACAGACTTTATTAGTGTCTATGTTTGTACAAAGACCCTATAATACCAAGACAGCTCATTCAGCCTGTACTGTGTAATCAAAATGATCAAACCCACCACATGATGATGATGATAAACCCAATAAATTGGTCAATCTGCGACCGAAAATGGGTGGTTGTACTTTAAAGCCAGCGTTGGAGCTTACATTTGGAACGAGTCAGTTGTGATATATGTATCATATGTATCAAAGGTGGCTCCCTGTCCATGGGGTAGAACTGGGCAGCACATATCATGTTACTGCTGTAAGTCTGGTTCTAGGATCCTACTTACAGCTAGCTAATCAAACCGCCACCTGTTGCCATCTTAAAGGAGCTGTCACATGACCGACAACCTTACTTACTTATTTACAATTATCAGCATCGAATATCACTATTCATGGTTTGAAGCAATTTATTCTCTGAGTTATTTAAGGCCCAAACGAGGCTAAAGCTTAAGATTCCATATACGCGGCATGTGGGATAGATACCGATGCGATTTTCAGTCTTTCTTTCTACAAATTTGTGAAGGAAAGTCGAAGTTCCTGTTGTTTCCTATGGCAAATTGGGCAGCATTTGCATTCACATTCGCATCGATTGGTCCATGGAGCGATCCACTTGCCGCATTTACATTTGCATTCGGGCATATTCCCCGTGCCCCCAGCTCTGCCAATTTGGATTTCCACCACTGTGTATAACTTACAGCGCCATCAAAGGCCGGTTGCTCTCATACCATGTCTATGTGGTGTGGGAGGTTAAAAATCCCTTGGGTCGGTAAAAGTGTAGGCTCGGGCTTTATATCGACCAGCAGTGGAGTGGGGAAGACCAGTCGTCTGTGACTGGGATTTCCCCTGCTTGGGACAACTAATGTACCAACAACAACAAAATGAGAGACAAATAAGTATTCACACTTCCTGTCTACCATATCGCTATACCATATCGCTATATGGAAGCACTACTGTGCATTTAAATGCTATTCCATTTTTTGCTGCATTTGCATTCGCATAACGCGTATATCGATTCTTAGCTTAAGCGTCTCTATCAATAACCTGTGAGTGTACGTGTCATTCAGCCCTATTGACCCCTCTCAGCTGATATTGCAATACCTCAGGGAGTTTGACGCCCCTGCCCTGCCGAGTTGTAAACCACTGCCTTGTGGTACAGGTTCTTGACAGAACCGAAGGCTAAGGGAGCAAACCCTGAACAGAAAACCATGTCACTGTGGCAGCAACAAGGGCAGTTGATGTATGGAACTCCCAACATCTCCCGACCAGCCACTGCAGGGACAAATAGTTTGCACCTGTCTGGACATGTTCTTGCCGGTGTGAAACCTCTATTTGCTCCCCGAGAGAGTGCCGCTGGTAACTTACAAAAGCCAGCAGCACTTCAACACTTTTGCAGGCAGCTTTCATGAAATGTACAACCGCACAAAACATCACTCTCACAGCAGAGAGCTAAATGGAGAGCAGCAGTCAAGTAATGAAAGCAGTCTTTGTCGCATCGCGACCGACAGCATGATGATGATGAGCTGATAGACTAACGTAGACCAGGGAACACCTACAGAGGCGGGTAGGCTTTCTCTATTAAATGGTGAGAAGGGGCTGCCCAAGCATGTCAAGGCTCAGGCCTGACGCTCGATAACATCATGTCAGCAGCAACATGGCGCAGCTCAGAAGTAAACCTGTACCTTCGGGCCATTCACATAAGTGCGGCACCAGCAGTGCTCGGGCATCTTTTGGGTTGAGCGCTGCCCTTACACATGAGTTGTATCGCCTTTTTTACCTACTTGTATTTCATTGTATTGTTGTGC
The DNA here is from genome assembly GCA_030323885.1 of Branchipolynoe longqiensis. Classification (NCBI taxonomy): domain Eukaryota; kingdom Metazoa; phylum Annelida; class Polychaeta; order Phyllodocida; family Polynoidae; genus Branchipolynoe; species Branchipolynoe longqiensis. The sequence continues at coordinate 1,173,403 of CM059201.1, forward strand.
TATTGTTTCTTCTTACTGATCACATTATATGTTGCTACTCTGTTTATGTTAGACCAATTCGGTCTTTCAGACATTCATGATATTGCGTTACTGCACTAGTTTAAGGAAGGCCCTGTCGTCCGACTTGCCCTATACTTATCCAAGTATTGCTCACTTCCTCGAAGTACGAACTTGTTTTGTTATCAGAAATAAACGTCTGGTTATTTTCAAACTCATATTACAGCCTCGAACCTGGTGTCTCGTTAAGTGAATTAGAACTGAAACATACATACCATTGGGTCTCCAATTATGAGAAAGAACAGCACTGCATTAGAGGTCCCCGGGAAAAGTGGGTGCAAACATTGCTATCACTACTAGTAAATTTGAAGCTATTTGAATATGCCTTATAACCTAGGCAATTCCACCAGTCCCTGCCCTGCTTGACGTCACAGAACTACAGTACAACCCCGTTAAACCAAGCTCGGTTTAACCAAATGATTGGTTAATCCAAACTTTTTTCGATGGCCCGGCAAAATACTACCATTTATCATATAAAAAAGTTGGTTGAACCAAAGTCGGTTAATCCTAACTATCGGTTAATCCAAACAAAATTGTTGGGCCCCAGGCCAATTACAGTACGGTTACACCAAACTTTCATGTGGTTATAAGGTCATCTGAGACATTTTTATATGATAACTGGTAGTATTTTGCCAGGCCGGCGAAAACAGTTTGGATTGACTGATCGTTTGGTTCAACTGAGCTTGGTTTAATGGGGTCATGCTGTATATACATAAACAAACAATAATCAATGTGTCCACATACATTGTATATTGCATTCATAATGCACCTGCGTTTTTGCCAAAGCCAAGTCAAAGTCGAAGCCAAAGCCTGGTTAAACCAATGATCGGTTAATCCAAACACATTTCTAGGGTCCCTTCAAGTTTGGTTTAACGGGCTAAGAATGATGACTCATTCTAGTTGCAATCTGTTTGATCTTTTTGTCAAATCAATGATGTAATGGAATGGGTTCTATGTAGCCTAGGACATGGGCCGTAACTGCTTCAATCCTAAGGATCCTTCCCTGGCTGACTGGTTTCCTCAGTGTCAGGATAATGTGACTGAGTGAGCTATCAGGTCATGGTGCTGCCGGCCTAGTCTCGCAGTAGAGCAGCACTATAAAGCTGCCATGAGCGCGCACTGTCACGGATCGGTACCTGATATGACCTCAGATGTTGCGAGGCCGTAACACTCCAACAACCAACCAACCTTCTCTGGCTTATTCAACCTAGATCAGAATAGAATTGACCAGCCTAGCCACGTCATGTGTAACCTCAGGGGCCGTATGCACCAATCGGTGTGAGGGCCGTAACCGTGGTTTGGCAAGCTCCACATGGCTAACTGTGGAAAATCCGTATGCATCAATCGGTGCCAGCGCTAACCGCAGACTTTAGCCTAGGCTAAGCTAAACCACTTTCAGATTTGGGGTAACGGGCTACCCGGTCCGGTTAGTGTGGCGGCCGCCGATATATTAGAGCCAAATCTATTCAATGCTATCATATTTAACAGATTTACATACTCAATAAATGAAATTTAATCAAATTAACCCTAAAATTGAACCGTTATTAACGCTCCCGCCGCATTGGCGGCGTTATTCATATTGTCGAATCGACGAATGTAAAGTAAACAAATCGCCGCCGCCGCTTCGACGTCGATATCCATACTGTCACATATCAACAAAACACACATCGCCGTCGCCGCCGCCGCTGAATCGGCGGCGATATATTAGGCCCAAATCTATTAAAGCAGAATAACATAAGCAGAATAACATAATCAGAATAACATAATCAGAAAGTGAAATTTTGTCAAATTAACCACAAAATCGAAGCGACATTAACACCACAGCTGCATTGGAGGCGTTATTTATATTGTCGAATCGAGGGAATTCCCAAATCTATAAATAACTTCAGGGTTAGCTATCTGCCCCGGCTTGGACATTGGTGCATACCACTTGACACATTTCTCCAATCCGCCGCTACCCGGAGGTAGCTACCTCAGAGTTAGCGCCTAGCACCGGCTAAGCCTATCACCGATTGGTGCATACGGCCCCTTGGTGGTTTGGCCACTAGCCATGGGCGGAACGGTCCACCATAGGGACTGTCCCAGCGTGCTGCCACCTGCCGATCATTCTCTATCATCAAGACGGAGCGGAACGGAGCTCAGTCGGTAGAGTGTCCGTCCACCTGTGAAGGTGTGGGTCATCTGATCGATCCTGCACAGTGGACTCATTTGCAGTTTGGTTAGAATGGTATTGTTGGGACCCAAATATAGTGATTGATATTGGGGAGTGGTCGATCTGTTGATGTGGTCAGCTAGAGAGGTTTTACTGTATATATGGAGCGGGACGTACCTCAGGCAGTCATCTGTGTAGGTGTGGGTCATCCGATCGATCCTGCTCAGTGGACCGATTTGCAGTTTGGGCTATTTTCCGTTCCAACCAGTTGTAAAGTCGACGTCTGGCAGCTGTGGTTGTGTAGGTAGGTTAAATATGAAATCACTACAGGCAAGAGAAAGGTAGAGTATAAAGTGCACAGAAGAGAGCTTACACCCTCAGGTTTATTATTATTATATAGTCTCATTAATCCAAGATGGCTGTCACACCTGATCAGCTCCTCCAATCAGCACTATGCATTCGGCAACCAACCAATGAACATCCAACCTGCCTGTATCCAAGCCTTGGTTGTTGATGGCTACAGTGCCCTGTTGTGTCTGGGTGTGCAGTGATCCGTAAATAACAATTGGGGGGGGGGGGGGGGGGGGGGAGGGGGTATGTGAGCAGAGCTCCCAAGGCTCTCTCTCACTAAAAGTAGTCCTCTCACACTATCTATAACTACACAATGTCTATCTAACTCAACAAAGGATCACCAGCACCACACAATACCTTAATGCCTCTGGCTTTATATACCATTTACCTTTGTATACACAATTGGAATTACTATAGACTAGTTCACACCATCCTCAAATGTCTAAATATCGGGAAATTTTACAACGTACTCCGCCCCTCCACTTCTTACCACCTGCCCAGCAGCGTAGAAAGAAGTGTACAGTACTACATTGTACTTCCATCACCATTATGTCTCATTCAATCAACTATGAATAATAACTTAATCTAAAGTGTCTTTAAAGGATTTAAAAAATATTAAAACAATTATTTTATTTTATTTTTATAATCTCAATTTTCAATCTGTGGTGAATATCATATCACCATTTTGATATCTAATATGATGTCTTAAGAAGCATATGATTCATGTGCCATCATTTTTAGCTTAATCCGACCATTTTTCAACTTTGTGACGGTTTAGACCATACGCCAGACCATACCAAATCGTCCGCATTTGGTATGGTCTGGCGTTCACTTATGGTTGTTGGAGTTTTACATCCTGGCAACATCTAAGGTCATATCAGGGCGGGTACTGACTTGTGACAGTGCACACTCATGGTGACTTTATAGTGCTGCCCCACTGGGAGACCAGGCCACCAGCACCATGACCTGATATCCCACTCAGTAACATTATCCTGTCACTGAGCCAACCAGTCTTTGCCCTATCCTAATAATGCCGAGCGCCTGGCTAGGAAGAGGACAAGTATCAATTTTTTAAGTCATTGGTTTGACTCGACCAGCGTTTGAAGCCACGAACCGATGGGTTCGGATCCCCCGATCTCCCGAAACAGGAGACGGAGGCTCAACTCATTCGGCCATCCCGTCTGGTCCAAGATGAAATAAGAACTAATGTTGTAGGTAGCCACCTACTGTGCAGCGTGCTCTGTGAAAAAGGCCTACTAAAACTTATAGATGCCCTTACCACCTCCAGCCCTCTGATGACAACGGCAACACTTAATATGGTGGGTAGCAGTTCACTCAGTGTTCATGCTCTGTGGAAAAGGAATACTGTGTTATGGGGCTGTCACATTACGACGCTTCTCTCCAACGCGCGTCGACGTATGTGATTTTCGGGCGGAATGTCGGCACACGTCAGGAAGTGCTACGCGCGCATTGGCGTGCGTTGGTAGATGGCGACGTTCGGCGACGCGCGTCATGGCACGTCAAAAGTTTTGCGCTTGCACAAAACTTTCGATGTGTGCCAATGTGTGCCAACGTGTGGGTGCGGACGTTATGGGCATGTTAGGGGGACGTTGAGATCGCTGGAATAACGTTAGGCGAATGCTAGGCAGTCGCTGCGCGTGCGTGAGGGTCGTTCCCACATGTTGCGTTATACGGTTGCTTTGTTGTTTTATATCCTAGCTACATCGAAGGTCATATCAGGACGCCGGGCCAACCTATTTTGTTTTTTTCCCCCCACGCGTCGATACACGTTGGCCGCACGCTACCAACACGTTGCGCTAACGTCAAACTTTTTCCCCCGCCGCCGAAAAGTTTGATGTGTCTTGACGGGTACAACTTATTTTGCACGTTGGTGGCACGCCGGCGAGAAGCGTCGTAATGTGACAGCCCCATTAGAATGACGAATGCTCAAACCAGTAGACCAGCCTGACAGGTGGTAATAGTATATGCATTATATCTGAGATATGTAGTGTGCGTTCATTGGTTTATTATGTTTGAATCATGTGCAATTCACCGATATTAATCCCATTGAAAAATCAGAATTAGGCAACGATTTGAATCATTTCAGGCATTACCGTTGCCAGGAGATGGCGCTCTGTATGTGTATACGGGTAGTAGCACTGCTGTTTGTTTGTTGTTGTTTTACGTCCTAGCAACATCTTTTTATTTTCAGATGCATTCATGCGACTACATAGCATAAATATAGACTAAAGATAATATTAATATCAGTGTATATTTATATGCTGTACAAACACACAAAAAAACTCCGGTTTTCAGAGATTTCCGGATTTCAGAATGTTGTATATGGGATCGTGGACCTGTACTTGTTTTCCACGGATGACTCTGCTTTTAGACCAATGTTGTCCTCACATAGCAGGTGTCCGCTCATCAGGGGGATAATTAATGAAACAAATAGAGTTTGTGAATTGAGAAATGGTCCGCATTTGGTATGGTCTGGCGTTCACTGTTGGTTGTTGGGAGTTTTACGTCCTGGCAACATCTAAGTTCTAAGGTCATATCAGGACGGGTACTGACTTGTGACAGTGCACACTCATAGCGACTTTATAGTGCTGCCCCACTGGGATTCCAGGCCGCCAGCACCATGACCTGATATCCCACTCAGTCACATTATCCTGAAACTGAGCCAACCAGTCCTTGCCCTATCCTAATAATGGCGAGCGCCAGGCTCGGAAGCGACTAGTATTAATTTTTATGTCATTGGTTTGACTCGACAAGGGATCCAACCCACGATCCCATGGTCTACCAACATGGGAGACAGAAGCTCTAACTCATTCGGCCATCCCATCTGGTCCGCCGTGCATGCAATGTGCGTGGCATATATGCCTACTTACTCCGTCTAAATGCATTCATAACTCAGAACAATAATAATAACTAGAAACACTTGGCATAAGCTGTAGCTAAATGTAATTTAGATGACATTAAATGGTTGGCACCCAATGTAGTTCCTATGTGAAGTTATGATGCTAGTTAATTTTAATAGACAAGCATTATTCCAGTATACGCAATGGACATATTATGAACAGCACATGATATAGTATCCCCTTGTCTTGACTCAAGGTCACGTGATATTGATATAGGCTTTTCTTTTGGGGGGGGGGGGGTACATTAGTTGTTTAAGCAGGGGAAGTTTCAGTCGCAGAAGACTGGTCTTCCTCATTCCCCTGCTCCTTGCCCTATCCTAGTAATCCCGAGCATCTGGCTAGGAAGCGACAAGTATCAATTTTTAAGTCATTGGTTTGACTCGACCAGGATCCGAACCCACGATCTACCAACCCGGGAGACGGATGCTCTAACTCATTCGGCCATCCCGTCTGGCATTGAAGAGAAATGCTGGGATTTCCCCATTTGGCCATAGCGTTTATAGCCTAATGAAGGAGCCAGAATGTTGGAATGGAAAATGCTAATCAATTAGATAATTACTTATCCCTGATCGAGAGAAACTAAGGACGTACCAGATCTACACTTTGACACTTATCGCTACCTCATTTATCTAGAATCGACATTACAATCTGCAATTGGAATGTCCCCCCCCCTGTTTAATCACAAAATATAAACAAAGGTATATATAGATCTACATTCCACCCGGCTACCCCTGTCCAATCACCAGGGGCCGTATGCATGAAGAATAATTTATCGGCTCCGGTGTTAAGGGCGGGGTTCGGGTTAGCTAATGCTGGTGTTGGAAAATCAGTCACGGGGTATGTATGACCCCAAAGCGCGGAGACGTTAGCTAACCTAGCAGTTATTTATAGATTTGGGAAATCCCTCTGAGCCTGTTGCTGGTGCTAATTTGTTTTGTTTAGATTCAACAGTATGAATCCTTAACTACAATGTCAGTGACCATAAGCCAGTCTATATTATCAAAAAGAAACCCAGAAACAACCTAAAAACCACCACATACTGCGGAAGGGCATATAGAAACTTTTCAACTGATGCACTTAGGAGAATCTTGCAGAGTTATAACCCCACTACAATATTTGAAGAACAGGATCCCAACAAATGTTGGGATATTTTAGAAGATATGATCAACCATGCAGCAGATAAACTTTGTCCGATGACTGAACTAAAAATAAAAGAGAACACGGCTGTTTACATCACCAGTGAACTGATAGAACTACAAAAGGACAGAGATTATTTTAAGCAAAAGGCTGACCTGACCAAAGACCCAGGAGACCAGTTTATAGCAAAATGCTTAACAAGCAAAGCCAGAACAGAGGTGAGGAAAGCGAAATCTATGTACTACATTGATCAAGCCATAAAGCACAACCAGAATCCTAAGAAATTCTGGTGTGAACTAAGTCAAATTCAACCGGAAGCCAAACCACAGATAAACAGCATAGTAGACGACAGCACAGGTGAGCGAGTACCTGATGGTCAGTTAGCTGAAGTAATAAACAACTATTTTGTAGACATTGGGGCAAATCTCGCCAAGAAATTCAAACAAAAAACCAAGTATCCACAAAATTATCACCCAGTCGCAAATCAACATGAATACAATCTTGAGAAAACAACAAAAGAAGAAGTACTCATCAAGATTGAGGAACTTTCATCATATAAATCGTCTGGTAAGATGAATATAAATTCAGCCTTCATTAAGACTGCCATTAGCATCCTAATAAATGAATTTACACATCTTTACAACCTTGTCATTGAAACAGGTGTATTCCCAGATAAATGGAAAATAGCTACTGTCACACCAATACCAAAGATAAGTAATCCTAAATCATGCAATGAACTGCGACCAATATCAATACTACCCCTCCCTGGCAAAGTCATCGAACAAATAATCCATGATCAAATAAAAACCTTCCTGGAAGACACCAACTACCTTGCCAAACAGCAAAATGGCTTCAGAAAAGATAAATCAACCACAATAGCCCTAGCCACTCTATTAGATGAACTGCTGACTAACATGGATAGAGGAGATCTGACAATAACTGTTTTTCTTGATTTCAAGAAAGCTTTTGACACAATAGACCATGACATTTTACTCTGGAAAATTGAAAGGGCAGGACTTGGTCCTAAATCTTGTACATTTATAGCCAACTATCTATCAAATAGACAACAAGTTACAAAAATAAATGGCACTAAGTCAATGGAGAGATCAATTACAACTGGAGTACCCCAGGGTTCCACGCTTGGGCCACTACTCTTCCTGATATTCATTAATGACTTGCCCCTGGTAACAAATGAGGCCATGTTCACACTGTTTGCTGATGATGCGGCCCTCACAGTCCATAGACCAAACATTGCATCTGCAGCAGAGGTAGTTGAGGATGTACTAGCTAAGGTTAATATCTGGTGTAAGGAAAATAAACTGACAATTAATGCAAAGAAATCTGAATACATAATTTTTGCAACCAAAGTAAAAAAATCCAGAGCACAACCTATCAATTTACATTTGGGTGATGCAGTATTGAATGAGGTAGAATCATACAAATATTTAGGGACCACACTCGATTCTACACTAAATGGTGATCGACAACTCTCAAGACTTAATCAAATGATAGCCATAAAAATGACAACTTTCAGAAAAATTAGGTACTACATGAGCGAGAATACTGCCCTGTTACTATATAAAGCCACTATTCTTCCAATAATTGACTACAATGATTTAATATATGGACTGCTGACAAAACACCAAGAAAACAAATTACAGAGGATTCAAAACAGGGCACTTAGAACTGTCTACAGAGGGAAAAACCTGTCTGTAAAGGAAATGCATGCTAAAGCACAAGTCAGCTACCTTAGCCAAAGGAGGGAAACACATCTCCTCAGTCTCATGTATAAAAGATCCAATGATGAACAATATGTTGACCATACAAACAGAGTAACCAGACAGAGCGATGCTACACTTCTAAAAACACCCAAGCCACTAACAAACAAACTGACTAAAGCACCGATTTACAGAGGTGGCACATTGTGGAATAAACTTCCAGTGAAGACAAGACGGTCCACAAGTCTCCTTGAATTTAAGAACTTAATGAAAATACAACAGGCCTGTCAGACCCCGACACGGTTATAGGTATTCTAAAGGCCATCCTTGCCCTGGCCCTTGTACATACATATATATATAAATGTTTTCAAATGCACTACACAGCCCTGCACGCTGATCCCCTTCCCGCCCCTACCCCACCCCTACTACACCTTCGTTCAAAACCTATTACCTAACATTTTCCTTTAAATTGACATAAAACCTGTCTGATGTAAGTCCCCACTGCAATCTCAGACCTCGATCCCATCATTGGGCCACACAGAACGGAACACTTGTGATGGGATTAAAAAAAAAAAAAAAAAAAAAATGGGCAGGTTTCCGCATTTGGTATTGGTGATTAGATCCACTGATTTGGATATTAGCAATATAATATATATATATGTGTATTGGAGATATGTTATATCTTTTTGAAAAAAGAAGAGAAAGCAAAGGAAGAAAGAAGTGTTATGATACAGAAGAGATATGTTATATCTTTTTGAAAAAGGAAGAGAAAGCAAAGGAAGAAAGAAGTGTTTAGAGACAATTCTGGAGTCCTCTTGTACATTTATTGATGCATGCTCACCAAGTGCATAATACATATGTTGAACTGGAATTGCATGCAGTTACTATTACGACAAATAGTCAATTTATGTTATGCTTCTATTATCGAACAGGTTTTTCATGTTGTTATTATTGCAACTGATATTGTCATTTATGTGCCAACAAATTGTAATGAACGGCCGGAAGACCAGTGCTCTGGCGCTGACAAAAGACATTATTCGCTGAATAAAATACATTTTGTAAAAAAAAAAATATCGCCGCCGATGTAGCGTCGGCGTTAATGTCGGTTTGATTTTAGGGTTGATTTAATGAAATTTCATGATTTGAGTATGTAATTCTGTTAAATATGATCGCATTCAATAGATTTGGGCCTAATCGGCACGTAACACTGCCGGGCACCAGCCAGTCGCTATTGCTGAGCCTGTTGCCGTCGAGTACTGCGGCAGGTGGTGGCGATTTGTTTAGTCTACATTCGTCGATTCGACACTATTAATATTGCCGCCGATTTAGCAGCGGCGTTAATATTGGTTTGAGTTTAGGGTTAATTTAATTAAATTTCACGTTTTGAGTATGTAACTCTGTTAAATATGACAGCATTGAATAGATTTGCGCCTAATCGGTCCCTAACCCCGACGGTAAACTTGATATGGGTTGGGGTTAGCATAGACGACGTTAAACTCGTGGAGTTTCCCTAACACTCCCCCATGCATACCGACTTTTCCCCGCTAACCCAGAGATCGCCGCTAACCACAGGTTTGAAGTGCTAACACCGCCCCATGCATAAGGGCCCAGCTGTATAATGTATGTTAATAGACCCCGCCAGTTAAGCTAGTGACATCTATCGGCAGAATCTGGAACCATCTCTATTTGGGTACATTCCCCCGAGCACCTATGATTTCACATGCTATATCTCCGTAAAGAATGCATGGAAAAATAATGAAATGCCTGATTATATTCAGATATTCATATCGCAACAGGATTCAAGGTCTTATCGTTGCAATATATATTAAAAAAAGACAACTATATTGTATTTTTCTTCTGGAACACACCGCCACTCTCTTCACGTACTACACCCCATCAGTTACCCTAGTGACATCTATCGGCAGAATCTGGAACTATTCTATTCGGGTACTTTCCAGCTTAACTGCCGGGGTGGTGGTTTCAGCGTGTTCCCGTGCTCAGACGTGTCCCGTTGCTTCTGCGCATGCGCGGATTTCGCATCAACTCGGATCACCCGAGACACTTATTGGCGCATGCGCACATCCTACAATGTCGGGTCGAATAATCGAATACGCTTCTCCGCGCTCGGGTGGAGAATTTTTTTTTTTTTTTTAATAGCCGATAAAAAATACAGCAAAATAGGATTTAAAGTATTTTATGATGGCCTAGCTTACCTATATTTCCATTCAATTAATCTAAGTTATTCTTTTTTGGCACACGGCACGTGTATTTGTCGACTCCACTCGCCGTGTTCTATTTGAAATTCTGACGACTGGGATGACCCGAGTCGCCCGGGTAGTGTTAATCGATTACGGCCATGTTTATTAGATTCTGACGCATGCGCAGAAGCGAGGGACACGTCTGAGCACGGGAACACGCTGAAACCACCACACCGGGGTGGGGTCTATTGGCCAGCCAGCTGATAAGGTGATCATGTGACCAATAGCTGAGATAAGGACTGACTAATAAGTAATAACGCCAGTTGCAGTACAGAGCTAGAAGTGTCCAATTGTACATTACAAACTGTACCAGCAGAGCCATGAATACCTATAAATTAGCACAAATTTTGCACAACCGTCGCAGCCGCTGCCATTGATGCACCTCCAAAATGTCCTTACCCACTCACCTACCCTGCTAGATAAAACATTAAGCGGTGGGCTAAGGGTTTGAGTGATGCATGTTCATCCTGTCCATAATGAGCAGTCGTGAGCAGTTTAGCAGCGGTCCTGGTTACTGCAATGTATATGATCACTGAGCTCTTCCGACAAATAAAAAACACTATTACGTAATGATGTCTCCGCCTTCGTGAATTGCCTCAAACCACCACTTTAATTGACGAGATATCCATTGCAAGTGCGCATGCGCTGAAAACGACGCTGGCAGCAAAGCAAAGGTGTACAGTGATTGAGTTTGCCGATATGCGTAGGACAAAACTTCCATTTTATTCAAAATTAATGGAAATAAATAACAAGTTGGTATAAACATGTATGCACACTTGCAACATAATGATCTGATGAATATAACTAAGACAAAACTAGCCATAGTTAAACATTTTGAGCTTAGAAACATACAATTCCACACAAAACAATCAGTCACTTTGGTCGTAATGCGAAGCATTACGTTTGATGCGAGGGAAGGAGGAGACCCTCCCCCGCCGTTGTGGCGCTGCCTACTCACCTCGGCCGAGCCCCGGCTCGCCCCCCCCCCCTCCTTCCTCCCACCTTCTTTGTTCTGGCGCTCACGCCTCACCCGACGCCCGCTGCTCGCCACATCTCACCCTCCCCCCGGCCGCCAGCATTCGCACCTCCCCCCCCCTTCTCCCTTATAAGGCCGCCCGCCGGCTCTCCTCAGGCACTCACCCTCCTGCCGTCTTCCGCGACTCTCCACTTTTTCCTCTTTGGGCCTACACCTCGGACCGCTGCCGCACACCAGCACCCACCAACCATGCCTCAAGGGAAAGGACGAGGACGGAAGGGCTCCCGGGCCGCCCCCCGGACCCCGGGGCCCTCTACGTCGCCCGGGAGGGTCGAGTCACCAAGACCGGTCGCGGTCTCCCCCCCGGCGCCCTCGGACCTTTCCTCGGGCGCCGAGACCTCCTCAGTGCTGGAGGCTATCCAGCGCATGCAGCTGGAGCACCGGCAGGCCAACGAGGAGCACCGGCAGGCCAACACCGAGCACCGGCAGGCCACTGCTGACCTCCACGCCCGGATCGACCACATCAGCGCCAACGGGACCCGGCCCGCGCCAGAGGCGCCCCCGCCGGCCGCACCAACGCCTCGGGCACCGGCCACCGCCACGGCCCGACCGCCGCCGCCCCCCCAGGCGGCCCTCCCCGGAACGACGCACCCGGAGTACGGGAGGTACCGCCACATCTTGCCCCAACTGCAGCCCTGCACATCGCCGGCCTACCAGGGGGAGGAGACCTGCCACAACCCCGCCTCCACGGCCGACGCCGTCAGGGAAATCCTGGCATCCGCCGAGGCGCGGCATTCAACCAGACGCCAAGGCATCCCATCCAACTACATCTTCCCCTCCGATCTGGTGAGGCGAGGTCCCGAGAAGAAGCCAGTGAAGAGGGGGGAGGCGACCAAGGACGAATACGCCCTCGCCCTCCTCACCCTCATCGACCACCCGGATTTCCCCGCCCACTCCGCCCCCGGACTCCACCATCATATCCTATCCATCTGTCGTGATAACCTCCTCTATCCCTGGACGACCGTCCGCCACTATTCTGAGGCGGTCTTTACCGCGATCGCGGACGGTACCCTCCCCCATGGCTGGCACGACCCAGTGGCCATAAACCTCCTCAGACTGGAGTCCCTCGCCATGCCTCCCCACTCCACCACCACCCAACTCCCCTCCCTCGACCCTGCAATGCCCCGCCCCCAGTTCCGCGGCCACACCGACACACGCGTGGCCTACAGCAAGGAGACCCACGGCCCACTCTGTTATGCCTGGAACCGGGACCCCAACTCCTGCACCCACGCAGCCCCGGGGGAGGTCCACGGCCAGGGGGTCTCCAGACAGCTCCACGCATGCGCATACTGCGCCAATGTCCGGAGGGTACTAACCAGGCACAGCGAGGACGCCTGCCTGGCCAAGCGCGCCCGGGCAGCGGCTCCCGCCTCGCCGGATTTTTGAGGAGCCGGCACCTCCAGCCCGGCACGGAGGCCCCAGACCGGCCCACCCACCCTATCAAAGCCGCCCACCACACTGCTACCAGCCCTCCGGACACCACCGCCCACCCGCCCGAGGCGCGGCCTGCCCGCCGCCTCGGCGCCGCCGTTCCCTCCGGCAACCACCCCCGCCTCGGGCCCCGGCGCCCCCTCAGTAAGGCTCCCATCGCCGCCCGGCGCCAGTCGCCCGTCACCCTCGACCCAGACATCCACCTCGACCCAGGCGAAACCGCCTTCCTCTGCCCCCCTGACCCCACCGACCCCCCCACCGACCCGCCCCACGACCCCCCCCCCCCACCGCCCGTGATTTCGCCGCCCCCCTAGCCCGCCCCCGCCACACCTCCTCCCCCGACCCGTGCCCTGACCGCCACCTCGGTACTACCAACCACATCGGCAACCACCGCCCAGTCGGGCCCCAGCGGCCCCTCAGTAAGGCTCTCACCACCGCCCACCGCCACCAGCCCGCCACGGACCACAGCCCAGCCCAGCCCAGTTTGCCCGAGGCGCGGCCCGACCGCCGCCTCGGCACTGCCGACCTCATCGGCAACCACCTCCAAGTCGGGCCCCAGCGCCCCCTCAGGAAGGCTCTCATCGCCGACCAGCGCCATTCGCCCATCACAGAACACAGTCCAGCCCAGCCCAGTTTGCCCGAGGCGCGGCCTGACCGCCGCCTCGGCACCGCCGACCTCATCGGCAACCACATCCCTGTCGGGCCGCAGCGCCCCCTCAGTAAGGCTCTTATCGCCGCCCGGCGCCAGTCGCCCATCACGGACCACAGCCCAGCCCAGTTGCATGAGGAACCCTCAGTCCACAGCCCAGCCCAGCCTCAGGAGGAACCCTCAGACCACAGCCCAGCCCAGCCTCACGGAGAACCCTCCTCCGAGGGCACAGCCGCCGACCACGACACCACCGTCATCAACCCGCCCGACCCGACCCCGACCCCCGTCCCACCCAGCCCTGAGGAGTTCGCCGGCCGACCTCCTCACCCGATCCCTCCAAGGAGCGGGCCTCCCTTTATTTTGGCCGCCCGCCCCTTGTCGACCTACCCCGCACCGCGCACCTCAGACCACACAGCTCAGCCTCACGAGGGACCCTCTCCAGACAATCCAGCCGCCGACCTCAAGGCTCTGCCCTCACGACCCTCCTCTCACCCAGATCTCCGGCCCCCACCTCGGGCGCCCCGCGCCCCCGCCTCGGGCGCGCCTCGAGCCCTCTCCTACTATTTGGTGGAGGGCTCCTCGGCACCCCCTCACTCCACTGACAATTAACCGGACCTCCGGACTTATTGACTCTCTCCTGCTCCTTATGAGCCTCTCTGCTCCTTCCTGGGAGCCCCTCATTATTCTTGATACCATGTCTATTTTTCTATTTACCACTGTCCATATATCTCTCTATTTCTATGTACCTACACTTACCACTGTGCATATATTCATTATTTGTATGTACTTAACATTTTCCGCTGAGGCGTGCAATAAACACGCCTTTTTTCCATCCCCGCCTTGCTTTCTTCCTTCTCGCGCATCAAGGCTGATATCCACATCACTATTATTAATTCTTGTTCTAATATTAAAATGCCAAATGGCAAATGTGTCAACAGACACTTGTTTCAGAGAAATATATAACCAATATCTGATTAACCCTACTCATTTTCTATTTCTACATATGTCATTAACCATAAGATATAAATTTAAAAACATGAATAAAATAAGTAAAACTGACTCTGGCTATGGCTCTAACACTAGTCTGAATGCCCAGATTTCTATAAATCTAAATGCACATGGCATAGGACGTGCTGATTATATTGATGTAAATGCAATGCTGGATAAATGATTAATATCTTAATTTATGATATATATATTTTTATTTGCTATTATATGTACCAAACAAGAGCTAAGATGAGCTGAAACTAGCACATTTCATAGCTGCATCCAGTGTATTAGCATGTGCCATGTGCTTCTCGCGGCTTTGTTTTTCTTCCACGCATCCCACAATGCACTGCGCCGCTGGAATGGTGATGTAGTCTATTGGCTGAGGGTTTAAGTCCCGCCTGTTCATCCTCTACCATGCCGCCTTCGCAGTGGCCAACCTGGGACAGTGGCGCCACCTGCAGGAACACCACAAACTAACCAAAACTAACATAACCAAAACTAACTGAAACTAACCAAAACTAACCAAACCTAACCAAAACTAACCAAAACTAACCGAAACGCCACACATGCAACTGGATTTTCCCATCAAACATGTCACATGGTCAACGGCCATTTGAACCCAAGCACACAAGCGCCGCCGCCACCATTGACTCACCTCCAAACTTTCTTCACGCACACTGCTAGATAAAACATTAAAGTTGCACGGTCCGATGGTTTTGAGTTTCTCTCATTTTCTGAGATAAGCATATTAGGTTGATCGTTATATTCTACCTCAGTTTAGTTTGAAGTAACTTTTATTTGAAATGGCTAACTTTTGAGATATTTGAAGTGCAAATGTGATAAATTAATTTTGGCAAGCATGCCAAAACTCTAACACCATAGGCTTCTGCAGTAACAGGTTCAATTCAATTGCGTCAATATTCCCTTATAGGTGACGACAAATGTTTAATAAGCGCACCAGTATCTAAGTTAGACATGTAGAATCAAATTTAGATAATTGTTTTTGTTTTGAAAATGTTATCTTGTCACCGGACTATGCCGCTTTAAGCGGTAGGGCTGAGGGTTTGAGAGACGCCTGTTCATCCGATCCAGAATGAGCAGCCGTGAGCAATTCAGCAGCGGTTCTGGTTACTGTAATGTCTATGATCACTGAGCCCTTCTGACAAATAAAAACTACCATAACCTACTACCCCAGTCACACTACAGCTTGCGACAACTTTGCGACCACTTTAGACAAAAGAAGCGACATTCACCAGTGACATCCTTGCGATCAAAACAATGGTTGCCAACGCCTGGGTGTCGCTGGTGACTGTGGGTTCTTTGGTCTAAAGTGGTCGCAAAGTGGTCGCAAGCTGTAGTGTGACTGGGGCTTAATTGCCTCGAAATGATGAGACCGGACCTGTCAACTGAATTTGGACCAAATCAGTAAATTGTCCATTCGCGGGCAGAGACTAGATACCTCCACGAACCCACTACTACGGACACTGGTGGAGCCACCTTGCGAGTCACGGCGGAACCTCCCCTTGCCGCCTTCGCAGTGACCAACCCGGGACAGTGGCGCCACCTGGAGGAACACCACAAACGAACCCAAACATACACCTGGGCCCGTATGCATGGAGCGGTCTTACCGAGTCAAAACGCGTTTAAGGAGGGATTTCTGGTTTAAGGCCGAAAAGTTTGTATGCATGGAGCAGTGTTAGCCCTAACACCGAGCGTTTAAACTCGGAAATTCTAACTCTGCTCATAGCAGGTTTACAGCGGTGTTAGTGTTAGGTTAGTGTCAGCATGGAACCCAAATCTACTCAATGCTATCATATTTAACAGAATTACATACGCAATAAGTGAAATTTAAGCAAATTAACCCTAAAATCGAAGCGATATTAATGCTGCCGCCGTAACGGCAGCGATATTAATGGTTATATTTTCGAATCGATGAAGCTACAGTAAACAAACCGCCGCCGCTGCCAGTATGGAAAGTGACGTCGATGCAGCGGCGGCGGCGATTTGTTTACTTTACGTTCGTCGATTGGAAAATATAACTATTAATATCGCCGCCGTTACGGCGGCAGCATTGATATCGCTTCGTTTTTAGGGTTAATTTGCTTAAATTTCACTTATTGCGTATGTAATTCTGTCAAATATGGTCGCATTGAATAGATTTGAGCCTAATATATGGCTACAAACGCAGAGGGATTTCCCAAATCTATAAATAGATTCACGTTTAGCTAACTCAACCCGTGTAGGCCTCCATGCATACGGCGTGACATAGTTCTCAACGCCGCAGATAACCGGAGATACATACCCGGAGTTAGAGGTATAACACCACACGCAGCTAGCACCGCTCCATGCATACGGGCCCAGGGCCGTAATCGATTAACACGACCAGGGCGACTCGGGTCACCCGAGTCGTCAGAATTTCAAATAGAACACCGCGAGTGGAGTCGGCAAATACACGTGCCGTGTACAAAAGAACTCGACCCCAGTAACCCACCTCTTGGCTGGGGTTTGCGAGGAGCGATGACGTCACATTTGCGCCATCTGCAGGGTAACAGCCACCGGTACCAGTCATACATATGTTTTTATGGTAATAACATAGATTAATGAAACGGAAATATCACTAACTATACCATCATAAAAATATTTAAATCATATTTTGCTGTAATTATATCGGCTATTAAAAAACAAATAAAAGGGCCACCATTTTTGTCACCCCGAGCATGGAGAAGGGTATTTGATTATTCGACCCGTGTCTGCAGGATGGACGCATGCGCCAAAAAGTGGCTCGGGTGAGCAGAGTCGATTAATCGATTATGCCCTAGGTGGATGCAATTCAAATTTCCCACCAAACATGTCATGTGACCAACGACCATTTGAACCCAAGCCCACAACTGTCGCAGTCGCCGCCATTAAAGTGGCCTGGTATAACTCGTGGTGAGGGGAACTGTACTCCGACAAAACAGGATCATAAATATATGGAACAGTCTCCCACAAAATGTTATTGATGCCGAGTCAATTAATTCATTCAAGAATAGATTAGAAAAGGCATGGGCTGATGATCCAGGGAAATTTCACCCCTCATTCACCACATGCTACTAATTACTCCTTGTGTTGCTTATTTACTTGCACTCAAGCAAAAATGAGAGACAAATAAGTGTTCACACTTCCTGTCTACCATTCACTGTATCGCTATATCGCTATATCGCTATATCGCTAAATTCTCTCCAAGCTCAACTCTCCCTTCTCTCCACTCACCCAGCTCATTTCACAACAACAGCTGTCACACGCCCAATCTAGGTCACTCTACACCACCAAGTGGAAAAGTTCAGTACTAAGCATGCACCACCCTGTGGCACAAATTAGAACTATTCCGAGTTTGTTTGTTTTCCCGGCAAGGTATATCAGCCGACTTTAACTTTAACGCACCTCTGAACTTTATTCACCCACTCACACCGCTAGATAAGATATTAGGTGGTAGGGCTGAGGGTTCGAGTCCCACCCGTTCATCCCATCCATAATGAGCAGTCGTGAGCAGTTTAGCAGCGGTTCTGGTTATTGTAATATGATCACTGAGCCCTTCCGACAAATAAAAACCACTATAACCTAATGCTGTCTCCGCCTTTGTGAATTGCCTTGAAATTATGAGACTGGACATCTGAACCAAATTGAAATATGATTTTGATATTGCACCAGACCTTATCTCTGCGGGAAAGAAGACAATTCTGGTATGTCGCCTTAGTGTAGGCCTACTAACACAGGAAAACTTACCTTCAACTTCAGATTTGTCAATTCTGGTTGTATTTTTAGGAGGTAAAACTTTAAATGTGTCGAGTTTAATGCAATTCAAAATAGCAGCATTTCCAGCACAATTTGAGCTTAGCTAAACCCCTAAATCTGCATTTCCGCGTGCCTATGAAAATGGCGCTGTTAAAAGTGATGACGTCACAGCGCGACTTCACCCCGGCGGATTTCCAAGTACCTGAAACAAGTCTCTCACCCCGGGAATGTACTGATGGTGAGAAAAGGCCAAGTAAAAAAAAGGTTGGTGATCATCATTTTGAAATAAAAATCTGAGTCGGGCGCCGGTTTTTATTTGTTATTTTTTCCCCTTCACTCTCGACCCTGCTCTCTTCCCTTCCCAGTTCCCTCCCTATCACTCCTCAAATCCCTCGCCATTCCTTTCCCCCACTCACCTGTCCGTTCCCCCCTCTTCACTCCCCTTTCAATTTCTCACTCCATCCAGTCCACTGTATTTCTCACTCCACCCGCCCTCTCGATTTACTAATGTGTTTTGTTAATACAAAATGAAAAAATTATTCAGGGGCGGCCGATTTTTCAGGCAAGGGTGGGGACGATCAGCAATGTTTGTTCTTATTTAGCCTAAGAACAACAAGTGGGTATCGTCACTTTTAACACTTACCTTGTGTGGAGGGAAACGACTCCAGGAATGTTTGCCAGTTGTTTGTCAGAAAGTCTTGAGCGGTCCCTGAGCGAAGGTCCCTGAAGCCAAGGAGACGGAAAGGAATTAATGGGAAAAAAGTTTGTTTTATTTAACGATGCATCTAGAGCACACTGATTTTTATCACCGGCTATTGGACATCAAACATATGGTCATTCTGACATATTTCTTTGGAGGAAACCCACTGCCGCCACATAGGCTACCCTTTCCGATAAGCAGCAAGGGGTCTTTTATATGCACTTTCCCACAGACAGGACAGCACATACCACAGCCTTTGATGAATCAGTTGTGGACCACTGGTTGGAACGGAAAATAGCCCAAACTGTAAATGTGTCCAATGAGCAGGATCAATTGGATGACCCACACCTTCACAGATGGACACGCTACCGCCTGAGCTACGTCCCGTTCCCAAATTAATGGAATTACAGGGATAAGTTACTCGTCTACGTGCAAAAAAAACTTTAACCAGAATTATGCTTGCAGATGAATTTTCTTTTAAACTAAATGTAGTTTATTCATGAAATAATATCTTTAGTCAGGACCAGAGCACTGGTCTTCCAGCCGTACAAACACATGGGTTCGAATCCTGGTCGAGTCAAACTGAAGACTTAGAAAATTGATACTTGGCACTATCTAACCTGGCGGTCGACATTAATAGGATAGGAAAATGACTGGTTCGCACAGTGTCAGGATAATGTGACAGAGTGGGATATCAGGTCAAGCTATGTTTAGAGGTTCGGCGTGAGGGCGGTAGGAGTGGTGGAACGTCAAGGTTAAATTTGTGTTATTTTGTCGGCCATGTTCTTGACAGCCAGGTCAAAGTGACTCCTATTGACAGTGCGCACTCATGGCAATTTTATAATGCTTCGCCACTTGGAGATCAGGCCACCAGCACTATGACCCGATATCTCACTCAGTCACATTATCTAGCCAGTCTTTGCCCTATCCTATTAATGCTGAGAACCAGCTGGCCCATATGCATGATGCGGTGTTAGTGAGCCAAAACTGGTTTTGGCAGGGATTTCTAGGTTATCGGCGAAAACTTAGTACGCAAGGAGCGGTGTTAGTGCAAACACACCGAGTGTAAGCTAACACCACGTCATGCATACGGGGCCTGGGGTAGGAAGCGACACGTATCAATTTTTAAGTCATTGGTTTGACTCAACCGGGAATTGAACTCCCGACCTTGCGCACGGGTGGCCTGCGCTCTACCTCTTAATGGCGGAGATATGGGCTAGGCGTGGGGAAGTTCTCCCTGGTGCGCTTAGTAAATATCGCTGACATTTTCTTTTGTCGGTACATTCATTGATTGAGCGGGGGAGAAATTTCAATCGCGGACAATTGGTCTTCCTCATTCCACTATGCCTTGCCCTATCCCAGTAATGCCGAGCGCCAAGCTAGGCAGCCACAGTTATCAATTTTTAAGTCATCGGTTTGACTCTGCCCGGGTTCGAACCCGAGGTTGCAATCACACAACCTGGGGCCATATGCATGGAGCAGTGTTAGAGGCGTGTGGTGTTATCCATCTAACACTGGGTAGCTAACACCGGTTATCGGCGGCGTCGAGAACTATGTCAAGCCGTATGCATGGGCGCCTAAACGGTGAGTGTTAGCAATATGTGAATTAATTTATTCATTATGGAAATTTCTCTGAGCCTGTTGCTGGCGAGCACCTGCTTGGGCCTAATATATTGCCTTCTCTACCCACCGGGAACCAGCGCGCTTGTTACTGAGGCGACAGCGGCGATTTGTTTACTTTTCATTCGACTAAAAATATTAGGCCCAAATCTATTGAATGCGATCATATTTAACAGAATTACATACACAATAAGTGAAATTTAAGCAAATTAACCCTAAAAACGAAGCGATATTAATGCAGCAGCCGCATTGGCGGCGATATTAATAGTTATATTTTCGAATCGACGAACGTAAAGTAAACAAATCGCCGCATCGACGTTGCGTTCCATACAGGCGGCGGTGGCGGTTTTGTTTACTGTACCTTCATCGATTCGAAAATATAACTCTTAATATCACCGCCAATGCGGCAGTAGCCTTAATAACGCTTCGAATTTAGGGTTAAATTGATCAAATTTCACTTAGTGCGTATGTAATTCTGTTAAATATGATAGCATTGAGTAGATTTGGGTTCCACCCTGACACTAACCTAGCACTAACACCGCTGTAAACCAGGGCCCATATGCTGGGGCCGTATGCATGGAGCGGTGTTAGCGAGCCGAAATGCATTTAGGGCGGGATTTCTGGTTTAGCGCCGAAAAGTTGGTATGCATGGAGCAGTGTTAGGCCAAACACCGGGCGTTTAAACTCGGAAATTCTAACTCTGCTCATAGCAGGTTTACAGCGGTGTTAGTGTTAGGTTAGTGTGACGATGGTGCCCAAATCTAATCAATGCTATCATATTTAACAGAATTAAATATGCAATAAGTGAAATGTTATCAATTTAACCATAAATTCGAAGCAATATTAACGTTGCCGCCGTAATGGCAGCGATATTAATATTTATATTTTCGAATCGACGAACGTAAAGTAAACAAATCGCCGCAGCCGCCGCATCGACGTCGCTTTCCATACTGGCGGCGGCGGCGATTTGTTTACTTTACGTTCGTCGATTCGAAAATATAAATATTACATACGCAATAAGTGAAATTTGATCAAATTAACCCTAAAAACGAACCGTTATTAAGGCTCCTGCCGCATTGGCGGCGTTATTCATATTGTCAAATCGACGAATGTAAAGTAAACAAATCGCCGCCGCTGCCTCAGTAACAAGCGTGCTGGTTCCCGGTGGGTATTAGGCCCAACCAGGTGCTCGCCAGCAACAGGCTCAGAGAAATTTCCATAATGAATAAATTAATTCACGTTTAGCTAACACTCACCGTTTAAGGGCCCATGCATATGGCTTGACATAGTTCTCGACGCCGCCGATAACCGGTGTTAGCTACCCTGTGTTAGAGCGATAACACCACACGCTGCTAACACTGTTCCATGCATATGGGCCTGGCAGGAGTCGGTGATAGCGAGCCAAAACGGTGTTTGGCGCGTATTACCGGTTAGCGCCGAATAAGTTGGATGCAAGGGTCAGTGTTAGGCCAAACACCATAAGCGTAAACGGGGTTACGCTAAACGTACTCGAGAGGTGGTTTAGCGTTGGTTTAGCGTTGATTTGTGTCCGCCATTTGTCGAAGCAAGATGGATCTGTTTGTGTTCCGGTGTTGCGGATTCCGAGGGACACCAGTTTCACAGGGACACTACCATTCAAATGCATTGTTAACGGCCGTGAGCAAATCTTCATACAGTAAAGGTCAAATATCTCCCAAATTACACCATCTAGAAATAAATCGCTTGGTAGACATATAGAAAACATCTTTACCAAAAACATTATATTAAATTTATAAGGTTAGGGTTCTTGAATTCTATTATTTTTGAATAAAACTAACGTTTTACACTGCGCGTACCGTCAAACTCAAGGCATTGTCAATGGCCGTGAGCAGTCTTCATACAGACAAGACAGAAAAAGTGAAATATCTCTAAAATTACACCAGCTACAAACAAATCGCTTGGTACACATATAGAAAACATGTTTATCAAAAACATTATATTAAATTTATAAGGTTAGTGACGATGCTGTTCGAGTTTGACGCGTGTGCAGGAGCGATGTGTCCCTGTGAAACTGGTGTCCCTCGGAATCCGCAACACCGGCGTTATCGGCGGTATGTGCAAAGAAGACAGGCGTGGAACCGGGTTTTCCGTGACAGAAGTAACCCTATAGACAAATTCGACGACGTGGAACTGTTCCAGAAATGTCGATTCCGCCGACATGACATACTTGCTATTACAGACAGTGTGCGCGCTGACATAGAACTGTCAAACCGTAGGGGGGCCCTCACGCCACTCCTGCAAGTGCTGATTGCATTACGTTTCTATGCGAGTGGAAGCTGCCCGATCAAGAAGCGGCTGACAGGACCAAGTATAAAATGTTCATGACTTACGGATTTCCAAACGTTTTCGGATGCATAAACAGAATACGAACACGAATTCGTCAATCGTAAACATTATCATTCCCTCAACGTTCAGGTAAAATTAACCTAGCTTACTTCCATTGTCACATACAGTGTTATTGAGTCAGTAACTGTAGGGGTTATATGCTGTCAGCAACTGTGCCAGTCCGTACCGCCCATACCACAACACTAGAGACTACACTAGAGACTACAACCTTTAGTTCTTACCGAATCCAGTGATTGCTGCAATTCTGTATTATTATGGGTATCTGCCACTCAAAACAATGGTTTATTCCCCTGTGGGATTTCTAAATATAAATAACAAGCACTTCGTACTAATGTTTTATCCTTGTTACTTGCATAGTCTGTTTCACTGATCTATCAGCGATTTAAGCAGGGCTGTGAATGATCAAGTATTTATATGCCTCTGCGGATGCTATTATCTAATTCTGCTTACATTTTTATTAAACAAACTGTGTGCTGTCCTAAACATGTGTTACACTTGTGACACACATGTTACACTGCCATAAGAGATAAGTTAATCATGTAGTCCACCTTGATCTTTCATCTTAGCAACTTATATTTTACATAGATGTATTGATAGCATTTCCAGCTGTTATTATCTTTTGAGAAATATTGCTACATCTAATATTACTATTTTTTGCTCGAGTTGGCCAGTTTTCTGGAGAGTGTCGTAGCTATTTCATCTCATTCATGTGTTTTGTCACTGTAGGTCATCTGCAATGCGGACATGAAGTTTATCAACTGTATTGTGAAGTGGCCTGGGAGTGTACATGACGCAAGAATTCTCCGTGAGTCCGATCTATTCGAGGCCTTCGAAAGTGCGGACGAAAAACCAGTGAAAGGTGTACTCCTAGGGGACAGTGGATACATGCTCAGAGACTGGCTGCTGACCCCCTTCCTAAACCCTATCAGCGCTGAGCAGGAATCGTACAACGTACATCACAAGTCAGCTAGGGCGATTGTAGAAAGATCGATAGGTATCCTCAAACGACGATGGGTCCTGTCTCCGTAGGCTGGGCTTGCAACCTGCAAAGGCCTGCAATGTCATCACGGTTTGCATCATACTTCATAACCGAGCACGAGAACTGAACCTGCCGGACCCCTCCGACTCCGAATCTGAGGGCGATTCTGACAATGAGGATGAACGTGAGCATGTCGAGGGGCAACGCCCACTTAACTACCAGCAGTCCGAGCGAGTGCGAACTGTTGTCGGCAAAGCTGCCCGCCAGAGAGTGGTTGACACTTACTTTTGATTCCCCTTGGCTATCTACAATACATGAATGCTTATTAACACTTTCCGAGTGCATTGCTGTATGGGGGGATGTGTGGTAACAACGCAGCACATAGCGATTTGTATATATATATATTTAATGGGCCCGATACATGTGTCACCCGATACATCTAGTCTGTGTCATGGACTAGGTTGCTTTTGACGGAACATTGCTGTATGGGGGGAGTGATAGGTTTAAATTTCCATTGAAGATGTGTGGTAACAACGCAGCACATAGCGATTTGTATATATATATATTTAATTCTGAAGCAAACTTGGTCACCAGCACACATTTAAAAAATCAAAAGTAAGCCTATAGTTAAATTATTCTGGCCACCTATAAGACCCTAGCTATTGCGCATACAAACTGATACTGCGCTCTACGGACTGGATATATATAAAGACTGTTTGAACTATTCTACCGGTCAAGATTTGGTAGTTGCAAAAGAAATAATAAAACATCAGCACACATTCACAGACTAGTCTTTGATTCATAATATTGTATTACTTTTCTTTGTTACAACACAGATTGTTATGTTACATATGTGTGGGACCCTTGGTGTTGGAAGTAACTAGGGAAAGACTCATTGACAAAACGTTTATATAGTTTTGTGACAAATTTATTTACTGCTACCTTGCGGAGATCTACATAACTAAGGTTAAACTCTACTGCAACTGCAACTTCCCCATCTCCGTCTCAAGTTTCTCAATCTGGAGGAACTCATGGCGATACTGCGCCTCCAGTAGCGCAGTCTTGGCCGTTTCCTTCCGCTGCTGGGCAGCCATCAAAGCAGTGTTAGCGTTGTTGTTCTGTGTGAATCTGCGCAAATACTCCATGAAACAACCATGCTCCTCCGTGTCGCTTGGGAATTCCCTTGGTGTTAGTCGCCTCCCACGACGTCTCGATTGGAGGGGGTTGCGGGACACGGGAGTTGCGGCCAGCAGAGCATCATCTTGTGCGTAGGTGGTGCTGGCTGCCTGACCGGTCACAGCAGAAGCCGCTACTGTGGAGAGCACGATGTTAACACTTATTAGCATAGAACATGTAGTGTAGAATCGTTAGGATAGACACGGCCTGATACATATAATAGCTGCTTACTAGGATCTTGACAATAGTAATATACAAAACTATTATTGGGGGGGGGAGGCTTGCCAAAGTGCGCAAATACGTTTCCACGGGTGTTACAAGGGTTCTTGTGCGAAAATGTACACACACACATTTGTATCTGTTACTGTCTTTTCCCTACATCGAGGTGTTGTCGGGATTTATTTTTAATGAAACGCAAAATGAAATGTAGGCCCTTATTGTTTGGTCACATGTTCGTTTGGTGATTGCCGCGTCTAGATTCTTGTCTATCCATAATTCTTACTACTGTTCACTCCAAACACGCCGAGATATGACTTACCATGTGTCCCCGCAGAAGTACACGCGGGTGGTGTGATAGAGGGCACAAGTCGGGTGACCGTAGAGTTGGGCTGCCTGGTGCTGGCCGGTGTGAGGCTTAGGTACATCCCAGAGTCGGGCTGACTCAGGATCTGAGCGCTGTCGTAGGCTGTTTCCGTGAACGTGGCATCTCCTGGCACCAGGGAATCTCTATCTCTACCGCCACAGGCACTGCAGCGGACCCTGGATCAAAAGTAAGACATTGATTTGACCATAGTTCGCTGTCTTTGGTTTTCGACTGAGCGCGCAGAGGTATTTTGAGTAGCTAGCTTTTTGGTGGCGGAATAGTATTCAACAAGGTTAAGGTACTAGTTACGTTATGTATTGTTTACATAATAGATGCTGCAACGATGGAATGTTACATTTTCCACGGATAGGGAGATCGCAGGCAATAGCCTTGTAAAATCACTTTGTATGACGTGTCGTTATTTACACCCCAACAAACAAACTAAATTAGCAAAACAGAGTGTAACACCAAACAGCATCTAGCAGGTAATGTGTAAGACCAAACAGCATCTAGCAGGTAATCTATGTATGTTTTCCTTGCTGTGGGCTATAATGGGTAATGGACTATGTACTCACTGATGAAGCTGTCCTGGAAAGGTGCTGGAAGAGAGAGGGATAGAGATTTAGGGTGTGACATATAATTTGGGCAGCAGATAATAAACAGTTATAATCTGTAACAGCGACACATATTTCTTGCACTGAAATATCTCGCGCAATTTAGGACTGAAGCTAGATTAATAGATGTTCTAGTGATATTAATAAATAAAGTGACATTTTCAAGACAATTAAGATTCCTGTATTCTCTTTCATACCGCCTCGCGACAAATTTTTTTTCGTTAGCAATTAACTTACCCGTCACTCCCTTGAAAAGGTTTGATTCTAAACCTATGATTTCTTGTATGGTATCCTCGTAGGGCATCGGGGGCTCTGGAGGTCCTCCTCCAGTCTGCTGGGCCCTACGTTGGCGACCGAGGACCTCAGACTTCATCGCCTTCCATTTTTCTTTGATTTCCGCCCGACAACGCCTTGCCACACCACACGCGTTGATCGCCGCTACCACTTTGTCCCAGGCTTTGTTTTTCTCGGAGTGGGTTATTTTGTTATTAAAGGAGGAGAATAGCACCACCCTCCGCAACATTACCTCCTCCAAAAGAACTTGCACCTCGTCATGACCGTAGTTCGATTTCCTTTGCCGCTTCGACACCGACTGAGACTGGGAATCCATGGTAGAGAGTCGTCTTGAGCAGCTTGACGTTAGCACACACGGTCAGAACAAACTCACGCTGTGCCAGATAGCAACAATGTCTCGTGTGGTCGACTGTTTTGAGATAGCGCTTATGTTTCCCGAATGATTGTAGTAATCGTCTTAGTGGTCGTATTTTGAGTTACTCCTAGTGGATGTTGTATTTGTTTAAGCTTCCTTTACCGTGTTAGTCGTGTGTAGTTTTTAACGTAACGCTGAAAGAGAGCTTACGCTGGTCCCGACGGATAACTATAACAGACAGCGCTGCTGCCGGGAATCAGTTACAATCCCGTCAGTGACCTAATTCTGAGTTCGCGGTTAGCTCTTATCAAAGAGTTAGGCGCCTCTACATACCGAGTCGCGTGATTTCCCTATTCGGAAATAGCTAGCCGGTGTCAGGCTGTAACACCAAACGGCGCTATCACCCGCCCCTGCATATGGCCCCAGATATCAGCAGAGTTAGAATTTCCGAGTTTAAACGCTCGGTGTTATGCCTAACAATGCTCCATGCATACCAACTTGTCCGCGCTAAACCAGAAATCCTGCGCTAAACGCGTTTTGCCTCCTAACACTGCTCCATGCATATGGCCCCAGAACGGGAGGCGGACGGTCAACTCATTCGGCCATCGCGCTGGTTCCTGCGTCGATACTCTTTAGAATGAAAAAAATATATATGGCTCAAGATCACGAAAAGAGGCCAATTGGGGGAAGTTGTCGGCGTCGATCATTGCATGTCGGCGTCGATCGTCATAATCATAGTTTAGCATTGACAAAGGTATTGGAAAGTCCTTAAATTTATCCGGAATGTAAAGGTAGAGAAAATACAGCAACCTTATTTGTTTCTAGGATAATTTAATATAAAACAAAGAAATGCACTACACTTTAAGAATTGCGACGCTGACATCTGGTAAAGTTGTCGGCGTCGATCATTGGATGTCGGCATCGATCGTCATAATTCTAGTTTAGCATTGACATGGGTGTTGCAAAGTCCTTAAATTTATCCTGAATGTAAAGGTAGAGAAAATACAACAGCCTTATTTGTTTCTAGGATAAATTAATATAAAACAAAGAAATGCACTACACTTTAAGAATTGCGACACCGACATCTTAAATAAACCACCAATTGGCCCATTTTCGTGAGGCTGACTCATATATAGCTGGCAGAGGAGTTGGTTATCGCACATCACAGCCATATTCGATTAACACGACCTGGTCGACTCGGGTCACCCGAGTTCCTAGGATTTCAAATCGAACACCGCGAGTGGAGTCGACAAAAACAAGTGCTGTGTGCAAAATGAACTGACCCCAGTAACCCACGTCTTGGCTGGGGATGGCTAGGATTAGTAGGAACGATGACATCACATTTTCACTGGTACCGTCCCGTAGGTTTGTTTGTTTGTTGTTGTTTTATGTCCTAGCAACATCTAAGGTCATATCAGGACGGGTACTGACTTGTGACAGTGCGCACTCATGGCGACTTTATAGTGCTGCCCCACTGGGAAATCAGGCCGCCGGCACCATGACTTGATGTCCCACTCAGTCACATGATCCTGACACTGAGCTAACCAGTCCTTGCCCTATCCTATTAATGCTGAGCGCCAGGCTAGGAAGCGACAAGTACCTATTTTAAAGTCATTGGTTTGACTTGACTGGAAACCGAACTCCTGACCTTCCACACGCGAGGCCCACGCTCTACCGATTAGGCCACCGTGCCCGGTCCCGTCCTGTAGGACAACAGCTACCAGTAACAGTCCTAGTACCCTACATGTTTTTTGTTGTAATAACCCAGATTAATTAAATAGAAATATAACAAAACTTTGCAATCATAACATTATTTTTAATCCTATTTTGCTGTTGTTTGTTTGTTGTTGTTTTACGTCCTAGCAACATCTAAGGTCATATCAGGACGGGTACTGACTTATGACAGTGCGCACTCATTGTGACTTTATAGTGCTGTCCCGCTGGGAAACCAGGCTGCTGGCACCATGACCTGGTATCCCACTCAGTCACATTATCCTGACACTGAGCACACCAGTCCTTGCCCTGTCCTAATAATGCCAAGCGCCTGGCTAGGAAGCGACAAGTATCAATTTTTAAGTCATTGGTTTGACTCGACCAAGGTTCGAACCCACGACCCCACGATCTACCAGCACGGGAGATGGACGCTCTAACTCATTTGGCCATCCCGTCTGGTATCCTATTTTGCTGTAGTTATATCGGTTATTAAACAATAAAAACTAAGTTTTGAATTAAGCCACCATTTTTTCCACCCCATGCGTGGAGAGGCATATTCGTTTATTCAACTCGAGTCTGTAGGATGTGCGCATGTGCCAAAAAGTGGCTCGGGTCATCCGAGTTGATTAATCGAATACGCCCCACGTGACACTTGGGTGCTGAGGCGAACTGAGCTCCTCTCCGTGCGCATGTCTGATCAGCGGGATTTAGTTCCTAATTAGTCCGCCGCCGCGCATGGGGTGGTCAATGGCATGCCCCAACATCGCTCGCCTTCGTTTCCATACAGGTGGCGCTACCGGGCCGCGTCCTTGGTTACGGTGGGAATTTGTTGGCCAGGCGCTTGGCATTAAACGATAGGGCAGGGACTGGTTTGGATCAGTGTCAGGATAATGTGACTGAGTTGGATATCGGGTCATAGTGCTGGCATCCTGATCTCCCAGTGGGGCAGCACTATAAAGTCACCATGAGTGTGCACTGTCACAAGTCGGTACCCGTCCTGATAGGACCTTAGATGTTGTTTGTTGTTGTTTTACGTCCTAGCACCATCTAAGGTCATATCAGGACGGGGCTGCCAGGACGTAAAAGTCCAACAACCAACGACCAACCCTCACATGGTTGAATGATCTTGCTCTGCAGGATGAATGTTCGAATCCTCTATGTCTCGCTGCTGGTCTTTGCCTCAGACGGGAATATCTCATGTTTATCCACAAAACTGATCCAGCGGATCAAATGGTACATCCCCAGCCAACATGCCCTGGTGGGCCCTACATGGGTTGTCAATGGGCGAGCTGGGCACAGCCGGTCAGGGGCTCCAGGTGGGCTCTGAAGTGGGCGTGAGATGGGCCCCACATGGGCTAGATTCCCAGCTTAAAAATAAAATAAAATTTGTTCTACGATATAGTGAACATATTTAATAACTGAGATAGGCCCACCTGGGCTAGCCCAGGTGGGGCCCACTTGGAGCCTGTGGCCAAATTTATCTGGGCCCCAGATGGGCTGCCCATGTGGGGCCCACCGAGGGCCCAGCTGGGAATGCTGGCTGATCACGGCATACATCTCATATTTAAATTCATACGTAAATTACATTTGATTTAAGTTGTATAATAGACACTAACTAACATCGAGATCAATGGGTTACGATAATTATTGTTTCATATTACTATTCAAAATGATGCAGCATTGTTCCTTTTTATGTTAAGTTGTCAATAAATGTGGTGTATATACACCGAACGTACTATAAAGTCACAAATTATATTTTCAACGAACTTGACAAATAATTAATGGTAATATTTTGTATACAAAACTGAACTTATTTGTTCATTCATGTGGCTGGTTGGTTGTTGGAGTCTCACGTCCTGGCAACATCTAAGGCCATTTCAGGATGGGTACCGACTTGTGACTGCGCTTTGTTTGTTTGTTGTTTTACGCCCTAGGAACATCTAAGGTCATATCAGGATGGGTACCAACTTGTGACAGTGCACACTCATGGCAACTTTGGTCGTAATGTTCGCATTGCGTTTGATGCGAGGGAAGGAAGAGACCCCCCCCTCTCTCTCCTGCCGCCGCCCGGCTTTCTCACCTTCCCTGTCATCCCTCCCTCAGCTTTCTCCCACCTCGCCCTCTCTCCCTGCCCCGCCGGCTTTCTCACCTCCCCCGTTTTCTCGCCTCCCCGCTCCTTCCCTTATAAGGCCGCCCGCCGGCCTCCTTCAGCCATTCGCCTTCCAGCCGCCCTCCCTGCATGAGCTCCTTTCTTCTCTTTGGCTCTCTCCACCTCGGACCTCTCCACGGCCGACGCACCACCCTCGGGCCGATCTACCACCCTCTACCAATGCAGATGCAGACATCATGCCTGGCAGCGGCAAAGCGAAGGGACGCCGGGGAGCCCGGAGGGCCGCCATAGGCACGCCGGAAGCCGCCTCACCAGCCTCCTCTGCCCCGGGCTCGCCGCCGGCGCCTCGCAACCGCTCCTCGGGCGACTGGGCTGCGGGCGTCGACGCAACCATGGCCGCCACCCTCCAGGCGCTGGAGCGCATCACATCACGCCTCGACGCCCTCGACTGTCCCAGCCCCCACGCCCCCGAGGAGATGACCCCGGCCCCGGCGAGCCGGCGTACGGCCTACTCCTCACCGCCCACCCCGGCGCCTCGGGCGCACGTAGTCGGGGGAGCACTCCCACCACCCCCGCCTCAAGCACCGCTCCCGGGGGCGATCCACCCGCAATACGAGCGGTACACTCGCCACACCGTCCAGCCGCCGGCTCCCGCGCCTCCGGCCTACGACCAGGATGCAGTCGACCACACCCCGGCATCCGCGGCCGATGCCGTGAGGGAGATCCTCGCGTCGGCCGAGGCGCAAGACGCCGGGAGGAGGAAAGGTATTTCCCCCAACTACATTTTCCCCTCCGACCTCGTCGAGAGAGGCCCCGAGCGGAAGCCGGTCAAGCGGCGGGAGGCAACCAAGGATGAGTATAGCCTCGCCCTCTGCACCCTCAAGAGCCACCCAACCTTCCCCGCCCACTCCCTTCCAGGCCTGAACCACCACGCCCTCACAGTTCTCCGCGACAACCTGGTCTACCCGTGGCCTACCGTCTGTCGCTATTCGGAGACCATATTCACCTGGATAGCGGACGGTAGGCTTCCCCACGGGTGGCCCAACCCGGTCGCCCTCAACATGGTGAGAATGGAGTTTCTCACCATGCCCGCCCCCCAAGCCGCCCCGGCAGCCATCCGAGCCGCAGACCCAGCTCGACCCCGGCCCCAGCCTCGGACCCAAGCCGACACCCGGGTCCCCATATAGCAGGGATCTCCACGGGGCCCCCTGCAGCGCATGGAACCGCGAGCTCGCCTCGTGCGACCGGGCCGCATCCGGGGAGGCCCACGGTGAGGCGGGGGCAAGGCAGGGACACAAGTGCGCGTACTGTGCGAACGTGCGGAAGGTCCTCACGATGCACAGTGAGGCCGTCTGCATGGCGAAACGCGCATGTGAGCGCACGACCCCGGCCACCTCGGCGGATTTTTAGTCCGCCGTTCCCCCCCGGCCGGCCCGAGGGCCAAAACCGGCCTACACCCCCTACACCCCAGATTAATGCCGACAACCTCACCACCACCGACCCCGACGCCCACGCCCTGACCGACGGCCACACCTGCCCAGACAACGCCTCCGGCCCCCAGCCGGAGTCCCACCGGACCGTCCGCAGCACCACCGGCTCCCCTGACACGCGCCCGAAGCAGCAACGCCCAGGCACTGACCAACACAGCACCACCAATACAGCCGGAGACCATCACCCCGCCCCTAAGGCTCCCAACGCCTCCCACGACCACTCGACCGACGCCGACCTTCACCTCTCCCCCGGTGACACCCCCTTCCTCAATCCCCCCGACCCCCCCTCCCCTCCCCCACCCCACCCTGCACGACTTCGCTGCCCCCCTCTCCAACCCCCACTGCACCTCCTCGCCCTCCCCCCCGACCCTCCCCCTGCCGCGACCGACAACCTTGACGAGCCGACCGTCGACATCGTCGACCCCCACATCCAGGACACCCTCCCCGCTGCCCCCTCCAGCGGCCCCACCCCCGCCCACTACCACCCCACCATCCTCTCCACCTGGCCCCACACCTCCGGCGAGGCATGGGCCCGGTACTCCACCTTCACCAACACCTACGCCGCCCTCCGGGGAGCGGGCCTCCCCAATTTTTTGGCCGCCCGCATCCCCCTCCCCTCAGGCTTCCACATACCAGCCTGGCGCCCACGCCTCCGGGACTACCCCGACCCCGCCATCCTCAACTTTCTCGAGTTCGGCTTCCCGTCCAAGTACTCTGCCTCAACCCCTCCTCGCCCCACCTTTTCCAACCACCGCGAGCCCCCCGAGAACCTCCCTCACATTCGGGAGTTCATCGACACCGAACTCACCAGGCGCCCTCAGCCCTCCGTCGCCCTACCCTGGCAGGCCCCTTGCCACCAAGTCCGCGGCAAGGCGTCATCGTGGACCTCTACCTCGGAGCAACGTCACTCAGGCATCCCCGGCGCGAGTACTCGGACCCCTCATAGGCTCCCTGTGTCGCAGCGTAGCCACGACTGATCCAGAGGCCAGGGCCTACGTCTGGACGGCCGACATATCTTGCGCCTACCGCCAGCTCCGCGCCGAGCCCCTCTCCTGCCCCCTCTACGGTATCTGCCTCGACGGGCTGACCTACGTCGACCTCGCCCTCCCCTTCGGCTGCCGCTCCTCGGGCGCGGCGTGCATGCGGGTCACCGCAGCGGTGGCCTGGATCCTCCGGCGCGAGGGCTTCCACGCCCTCGTCTATGTCGACGACTTCGTCGGGTGCGAGGGCTCCTACCTGAGGGCGTGTCAGGCCTTCAACGCCTTCCTCGCCCTCACCGCCGCCCTCGGGCTCGACGTGGCGCCCGGAAAGTGCCATCCCCCCGCTGTCCGCCTCACATGGCTCGGGTTCGCCCTCGACAGCGAGGCGATGACCAGCCGGATCGCCCCCGACAAGATCCAGGCCCTCATCACCAACTGCGAGGCCCGCATCGCCCGCCCCGCCCTCGGGAAACACGACCTCCAAAGTATCCTAGGCTGCCTCAACCACGTCAGCAGCTGCGTGCTCCCCGCCCGGAAGTTTATGACCCGGCTCCTCGGGGCGCTGCGCAGCTGCTTCTGAGCCGCCTCACTCACCCTCACTGGCGACGCCCTCCGGGACCTGAGGTGGTTCGCTACCTACGGCCGCACCTCGAATGGCCTCCACCTCCTCCGGGCCCCAGAGACCCGTCGCCTCGTGATCGAGTGCGACTCCTGCCTGACGGGTGGCGGGGCCTACTCAAGCTCTAGGTACTACGCCCGAGGGTACTCATCGGGCTTCCGGGCGCGCTGCCCAGCAATCCACGAGCTGGAGGCGGTAAACCTCGTCGTCGCCCTCCGCTGCCTCCTCCCGGATGACGTCGCGGGGGCGACGGTCGTTGTCAACACAGACAACATGGCCTCTGTCGCCGCCCTCCAGTCTGGCCACGCCCGCGACCCCACCCTCGGGACCTGCGCCAGGGAGCTCTGGCTGATGGCAGCCACGGGCTCCTTCAACCTCCAAGTGATGCACAAGCCCGGGGCCGACCTCGTCCTCGCAGACGCCCTCAGCCGCGCCCACCTCACCGGCCCTTGGGCCGAGGTGGCGTGGGCCGAGGTGGACCGCCTCGGGCTAAAGCACGTATACCCGTCTCATGACGACTTTCCCTTCCATCCCGGCCTTTAGGTTTCTCCTCCACCGAGGTCGCTGACGTCGGCCGCCTACGCCTCGCTGCCCTCGCCCTGGCGACGTGGAAGAACCGTCGCCGGCAAGCCGAGGACTACGTCAGCTACCTCGTCGCCCGAGGCCTGGACCCCCTCGCGCCCTCGGCCTTCGATGTCGCAGCCTACACCGCCTCCTTATTTACCTGCGCCCTCGCCCCGGCCTCGATCAAGAACGCGCTCCTGGGGGCGCGCTCCTGGGTGGAGGCGGCGGGCCTATTTACTCTTTCTTGCTTTCACCGCATTTTGACCTTTGTATATAGCTTGTGATTATTTGTTCCCTGTTGTTCCTGAGGCGTTCAATAAAGCGCCTTTTTTCCACCCCCGCCTTGCTTTCTTCCTTTTCGCGCATCGGTCGTAATGTTCGCATTGCTTTTGATGCGAGGGAAGGAAGAGACCCTCCCCCCCCCTCTCTCCTGCCACCGCCCGGCTTTCTCACCTTCCCTGTCATCCCTCCCTCAGCTTTCTCCCACCTCGCCCTCTCTCCCCGCCCCGCCGGCTTTCTCACCTCCCCCGCTTTCTCGCCTCCCCGCTCCTTCCCTTATAAGGCCGCCCGCCGGCCTCCTTCAGCCATTCGCTTCCAGCTGCCCTCCCTGCACAAGCTCCTTTCTTCTCCACCCGCCCACCCAACTCTCCTCACATGCTAGTGGAGGGCTCATCGGCGCCCCTCACCACGAACAATTAAGGCTCCCCCCGAGCTCATCTAGTCGTAAGCTATACCTTTATCGCTCCTTATGAGCCTATTTACTCTTTCTTGCTTTCACCGCATTTTGACCTTTGTATATATCTTGTGATTATTTGTTCCCTGTTGTTCCTGAGGCGTTCAATAAAGCGCCTTTTTTCCACCCCTGCCTTGCTTTCTTCCTTTTCGCGCATCATAGTGTTGCCCTACTGGGAGAGCAGGCTGTGGACACGTTGAGATCGAGTGTAAGACTGGTTTATTCTCCTCTCCTCACATGCCATATACTAGGATGTCGTCCGCCACGACGCTTACACCTGGCAGATCGCATATTATTATATTCATTTGTTCGATGAAAATATCGCCTGCCTTTTTTATTCTGAAGGGCAGGCGCGTGTAGCGGTATCTGCCCCACGGAGTGTTGAACGTGCAAATGTTAGAACTCTGTTCATCTAAGACTATCTGCCAGTACCCACTGTTGGCATCAAGCACGGTGAAAAACTTGGCCCCGTGGGTTTTGGCAATTACCTCTTCGATTGCTCTAGTCGGATATGCCCCATGCAACACTGCTTTGTTTAGTTTTGTGGGGTCAAGACATACTCGGAGCTTTCCTGGCTTCCTGACAATTGTGATTGAGCTGACCCACGGGGTCGGCTCTTCTTGCTTTGTTATTACCCCATAGGCGATCATTCTATCGATTTCTTTTTTTTACATAATTTTTCTATTGACTCTATTGCATGAGGAATACGGCGAGGAGGGTCAACAACTGATGGAACATTTGGATATATGTGAATTTTAGCATTAACTTTGATTATGCCTAGTCCATTGAAAACATCACCATAGGTATTTACCAGATCATGTGCTTTTGCGTCATCATTGCCTTCTTTGCTGACCGCGTTGCCTCTGTTGAGGAGGTTTAACATCACGTACACCTTTTTTCTGAGCATCGGGCTTCCCGTTGAAGTAACTTGGAATCGCAGTGTACAGTTGTTGATGTTAATGTCGGCTTCTCCTTCCAGGTAGATATGGTTACCAGCGAATGTGATCAAACGACATCGGGACGGCTTCATCATGGTGTTGTGGATTTTGTTAAAAATCGCTTTCGGCAGTATATTCGCTTGTGATCCACTGTCCAGTTTGAAGCAAATGTAAGTTCTGTCAACACATATGTCAGCATACCACAACCCTTCATCATTATCCCTCTCGTCAATTTCCCCGACGAATAGGTCTGCATCTTCCTCCTCCTCCTCATCTGGTCTCCTCGCTTCCTTGGGCTTATTGTGCTCATCCACGTCAAGCTCATTTACAGGTGCCGTTGCCTGTTTGCTCCTACACACTTTTATAAAATGTCTGACTTTATGACACCCGGCACATTCTTTCCCTTTCGCAGGGCACTGATCTTTGTTGTGGTTCTATCCACATAGGGGACACTCGTACCACGGTATGTCCAAGTGCACCCCGCCCCCTCGACTGGCTGTTTGACCTTGTGCTAACCCCGTGCTGACCGGTATGGTGGGCATTGTCCGGCGGTGCCCATACTTGTTTATCGCGTCAACTTGGCTGTCTTTCGTGGTGGCTACTTCACCTATCATGTCCTGGTGTTCGCTCAGGCGACACATCTCTATACATTGCTCAAGCGTCAGCCTAGGTGTTTGTAGGAGTCTATTCCTCAATTCCTTGTC
The DNA here is from genome assembly GCA_030323885.1 of Branchipolynoe longqiensis. Lineage (NCBI taxonomy): Eukaryota > Metazoa > Annelida > Polychaeta > Phyllodocida > Polynoidae > Branchipolynoe > Branchipolynoe longqiensis. Next base: position 1,210,434 of record CM059201.1, read on the forward strand.
CTTTATTCCACAGACTAACGGGTCACACAACAGCGAGAACTCAAGGTCTCCGTACTCACAAAAAGCAATCCGGCTTTGTAGTTCCCTAATGTATACGTCCATACATTCCGTGGTTTGATTCAACGAGTGAAATTTGTATCGCGTAACGGTGAGGTTTTCCTTCCCTTCACAATCTTTCCGAAATAACTGAATTAACGGGCCTATTATTTCCTTGTCGCTGCTTTCAATAGTGGCATTCCTGTACACTTTTTTGTACCTCGGCTCCTGCTATGCGCAAAAAAATCAAACACTGCACCTTTTCCGCTTTCGACGTGACTCCCGTTGCTCCAGAGTATATCTCATACGATCTTAACCACGCTCGCCAGTTCATGGCCAATTGGTTGTCTAAGACTAGTGGTGCTGCCAGTTTAATTCGGGCTAACGCCATGTTTACTGTTTTACATGATTGTATGTCCTGTTCCATATTATCACTAAAGCTATTTTCGCCCGTGTTTAGACTATGTTGCCATTCACCCCTACTACAAGTATGGGGTGAATCTTTTATCTAGTGTCTAGCTAACTGTTATCACTGTCGTTTCAGGTTTGTTTAGCTGCTTGGGCTTAGATAGATAAAAGATCACCCCATACTTGTAGTAGAGGTGAAAAACAACCTTATATAAAAGCTGGCGAAGCATTTTGACATGCTGGGGAAATTAACTGAGCTGATAAATTCTTAATTTACGAAGCAAAATATATTCTTCACATACATCTTCATATTTCCATCCTACTTCTGATTTGAAAAATATAATAAAACATATACTTCAACACACATTAAAAGTGAAATCGACGGCGTTTTCTCGCCGCCATCTTGTCTTTTTGCATTCTTTCCCAGTTCACCAATTCTGTGCTGGTATGAGTAGCCATTTGATACTGGAACCAGGCATTCTACTCTTTTCTTCTTTTTTTTTGTTCAAATTTTTATTCCAGTTGAATAACATCTTTTTTCAGCACCGAGGCACTGGTCTTCCAGACTTAACAATTATAGTGCATATGAACTATTTATGGATGAGACGATGTGATGGTATGAACAATATAGACAGTAGTAGGTTAAAATGAGGCATTACAAATATAGTGCGGATCTTATTTTGCACATGTAGACTGGAGAATAGCCATTTACCTTTAGACTATATCAATGATTTGATCATCATACCTGTGAGGAGACATTAATATAATGGGCATGACTTGCTGATACAGGTAGTCATGGATTTTGGATTATGCAAATAATGGTTGCACGACTCATGTAAATTGTCTTGGGTCAACTATAGCTTTGTCAGTAGTATATGTTTTATTGGTTTAGTCAGGTGTTATAGGCTGGTGGGTATACTTTGGTAGTTGTTATTTCTTTTACTCTTTTTGCCAGGGGGGATTTCAGAGAGGGAGAGGTAAGGGATTGGTTTGGGAGTATGTATTTATTTCAGTTCTCAACGTGTGTGGTCTATCCAGGTAGGTTTATTAATGTATGTCTATGTTGGGTACTCAACCCTAAATCTACCCTTACCCCTAAATAAAACCCAAAGCTTAACCCAAACCCACACTGCCTCACCTTCAAATGTCACACATGCGCATTACTCAAACTTACAGCACGAGTCGTCGTACTCAAAGCCACTCTGTATAATCTTATATAGGCATATCTTAGATAAAAGATTGACCTCATTTAAAAAAAAAATGGGATGGGTTCCACCGCTGATAGTGATGCAGCATCGGCGATGAATCTTTTATCTAGGACTAGGACCTATTTGAGTCATTAGATCCAACATTTGCTTCTGAATCCCGGCCAGCGCGCTGTGTACTGTACATACGTCGCTGTTTTCATATATATATTTAAATAATGGTTTCCTTACCTTGATACTTCATATAAATTATAATTTCTTAGGTGATCCGGTCTGGTCACGCCTAGCTTTGTTTTCACGGCCTTACATGGCCCGTCGTCCGGTGCTTTGCTTCCCGGCGCCCCGTGTTAACCTCCCCGCTGTCCGCCTGGCCCGGTGTGCCGGTGTCATGGTATACAACCCCTGCCTGATTCACAGTTCACCCCGCCGTGAACTTGAAAACGTATGCGCAGAGGTTCCTACCCAGCGGCGCAGCTGCAGAACGTCTACACACTGCCAGTCTCATTAAGTTTATAGAAATGCACAACCCCTCATTTTGGGGAATTCTACTTTATTTTGTTTGATATTTTTTCTTATTTTTCCAGGGGTTGTTCTAGGTGTGTATAATTTCGAGAATAGATAATGCACATTTTACTAGTACGAAGAAAGCACATGTAACACAGTGCAGCAAAAGTCCCAACATGGTTCACTATTATCTATTATCGGTCTGATTTTTAATACGTTTCTGCATAAATGCTCTTGTTTCACGATTTAAATATCTCCAGAGGGGCCATCTTGCAAATCGGGCGCGAATCTGAAAATGTTTTAAGTTCCACCCACCCAGGAATCTGAAAGTTTTTAATTTTCCACCGGAGGAAAGTTAGAAAACGTCTTCACGATTCCCGAGGGGGACTTGGGACAGGCGGGGAAGTTGATACCATGACACCGGTGTGGCCGTCTCAGCTGCCTCAAGGCTGATTTGCCAAATGTCGTTTCTGCGCATGCGCGGATTCGAGTGACGAATGGAGACTGCCACACTATTAAAAAAAATCATAGATCATTTAGATCATAGATGTCACTCAAACTTAGTTAATATTGAAAACCAACCAAACTTAATAATAAAGAAGTGGCTATTCGTACGGGACCATATGAATAGCAGAGCGCTTATTAGTATGGCACTCCTTTATCACATTGTATTCCCGTCTCGTTAGCTATGACATAAAACCAATCTGCAGATTGTGGCCAAATATTTGAGACTGGCTCAGTTTTGACGCATGCGCAGACGACGCTGTTGGATTCTGACGCATGCGCAGAAGCGACATTTGGCAAATCAGCCTTGTGGCAGCTGAGACGGCCACACCAGTGTCATGGTATAAAACCCCGGCCCGATCGCAGCCCCTGCCGTGAAGACAGTTGACTAAGCATTTATTTTTGTAAAATAAATTTAAAAGCTTTCATTGGATCGATTAAAAATATCTTAATGCGCGATTGAAGAGGAAGATCTGAAGTATTTAATGTAACCTAAGAGCAATTTATGCTGAAAGTATTAAAAACAGAGATAATAGTGAAAGTTGGGATATTCTGAGTGTCAGTGCAATCTTCATACAGAAAAAGTGAAATATCTCTAAAGCTACACCACTTAGAAACAAGCTGCTTCGTACACATATAGAAAACATATTCGACGGATAGATTATATTAAATTTATATGGTTAGGGTTGTGCATTTCTATTAATCTTTAATAGACACTGGCAGTGTGTATTCGTTCTGCAGCCGATCTGCGCTTGTTTACAAACTCTGCGCATGCGCAGAAGCCACGGCAGGGGCTGCGATCGGGCCAGGGTTTTATACCACGACACCGGTGTTGCAGTTTCCGCGGCACCCCAGTTTGCCAGGGACACATCCATTCAAATGCATTGTCAACGTCCGTGAGCAAATCTTCATACAGAAAAAGTCAAATATCTCTCAAATTACACCACCTAGAAACAAATCGCTTGGTACACATATGGAAAACATGTTTACCAAAAACATTATATTAAATTTATAAGGTTAGTGCTGATGCCAAGGTGCCAACCACACAGTGAGCACGGCATGGCATGTGTTGACGCTGCCAGGTCGGCGCCAGATTGGCGCCAGATCGGCGCCAGGTCGGCGCCAACTCGCCAACCAAGGGGTCGGTGACCTGGCAGGGCCAGGTCGGTGCCAGCGTGGTGCCAGGGTGGGGCCGGGTAGCCAACCACTTTTTAATGGCGCCGACTGAACTGGTCGCAAGGAGGTTGCAAGTGCAGCAGCTGCAACCTCCTTGTATCCAAAATTTCCGAAATGGTCGCCGGGAGGTCGGCGATCTCACAGCGCCAGTGAGTTAGGAGGGCGTAAGTGAGTCATAAGGAGGATGTATGGACGTCGCGAAATGATCGTAAGGGAACGCAGGCCCCGTGTGACTTGGGTATTAGATACTGGTGCACTTGTTAAACATGTGTTGCCACACAAAAAGGAATAGTGACGCACTGGAATAGAACCTGTAACTGCATAATTATATGGTGTCAGAGTTTTAGTATGCTTGTGAAAAAATAAATTTGCATAGTTGCACTTCAAATATCTAAAAAGTTAGCCATTTCAAATAAAAGTGACTTCACAGTAAGTAAGGTATGTAATAACGATCAACCAAATGTATTTGTCTCAGAAAATATCAGAAACTAAATTTTCTGAGATAAATACATTAGGTTGATCGTTATTTTGTATCTTACTTTAGCTTGAAGTAACTTTTATTTTAAGTGGCTAACTTTTGAGATATTTGAAGTGGAACCATGAAAAATTAATATTGGCAAGCTTGTTAAAACTCTGACCGCATAGGCTTCTGCATCAACAGGTTCTATTCAATTGCCTTGGTACTCCCTTCTGTGTGATGTTTAATAAGTACACCAGTATCTAAGTTAGATTTGTAGAATCAAATTTCGATAATTGTTTTCATTTTGAAAATTTGATATTTTCATCGGACTATGCAGCTATGCAGCTTTAAGGAAGGAACAACAAGTTTTAAAAAACTTGTGAGCATAACGTATAACTATAAACATTTTCTTTAGCATTTTGTGGGATAGATTCAATACATGTAGTACTGCTACTACAGACTGTATGCCCTTGGATTTTGTTTTCCAAAACCTCTTGTTTGTTCAAGCGTTTTTATTCCTCTGAATGACATGTTGTCAGTGGTAATGCACTGACTGGCCTTCCAACCTTAATGACCTGTTTATTGAAAAGAGGCAGGGACGGGATGGCCGAATGAGTTAAGGGGCTGTCACATTAGGGTTTTTTGCGGGAGCGTATGGCGGCGTAGGCATGTTATGTCATATACGTCGCCATACGCTACGCATACACTACGCATATGCCGTCATGTGCCGGCTTACGCCGTTGTATGCTTTCTCCCGTCCGTCCAAATATTGTTGTACATGCTAAAAAAATCTCGACCTACGGGAGCGTATGGTTCATACGCTACTCATACGCTTCTCATACGCCGGCATACGTTCCTCGTACGCTACGGATACGCCGTCGTACGCTAGGGGTATACATACTAAGAACACAGGGATAAATAGAGTGACACAGGGACAGAAAGGGGGAGACGAGTTAGAGGGAGGGAGGGAGGGAGGGGGAGAAGAGATAGAGGGAGGGAGGGAGGGAGGGAGAGAGGGAGGGAGGGAGAGAGAGGAAGAGAGATAGAGAGAGGAAGAGAGATAGAGAGAGAGGGAGGAAGGGAGAGAGAGGGAGGAAGAGAGATAGAGAGAGAGGGAGGAAGAGAGATAGAGAGAGGGAGGAAGAGAGATAGAGAGGGAGGGAGGAAGAGAGATAGAGAGAGGGAGGAAGAGAGATAGAGAGAGAGGGAGGAAGAGAGATAGAGAGAGAGGGAGGATGAGAAATAGAGAGAGGGAGGAAGAGAGATAGAGAGAGGGAGGAAGAGAGAGGGAGGAAGAGAGATAGAGAGAGGGAGGAAGAGAGATAGAGAGAGGGAGGAAGAGAGAGAGAGAGGGAGGAAGAGAGAGAGAGAGAGGGAGGGAGGAAGAGAGAGAGAGGGATGAAGAGAGAGAGAGGGAGGAAGAGCGATAGAGACAGAGAGGGAGGGAGGGAGGGAGGGAGGGGGGAGGGAGGGGAGGGAGAAAGGGGAAGGAGAAAGATAGGGTAGGGACTTGTGTCCTTATATTTATTATAAATATTTTAAATTTTCAGTTGTTATTTATGTTTTTAATTTAATTTTAATTGTACTTTAATGTATGACAATCAAATGATGGCATGCCTTTACTGAACGCGGACACAAAAATTCAAATTGACACTATATTTATTTATTTACACATCTTGACACATATTTACATATATACATAAAAATGTACAAACAATATATATACATACAATATATATACAAATATACATACAAATGTACAAAGATAAATACAAACTGAGACTACATATCTACACATATTTACATTCACTTCTCTCCCTTGCCATTTGAAGTGGCATCAGCTGGCGACTGTGTGGCTGACGAGGGGAATAGGTCCAAGTTGGCCCCCAACATGCCAGAGATCCCCGACAGCCCCGACAAGTTCAATAGTCCGTCTGGGCTGGCCGACTCAGACAAGTTCACTTGGGTGGGGTCAACTTGTGTCGGAGTCGTGACGTCTGCGGCAGCGGATGTCGCCGGCCATGCCGCACCCACAGTGGCCAGACCACCCGCACGCACCACGACTCCGGGAGAGCCCCTCATGTGCCCGGCCATCCCTAGTGTCCGGAGTTGTCCAGGAGTCTGCGGCGGTGACGGCCGTACCACCAGCGGAGCTGCGGCCGCCTCGTGACCCACTGAGGTTGGAGGTAGAGGCTGAGGGGGAAGACTTGGCAGAGGCGGCAGAGGCTGTGGCTGATGATGTATGTGCGGCTGCCCCATATAGCGCTGCACATACTCCTGTGTCTGTGAAGCCCATGGTGATGCCGGTGGTGGCTGGTGAGTCCACTGGTGGGGTTGAGGCTGGTATGCCTCACTTGCAGACACAGGAGCAGGTGCATGAGCAGGTGCAGGAGCAGGTGCAGGTGCAGGAGCAGGAGCAGCCACATGAACCACCGGGGCCATGAATGTTCATTCTTCCTCCTCCTCCAGATGGTGCGACACCATGCGGTTGAGTGCACCACAAATCGCCACAAACGCTCCTCCAGCACCGTGATGATCATGTCCCGCACATAGTTGGCGAATGCCACGTGCTTCGTCACCGTCGGTGGAGGAGGCGGCTGCATCACCTTGAGGATGTCCCCAGACTCGTCGAACCTCTTGTGGATGGCAGCGAGGAGGTTCTCGTCGACTAGGGCAGATCGCTTCCCTCTCCCCTTTCCCCGCTCTCGGAATGTAGCAGGGGGAGTGGGTGGAAGCTCCTCATCCATCGCCACCTCCACATCGGTCGGCACATTATCGTCCAGGCTGACATCGAGCTGTGGAGCCACGACAGGAGCAGCCAACTGCAAGACAAAATAAGTAACATGAACGCAAATCTACATTTCGACAAAAGACACGACAAGTCAACAGTAAATCAAAAATATATAAGCAAAAATAATTAACGTTAAATGCAAACATGGATTTATGATGATTATATCTCGATACATCTATTGTCAATATCTCGATTTAAGAACAACACAACAACGCAACATTAAAGAAATAAATAACATTTAACAAATAAGTAGAATATTTACATAAATACAACAAAAGCATAACATAACAAAATTAGAATACAAGCGGTTTTACGAGAATACTAACGGCCGCACTTGTCAGAACGATAAAAGATTATGTACTTACACTCCTGCAGGGCTCCGGTCAGTGACGGACGATGGACTGCAGGAACCCGAACTTGCGCAGGATCCACTCCTCCCGCTCAGTCAGGTCAACGGCTCCATCCCCGCTTTTTTTCTTGTGGAGCAGGGTGTTGGTGTCCCTGAGCGACTTGAACCACTTCTGGAGATGGACTGTTGTCATCCCCAGAAGTGTCGCCTGCTCCTCCCACATCTTGGCCTTCCTGTCTGAGCGGCAGTAATCCGTCAGCTTCATATTCAACATGATGGGGTTCTCCAGGAGGAAGTCCAGCATCTGATCTTCCTTTTTTTTTTTTTTTATATTGAGGCTGTATTTATTCTGTCCATAGCATGTAAGCCTGGGTACCCAGGCTTGTTTTCAATGCTGGCCAGCTGTAGTGTCGGTGTTGTCTTACCAAACAGTAGCTGCTGATAAGTTATTTGATTGTCTGCATTTCAGTAGCAGATAGATAGTCTGTTGGTACGTTTAGTAGTCTATGTTAGTTTTTTTGGGCCCTCTTGGCATTGTATTTTTGTTCTATTCTTATGACTATGTTAGTTGTTTTCTTAAGGTTCTAGGACCAGACGGGATGGCCGAATGAGTTAGAGCGTCTGTCTCCCGTGCTGGTAGATCGTGGGGTCGTGGGTTCGAGTCCCGGTCGAGTCAAACCAATGACTTTAAAATTGATACTTGTCGCTTCCTAGCCAGGCGCTCGGCATTATTAGGATAGGGCAAGGACTGGTGTGCTCAGTGTCAGGATAATGTGATTGAGTGGGATACCAGGTCATGGTGCCGGCGGCCTGGTTTCCCAGTGGGACAGCACTATAAAGTCGCCATGAGTGCGCACTGTCACAAGTCGGTACCCGTCCTGATATGACCTTAGATGTTGCTAGGACGTAAAACAACAACAAACAAACAATCTTAAGGTTCTATGTTAGTGTTTTGGGGTTTTCTTGGGAAGAGTTTTCCGCTTTTTTCTACTTAATTCTATACTAGCCTATTTTATTTACATGTCCATAGGCTTGTACGTAATAGGTGGTTGAGTTATGTTTGTTTGAAATTGATTTGATTTATATTGTTGTTGGATATGTTATCTGGCTTTTATATTTACGGTTATCCCACTCTGGGCTGTCCAGTTGGTGGGCCGTGACATATCACCTGCCCCCTTGTGGTGCAGTTCAGTTGGGGTTCCCAGTTTTTATTTTGCACAGATATTTTTTGTACGTTTTTAGGTCAGGGATTTGTCTTTCTTTCACCGTTTGCACATTCCATGCCTTGGCGGCCATTTCCAGTGTGCTCCTTTCATCGGCTTTGATCTGGCTTCTGGTCTGTCTTAGTAGTGGTGCCTTGCTTGCTCTGGTGTCCCTTAGTGGTTGGGTTAGACGCTTAATGTCTTGGCTATATCCATATGCTAATGTTTTTAGGTGGATTATCCTTCTGTTTTCTAGTAGCTTTACTTTAGTTCTTTTGTGTAGGTCATAAGTGGGGTGTAGTTTGTCTACTTTCAGGCATATTTTCAAGGCCCTATTTTGTAGTATCTGCAATTTTTTAAGTAGCTCTTTTTTAGCACCCATGTAGATTACATCCCCATAGTCAAAGTAGGGGAGTACCATGCCTTTGAAGATTGATGACCTGCATTGATGGGTATTTTATTGGATTCACACCAGCTGTCCAGTTTTAGCAGGAGGTTGTTCAGTTTGGTTGCTACCTCCTCTACTGTGCTTCCTTCTGCATATATGACAGTGTCATCCACATATAGCTGGAGACATTCTGTCTCCAGCCATTTTTCTAGGTCATTTATGTATAGTATAAATAGCAGTGGTCCCAGGACTGATCCTTGGGGTACACCACAGGTGATAGCTTGTTGGTCTGAGAGTGTACCATTTACTTTAGTTTTTTGCTGCCTGTTGTTTAGGTAGCATTTTATCCAGTTTTTTTATTTGGATTTGATGCCCATGTTGTTTAATTTTCTTATTAATATGCTGTGGTCTACAGTGTCAAAGGCTTTGCTGAAGTCGATGAACGCTGCTCCAACTAATTTCTTTTGGTTCAATGATGCCAGCACATCACTTGTTAGGTTTGCTATTGTTTTTGATGTGGAGTGGAGTTTTCTGAAACCTCCTTGCCTCCTGTTTAGTATATTGTTTTTTTCCAGGTGCGCATTTATGTGCCTGTGGAATATTTTTTCAATTAGCTTGCCTGGTGTTTGCAAGATTGATATTGGTCTGTAGTTCCCCATGTTTTGTTTGTCACCACTTTTGTATATGGGGGTGATGGTTGCCATCTTCCATGCTGTGATGAAGTGTCCCTGCTCAAATGATATGTTGAACAGGTCGACCATGGTATCTGGGATGGCTTGGAGTGCCTCTTTTAGTATTTTTGTGGGGATTCCATCTATTCCACTTGGTTTGTTTTCATCTATGTCATTTATTAGCTGTGTTAGTTCTTTTAGGTCAGTTTTGCAGGTGGGGATTTCATCCTGGATATTTTCTGACTTGTTTTCCCAGATTCTTGTGAATTTCTTTGATAACCTTTGTCCTACCGTGGCAAAGTGTGTATTTAGTTTGTTTGCTGCATCACTATCTGTGTGCGTATTTCCATCCTTATCCTGGAAGCTTATCCGTTCTTCTATCTTATTTTGGGGGAATAGTAAGCTTACATTTTTCCAGAACTTATTTGCATTGCTTCCCCAGTCCTTGACTTGTTTTATTATATATTTCTTTTTTGCTGCCCTTACTGCTTTGAGGGAGTTGTTTCTGGCAGTATTATAGGCCCGTTTATCCTCTGGGTCTTTAGTACGTTTCACTTTGTCATCTAGCCTTCGTTTTGTTGCAATATGCATTAACAGTTCCCTGTCTACCCACGGGTCTTGGTTTCTCTGTATTTTTAGTTTCTTTATGGGACACATCTCATCTAATGATTGTTTTATTTCTGTGACAATGTTATTCCAGTAGATATCAGGGTCATCTCTGTCTGTTGTGAGGTCTATATTTTCATATAGGTGGTTTTGTAGTGTTTCTTTTGAGTAGTTTTTAGGGATCTGCCCATCTTATATATATATTGGCTTGTGCTTTTGAGTTTTTTCCTCGTTACATATATTAGCTCATGGTCACTTATACCCCAGCTTCTAGTGCCCCATTTTGTGGCATGGTTTGAGTTGGTTAGTATTAGGTCAATTGTTGAGCTATTGTTTCCTAGTCTTGTGCTGTCTGTAATAAGTGGCTGTAGCCCTAGGATTTTGATAGTGGTTTGTAGCATTAGTTTATTTTTGTCGTTGCTACTGTAGTTTATGTTGAAGTCCCCTAGCACAAAGATTTCTGCATTTGTTAGTTTTCTCACTGTATTTATACTTTTCTCTAGAGTTTGAAGGAATGTTTCAATATCCCCGGATGGTGGTCTGTAGAGGCTTGCTATGGCTATGTTAGCCTGCTTCTAATTTTTTATTAGGCACAATAGTAGCTCCAGGTGTTCATTTGAGTTGTTTGCTATTTTTAGGGCCTCAGTATCTAGATTTTTTGAGGTTTTGCAGTAGATTGCAACCCTCCACCTTTCTTTGTTAGGTTTGCTATGTTAATTTGCTGTCTATCATTACGTACAAGCCTATATCCTTCTATGTTGAGGGTGTTGTCTTGATGTCTCTCAGTGAACCATGTTTCTGACAGTGTTAAAACATCAAGATTTTCATTTTTTAGGTGCATTTTTATTGTGTCTATTTTATTGGATGCACTCTGGCAGTTTAGGTGGGCAAAGTGCGTGCCCCTTCCCAGCCTGCATTCAATTTCATCTACCATCTTTCTTTACCTTTAGGTTCGGCGTTTATTAGATTTCGCGAGTTTTTAACTTTGTTTAGATTGTTTTATGGGCGTATGGGCTGGTGCATACAGTACATATGCCCTGTTTTGTTATATATAGTTTCATACATAATTAATAAGTTATTTAGCTGTTTTGCTTGCTTGGGTTTACTGTGTCTATTTTATATTTTACTTTATTTTGCTTATTAATTTTGGTTTCTATTCTTTAGCGTTTGTGAGGCTTACCTTGACTTTTTGTAGGATTTCTCCCATTCTATTCTTGTATCCCTGTTTGACTGTTTCCCCTTCACTGGCACTGTCCAGGAACCTACCTGAGCCCCAGTATGGGCACTTTGTGCACTCTCTGAATGCATTGCCTGGAGCATTGATTAATCTTTTCTTTAATTTCTCATTTTGAGTGAATTTCGCACATACGATGTCTTCCAGGACTTTTTCGTTGGTTTTGCACCATTCTGGCGATCTCCATATTTTCTTGGCCATTGCCTGTATCGTGTATGGATTTTCTGCATTGTCTATCAGCCTCATTAGGTCATGTTTGTCATGAAATTTGGCCATGATAGAACAGTAGTATTGTTCGGCTGATGTGTATTTCTTTCCGTCTTTGCCTGTGATCTTGCATGCGTATAGGTTGCTGAAGGGGGAGTTGTGCCCTTGGAAGGATACTCCCCAGGCATGTTCCCTCGTTGCTGCTTTTTCCGAGGTGATTTCTTCTATTTCTATTTTTTCGAACTCGTTGGGCGAGTACATCTTCCCGTTTATCTCGATATTGCACCCTCTCATCTTGACCATTTCTATTTTCTCATTTTTGCTTTTGTTTTCAATGGCCAGTGTGTACATTTGTTGTACTGTCTTTTCACTCAGCATTTCTGCTTCTGTCCTGATTGGCCTGATTGATACTTTGTTATAGTCTTTTTTGGTTTGTAGAGGTTTCTTTTTTTGGAAGAGTTCTTTTCTCTGCGATTCTTTTTCTAGTTGGAGTCTGATGCTCCTTGGCCTATCTAGGTTTTTTTCGTTGCTCTGTGGGGATGCCTCTTCAGGCTTCTGGTTTTGGCTTTTGCCTTCTGTCTGCTCCATGTCTGCCTCACTTTGTTTTAGTGTTTTGTCTTTTTGTTTTTGTTTCTTCCCTAGACGGTACGCTTTAGTCACTACCGTCCATCCAAAGTCGCAGTCCGCTTCGCTCAGCATGTCTGTGATTGTTTTCTCCATGTTTTCGTCCTCTTTTTCAGGGATACGGTGGACGACAACGCTGAGCTTTTTGTTTTCATCTTTCTGTGTTGGTTTTGGTTTTGGGGCAGGGTCGGTGGGCGTTTTGTTTATTTCAGTGGGTGTTTTCCTTGCATCATGGGTGGTTTTGTTGGCATTGGTGTTGTTTTCTTTTGTTTTGAGTTTTTCATACTCTGCTTTGTACCATGAGCACTCTATTTGTAAAGTGCTATATGCCATTTGGAGTGTCTGTAGCCTGCTCTCATATTAATTGTCATCGTCATTGCCATTTGGTTTCATTTTGTTGTTTCCGTTTCCGGTTGCACCTATGTCTTTTCCCGTGTTGTTTTCATCTTCATTTTATTTTTTGTTGTCTCGTGTGAGTTCCTCTTTTACTGTCTGGACTACCAGTTTCACTCTATCATCCTTGCTTAGCTGCTGACTTACGCTTACAGCTGTTTTTGCGACATATTCGGGGTTTTGGTCGTTTCCCGCCATTTTTAAAAATTTGTAATTTAAATTTTTTTTTTTTTTTTTTTTTTAACAGCCGTTTCTGCCTGCTTTAATTTTTCCTCCTTTGTGCATATTTCTAGTGCTTTAAATTTTGGTTAGTGGTATTTTATGAAAAGTTTGTGATACTCATGGTTTGGAGACCTGGTGTGTGCTGGTGAGTGACAGCTGGTGAGTGATAATAGGGGAATCTATCAGTTCACTCAACTCAACAGTGGTTTTGAGTCATTTAGACATTATAAATCACACACAAACACACATCAACAGTAAAGCAAAGTATATGGGTGATAATATGCTATGGTACTTAGCTGTGGGTGCTGGTATGTTCGTTGTTTTATATCTGAGGATACAAATCCTGGCAATCCGTATCCTTGTTTTCGCTGTTTTCGCCGTTTCCAAATCCTGGCAATCCGTATCCTTGTTTTCGCCGTTTTCGCCGTTTCCCGCTGTATCTAACGGTCGACACGTTCCTGTAAGGTTGTTTTGCTTGATTTCCTCCTTTTTGTGGTGTTACCCCATCTGATATGTATCCTAAGGTATCCTGGTATGTTTATGAGTAGACCTTGAAGACCGACAGAGAACAGTCGCTCTTCTTTGCCCTCCGTCTCTTTGCCACGGAGAGGCCACCGGTGCTGGTGGAGGCGTTGGAGGCTATGGAGACGGCGGAGGCGGCGGAGGCGGCGGAGGCAGCGGACGACGCCTGTGAGCTGCCCCGAGAAGCACGAGATGGTGAGCTGGAGTGGGGACGCCAGCATTGCATCATCGACCTCTCCACTTCCATCTCCAGCTCCTCCAGTGGATAGTGGTGTTCTGGAGAGTGGTGTTTTGGAGAGTGGTGTTGTGGAGAGTGGTGTTGTGGAGAGTGGTCTGGAGAGTGGCGAGGTGTAGAGGCAGCTGAGGAGGCTGGTGATGGAGAGCATGGCAAAGTCTGTCTCTTTCTGCCTCTCCCACGACCTAGTCCTCCTCCTGTAGTGACAGCAGCTCTGGAGGCCGGTGTAGTAGTAGTACGTGTAGTAGTAGTAGTAGAAGTAGCAGAAGCAGCAGCAGCAGTGGCGTTCCTCTTAGCAGGCATGGTGGCAGAGTGAGGGGAGACTGTTGCTGCAGGCTATATACACCCAGGAGCCACCCGGCGGCGGACCGTGGAGAGATAACATAGGTCGCGCATACGCTATGCATACGCTTCGCATACGCTCCTCATACGCTCCTCATACGCTCCTAAAATAATCATACGCTCCCCATATGCTCCTCATACGCTCCTCATACGCTCCACATGCCACTCAAAATCATAAAAAGATGTCACAGTACGCTCTCATACGCTCCTTGTACGCTCCTCATAAGTTACGCATAGGCTCAAAAACACCCGAGAGGTCACCAAAGGTCACGATACGTCGTTCCGCGCAGTTTTTCCCCATTTTCGACGTAGGTTTTCAATATGCTCCCACCATACGCCATAATGTGACAGGGCCTTTAGAGCGTCCGTCTCCCGTGTTGGTAGATCGTGGGTTCGAATGCTGGTCGAGTCAACCCAATGACTTAAAAATTGATACTTGTCGCTTCCTAGCCAGATGCCCGGCATTATTAGGATAGGGCAAGGAGCAGTGGAATGAGGAAGACCAGTTGTCTGCGACTGAAATTTCCCCTACTTAATCAACTAATGTACCAACAAACAAAAAAGAACAACAAAAAAGTGCATAAAGATACATTATTTGTTATAATAGCCTTATTAGAAGCCGCACTAGAAGACTATAAAGATAGTGAAATCAATTTTCTTTGTTAATACTAGTCAGTTGTATTTCAAAGCATGAGAAAATGATGACAGACTTGACATTTTGGAAAGCAGGTAGATGAGACTGACTCAAATAACACAACATTAGATATTAAATACCAGACCAGACTGGATGGCCGAATGAGTCAGAGCGTCCGTCTCCCGTGTTGGTAGATCGTGGGTTCGAACCCTGGTCGAGTCAATGACTTAAAAATGAATACTTGTCGCTTCCTAGCCAGGTGCTCGGGATTATTAGGATAGGGCAAAAGAGCAGTGGAATGAGGAAGACCAATCGTCCATGATTGAAATTTCCCCTGCTTAATCAACTAATCTACACGCACAAATAAAAAAAAATAACAACTCTAAAATTTGAGAATTCATGCTATCTCGATAAAAACATATAGATCTACCATAGGAAAGAGTTTGAGATGGAATTCAAACATGTTAGCCAAACCATTGTTCTAAAATAAATATCCAGAGAGTTCGATCGATGTGACTTATTATAGATCTAGATGAAACTTGTGCTGTGCAATTCACATGATCAGAACTTTTTAATTGTGTTATTACTATTTTATTCAAAATTGTATTATGGGATGTATAATTAATTATGTGGATATAAATAGGTGGAGTATCATTTATTATTTATTATTTGCCATTACGTTATTCGCAATATATTATTAGCCAATCGCAGACCTGCCCGAATTTGCCCCGGTTGCCTACACTAGCGCCACCAACCTGCGCTCCCAGTCCCACCGGCAACCATGGCTGGACACCACTGCGCCTCTCCTCACCCCCCCTCCCACCATACACTCACTGTGTCACCGGATTTTTTGTTATATTATATAGCGATATAGCGAATGGTAGACAGGAAGTGTGAACACTTATTTGTCTCTCATTCTTGCTTGAGTGCAAGTAAATAAGCAACACAAGGAGTAATTAGTAGCATGTGGTGAATAAGGGGTCAAATTTCCCTGGATCATCAGCCCATGCTTTTTCTAATCTATTCTTGAATGAATTAATTGACGCCGCATCAATAACATTTTGTGGGAGACTGTTCCATATATTTATGATCCTTTTTGAGAAACTATGTTGCCTTAACTTTGAAATGGCTCTGGGTTTAATAGTTTGAGAGTATGACCCCGACTGCCTTCTCTTTTATTCAAGGTGAAAAATTTGTTCATATCTATTTTATCAAAACCCTTCATAATTTTAAATACTTCAATTATGTCACTTCTTTTCCTTCTGTAGGAAAGGGTAGGAAGTTTCAATTCCCGAAGCCTTTGTTCATAGGGTAGGTCCTTTATAACTGCAACTAATTTTGTTGCACATCTCTGAACCTTTTCGATCTCCAGAATATCTTTCCGAAAAATTGGGCTCCAAATTTGTGGACAGTATTCCAAAATTGGCCTAACAAGATACCTAAATAGAATGAGAAAATTGTTCTTGTTGAGGCGATGGAAAGTTCTTTTAATTATTCCTACTCTCTGGTTAGCATTTGAGATGATAGTCCTCATGTGTTTCTGAAAGGAGAGTTCGGAGTCGAAGGTCACACCCAAGTCCTTTTCATAGTGTTGTTGCAGGACAGCGTTCTTCATATTATAGGCATAATGAGGATTATTTTTCCCGTAATGAATAATTTTGCACTTCTTTTCATTGAAGGGCAATTGCCATTTCTCGGACCATTGTGCAAGTTTCAGAATATCCTCTTGCAAGAGATTCTTATCTCCTACACCTTTTATTGCCTGAAAGGCCTTTGTATCATCCACAAATATTTTTAGGTTTGATGAGACACTGCCTGGCAGGTCATTTATAAATATTATAAATAATATTGGTCCCAGCACACTTCCCTGAGGTATTCCTGAGGTGACATTCTTAAAGGAAGAATTTTTATTACCTACGACTACCCTTTGCTTTCTCTCAGACAGGAAGTCCTGTATCCATTCAGAAATTGATCCGGATATTCCCAGAGCTTTGATTTTGTTTAATAGTGGGGCAAACTATCAAAGGCTTTGGAGAAGTCCAGATAGATGGTGTCCCATGCCAGGCCATGATCCAGCCAGTCAGTCCAAATTTCCATCACTTCTAGTAGTTGTGTCAGGCAAGATTTGCATACAGTGAATCCGTGTTGGTTTGGAGATACCAATCCTAGTTTTTCCAAGTGTTCTATGACACGATCTCGGATTATTCTTTGTAGCATTTTACAGCATAGGGAGGTTAAACTCACGGGTCTATAATTTGATGCCAGGCATTTTGGTCCCTTTTTATGCAGGGGTTTGACAACAGCATCTTTCCATTGTTTGGGTATTTTCCTTTCAAATAGGCTTTTACGGAATAGAGATGTCAAAATAGGTATAATTTGCTCAGAACACTCTTTGATGATTTTTGCATGGATCCCATCTGGCCCAGGTGCCTTGGAGACATTTAGTTTTTCAATTAATTTTTCTACTTTACCGTCTGTTATATCAACGTCACGGATGAATTCTGTGACTCCTGAATCTGGAATATGGGTCACTCTCCTGAAAACTGGTCAGCAATGGATGGGATTCTAAAACATCAATAAAAAAAACATCACACTTATTTTTGTCCTTATACTTTTCATATTCATGTTCAGATCTGATGTAAGACACTGCCAGGTCACTCGTGCAACTTTGGTCTTTTTAGTTATGAAGTGTTTTTGTACCAACAAAAAAACATTTCACAGTCAGCCATTTGTAACATGACATATGGGACATAGTTGGATCCTTACTAAATTCTTGTATTGCATTGATATATCAAGCAAAACAGTTCCCAAATCAAAAGGAAGTATTTATTAACATGTATGCATGCTTAAATTTAAAAAAAAGATTATTCGGTGTCTTCAGAAATAGCATTAGAAATTTCTGTCACAGATGTAACCAGCGGTGTCTGGATGCCACACAAATATTGTACACTAATTATTCAGTGAATAAAGCATGGCTGGGAATTACTTTTTTTTTTATCAATATAAGCACTACATATTTCTGTATATTATGCCATGATTAATATGCTTCTCAGTATGAAATTATTTAATTCTGCTTAGATTTTGATTAAGGAGACCATGTGGTGTCCTAAACATGTGTTACGTCTGAGCGACACATGTTATACTGCCATATGACATAGCTTAATCATGGACTACACCTTTATTTTTTATCTCATCAATTTATATTTTACATAGATGTAAAGGGGAGATTTCCAGCTTTCATTTGCAACCAAAAAATCTTTTTAATTCAAATATTAGATTTTTACTTTCCATGTGACACTTCTGGCCAGTTTTCAGGAGAGTGACCCATATACATATAAAGGCCAGTACGCCTAACAATAAGGAGAGACAAATGTTCGGCTGAGTCCTATTTATTAGGTCTCTTGGAAAAAGGACCTTACACGCTTTTACCTAGAAAAGGACAAATACAGCAGCCATGCGACTATGCCACCTACTGTTGCAGTTCTACTGCGACAGTGTGGTGGCAGGATAGTCAGTGGGCGGGTCCCCGGGTGGACTGCCCGACTGCCTCCAGCTAGTCGCTCCCCGCACTTTGAGAGGTTACCTGCGACCTGGCTGGTCAGAGGGCGGGTCACTTGGCTCTGTGATGCCACGGTGGGCGGAGATACACCAACAAACGTGGAAGCATATGTTTTCTTCTTCTTGTCGATTGGTGCTGCGTTCAACAATACAGTCCAGGGGGAATATGTGGCCTTCCATAGATTCTTCAATAATATCTAGCACTTTTTGTTTCAGAATGTTGATCATAATATTAGATGCACATACGCTATACACTAAACAGTCTAATTCTTTTCTCAGTGAGAAACATTTTTCATAGATAGTTCTAATCTAAGCAACTCGCATACCTGAAATAGTTCACTTTATTCTTCTATAAGTTCTAATGTTTTTGCTTCTAACTCTGCTCTACCGATAAAATCATCCAGATAGCACTAGACTAAGTGCCCCTTGTCTTTTGAGTAAATGAACCACTGCTTTTTTTTGTATGTGTGCATGCTAGTGAGGATGTATGGCACCCAAATGGTAGGAAGATTTTATAGCTTACTTTAATTCCATACAGTGGTTCAGAGAGTAAAAAGGTTTGTTTTATTTAACGACGCCTCTAGAGCACATTGATTTTTATCATCGGCTATTGTACGTAAAATTATGGTCATTCTGACATATTTCTTTGGAGGAAACTCACCGCCGCCACATAGGCTACTCTTTCCGATAAGCAGCAAGGGGTCTTTTATATGCACTTTCCCACAGACAGGACAACACATACCACAACCTTTGATGAACCAGTTGTGAACGGAAAATAGCCCAAACTGCAAATGTTTCAACTAAGCAGGATCGATCGGAAGACCCACACCTTCACAGGTGGACACTCTACCGCCTGAGCTACTTCCCGCTCCCCTAACCCCCCACCCCCGCCCCCCCTGCACACACAACATTTTAGTAACCCGCAACAGAACAACAATTGGAATCTCCCTGTACAGGAACACATTGCTAGTTCTTCAGCACCATTCATTCTTCTTTGGTACATTTTATTTCAACTGTGTGACTCGTGAATTACGATAATATCCATTGATAAGACAACTGGTTCTCCATCGTTAGATTTCAAACAATAACAATGATAATTTAAATAGACACACTATCTACAGAGATAACCTTGGGCGTAATCGATTAATCGACTCTGGTCACCCGAGCCACTTTTTGGCGCATGCGCACATCCTGCAGACTCGGGTCGAATAATCGAATAAGCTTCTCCACGCTCGGGTGACAAAAATGGTCTAGACTTTGGACGGAAAACGGTGGTATGTGAGAGTGTGTGTTAGAGGGACTATCGGGTATTTTTTAGTAGACAGTGGGGCTGCGGTCACATGTGTTGGACGGAAATTCTTCGATAAATTGGACGGTGATAAGGTGTTTTTCGATAATAGCGTGAAGCCTGTCACTGTCACCGGTGCACCACTCAAGCAGTGCGGACAAGCCATACTATCTCTGGAGATCGGGGGGAAAATATTTCATTATGCCCCTACTGTTTCCGATATTTCAGAAGATGGTATTATTAGGTATCGCTTACGTTGTTTAGCTAACGACTAGTTTCAACTAGCTTTGTTAATCAACTCAAGCCGAGCCAAACTAGCTGAGTAATCTATTTGGGGTTCTGAACTGCACACTGTGACTTTGAGAACATCGACTTGAGGTAAAGAAAGTGAAGTAGTTGTCCAAGTACATGGCTGCATGCTTGTGAAATCAAACCATACAGGGATAGCTCTATGCTTACACCATGTACAGTCCATTGCTACACCATTAACTGTTATTAAAAGATCTCATTATATATGTATTTAAATGGACGCCAACACACGAGGGGAGTAATAGGACTTTTTATTGAAGTCCGACTAAACAGGTGAACATAGCCAAGCAATGGGCGCGGGTAAAATGCAATGGAATTAAATCCGATAATGTGAGCTGAACAAGTAATGCAAAGCAATATTCATAATGCGCGCACAGTGAGGTAATAACATGTAATGCAAATTTAAATCAATAAGGAATAATAATAAGAGTTCATAATTGAAGTTCATAATAGTAAAGTCAAAAGTTTGGGTACCGAACCCAGTACCTGCAGGGGGGAAAGGGTGGCCCGCCGGCCCGCCGATGGGCGGCACGCCCTCCCCCCGCGCGCCCAGTGTCCCCCCCCCCCTTTGAAACTGGGGTGGAAGGGAGAGGTCAACTCCGTCCTCCGCCATGATGGACGCGCACAGGCTGGAGGGAGGGCGGAGAGGCTGAGATGGCGCGGAGGATGAGCAGCTCTAGGCGTCTGATTCGGGTGCGCGCGGGCTGCCGAGTGGCGGCAGCTGGGCGGCGCAGATGGGGCGCGGCAGAGGGCTCCCCCCGCCTATCTTAATGGGCGTCACGGTCATTAGCGCACAGTCGCGCTTCGCCGCCGCGGAGCGCCCCGCGCCGCCCCGGCCGACCTCAGGGGCCGCCGCCTCCCCCCGCCTTATCGGGATGACAGGTGGAGCAGCTCGGGCTGTCGCCCGGTGCGCTGCCCCTCTTGTGCGCATTTAAATTCCAGCGGCGAGCCGCTGGAGACATATATATTTATTTATCTAGCTGGCATTTTATTTTCATTCACATATATTATATATGTGATGTATAAAACCTATGCGAGTATAAAGGCGCGTAAGGGAATATTCCCTATTGGCCACCCTGACGTTGTGTACTACTTTATGGGTGACCCCTCTTCATGGTGGGACAGGTGGCGCCTCCACCCCCACCTCCCAATTTCTTTTTATTGGGCAAGGGCATCATATCCCCATAGCCAGAGAATATATCATCTCACCCCCACTTCCTTGTCTTGTCTCCTCATTTGTACTTTTGCAAAGACGTTATGTGTATATAGTGTATATATATAATGTATAAATTCCTCCAGTATGTGTGGCGCGAAGGGGGCCAAGCCCACTAATTACCCCGACAGCTGGGGCGGAGGGGGACCACGAATGCGCGAAAGGAGGAATAGATATGCATACTTGTGTAACAATGATATCTTATTCCCCCTCATATATATGAGTATATATAATGTACATGCATGTATATATATAGTATAGTTATATGAATCTTACCTGGGTACAGATGATGGATAAATGGTGTTTTCCTGAGGTACTACCCTCAGATAGTCGTGGGTCAGGGAAAAGGAAGCACATCAGGGTCCAACAATCTTTTACATACTTTTTAGGATAAAAAATGATTTAACTCTATATGGATACTTATTGTGTTTTCGATTTGGTTCCAGTGAAAATGATAGTCGTGGCAGGGTAGGGTGGGTGGGCCCTGACACACGACTATCCGAGGCTAGTACCTCGGGAAAACACCAGTTATCCATCATCTGTACCCAGGTAAGATTTGTATAACTATACTATTTTACCTCGGTACTATGCCTCTGGCTACTCGTAGCCCAGGGAGAATTTTACGTAATCTCATTTTTTATCCTTTTATGTTGTAACAATATTATGTATATGAGTACATAAATTTAATGTTTTTTCCTCACATGTTTCTAGTTGGTGAGTAGGCGTGTCGCCATGCCACTAGACTTTTCCAGTCATTTGTTGTAATGTTTTGTAAATGATCTAGCCGTCTTCCACCCAGCATTTGATTTAAGTAATGTCTGTAAATCAAATGTAGCTTCTTCCTTATCTATTTCTAGTCCATCTAGTGAAAGTGCCACAATGGGTTGGCGTCTGTCCCGTAATTAGCAATAATCAATCAATCAATAGTTCCATCCTCTAGTCGAGGGTTGGATGCAATGGTTCTCCACTTGTCCCGACGTTGTGCTGTTCTGATAGACTGTGAATAATTCAAGCCTGTCCACTGTGAAATATTTGTAAACCATGATGTTCTTGGTCTCCCTCTCCCTCTGCTGCCATTCACCTTCCCTTCCAACAATGTACGGTATATTCAACTCTGATGAATGATGTGGCCAAAATTAATAAGTTTCTTTGTCTGTATAGTGGCAAACAAGCTTTTCTTATTTTTAATTTTTCTGAGAACTTCTTTGTTGGTGATCTTCTTTGTCCATGATATTTTCATCATCCTTCGATAAGTCCACATCTCAAATGCTGCTAAACGTTTGTACATTTTCTTAGAGATTATCCATGTCTCTGCCCCATACATTAGAGTAGACCACACATAACACTGAAGAATACGCTTCCTTGTTTGTATTAATATCTTACTTGATGTTAACAGTCTATACATTTTGGAGAATGTTGTTCGGGCTATTGTTATCCTTCTTTTAATTTCTTCCTCACATCTCCCATCATTTATAATCTTTTGTCCGAGATATATGAATTCGGATACTTGTTCTATGTTGGTGCCATCTATGGTTATATTGACATTTGGTTTATTTGTCTTTTTACTTATAACCATGGTTTTGGTCTTCCTGGCATTCATCTTAATGTTGAATAGTATTCCAGCTTTATTGATTCTATTCACTATATCTTGTAGGTTTTTCTCACTGTCTGCTAGTATTACACTGTCATCGGCATATCTAAGATTGTTGACGTTCATGCCACCTATTGTCACTCCCTTGCAATCTTCAATGTGTCTGAAAATCATCTCTGTGTACAGGTTAAATAGACATGGTGACAATACACACCCCTGTCGAACTCCTCGTTTAATCATAACTTCATCCGATAGGCCCTGCTCCATTTTTATAAATGCACGTTGTGTCCAGTATAAGTTCACAATTAGTTTAATGTCTTTGCCATTGACACCAATATCTTGTAAACATTTGATTAACAGTTCATGATTGACTCGGTCGAAGGCCTTCTCATAGTCAATAAAGCAGGCATAAACATCCTGGTTCACTTCACAATAACGTTCACAAATCATTCTCATATTGAAAATCCCTTCACGTGTACCTCTTCCAGATATAAACCCACTTTGTACGTTACTGATTTGTTCTTCAATTTTCTGTCTGTTTCTCAGTAAAATTATTTTCAGGATCATCTTCAACATATGACTCATCAGGCTTAGTGTTCTGTACTCAGTACACAATGTTGGTTTTAGCTTCTTTGGGAGTCATACAAATATGGATTCATTCATATTCAATGGTATAAATCCAGTCTCATAGATGTCAGTTACTAGCTTATGAATGATTTGAATCCCCACTTCATCTAGTCCTTTTATCATTTCTGATGTTATCTGGTCACTTCCAGGAGCCTTACCTGCCTTTAAATCATTGATAGCCTTCTCAACCTCTGATACTAATATAATATTCCCATCTTCTTTCTCAATTGTGGGTGGGTTCCCTCTGTCATCATTGTATAGTTCGTTTACATATTCTTCCCATCTGGACTTTATTTCATCTTCTTCAAAGAGCATTTTGCCGTCTTTGTTCTTGATACATTTACTGCTTCTCTGTCTGTATCCTTGACCTGTTATCTCTTTCACTTTCTTGTGCATCTCTCTTGAACGATGTTGAGACTCAAGTTGTTCCACTACCTCACACTTCTTATTCCACCATTCATCTTTAGCTTTTTTGCATTCATCTTCTATTTCATTCTTCAGGTGTTTGTATTTAGGTGGATCAGTGGTTTTCACTTTCTTCCTTTCTGCCATCTTTTCTAGTATGGTTTGCGTCATCCATGATTGCTTTGTCTCTTGTTTTTTATTTGGTAACACCTCCTCTGCTGACTTGACCATGCTTTCTCTGAGAGCTTCCCATTCCATTTCAATGTTGTTATACTCTCTCTGAGGAGTTTCTTCATTCATCAGTACACTGAATTTGTTATGAACAGAGACATTATACTTAGTTCTGTATTTTGCATCTTTTAACATGTTCATATCCATTTGAATGTTGTTTTTAATTTTGTTCTGCTGTTTCAATTTCACTACCATACTGATTACTACTGGATTATGATCCGAACATATGTTAGCACCTGGATATGTCCTTGCCTGTTTGATACAATTTCGATATCGTTGGTTGACAAGAATGTAATCGATCTGGTTCAGACATACATCACCAGGGCTCTTCCATGTATATAGTCTTCTCTTTGGATTTTTACACACACAAAAATCTGACTGGTGCTCGGATTACATCCCTGTCGCACACTAACCCACGAGTACATGTAAATGGAGGGAATCGGTGGGCATGCGTCGCGTCACCGCACCGTCCGTCCTACCCTAGGCCGTCTTTTCTCCCTTATCTACCAACCACCTCCTTGGTTTTAACACCTAACAACAACAAAAAACAACAAAAAAACCTGACTGGTGCCTGGATCACGTCCCTGTTGCACACTAACCCACGAGTACATGTAATTGGAGGGAATCGGTGGGCACGCATCGCGTCACCGCACCGTCCGTCCTACCCTAGGTCGTCTTTTCTCCCTTATCTAACAACCACCTCCCTGGTTTCCACCCTTTCTGACTGGTGCTCGGACCCCGTCCCTGCCGCACACTAACCTACGAGTACTTGTACATGGAGCGAGGCGGTGGACACACAGCGCGCCACACCGCTTGAGCTGCTCTCTCATCACTCGGTGGAGGACGGGAGGCCATGAGACATTCAAGGCTGGTAGATCCAGCCTTGGCGGCACCCATTGTATGTTCACGGTCTCATGTTTCACTGTCAATGTTCGCAGAAGCCAACCTCTGCCCTCCACCAAGCACGCCTCCGGCACCTGCAGCAATGTCGGGCCGGTGACCCTCTGGTCGTTTTGCGGCATTCCCGTACAACGAACCGTCACGTCGACATACGGCCCGTGGGGAGCAACGCACACGTCACCCATGCCCTCCACAGGTGCCACTACGGTGGCAGACACAGTCTTTTGGATCTTTGTGATCCGCAGCTTGCAGTCCTCCGGTTTCGTCCCCGTCATGAGCGCCACTTCGCAGGTCTGGTAGGTCATCTCCATGGCGGGATAGCACACCATGGGCCGACTGCCCATGCAAGCTTCTGGATAGAAGCTCGCTTTCCGTCCTGTGCTCACCGCGATCCTGGCCTTCCCTACCACGGTCCTTAAGTGTTCGTTGTCTAGCAGCACTGGTAAGTATGTCAAGTGGTATGCCGAATACTTCTCCGGGCCAACCATCTGCAGTCCCATGCGCTAATTGCAGCTGGATATTTCGTGTTCTATTCATCATGGAAATCATGTGCAAATGGTTATGCCTCAGGGCCTGCGTCTGTAGTCTGTGGGCAGCAATAGCCAGTTGCACCCTTTTCAGTTGTGCTTGGCTTACCATACCGAACAGCCACGACGCTGCCTCCCCTATCGCATTAACCAGTCCCCGCTTAGGCCGTTTAGTTACCAACTGTAGGAAATCTACAGGGTCATGTTTTACTCTGGCCTGCAGGATTCCGAGCTTCATGTTCCAATGATGAATATTCACAGACCATCGGTTCGCAGTCAGCTTCCCCATATAGCCCCGTACTTGTGAGACCCATTGATCCACCGGTGGCCGGCTAGGTGGCGTGATCAGCACCACCAGCTGCCACACAGCAGACACCGTCCTCACTTCTCCTTGGCTTCGTACTAAGACGCCATCATCTTTAAATAGGTCGGTGCTGTTGCCCAAAGGCAGGCAGCACCAGATGACGCCCACGTGCCAGTACAGAGACCACATGGTCGGAACGACTGAGGTATATATTTGCAGTCCTTGGGGTGATATCCCTCGAGGAGATCGTGTCCCGCAGCACTATATTAACAGTGAAACCGGACAGATCCAGATATCAGTCCTGACCGCTATACCCAACGAACCCGATGGTATATATCGAACACCCCCACACTGCCGCAATCAACTGGACAACTCCTGAATGCAATCTCGTTGCACCCCGGAGGTTCCCGAAGCTCAAAGAAAAAAAACAAACTTTTTAGTCTTAAAAACACGCCTTGGTCTTCCGGACAAGCGCCTCTCACTGCTTCTTTACCAATATTGTTAAAAATAATCTCACTCGGCACTGACGGTCGGCGGTGCTCTCCCGCACCGCTCACGGGTTCAAGTCCGACGTGAATCTTCTCCAACTTCAATATTGTTCAAAAATACTCTCTGTTGCTGCTGCCAGACGATGGTTAACGGTTCGATCCCGGCGCGTCAATTCGTGCCACACCGGGCGATGTCCGCTCACCGTCCGTCCCTGTGCTTCGATCCTTGCTACACCGGCGTCGCTCGGTCCACTTCCTTATCGCACACTCACCGTCTCCATACTTTTATCTGTGCTACACCGGCGTTGCTCGGTCCACGATTTATCGCACACTCACCATCTCAGTACTTTTATCTGTGCTACACCGGCGTCGCTCGGTCCACTTCCTTATCGCACACTCACCGTCTCCGTACTTTTATCTGTGCTACACCGGCGTCGCTCGGTCCACGATTTATCGCACACCCGTCGTCTTGTTGCTTCTCTCCGCGCTACACCGGGTGCTGTATATCAAGTATATACATGCACACGCCTCACCGCCCTTGAGGTCAGCCACTTATCTCCCTTACCACTCCCAGTCCTGATATGACCTTAGATGTTGCTAGGACGTAAAACAACAACAAACAAACAACAAACAAACCCTTACCACTCACCACCCCCCTGCTACTATACTGGTCACCGTTGCTGTACTAATTCACTGTCTTTAGCAGCATTTACACCAATGTCTGTGGTTTTGACCTATTAGCGGGTGAGAGTGGAGAGAATCCTTCCCACTTAGCACTGACCTCCACACAATGTTCATGTAAATGTATTATATCAGCACCGAATGTCTGTGGAAATTATGCCCTCCAGTGGCAATTATCAATAAAGTTTCCCAATTTCCTCTGGCTAACTTGGAGGCTCCCCGATGTCGGCGCTGTGTCCTCCTTATGGCCTGTAGGGTGTGTTATGGGGTTTCAAGTTCTAGCCACACCTCAGGTCGGAAACCAACGGAACTTTTAACTTCCGACCAGTGCCAGACAGAAACCACCCAATGTTCGTGTACCTTTCTCCGTTGAGGTGGGTTGGGGTTTTTCGTCCTAGGCACCCCACAGGCACCGGGCGACCTGTATACGGTAAAACACACAACTCCGTCGCCCACACGTCCTAATGGGAGGGAAAATTACACAATGTTCGTGCTGTGTCTTACCGTCACTACCAGGTCGTCGGACTACGGTGGTTGCTCGTCCTAGCAACACTTCAGGTTCAACAACAAAAATTATTTCAACTATTTTTTGGCCAGTGTCGGGACAGGGGACCACACAATGTCCGTGTGCAACGCTCATACAATGTTTATGTAGTGTTGTGGCCAACACAATGTTCATGTAAATGTCTGTCACACCCACATGTGTGTGTAAACGCTCACCTGGTGTTGTGAAATCACACAGTGTCTGTGAATGCTGGGCTGTGCACACGGTCTATGGCACCCTCCTCTGCTCGTTATAATGCACCTATGGATACAACGACACACTGCCAAAGCAACCACAAATCTCAAAGTTCCAAGATTACGTGTTGCTGATAATAAAAAAAAATCTTATACATCCACATATATTTATATGATTGCTCCACCATACCTCCAGACTACTGCTCGGTCCTCCAACCTCCACAGAACACCTCCACACACGCTATACAGGCGCGCTTCGCGATGTGCTGCTCCTGTGGATCCGGGATAGCCTCAATCAGTCTGATTTTCTCACGGGTGTGAGAACGCAGCACACAGGTGTTGTAACACTCTGGGCTGGGTGTGGGAGGTGGGGGGCGCTTGACTGCACCGGTGACCGTCAGCCTATGTCCCAACTCATGTGTCGTGTCAGGCGAACTCGTCAGGCGTGTCCCGTCAGGCGCGGTCAGCATCTGTGTCGCGTCAGGCGAGCCGGGCTGCGAGGTCCCGGGGAGGTGTGGGGGTGTCGGGTGGGCGGAGCTTCCTTTCATCTCCTGCCTTACTTCACGCCACGCCGCTCTCACCTCCTCCGCCGTCTCGCCGGTGACGTCATTGCCCCTCCCGCCGGGGGAGGGCGCGTGGGTCGGGGGTGGGGTGGGCGGAGCCTCATCCAAGGCCCCGCCCTCCCTCTTGCACCCGCGTCGTGGGTTGACCTCCATCACCGGATTGCGTTCCGGTTGGCTGTTCACCATGGGAGGGCATGCCGGGTTCATTGTCGTACCCGGGCCGGGTTCGTTCCACTTCACCACCTGTTCAGGGAACCGGGGGACAGAACAAGGGAAAGACACGCCAGCACCACCACTCAACCCTTCATCACTCGGATCTGCATGCACACACTTATTTTCTTTCCCATGCACACACTCAGCATTTTTATCACCCCTGGCATCCTGCACGCATGTACCATCATTTTTACCATCCCTGACTTCATGCACGCATGTACCACCTGCGGTCTCACCCTGCACATACCTTTTACCACTCTTAATTACCCCAATGTCAGTGGATGCACGCCTTTTTTTGTGGACCCTGTCTTGCATGTCTTGTCCCTCGCCATGCACTTCCTGGCCTCTAGCATGCATCGCCCGTACCATGTTGCCAGGCCGTTTACAGCCCATAATTGGAGAACCCTCAATTACCTCTGCTGGCCTTGACTCCACACGCCATCCCCCACGTGTCTGCATCGCATGAGTGCTCGGTACCCGTGCCCTCTCACACTCACTGTCCATGACCCTTGGTTCTGGTAATCGTCCTTGAAATTGCCCCAATGGCAATTGACAATCCCTCTTCCCACCTGTCTGGTCATGGCCAGTGTTGTGTGTCTTGTGCACTTTCTTTCTCTGTGCACGGGTTAGTCTAGAGTTTATCAAGTCCCATTCCATTTCCCCATCTGCCAACTTTACTTGGTCTCTATTCACTACCCTTTTTCTACTTTCTGGGCCCACTACAGTAACCACTGCTCCCCTCACATTAGTCACTATGAACCCAGGGTCAAACTGCCTATCCAATGGGCCCGGTTCATTAACTAATAATAACACTGCATCCCCCACTTTCAACTGCACTGCATTCGCCCTGTTTACTGCCCTGGCTGTATTATATTGTCTACTAATGGCTCTGTTTCTGACTGCTTCTTGAAGTGAGTCTGCCAGCTCATCAATGCGCCTTGCTGCATTAGATGAAACCTCTCCAGTTTGTCTGTATAACAACTGGGACTGGGGTTTGTTGGGATGTCTGCCAAACTGTAAATAGAAAGGTGAGAACCCTGTGGGTCTCAGAGGTGTGCATCTATATGCTAATAGTGCATCCCCCAGATATTCCTCCCACTCAGAAGCCCTAGCATTAACCAATTTGGCTAACATGCTTTTCAATGTTCTGTGGAAACGTTCCACCATGCCATTTGATTGGGGATGGTATGGGGTGGTGTGTCTTACTTCCACACCCAATTCCTCTAAATATCCCACAATAAGTTTGTTCTTAAATTCCAGCCCATTATCACTCAGAAATACTTCTGGTGCTGAATATCTTGGTATGTACTCCCTTACCAAATAATCATAGATGCCTTGTGCTGATTTGTTGGGGAGGGGTTTTACTTCTACCCAGCCTGTGCAGTGGTCTATTATGGATAACAGATATGCATTGCCTTCCTTACTTTCTGGGAATGGCCCTGCCAGATCTGCTGCTATCAGCAGTCCTGGAGCTACTGGGAGTGGCATTTCAGTGGGCAGTGGATACTCCCTTTTGACCCGGTTTAGTGAGCATGGTGGGCACTTGGATATAAATCTTGCCACATCAAATCTCATTCCTGGCCACCTGAAATGCTCTTGCACCCTTTGTAGTGTCTTCTGCATAGCCATATGTCCCACATCTTTATGAGCCCTCTCTATTACTTGCTCCCTGTACTCTACTGGCAACATTAACCGGGGATAGACCTTTCCCCCTGCTGGTGGAATTAGTGAATAAACCAACCCATCCATTAGGATATACTCATCCTGCTCTTTCCCGGCTAGCTCTGCCTGTGCAGTGTCTGCCTGCCCCCTGCCAATGGCCTCTCTGTCTAATTTATAATAATCAAAAGGGCTCTCTTCCTCTAGACCTGCCATTTCCACCACTGACATCTGTTCTGGTTCCTCGGCCATGGCAACCGGTCTCAGCCTAGATAGCATGTCTGCCCACACATTAGATGCACCTGCAAAGTACTGGATTGGAGCTGAATATTCAGCTAGCAATACCGCCCACCGCTGCAGGCGGCTGTTTCGCATTTCTTTCTGAAACAGACATTTTAGGGGCTTGTGATCAGTATAGATCACAAACTCAGCACCATACAGATACGGTCTCAACTTTATGAGTGCAAAAATCATGGCATACGCCTCTTTCTCAAAAGTTGGATAGTTTAACTGGGCGGCATTTAACCTACCACTAATCAGGTGCACCGGTCTTTCTACCCCATTTTCATCTTCTTGTACTAGGATGGCACCTATGCTGTAGTCTGATGCATCCGTATACAGTTTGTAGGGTTTGGTGGGGTCTGGGAACTTGAGTATGACACAGTCCAAAAGAAGCTGCTTTAATTCTTTCCAAGCCCTTTTGCATTCAGGTCCCCATTCAAATGCTACTGCCTTTTTAGTCAGATTAGTCAGTGGTGCCACTACATCTGCATAGTTCACCATTAGCTGTCGATAGTAGTTGGCAGATCCCAACACTCGACGTACTCCCTTTTTATCTGTGGGGGGGGGGGCCATATCCCGGATTGCAGAAACTTTATCCGGATCTGCTTTCAGACCCTCAGCACATACCACAAAACCCAACAATTTGACCTCTCTCAGGCCAAATGAGCATTTGGATTCTTTAATGACTAGGCCAGCCTCCCCCAGGGTGGCCAAGACCTCAGCCACATGATTTTGGTGCTGGTTCTCATTATGGGAATAGATGACTATGTCATCCAGGTAGATCAAGCATGACTTCCCCAGATATTTGGCTAATACTGAGTTCATCATGCGTTGGAAGACTGCAGGTGCATTAGTCAGCCCAAACTGCATTCTTTTAAACTGGAACAACCCCCTGTGGGTGCTGATGGCAGTCTTTTCCCTGCTGTCTGGATGCATTTTCACCTGCCAATAGCCTGATTTTAGGTCTATTGTGGTGAAGACTTTTGCACCTGTGAGTTGATCAAAGATGTCTTGGATCCGGAGTAGTGGGTAGGCATCTTTATGAGTTACCTCATTCAAACGCCTATAATCCCCACATAACCATCCTCTTTGGGCACCACTGTGACAGGACTTGCCCAGGCACTTCGACTTGGCTCTATTATATCCTCCCTTAACATCTTCTCTAACTCTTCCTCTACCAATTTCATCTTGGAGAGTGGAATCCGGTAGGGTCTCTGATTAATTGGGCGGGCATCCCCTGTATCAATTTTCATTTCCACCACATCTGCAGTATTCAGGGCAGCCCCCTGGATGGGGAACACTGTGGGAAATTTCTTCCTCCAGTATTCCACCTCCGAGACTATCCCCGACACACTGGCACATGCAGCTTCTGTGCCCACCCACCTGTGCTCTTCCCCATTTAGGATAATGCTCATATCCGTGTAGGATAGCACAGCATCACACTGCTGCATGACATCCGTCCCAATCAGGATATCATGCTGCAACTCACCCACTACACAAAACTCACACTCTACTCCCACCATGATCACTCTACCCACCCCCTTTGTAGGAATTAAGTGTCCTGAGAGCGATCTGAGCCTCAAGCCCTGTTGGAGCCCCCCTCTGGCATATCCCCTTGCTTTTAGTGCATTATATACCTTGCTCTTTATCATACTTCTGCTGGCACCAGTATCAACCAAACTTGCATATGAGACTCCACTAAAGTCCACCTGGATGCATGGTCTTCGATCTGATGCCTGCCCTAGTTTCCCGACTGCATAGGCCTATACTGTCTTTGATCTGCCCTTGGGGGAACCCTTGTCCTTACTTGTCTGCACTTCGTTTCATGGCTATCTATATAATGATAGTGATATGTTTGTGCACAGTACCTACACCTCATCATCTCCCTTTCTTCTATCCGTGGAGCTACTCTCGATCCTCGCCCCATTACTTGACGTGGCACCCTCCTTCTTTCTTCCCTCATATTATTACCATTCCCTGGTGCTGTTTGTACCACCACAGTAGAGGGCGGTGCTGGTGCCATGGCCACCTGAGCAGCCTGTACTGGCCGCTCAGTGCGTTCTGCTACTAGCTTCCGGAGGCTTTTGATCTCCCCCTGGAGCATTTTAAATGCTGCCCTATCTGCCCCAGCATCTGCCCTGGTGTGAGTCTCCATGGCTCCTACCTCCATGGGTTCCTCCATTCTATGGGCCCCAGTCATCCTTCCCCCTGGACCGGCCAGTCCTTCTTCGTTCTCCCTGGCTACTGACATGGCTGTTTCCAGACTCACTGCCCTGGCCAGGCGTACAATCAGCCTGACCACTGGTTCAATCAATGAATCTTCAAACTTTTTAATCACCATGCCCTGAACTGCCCCCAGCCTGAGTAGCCCTTTCTCTGGCCATGCCCTCTGCACTGCTGTACTGCATCGCATACAGTATGCCGACATTAGCTCCCCTTTCTCCTGCTTGAGTGAAAATACTATGTCTATCAGTGCAGTGGCTTCCCTGGCTGTTAAGAACAGCCCAACCAGACGTTCCCGGACCGCCTCCCAGGAGCTTTGTGCATCATCCTCATAAACTGAGTAGATCACTTCATGTAGATTGCCCTTGGAATGACTAAGTGCAAATTTCACTACATCTGCTCCCTTTGCCTCTGACACTCTACCTGCCCTGCCTACCTGCTCTACCCATGTCCTCAGGGCCCCCAGATCCGACCCATCTACTGTGGCTATCTGTCGCCCTTGGTCCTTTAGATCCCATACCGCTCTCTCCTCTACTTTCACTAGATCCCTACTTAATGCCAGGTGCTCCTGTCTGACTGCTCTCTCTACAACCCTGGCCTGCTCCTGGCTAGGTCCAGCCCCCTGCTCTCTGTTTTCCCTAAGCACCCTGGCCTGGGCTTCCAACTGCCCTGCTGCATATTTTGTTAAATATACCAGCCTGTCTGCATCTGTGGGTATCTCCCCTGAGTTCACCCCAAGTGTAAACCAGTCAGCAAACCCCCTAGTCAACTCAGCTTCTGCCATTGTGGTATCTTATTCTATCTGTTGATATATATTCAAAATATAATAATATCAACCACCTATATCAACCATAAAACACACCAATGTACAGTCATACACTCCCCTTACTTTTCAATGTATATTAAAACAACTATATACCGACGTACCGACGTACCGTCGTACCGACGTACATTGATATCTATATATCAAAACAACTCCACTCCATTCAACCACCCGACAGATTATAAAACACCCGACAGATTTTAAAACACCCGATGCCTACTGGGTTCGCCTCAGGTCACAGGCATCTGGACACACCCCCTACTTACTCCCCTACACACACACAGACCCCTGCCGGCCTGCTGGACACGGTGGGTGAGTGCCTGCTATACGTGTATTATAATACCATTATAATAATATAAATAACGGAGCCCACATGCAGGTTGTATTGTATTTATTATTGTCCGCATTCGTTACTGTTAATGTGAGTCGCGCGGCAACCTCCCTCGGCCTGCGCGCCTATGGGGCGCCACCTGTACTGCGCCATATTGGATTCACTTTCCACTGAATTTCAATTGAAGCAGACGTGGGTGTCGAGAGCCAGTCATGTATTGTGATTTGTGTGGTGCGTCGCACAAGACAGACAAATGCAAGAAAAAGGACGGAAAGGAAAGAAGATGAGTTCGACTAGAACTACGCGCGCTTCAACTCGACAAACAGGTGACAGTTTGAAAGACTCCAGAGAGAGTTCACCTGAATTATTAGTGAGAATGTCGTCACTAACACTAGAAGAGCAGGAGACTTCACTCTTGAAGGAGATAAAAGATATGGAGTTGGAGGAGCGAGTGTTAGGGTTGCAAGAAAGACAAACAACCATGAGAAGACGGGTGGAACGGCAGCAGGCAGGCGAGGACGGCACGGAAAAGAAAACGATGGGTTCGGCGGAGAAGTCGACAGAGTGGGAGGCGGCAGCCATGACGGACGAATGGCCGCCGGCACCGGCTGCCGGTGCAGGTGCCGGGGCGGCCATAATGGTGAAGGACGAACACTCAAGCTACGGTGTGTCGAAGCCTCGACACAGGTCGCGGACAAGACGGAGACGGCGGACGCCTTCGGATTCGAGAAGCAGGAGTAGCAGCAGTACTCGACGACTTCGAAGTAAGTGGAGTATCAGAAGATTTGCGGCATTAGGAAAAGAAGTAAGAAGATTAAATTGCTATGAACTGCTTACAGCCTCTATTAGGTGGTGTCTAGATATACAATGCTTAACTACTAAAGACTATCGTGCCTTTCTCGAACACATATCGTTTATGGCGTCTAGAGCGCGACAAAATGACTTTGTAGACTCGACACATGTCGAGTATGACAAAGACGTACGTAAATTAGCAGAAGTAGAGGGGTTTGCTGCATTCGGGAGCAGTAATACAGGTTTGTGCATGTATCATTATGGCATGCATAACATGCGGTCGAAAAAGCAGTCGAGTAGTGTTCGTAAGACAGCAGCTTACACAAAAGAAGGTAAGTCTGGATGTTTCAAATGGAACAAAGATGGTGGCTGCAGTAGGAGTGAGGACAATTGTAATTATGGACATTGGTGCATGAAATGCGGCAGTAAAAGCCATAAAAAGATTAATTGTACTAAGGACTGACGAGTTAGGTCACGTGTTCACCAGGCTAGTATGCAGGTGAATAATTCTGTAGTGGAAAAATTTTGGCTAGAAGTTGAAATGGAAAAGAAATTGTCGATACCATGTATAAGCGATAATGTTATAGAACACATTGATAATGTTATACACTTGGAGCAGCATAGTGCTAATAGTGATTTACATGATAAACATGAAGTTAATCAGTCGTGGCCAATTACTAAGAATGTTACATGTGCATTGTCCGCGAACGAAGTGGGCGTACCTGACATAGGTCAGAATAATTTGATTGTGCAAGTAGCTAATTGTACTCAAGTAGAGCCTATAGGTGTTAGCCAAGTTAACAGTAGTACCCCTGGTGCCATAATAAATAAAGTTGCATGTGCTATAGACAGCCAGACAGTAGGTCAAAGCGTAAAGAGTGGTCAAGTAAACGAAGAGTATGCTATTGAGGCCGAAGTATCGCAAAGAAATAGTCAAGTCAACAGAATATGGCAATGTTGGATTAACCATGACAGTATTGATGAAAGTGACATGTTATATGTTAAAACGATAAGAGAAGAATACAATTGTTGGGAATTTTATATTAGGGAATTCCCACATAGTGAGCCAATTGTAATTCGAGTTGATGTAAACTGTTTGGACGGTAGTTGTACATGTAGTCATTACGTGGAAGGTAATCAGATGCAGCTTAAGCCTTGTCGTTTCATTTGTGAATTATTTGTAAGAGGTGACACAGATCCAGATTGGGTGTATATTTTGTGGGGGGTAGTTTTTGGCTTCCACGTCACCAATACCAACTGTACTGTGGAATACAAGCCGGTTTTGAAAAAAATTGGTAACTCTATTTATAGGGATATTATCACGCAGAAGTTGTTGCTGGAATTAAACCATGATTAAAAGATGATTACCGTGACAGATGAGACACCTCAATGCGTGCACAATATTTTTTGTATCCCTAAAGAGGGTTGGGGACGAGGAATAGTGGACTGCAGCAGGCCAAAAGATAAGTTTATTAATAATTACACAGAGAAGGTAGCGTTGAAGTTTAATTATAGAAGTATAGATGATGTGGTAGATAACATGGAGCAGGGAGATTATTTGGCTACTGTGGATCTGAAGGATGCATATCCAGCTATTCCTATCCATCCTGTGGACAGACCGAGGCAGGGTTTGATATGGGATTTTGGAGGTGAAGATAAGAAAGGCCCCGTATACCTATTAGATAATAGGCTCTGTATGGGGTTGTCCTCAAGCCCTTTTGTTTTTTCGAAGGTGTCAGATTTTGTAGTAAGGTGTGCAGTTAGAGAGGGAGTGAGTCGTATAGTAAATTATCTGGATGATTTTGCATCATCGGTTCGACTTACAAGAGTACTGTAATTTTGCAAAATAAATTGATTAGTCTTCTGCGGAGATTAGGTTTCTACATAAGTTATAAGAAACTAATTAGTCCCAGTACGAAAATTCGATTTCTTGGGATATTAGTCGATACAGTAAAGCTAGAATTGACTCTTCCGAAAGATAAGCTTGATATATACTTGTGTTCTTACCAAACCTTTCGTCGTCGACTGAAATTGAATATCAATTCAATTTATCAGGACCCACTTTCTGAAATGACAAGACTCCAGCCCTTGGACTATGCCCCTTTAATTTAGGGTGGGTGCGCCTCGCTGCTGGGCGCACTCTCTCCTTTCAGTCCCACACCCTACACACACACACACACACACAGTCCCTTTGAGTCCTGCCGGCTGTTATCTACACGGCGGTGGGTGGCGTGACTTGTGGTTGCGACCTCTCAGCTCACCCCCACACCCACACACACAGACCCCTGTGGGTTGTTTATGCAGACAGTGGGTTGTGTTACTACTGGGTACCCTCCTTATAGCCTAGTCAAAGGAGTGCGAATACTAATATTCTATTAGTTACAGCCCCCTCGCCACTCCTATTTACTAGCTACCTTGCTCTAGTATCCAGAAAATACGTTACTTTTCATTAAAATACGTTAATTTTACATTAAAAATACGTTAATTTTCATTATAATACGTTAATTTTCATTAAAATACGTTAATTTTCATTAAAATACGCTAATTTACCAATAACATACGTTATTTTAACGCGAAATATGTTATTTTAACGCGAATTGGAGAAGAAATGCCCTTTTCTTTTTATATAAGGTCACCGTGTTGCCCGGCGGCGTCACGCACACACACACACACACACACACACGGTGGGTGCACGCCATGCTGAGTGCGACCTTTGTTCGACATATATACACACATCCATATCGACACATATGCCTCCACAAACATATATCAATTTCCACACACACACATTTCGACACACACGCATCCGAGCTTCCAAATTTGTTACAAATAGCAGTACAAGGTGTCTCACCCCGTCTCGGCGCCCCAGCACCCAAAACAAGCGATAAAACAAAACTGAACCCTACCTGCTGGTCGCCCTCGCGGTGTCTGGAAAGAGGAAGGACAACTAGTCACAAGGATGAACAGTGAATATGTTGTGCTTTATTGGCAGCAACTCCTGTCATCCCCCTTACATGTGACCTAACACCTCTACTCCTCACATACTGCCCACACTATAGCCGTGTTCACACCCACAACTTTAGGCCGAACTAGATGCGGCGAACTAGTGTCGTCTCCACACACGGAGCGGTTAAGGCGGAAATTGATATCTGCGCATGAGCAAGTCCAGACTAACCAGCGCCATTTTGGGTTCGTCGACGCCGGCACGAGAGAGTGTGGGTTCGACCTAGATATGTAATGACTGAATCGTATTGGTTTGGAACGGTCAAAACTTCTGCTGGGCAGTGAAACCCTAAAAATAAATGATGAAAAAAATATATGTGCACCTCTAGCAGGTTCATAGACCAAATTTACCGAAAAGTCAACAAACTAAGGTCTCGACTGTGACGTCCTTAATCCGCCTCATCTAAACCGCTACCGTCCACACAGGCACTATGGGTCGACTCAAGCTAGTTCGCTTCATTTAAACCACCACGCGAGGCGAACTAGATGAGGCGAACTACATGAGGTGACTCAGCCCTAATCCGCCTCAACATCGGGTTCACACGACCAATGTGAGCCGACTTAGATTAGGCGCACTAGATGAGGCGAGTTAACGCCCAGGTGTGAACACGGCTTTAGTCTCATTGTCACTTTAGCCGGTATATTGAAACAGTGCCCACAACCCATGGGACAGGAGTCCTATGGCTGTGGATGCACTCAATTTGAATATCTGAATTTGGATAGCATCAAACAGAGTGTCTGGGGTCCTGCTCTAGAGTAGGTATGTCTCACTCAAGAGCCAGGATGAGAGTGATTTTCCTTCAGTGTGTCTGAGGCAAAATCTTGAATAATTAATTAGTTGAGACTAGTTTGTGGTCAGGATAGGCCGAGGGAGTCAGGTGACCGGACATTCCCCAGCCAGCCAATGAGACACTCCCCCACAGACTGGGTGGGTGACCACCCCATTAGGGGCTGTCACTCAAACCACCTGCAGGTGGTGTACTCCATACATATGCAAATTAGGCAGGTGGGTCAGTCGGGTGGTCTTGGGTGGACAGGATCTTGCAACAGTTACAGATATTGTATATAGTAAAATCATTCTTTTCCTCTTTTGTATTCTTTATGAACACATAGAGAACATTTCAATCATCATGTACTGTTTCTTGCAAAGGAGCTCTTTTCATTAACTCCAAACATCATATATAACAGATAGTTTACATCATTCAGCATCATATACATTTCCATCAACTCCACTCCTAATGTATAACATATAGTTTACCTCACTCAGCATCATGTACCATGGGAGTGGAATTCTATTAGTTTTAGTTACTTTTAGTTTACATAACATAAGTCCCACTCCGACATCTTAAGAATAATAATGCTCTCTTGCCAATATATAATTCTTAACCGAAAATCCGTATATTTTTACATGTTGGTGCCCGGTGTTCCGGTTTCTGAGGCAATCTTCATACAGAAAAAGTGAAATATCTCTAAAACGACACCACCTAGAAACAAATCGCTTGGTACACATATAGAAAACATGGTTACCAAAAACATTATACTAAATTTATAAGGTTAGTGACGATGCTGTTCGATTTTGACACATCCGCAGAAGCAATGTGTCCCTGGCAAACTGGTATGCCTCGGAAACTGCAACACCGCCCCCCCCTTCGCCAGACCACTCAGCCGCATGACACATTTGACTGTGGATCATATTTGAATTATTTGCTATTTCATTATAATATTTAATATTATTTGTATTATTTCTTTTTCGCACTCTCTGTATCGTTATTTGAATTATTGTTATTGGTGTAGGTTGTGTATAATTATTATGATGCTATAATAACAAAAATGCTGGCAATAATGACGATAATAATGAGAATAATAAGAAGTCTATATGGATATATGTATGTGTATGTGTATATGAGACTGTCTCAAAAGGTGCCAAGCAATATGGGACAAAACATTGTCCATTGTAACGATCAACATACTATCTGCTTATGCATTTGCTCAGGATAAACTGATTTGTTTTTTACATGGTGTTTCATAATCCAAATAGAATACATATTGATTTGAAGCAAATATCCTTGTGTTTTCAGTGTAACCGTTAATGTGCTGTTTTGTGTCAATAGTAAACAATGGAGAAAAAAAGAGTTATCACCGTTTGAGACAGGCTCATATGCATATGGCTATTATATGTAGGCAAATTACATATATGTGAACATATGTATGTATGTATATGTGTATATTTATGTGGTATATCTGTGGATATATGTATATGTAAGTATATATACAGACATATACGTACATACGCTGAATAACAGCCATTATACGAGTATAATCAGGCTGGAAACTTCCATCTGCTCCTCAGTCCTATCTCCTCCCTCAGTCATACTGGAGGAGCCTGTCTGTTAACCTAAAAACTTCCATCCTACTCACACTCAGATCTGTTGGGGGGCGCCACCCGTCTGTGCACGCACCACTGCGCCCCTCCCCACCCCCCCTCCCACCATACACTCACTGTACCGCCGGATTTTTTGTTATATTATATAGCGATATAGCGAATGGTAGACAGGAAGTGTGAACACTTATTTGTCTCTCATTTTTGCTTGAGTGCAAGTAAATAAGCAACACAAGGAGTAATTAGTAGCATGTGGTCAATAAGGGGTCAAATTTCCCTGGATCATCAGCCCATGCTCTTTCTAATCTATTCTTGAATGAATTAATTGACTCCGCATCAATAACATTTTGTGGGAGACTGTTCCATATATTTATGATCCTTTTTGAGAAACTATGTTGCCTTAACTTTGTAATGGCTCTGGGTTTACTAGTTTGAGAGTATGGCCCCCGACTGCCTTCTCTTTTATTCAAGGTGAAAAATTTGTTCATATCTATTTTATCAAAACCCTTCATAATTTTAAATACTTCAATTATGTCACTTCTTTTCCTTCTGTAGGAAAGGGTAGGAAGTTTCAATTCCCTAAGCCTTTGTTCATAAGGTAGGTCCTTTATAACTGCAAATAATTTCGTTGCACGTCTCTGAACCTTTTCGATCTCCAGAATATCTTTCCGAAAAATTGGGCTCCAAATTTGTGGACAGTATTCCAAAATTGGCCTAACAAGATACTTAAATAGAATGAGAAAATTGTTCTTGTTGAGGCGATGGAAAGTTCTTTTAATTATTCCTACTCTCTGGTTAGCATTTGAGATGATAGTCCTCATGTGTTTCTGAAAGGAGAGTTTGGAGTCGAAGGTTACACCCAAGTCCTTTTCATAGCTATCTTGTTGCAGGACAGCGTTCTTCATATTATAGGTATAATGAGGATTATTTTTCCCGTAATGAATAATTTTGCACTTCTTTTCATTGAAGGGCAATTGCCATTTCTCGGACCATTTTGCAAGTTTCAGAATATCCTCTTGCAAGAGATTCTTATCTCTTACACCTTTTATTGCCCGAAAGACCTTTGTATCATCCGCAAATATTTTTAGGTTTGATGAGACACTGCCTGGGAGGTCATTTATAAATATTATAAATAATATTGGTCCCAGCACACTTCCCTGAGGTATTCCTGAGGTGACATTCTTAAAGGAAGATTTGTTATTACCTACGACTACCCTTTGCTTTCTCTCAGACAGGAAGTCCTGTATCCATTCAGAAATTGATCCGGATATTCCCAGAGCTTTGATTTTGTTTAATAGTGGGGCAAACTATCAAAGGCTTTGGAGAAGTCCAGATAGATGGTGTCCCATGCCAGGCCATGATCCAGCCAGTCAGTCCAAATTTCCATCACTTCTAGTAGTTGTGTCAGGCAAGATTTGCCTCCAGTGAATCCGTGTTGGTTTGGAGATACCAATCCTAGTGTTTCCAAGTGTTCTATGACACGATCTCGGATTATTCTTTCTAGCATTTTACAGCATAGGGAGGTTAAACTCACGGGTCTATAATTTGATGCCAGGCGTTTTGGTCCCTTTTTATGCAGGGGTTTGACAACAGCATCTTTCCATTGTTTGGGTATTTTCCTTTCAAATAGGCTTTTACGGAATAGAGATGTCAAAATAGGTCCAATTTGCTCAGAACACTCTTTGATGATTTTTGCATGGATCCCATCTGGCCCAGGTGCCTTGGAGACATTTAGTTTTTCAATTAATTTTTCTACTTTACCGTCTGTTATATCAACGTCACGGATGAATTCTGTGACTCCTGAATCTGGAATATGGGTCACTCTCCAGAAAACTGGTCAGCAATGGATGGGATTTTAAAACATCAATAAAAAAAACATCACACTTATTTGTTTCCTTATACTTTTCTTATTCATGTTCAGATCTGATGTAAGACACTGCCAGGTCACTCATGCAACTTTGGTCTTTTTAGTTATGAAGTGTTTTTGTACCAAAAACATTTCACAGTCAGCCATTTGTAACATGACATATGGGACATAGTTGGATCCTTACTAAATTCTTGTATTGCATTGATATATCAAACAAAACAGTTCCCAAATCAAAAGGAAGTATTTATTAACATGTATGCATGCTTAAATTTAAAAAAAAGATTATTCGGTGTCTTCAGAAATAGCATTAGAAATTTCTGTCACAGATGTAACCAGCGGTGTCTGGATGCCACACAAATATTGTACACTAATTATTCAGTGAATAAAGCATGGCTGGGAATTACTTTTTTTTTTATCAATATAAGCACTACATATTTCTGTATATTATGCCATGATTAATATGCTTCTCAGTATGAAATTATTTAATTCTGCTTAG
Source organism: Branchipolynoe longqiensis (assembly GCA_030323885.1). NCBI lineage: Eukaryota > Metazoa > Annelida > Polychaeta > Phyllodocida > Polynoidae > Branchipolynoe > Branchipolynoe longqiensis. The sequence continues at coordinate 1,252,639 of CM059201.1, forward strand.
ATTTTGATTAAGGAGACCGTGTGGTGTCCTGAACATGTGTTACGTCTGAGCGACACATGTTATACTGCCATATGACATAGCTTAATCATGGACTACACCTTTATTTTTTATCTCATCAATATATTTTACATAGATGTAAAGGGGAGATTTCCAGCTTTCATTTGCAACCAAAAAATCTTTTTAATTCAAATATTAGATTTTTACTTTCCATGTGACACTTCTGGCCAGTTTTCAGGAGAGTGACCCATATACAAATAAAGGCCACTACGCCTAACAATAAGGAGAGACAAATGTTCGGCTGAGTCCTATTTATTAGGTCTCTTGGAAAAAGGACCTTACACGCTTTTACCTAGAAAAGGACAAATACAGCAGCCATGCGACTATGCCACCTACTGTTGCAGTTCTACTGCGACAGTGTGGTGGCAGGCTAGTCAGTGGGCGGGTCCCCGGGCGGACTGCCCGACTGCCTCCAGCTAGTCGCTCCCCACACTTTGAGAGGTTACCTACGACCTGGCTGGTCAGGAGGCGGGTCAATTGGCTCTGTGATGCCGCGGTGGGCGGAGATACACCAACAAACGTGGAAGCGTATGTTTTCTTCTTCTTGTCGATTGGCGCTGCGTTCAACAATACAGTCCAGGGGGAATATGTGGCCTTCCATAGATTCTTCAATTATATGTAGCACTTTTTGTTTCAGAATGTTGATCATAATATTAGATGCACATACGCTATACACTAAACAGTCTAATTCTTTTCTCAGTGAGAAACATTTTTCATAGATAGTTCTAATCTAAGCAACTCGCATACCTGAAATAGTTCACTGTATTCTTCTATAAGTTCTAATGTTTTTGCTTCTAACTCTGCTCTACCGATAAAATCATCCAGATAGCACTAGACTAAGTGCCCCTTGTTTTTTGAGTAAATGAACCACTGCTTTTTTTTGTATGTGTGCATGCTAGTGAGGATGTATGGCACCCGAATGGTAGGAAGATTTTATAGCTTACTTTAATTCAATACAGTGGTTCAGAGAGTAAAAAGGTTTGTTTTATTTAACGACGCCTGTAGAGCACATTGATTTTTATCATCGGCTATTTTTTGTATGTATGCATGCTAGTGAGGATGTATGGCACCCGAATGGTAGGAAGATTTTATAGCTTACTTTAATTCCATACAGTGGTTCAGAGAGTAAAAAGGTTTGTTTTATTTAGCGACGCCTGTAGAGCACATTGATTTTTATCATCGGCTATTTTTTGTATGTATGCATGCTAGTGAGGATGTATGGCACCCGAATGGTAGGAAGATTTTATAGCTTACTTTAATTCCATACAGTGGTTCAGAGAGTAAAAAGGTTTGTTTTATTTAATGACGCCTCTAGAGCACATTGATTTTTATCATCGGCTATTGTACGTAAAATTATGGTCATTCTGACATATTTCTTTGGAGGAAACTCACCGCCACCACATAGGCTACTCTTTCCGATAAGCAGCAAGGGGTCTTTTATATGCACTTTCCCACAGACAGGACAACACATACCACAACCTTTGATGAACCAGTTGTGAACGGAAAATAGCCCAAACTGCAAATGTTTCAACTAAGCAGGATCGATCGGAAGACCCACACCTTCACAGGTGGACACTCTACCGCCTGAGCTACTTCCCGCTCCCCTAACCCCCCGCCCCCCCCCCCCCTGGACACACAACATTTTAGTAACCCGCAACAGAACAACAATTGGAATCTCCCTGTACAGGAACACATTGCTAGTTCTTCAGCACCATTCATTCTTCTTTGGTACATTTTATTTCAACTGTGTGACTCGTGAATTACGATAATATCCATTGATAAGACAACTGGTTCTCCATCGTTAGATTTCAAACAATAACAATGATAATTTAAATAGACACACTATCTACAGAGATAACCTTGGGCGTAATCGATTAATCAACTCTGGTCACCCGAGCCACTTTTTGGCGCATGCGCACATCCTGCAGACTCGGGTCGAATAATCGAATAAGCTTCTCCACGCTCGGGTGACAAAAATGGTCGCCGTTTTATTAGTTTTTTTAGTAGCCGATATAATTACAGCAAAATATGATTTAACTATTTTTATGATGGCATAGTTTAGTGGTATTCCGATTTCATTAATCTATGATATTACAACAACAAAAAATGTATGACTGGTACCGGTGGCTGTTATCCTGCAGGACGGTACCAGCGCAAATGTGACATCATCGCTCCTTGCAAACCCCAGCCAAGAGGTGGGTTACTGGGGTCGGTTTGTTTTGCACACGGCACGTGTATTTGTCGACTCCACTCGCGGTGTTCTATTTGAAATTCTGACGACTCGGGTGACCCGAGTCGCCCGGTCGTGTTAATCGATTACGGCCAACGTGGTGAACGGTTTTAATGCCAGGTGGACACTAGGCGATATCAGAATGAGGCACCGTTGATTAGGGATTCGGATTTAGGATGGTGTGGCCTTATGGTACAGTGTTCGCTATCTGCTAGAGAGGCCATGGGTTCGATCCCCAGTCTAAGCAAGACAATTGATTGAGAGTTGTCGTTACCTCCCGATTGATATTTTACACCCTTGCGGTATCTGAGATAAATAATATCTGGACTTGGACCGGCTTGTGACGACTTTATAGTGCTGCTCCAGTGGAATATCACTCGATATTCAAATAAAATTATCCCAACATTGAGTTAGCCAGGCGGTTCCCATACCTATTAGTACTGGCGTGTCAAATGAAGCCAAGTGTACTATTCTGCAGGGCCTATACATTTTGTACATCTTTGTCCTCACGTGGCCGAGGTGAATCTAGGGATCACCCCCCCCCCCCCAAAATGGATCGATATATAATGTTTTTAAAATAATAATGTAATTGGGTGGGAGCCCGGTACTCTAGTGGAGCAGCACTATAAAGTTGTCAGAAGAGCACACAGTCACACATCGATACCGGTCCGTGATATTACCTCAGGTGATTCCAGGCCGCAATACCCAACTCACTCGGGGATCGCCGATATCATTTCCATGGTCCGATTAAAAAAATATATATACCAACAACAACAAAACCGAAAACACGTAGTTTTTTTTAATCCACAACATTGCCAATGTGAAAATACAATAATCGACAATTTGCCTCGAGTCTAGAAATGACATTCATTTCAACGCCGATATCGGCTAGTGTTCACCGAGCTGTTATTCAAATAATCCAAAGTAACAATAATATGACCCTTCGAAATGCTTCTTTTAGCATTCCAATTCAAGTCTCGTTACACAATGTCAACTAGTTCAGTTCCTTACAGATTAAATACAATCCATATAAAGTAACACTATTGTTAATACCCCTGTCACACTATGACGTAAGGAGCTAACGTGAGCCTAATGTGGTGATTTTTCGTCATTACGTTGATGTACGTTGGATTACGTTATGATGACGTCATAATGACGTTAGACTGACGTCGAGCTACGTCATATTACGTCGTGTTACGTCGAGTTATGTCGAGGTTTTGGACATGTTCAAAAATGGCAACGTAGCTCGAACGTAAGGGTTTACGTTCGCCATACGTTTTGTTCACATTCAGCGAACGTCAATGACGTTAAATGGACGTTAGGCAAACGCTGCTCACTACGTTCAACTACGTTCCACTACGCTGACCCACATTAAACCGGGTGGAAATGCCCACAAGGCATAATGGGAACGTCAGGAGAATGTCAGAACGTCAGGAGAACGTCAGGAGAACATACATTCAAAATACGTTCAACATCTCATGACGTATGTAACGTCATGTAACGTTTTTCTGGCGATGGAATAACGTTCATAGCATTCCGTGAGCGTAATGACGTTGTCCTCTCTCGTTGAATGACGGTATCACTACGCTTTACCGACGTTACGATCTCGTCCACTACGCTGCATCCACATTCAACTTGTGCCCAAATTTGCATACTACGCCGAGAAGTTCAACGTTCTCCCTACGTTGACGTCGTTATGATGCCACACAAGGTCAGGAAAGAATAACTAACAATATTTGGTGGACCGGTCTCGTCAGCTGTCTTCCATTTTCTTTTCTTCTACAAAGCTGCTTTACAGACATTTCATGAAATGCTACCAAAATATAATGTTAAAGATCCAACAAGTAATCTATTATGGTGAGCAGATTGTGTTCTAATCATTGGAATAGATTTCAAGAAAATGATTGTGATTAATTGTTCAAGTTTGTCTTTTATGGTAATGCCAATATCTTATGTCAAACTTAACTGTTTCAGAGTGAACTACATGAAACCACTGAATCAGCTACGGCAAAGATGGCTTCTTTTAAAAGCAGGTTCTGCATAATAACCAATCAGACTGCATCAATCAGACTGCATCAATCAGACTGCATCAATCAGACTGCATCAATCAGACTGCATCAATCAGACTGCATGCCTGTTGACAGTCATTATGACCCCGTAAATAAACCACACTCACTACCCTGAATATATTATACCACAAAGCAGGAGGCACATCATAAAATAACCATGAACTAAATTACCGTACACTGCGAACACAACATCAAGAACATATTTAAACTTCATAATCAAGTCAATAATTACACAAATTACTGAAGGTGAGAAATAACTTCTTTTTTTTTCTCTCTCTTTTTCTTCTACATCACTAGCTTCAAGGCACCTTATATAGTTTGTTTGTCCTGCTGGCGCAAATGAAATAATATTTATTAATTTAAAGTTGCAGAATCCGTCGAAATCATAAATATTTTGTTTAACCCCAAAAAATATCAGGAAACTTACCTGGACTTGGTTCAACGTGATAGATACTGAACTTTATATAATTTGGTCTATGATAGAGCTAGCTGTGCACAGATATTTCCGCCTTAAACCGCCCCAAATACTGCATGTGTGGACATGACACTAGTTTGCCTCATCTAGTTCGGCCTAAAGTTGTGTGTGTGAACACAGCTTAGATATTACTGTATTCATTCCTTGTTCTTTGCGCCCCCCTCCACACACACACAACAAACCCATTACAAATCCCTGACATGGTCATATCAATGACGTATTACACACTTAGCATGAACACGTCTGTATGCTTTTACTCCAAATATTTCCAGTTATCCAATTATTTATTTGATTCAATTACTGAATTAGCCACTGAACTAAACTGTAATTTTCAACCTGATGTACGTCACTCGAAAATAACATTTTGGGGTGAACCAACGAATTCTGCAACTTTAAATAACATGGGTATTATTATTAGGTATCGCTTACGTTGTTTAGCTAACGACTAGTTTCAACTAGCTTTGTTAATCAACTCAAGCCGAGCCAAACTATCAATAACTCAGCTGAGTAATCTATTTGGGGTTCTGAACTGCGCACTGTGACTTGGAGAACATCGACTTGAGGTAAAGAAAGTGAAGTAGTTGTCCAAGTACATGGCTGCATGCTTGTGAAATCAAACCATACAGGGATAGCTCTATGCTTACACCATGTACAGTCCATTGCTACACCATTAACTGTTATTAAAAGATCTCATTATATATGTATTTAAATGGACGCCAACACACGGGGGGAGTAAAAGGACTTTTTATTGAAGTCCGACTAAACAGGTGAACATAGCCAAGCAATGGGCGCTGGTAAAATGCAATGGAATTAAATCCGATAATGTGAGCTGAACAAGTAATGCAAAGCAATATTCATAATACGCGCACAGTGAGGTAATAACATGTAATGCAAATTTAAATCAATAAGGAATAGTAATGTAGTGGTCTGCACTGACCTCTCAGGCAAGTAACCACAGAGACAGGTAGGCGTGGGGAGTGTGTTGATATCAGGGAGCCTAGGTGGTGTAATGGTTAGCACACTGGCCCGGAATGCAAAGAGATGTGGGTTCGAGTCCCGCTCTAGGCGCAGTATTTCCCATTTTCATCACCCCCCACGACACTGGTTGCCGTGATCAGGATCCTGTACAAGCTTTGCACTGTATGGTTGTTGAACCTACCCTGTGTATGTATGTGTTAGTGCATTGCCTGTATGTATGTAATTGTAAGCATTACAAGACTTACAATTCCAGGGGGACGAGTGTAGTGGTCTGCACTGACCTCTCAGGCAAGTAACCACAGAGACAGGTAGGCGTGGGGAGTGTGTTGATATCAGGGAGCCTAGGTGGTGTAATGGTTAGCACACTGGCCCGGAATGCAAAGAGATGTGGGTTCGAGTCCCGCTCTAGGCGCAATATTTCCCATTTTCATCACCCCCACGACAATAATAAGAGTTCATAATTGAAGTTCATAATAGTAAAGTCAAAAGTTCGGGTACCGAACCCAGTACCTGCAGGGGGGAAAGGGTGGCACGCCGGCCCGCCGATGGGCGGCGCGCCCTCCCCCCGCGCGCCCAGTGTCCCCCCCCGCCTTTGAAACTGGGGTGGAAGGGAGAGGTCAACTCCGTCCTCCGCCATGATGGACGCGCGCAGGCTGGAGGGAGGGCGGAGAGGCTGAGATGGCGCTGAGGCTGAGCAGCTCTAGGCGTCTGATTCGGGTGCGCGCGGGCTGCCGAGTGGCGGCAGCTGGGCGGCGCAGATGGGGCGCGGCAGAGGGCTCCCCCCGCCTATCTTAATGGGCGTCACGGTCATTAGCGCACAGTCGCGCTTCGCCGCCGCGGAGCGCCCCGCGCCACCCCGGCCGACCTCAGGGGCCGCCGCCTCCCCCCGCCTTATCGGGATGACAGGTGGAGCAGCTCGGGCTGTTGCCCGGTGCGCTGCCCCTCGTGTGCGCATTTAAATTCCAGCGGCGAGCCGCTGGAGACATATATATTTATTTCTCTAGCTGACATTTTATTTTCATTCACATATATTATATATGTGATGTATAAAACCTATGCGAGTATAAAGGCGCGAAAGGGAATATTCCCTATTGGCCACCCTGACGTTGTGTACTACTTTATGGGTGACCCCTCTTCATGGTGGGACAGGTGGCGCCTCCACCCCCACCTCCCAATTTCTTTTTATTGGGCAAGGGCATCATATCCCCATAGCCAGAGAATATATCATCTCACCCCCACTTCCTTGTCTTGTCTCCTCATTTGTACTTTTGCAAAGACGTTATGTGTATATAGTGTATATATATAATGTATCAATTCCTCCAGTATGTGTGGCGCGAAGGGGGCCAAGCCCACTAATTACCCCGACAGCTGGGGCGGAGGGGGACCACGAATGTGCCAAAGGAGGAATAGATATATGCATACTTGTGTAACAAAGATATCTTATTCCCCCTCATATATATGAGTATATATAATGTACATGCATGTATATATATAGTATAGTTATATGAATCTTACCTGGGTACAGATGATGGATAAATGGTGTTTTCCTGAGGTACTACCCTCAGATAGTCGTGGGTCAGGGAAAAGGAAGCACATCAGGGTCCAGCAATCTTTTACAAACTTTTAGGATAAAAAATGATTTAACTCTATATGGATACTTATTGTGTTTTCGATTTGGTTCCAGTGAAAATGATAGTCGTGGCAGGGTAGGGTGGGTGGGCCCTGACACACGACTATCCGAGGCTAGTACCTCGGGAAAACACCAGTTATCCATCATCTGTACCCAGGTAAGATTCGTATAACTATACTATTTTACCTCGGTACTATGCCTCTGGCTACTCGTAGCCCAGGGAGAATTTTACGTAATCTCATTTTTTATCCTTTTATGTTGTAACAATATTATGTATATGAGTACATAAATTTAATGTTTTTTCCTCACATGTTTCTAGTTGGTGAGTAGGCGTGTCGCCATGCCATTAGACTTTTCCAGTCATTTGTTGTAATGTTTTGTAAATGATCTAGCCGTCTTCCACCCAGCATTTGATTTAAGTAATGTCTGTTAATCAAATGTAGCTTCTTCCTTATCTATTTCTAGTCCATCTAGTGAAAGTGCCACAATGGGTTGGCCTCTGTCCCGTAATTAGCAATAATCAATCAATCAATAGTTCCATCCTCTAGTCGAGGGTTGGATGCAATGGTTCTCCACTTGTCCCGATGTTGTGCTGTTCTGATAGACTGTGAATAATTCAAGCCTGTCCACTGTGAAATATTTGTAAATCATGATGTTCTTGGTCTCTCTCTCCCTCTGCTGCGATTCACCTTCCCTTCCAACAATGTACGGTATATTCAACTCTGACGAATGATGTGGCCAAAATAAATAAGTTTCTTTGTCTGTATAGTGGCAAACAAGCTTTTCTTATTTTAAATCTTTCTGAGAACTTCTTTGTTGGTGATCTTCTTTGTCCATGATATTTTCATCATCCTTCGATAAGTCCACATCTCAAATGCTGCTAAACGTTTGTACATTTTCTTAGAGATTGTCCATGTCTCTGCCCCATACATTAGAGTAGACCACACATAACACTGAAGAATACGCTTCCTTGTTTGTATTAATATCTTACTTGATGTTAACACTCTATACATTTTGGAGAATGTTGTTCGGGCTATTGTTATCCTTCTTTTAATTTCTTCCTCACATCTCCCATCATTTGTAATCTTTTGTCCGAGATATATGAATTCGGATACTTGTTCTATGTTTGTGCCATCTATGGTTATATTGACATTTGGTTTATCTGTCTTTTTACTTATAACCATTGTTTTGGTCTTCCTGGCATTCATCTTCATGTTGAATAGTATTCCAGCTTTATTGATTCTATTCACTATATCTTGTAGGTTTTTCTCACTGTCTGCTAGTATTACACTGTCATCGGCATATCTAAGATTGTTGACGTTCATGCCACCTATTGTCACTCCCTTGCAATATTCAATGTGTCTGAAAATCATCTCTGTGTACAGGTTAAATAGACATGGTGACAATACACACCCCTGTCGAACTCCTCGTTTAATCATAACTTCATCCGATAGGCCCTGCTCCATTTTTATAAATGCACGTTGTGTCCAGTATAAGTTCACAATTAGTTTAATGTCTTTGCCATTGACACCAATATCTTGTAAACATTTGATTAACAGTTCATGATTGACTCGGTCGAAGGCCTTCTCATAGTCAATAAAGCAGGCATAAACATCCTGGTTCACTTCACAATAACGTTCACAAATCATTCTCATATTGAAAATCCCTTCACGTGTACCTCTTCCAGATATAAACCCACTTTGTACGTTACTGATTTGTTCTTCAATTTTCTGTCTGTTTCTCAGTAAAATTATTTTCAGGATCATCTTCAACATATGACTCATCAGGCTTAGTGTTCTGTACTCAGTACACAATGTTGGTTTTAGCTTCTTTGGGAGTCGTACAAATATGGATTCATTCATATTCAATGGTATAAATCCAGTCTCATAGATGTCAGTTACTAGCTTATGAATGATTTGAATCCCCACTTCATCTAGTCCTTTTATCATTTCTGATGTTATCTGGTCACTTCCAGGAGCCTTACCTGCCTTTAGATCATTGATAGCCTTCTCAACCTCTGATACTAATATAATATTCCCATCTTCTTTCTCAATTGTGGGTGGGTTCCCTCTGTCATCATTGTATAGTTCGTTTACATATTCTTCCCATCTGGACTTTATTTCATCTTCTTCAAAGAGCATTTTGCCGTCTTTGTTCTTGATACATTTACTGCTTCTCTGTCTGTATCCTTGACCTGTTATCTCTTTCACTTTCTTGTGCATCTCTCTTGAACGATGTTGAGACTCAAGTTGTTCCACTACTTCACACTTCTTATTCCACCATTCATCTTTAGCTTTTTTGCATTCATCTTCTATTTCATTCTTCAGGTGTTTGTATTTAGGTGGATCAGTGGTTTTCACTTTCTTCCTTTCTGCCATCTTTTCTAGTATGGTTTGCGTCATCCATGATTGCTTTGTCTCTCGTTTTTTATTTGGTAACACCTCCTCTGCTGACTTGACCATGCTTTCTCTGAGAGCTTCCCTTTCCATTTCAATGTTGTTATACTCTCTCTGAGGAGTTTCTTCATTCATCAGTACACTGAATTTGTTATGAACAGAGACATTATACTTAGTTCTGTATTTTGCATCTTTTAACATGTTCATATCCATTTGAATGTTATTTTTAATTTTGTTCTGCTGTTTCAATTTCACTACCATACTGATTACTACTGGATTATGATCCGAACATATGTCAGCACCTGGATATGTCCTTGCCTGTTTGATACAATTTCGATATCGTTGGTTGACAAGAATGTAATCGATCTGGTTCCGACATACATCACCAGGGCTCTTCCATGTATATAATCTTCTCTTTGGATGTTCAAATAAGGTGTTAGCAATTACTAGTTTTTATGTCAAACAGAAATTTATCAAGTATTCACCACGATCATTTCTCTCACCTAAGCCAAATCTTCCTGTTACTGGATATTCATGTTGTTCTCCAACTTTCGCATTCCAATCGCCCATAACAATTGTTATTTCTCCAGACTTGGTGTATTCCATTACCTTTTTGATGCTGTCATAGAACTCGTTGACTTCTTCATCATCGTGATCTGAGGTTGGTGCATAAACTTGCAGAATGTTTATATTGAACGGTTTTCCCCTCAGCTTCATCATAATAATTCTGTCAGATACTGGCCAGAATCCAATCATTGTGGCGGCAATGGACTTCTTCATCATAATTCCAACGCCATACTGATGTTTTTCATCTCCAGAATATATCATATCTACCTCACTATCACCTATCCTCCCATCACCCGTCCATCTCGTCTCAGCTATACCTAGGATGTCAAGGTTTAGCGCTGTCATTTCCACTTTCAGGTTGTCATATCGGCCTGGTTTGTACAATGTTCGTACATTCCATGTACCAATCTTTAGCACCTTTCCTCCAGTTTTCAGTTGCCTGACATCAGATGCATACCTTCCTATTTTAGGCTTTGGGTTTACATTGTCATTACTAGGTTTCTTAATAGTTGAAGGAAAGGTGCCTCCACTGTAGCTATTAGAAGGCTTCCCCGCAGAGGGACCAGAGTTGTCTCCATCTCTAAATTTGTTTCCATTAATTACCATTGCTTACTATGGGTAAATACTTGGTAGGTTCCCCTTCCTTTCCAAGGTGACTGGCCACTTACTCATCTTTGTCAGAGTGTGCCCTGATGAGCCACATCATCTTGCTGTTACACCTTCAAAGCTATTGATCTTCTAACTCATCTGCTGCTCCAGTCTTCATGCACTTGAAGGGGTGACATCCCCTGACACACCAACAAAGTTGATGTGCACCGCACTTAGTTTAGGCCGACAATTGAGTCGGTATGGCCGCTGGTGTGCACTACCAACTTCTGGTCTTCCCATAAATGGGACTAGCCGCACGGCAGCGGGGGTTTTAAATCAGAGTTTACCTTCTCCTAGATGAGCAGTCAGCCAAGATTGACGAGCCCCACCTGCCCGAAGCATCTGGTTTTGAGGCGCCAGAGATCCGCCTTTGCCCCTTCTCCCGTCAGTAGAAACAGTTTCGCCTCATGAAGGCCGGGAGTTGGACTTGGTTATCAGAGGCTGTTTGATACGCATGCCATGAGAAAGTACTTTATAGGTAGTGAGAGCTTATCCTCACTATCACTTCCGGCAATAATAACCTTGAAGCAATAATAAAACTGCTAATTTAAATCCTAGGTCTTTCATTGACAAATGTTTGTTGCCAGGCCATGACTTGAATAGTTTGAATACAATTGATACATCCCAAAAGCTATTACATTTAGGTTTGGGTGGGTTTCTTTCGTACACCGATCTAATGAACTGGTATACTAATTGATGTTTCCCAACCATTTGTCCATCTATTCTTGGTAGAATAATGGATAGGGCACATCTCGCTGAGTTAATAGCACCGAATCCTTCATCGTCTAATATTCTTAGAAATCGTAACACTGGAGCTATTGTAGGTTTTAACGGTTTGACTCCTTTGAGAAGGCAATGAAGGCCCCATTTCTTTAAATAACTTGTGTATAATTTAACTGTTCCTTTTCTCCAGGCATGTGATATTAGTCTTTCTTTTGTTTTATTGTCTAATCCAAATTGTTCCAAATGTTTTCTTAGAAAAGGAATGCCAAAAGGGGTGTTGTCGACACGTCTCCGTGGGATGTTAGTGGTCCTTGATGTTGAAGGTTGTTCCTTTCCCTTGGGAAGCTCATCAAGTCTTTTGCTGCTGATGTTATTGCCGCTAACCATGGTTGTGTTTCCCATGCTGGTACTATCAATACTGTGTGGGTGTGATCCATCTTGATCTTCCTGGCAACTCTGCTGATAATGCTGAATGGGGGGAATATGTAATAGAATTTATTATTCCAAATTAATGAAAATGCATGTACTCTCCAGGCTTCTGGCTCTGGATACCAGACACATATTTTGATAACTTTTTGTTGTTGCGTGATGCAAAGAAATCAATGTCTGGCTTTCCCCATTTGTGACAAATAATGTCGAAAATGTGGTTCAACGACCATTCTAAATGGTCATGGAAGTGTCGGCTTTTCATGTCAGGCAAAGTGTTTTGGCTGCCTGGAATATCTGCTACTGTTAGCCATATTTTGTGTTTCTCTGCCCAATCCCAAATAAGTTTGGACAGGTTGTTACATGGTTTGGAGCAAGTCCCTCCCATATTATGAATGTAAGCCATAGCTATTGTGTTATCTGTTAGAAGTCTTACATAATTTTTTAGGAATGTGAACCAGACTGCGGAGTCCTAGGTAAATGGCTCTAAGCTCTAGTACATTAATGTGGTCGGAGATTTCATCTTCCATCCATCGGCCACCTGTTGTCTGTTGGTCTCTATGGGCCCCCCAGCCTTCCAAGGAAGCGTCTGTTGTGACAGTAGTGTTAGGCTCTCCCATCCTAATCGGGTTGGGTGAGTTGTTTATGTGTGAAAGCCCCCAAATAATATCGTTTTAGCCTTCTGACGAAATTGTCATAGGCCACTCAAAATTTCCTTTTGTGCGAGCCACTGCCAAGTTTTTAGCTATCTATATTGATATGGGCCTGGCCATATAAGATAGCTGGTGCATAGCCTATTATTATTCCTATCAAGACTGCGACTTGGAGTATTTTTTGTTTGTTCAATTGTAATAATTGGTTTGCTGTTGTTATAAGTTTATCTATTTTTTGTTCTGTTAACGAAATTGTCATTTTTATGGTATCAATAAAGAAACCCAGAAATTTGAGTTTGTTTGTTGGTGTTAGTACTGATTTACTTTCATGTATGTAGAAACCTAAATTTGTAAATGTTTTACATAATTTATATACTGCTGCTTGGCATTGTTGTTGTGTTTGCGTGACAATAAATGAATCGTCAATGTATGGGAACATGATATGTCCTTTCCTAGCCATTAGAGAAAAAATAGGTTTGAGTAACCTTCTAAAAATGCATGGACAGCAGGCCAGTCCATTCGGCACACACGTGAACTCGTAAAGTTCTCCGTTCCAACAGAATCTTAAATACTTTCGATCATCTTTATAGATGGGCACTGTGTAGTATGATTCTTTAAGGTCAACGCTGGCTAGCCAAGTGCCTTGTGTGACTAAGTCTCTCACTGTTCCTAACGAAAACATTTTAAAGTGTTTGTATTCTAGAAATTTGTTAAATAAGGTTAGGTCTAAAATTAACATCCCATCTGGTTTGGGTCTTATGAAGATATTCGAGATAAATTCGCCAGCAACATGTAGTGCTGGTTCTATAATGCCCTTTTAGCAAAACTTTAGGATTTGATTGTTTAATGCTTCACGTTCTGAAGCGGGAAAACAATATGGAAATGGCATTCTATTTTTAATAGGTTCTTCTATTAACGGAATCCTTACACCTTCTGCTAGGCTAAGGATATTTAAGTTATCTGTAACTTTATTCCATTCCGAAGTTGAGGTTACCGGCTTGAAAGGTATTGCTTAATGTTTTGGTTGCAATTGTTTGAGTCGCCACTTCTATATGTTCCCTGGGTGGGGGAACGGCTTCTGAATATTGAACTCCCTCTTGAAGGGCCTGGTCCCGTCGGTCCAGCCGAACGACTGCCTCTAGCCCCTTCCTCTGGCTTGGAAGCTGAAGTTGGCTGGTTCTTCGGTTGTGAAAATCCTGCCTCTGCTTCTTGAAGTTGCCATCAGCCGATTTCTTTTTGTCGGTTTCCATGTGTTTTCTGCACTTGGAGCTGGTCTCTACTTGTTTGACCAAGTATTGCAGTTGTCCACCAACATCTTGCCCTCATCCAACAGCTTGCCCTTAATACGCTTTGGTGCTAGGAATAGGGTGTATTCCTTTCCATCATTGTCCATGATCTTTTTGGATTGTGCCACCTCTTTCCCAGCATCTGTGCAGACCGCTTTGTAAACATTTTCGAACCATCTATAGGAGAGGAAGTTACTGGTTGCTGTTAGTAATGCAATTCCTCTGTTCATATCGTCACAGAGTGACAAAACTTGTTTTGTGCCATCATCCTGTTGGCGATGGGTGCAATGACTCTAAGAGCCAAGCGTACCCCCTGGTGGACAGTGTAGAGAGCCTCCCAAACCTTTTCCTCTCCTCACTGAGTTTGACTTCAGGGTCCATCTCTTTGATGGTGGATTCCGAAATTCCTTTAATTCCTGTGAATTTCTCTGCCACCTTGATTATGACCTCTGCTGGTTTGAAGGTGTTAAAGTGGCCTTGGATGGTCTTCCTCATGAGCGTCGTTATGTGTATTTTCTTACGTCTAAGTGCTTTACACTTTTTTGTTTCTTTCCCACACGATTTAGCGTATTTGCCGGAGTGCTTAGTGTCAGAGTCTGAACTCGTCGTGGATGAGTCAGACGATGAGTCCGAAGAGGAGGATTTGTGTTTCCTCCTCTTTTTCTTGGTTTTCTTCATGAGGGGCCTCTTTTTAGGGCTCTTGTGTACTCGTCTCCTTCTGACAAATTCTTCTTGTGTTTGCACTTCCGTGCAGACACAAACACCTCCTCGTCTGAGTCGTCCTCAGTTGATGCCTGATCCTCAGAATAGTCCTCCCATTCCGACTCATCGGAGTCTTGCAGTACCTTGCTTTGCCTTTTCTTTGACATACCCACTCTAGATGGTAACATTTCCTCCATTTTGTGTTGCACTAGCCTGGCAACCCGTTCGTCTAGGTCCCTATCAGTGGGCCAGTTTCGTACCCCCCTGCCTCTTCAGAATCCCTTTGATCTGGAGAGGGAGACCTTTCTACCCACACAGGCGGTGTGGCATCGTCATCTGCACTGAGTGCATGAGTTGCCTCTGCCTTAAACCGCTATGTAGCCATGGCTATGAGACTATGAGTGAAAAGAAGAATGATTAGGCATTGTCTTAGGCGAAATAGCACACTGATAATTAGAGTATAATTATACTAGGTGTGTATTTTATGGCATTAAATCAATGTTTAACACAGGCGTATGGCTAACTGACAGTCGCAGGTTAATGGTATGGGTAACCAACCGATCCTAATGAGGGGTAGGGACCAGTGTAGCGGCACCAATTTTTAACGCAGGCGTGGTACCTATAAACTTCTCCCACCTGTGGCTTTTTTCGCCAACAAGTTGAAGAAAATACTATAGGACTCGGAGGTATGCCTTAATGAGAATCACAACTGGGGGAATCTTATTGAGACCCAGGGAATGAATCCCCAATGATGTAACTGGCCCCTGTCAAACATCTGTCCATTCGGTAACGGGCGACTTAATTAATAACTGACCAACGGAAGCATTGTTCTTCCGATCATGCCAATTATGATCGAAACTAAGCTGTAAAACAGTAATAACTTATCGAAAAGTTTCAAAAAACTTTGTATGTGAAACCAACGTATCGAGTTTGAAAGATACTAACCTGTTTGGTTTTGTAGTAAATGTAGAAAAACTGCTGGAGCTGCTCACACCACGTCCTCCTGCTGTGAGCTGATTATGCTAATTGCTGGACCCGAATCTGCTTCCTTTTCCCTGGGCTACGACTAGCCAGAGGCGTAGTACCGAGGTAAAATAATATATATAAGCTACAACACTAGCACAGTTCTATTAGTATTAGGCTTCATATTCAAGTCAACCGGTCTCACACAGACAGTGGATATGGGTGCATCAATCGAACACACCCCTTTATCTAGCTGCCTAAGGTGTACTTCAAGGAGGGGATAAGCCGCTATTGCTTCGTCTTGTCGAGGGTAGCACTGAGATATATGAGGTGTAAACCAATAGGGTCAGTATTGAGCGGGGCTGGACATATTGCCACCAATACAATGATGTAGGCTACATATCTAAAGGGGTGTGCACCAATTACGTCATGGCCATGTCTCACTTACTCACACAGACATTGGACACGGATGTGTCAATCGAATGCCCCCCTTAATCTAGCCGCCCAGGGTGTACTTCAAGGAGGTTAGACAGGGCACTGGGTGTGACATGGGATTGAGAGGGTGTTGAAAATGACCAACATAGAATGTGGTGTAAATTGTGTACGTCCCCTTAGTTCTTCAACATGTCTTAAGGCCTGTATGGGTAACTGGAATGGTATTGGAGCTAGCTAGCTATAGTATATATCTATCTACTTATATATAATATACAAACCTATATATGATATATATGTGCATATGCACATATATTATATATATGTACATATGCACATATAATATATATGTGTAGTATGATAACTCGCCGGTGGTGGCGCCACTATCGGGAAAAGCTGCAGGCGAACAGGTGTTGTATTGCAGAAGAGGGAGTACATAATAGTGGCAGGATCATATTCGTTATTTATATTCGCATAATAAATTATACAACACATATATACATACATAAATAAGTGAGGATTCCATACTTTACAAGACTTGGGGAAAGTCTACAACTAACTACCCGCAACATATTTCAAAATCGAACTCAGCAAGTCACTTACATTCCATATTAGTATGTGAGACATCCGATAGGGGGCCGGTTGCACCTCAACACGTGGCAAGTTATAAGCGGTGGAACTCGTAACTAACAAGGAAGGTGAGTTAAAAACTGCTCTTGACTGATTACTTTCTTCAGCCGGATGTGCAAATATAACAAAGCCGGTGTCCGATATAACAAAGCCGCTGTCCGATATAACAAAGCTGCTGTCCGATATAACAAAGCCGCTGTCCGATATAACAAAGCCGCTGTCCAAAGAGCTCCAATCGAGCCTCCTGGGCTCGGGTCGGGTGGGGCTGAATCACACTGCAGTGATCCAGAACATTGATGCAGTGTACA
This sequence comes from Branchipolynoe longqiensis, assembly GCA_030323885.1. Classification (NCBI taxonomy): domain Eukaryota; kingdom Metazoa; phylum Annelida; class Polychaeta; order Phyllodocida; family Polynoidae; genus Branchipolynoe; species Branchipolynoe longqiensis. The sequence goes on from CM059201.1 coordinate 1,269,812, forward strand.
TGCAGGGTGGCTGCTGACCTTGTAGCCTATTGCAGGAGTTGACCCGGAAGTGCTTCCTTCTCACTGGTAGCCCAATGTCTACAGGTTAAAGGTTACACACACTCTTTCTCTGAATTAACTGATGTTTGTGTAAGTAATCTTTTTTTAAATATCGGTTTAAGGAAAAGCCTGAGCTGAACTTTTTGATAACAAAAGTAGAGTAGACTTAAAAGTTTGATGCAAATTATATGCAAATATAACTCCCAGCAAATCACTGAAAAGCATCCTGCATTGGTGTATGCCATGAAGCGAAATATAACCCACCACATTGAATCTGGTATTTAAGTTGTATAGTCCGATCGTTTTTAATTTCTGCACTTTTCTGGGATAAATATATTAGATTGGTAATTATATTCTACTTTATTTTAGGTTTAAATAAATTTGAGCTTGATGCGCGAAAAGGAAGAAAGTAAGGCGGGAGTGGAAATAAGGCGTTTATTGGACGCCTCAGCAAGAAATCATACAGAGGAGCAACAAAAGTAAACAGAGGCGCTCATGAGGAGCAAGTACAAGTAATCAAAGGGCTCATGAGGAGCAATACAGGTAATATACAGGGGCCCTTAGGGGGCAAAGTCAAAGTCCGGTAGGAGTTGGTAGAGTCAGTGAGGGGGGGCCGAGGAGCCCTCCACCAGCAGGAAGGGAGAGTAGGAGAGAGTTGGGTGGGTGGGTGGAGGAAAAGTGGCAGAGCGGCGAGGAGGCTGGAGGGCGAGTGGCTGAGGGTGGCCGGCGGGCGGCCTTATAAGGGAGGGCCGGAGGGCGACGGCAGGTGAGGTGTGAAAGCAGCCGGCCCGGGGGAGGGCGAGGGAGAGGTGAGCAGCGGGCGTCGGGTGAGGCGAGAATGCTGCGCGACAGCGCGGGGCGGGGGGAGGGTCTCTTCCTCTCCTCGCATCAAGCGCAATGCTACGCATTACGACCAATGGGGGACATGTTGCGTAGTTAATTTTTTTACACTTGGTGGCGCGTCGGTACTAGTGGGCCTACACGTCATTGACAATGCTTTGAGTGTGCCGGTACGCGCAGTGCAACACGTATATTTTATTCAAAATTAATAGAAATGAGGAAGCCTAACCTTATAAATTTAATATAATCTATTCGTTGAATATGTTTTCTATATGTGTACCAAGCGGTTTGTCTCTAGGTGGTGTGGTTTTAGAGATATTTGACTTCTTCTGTATGAAGATTGCTCATGGCCATTGACAATGCACTGAGTTTGCCGGTATGCACAGTGCAAAACGTGTATTTTATTCAAAATTAATAGAAATGCAGAACCCTAACCTTATAAATTTAATATAATCTATCCGTTGAATATGTTTTCTATATGTATACCAAGCGGTTTGTCTCTAGGTGGTGTGGTTTTAGAGATATTTGACTTCTTCTGTATGAAGATTGCTCACGGTCATTGACAATGCATTGAGTTTGCCGGGACGTGCAGTGCAAAACGTCTATTTTATTCAAAATTAATAGAAATGCAGAACCCTAACCGTATAAATTTAATATAATCTATTCGTTTAATATGTTTTCTATATGTGTATCAAGCGGTTTGTCTCTAGGTGGTGTGATTTTAGAGATATTTGACTTCTTCCATATGAAGATTGCTCATAGCCATTGGGTTTGCAGTGTGACAGTGTGCCGAATAGGTCCACTCGTTCAGTGGCGACGCGAAGGGCAGGAATTTGAACTAAAAAGTCAGAGGTCCCCCAGTGGTTAACTTTGGAGATATTTGAAGCCCAACATGAACAATTAATTTTGGCAAGCACGCTAAAACACCATAGGCTTATACAATAGCATGTTCTATCCAATTGACTCAGTATTCCCTTCTGTGTGGCAAGAAATGCTTAATAAGTGTGCCAGTATCTTATACCCCTGTCACACTACGATGTAACGAGCCAACGTGAGCCTAACGTGGTAATTTTTCTTCATTACGTTGGGTTACGTCATGATGACGTCAGAATGACGTTAGAATGACGTCGAGCTACGTCACATTACGTCGTGTTACGTCGAGGTACGTCAAGGTTTTGGACATGTTCAAAACTTTCGACGTAGCTCGAACGTAAGGGTTTACGTTCGCCGTACGTTCTGTTCACGTTCAGTGAACGTCAATGACGTTAAACGGACGTTTTTCCAACGCTGCTCACTACGTTCAACTATGTTCCACTACGTTGACCCACATTAAACCGAGTGCAAATGGCCACGTGGCGTAATGGGAATGTCAGGAGAACGTCAGGAGAAATTGCATTCAACGTACGTTCAACGTCTCATGACATATCTAACGTCACGTAACGTTCTTCTGGTGATGGAATAACGTTCATAACGTTCCGTGAGCGTAGTGACGTTGACCTCTCTCGTCGAATGACGGTATCACTACGCTTTACCGACGTTACGCTCTCGTCCACTACGCTGCATCCACGTTCAACTTGTGCCCAAATTTGCATACTACGCTGAGAAGTTCAACGTTCTTCACGTTCTCCCTACGCTGCCGTCATTACGTCGTAGTGTGACAGGGCCATAAGTTAGATATGTAGAATCAAACCACGGTGAGTGTTTTTGTTTTGGAAAGTACTTCATCGGACTATGCAGCTTCGAGCCAAACTTTGTGACAAAATGAGGAATGTCCATTTGAATCCACATTCCTTTGCAAATTCGTATCCCTTCTGGTGACTTAAGATATTGCAATTTGACACCAGGCTTACCCAGTTGATTTTTTTTTTTTTTGATAAAATATTTGTATTCATCTGAATACTTATTTTGTCAGCGCCGGGGCACTGGTCTTCCAGCCGTTGGAGTGATCGCATTTGGTCTGTACATAGTGGAAGTGGAATGTGTTGCGTTGCGTGCAGCGCAACCCATTCTGAATCCTTACACAAACATCAGTGTTTATACTGACCTAAATCGCTATTCTGCAGGGTTCGGAGTGACAAAAATAAAAGAAATCCCTGAAAAACTAGCCGGGTCCAAGGGCATGCCCCCATGGAAATTTTCTTAAACCTATGATTAAAATGGTGCAATCTGGCACCTACTTGGAATATTCTGGACAGGAAATTTCAAAACGAACAAATAATCATAAGTAAAAGTTGTTTCATGCACAGGATTCCCTCCCTCCCCCCAACCCAATGAGTTTGAAACACAAGGCCTTGCGAGTTAATACCAGATATGATGCGAAAGGTTCCTCCTATCGAAGAACAGCATACAGGACTCCTTGCTTCTGGAATATCATGTACTAACCACAGCAATGTGGTATGTCTATTTCAATGGCAGCCTTTCAGTGATTTTCTGGGAGCTATATTTGCAGTTAATTCACATCAAACTTACAGGCCTACTCTACTTTTGTTATTAAAGTTCAGCTGAGACAATTCTTTAAAAAAAAAAAAAAAAATCCTTGCACAAACATCAGTGTTATATTATATAATACATGTATAGGCCATAAGCAGTGTTCACACGGGCAAAATCTAAAGCGATTCAGCCAAGGCGAATACTACGAATCGATTTAGCCGCCCGTTCACACGGGCAGTACTTGGGCCGGAAATCGATATCAGCGCATGAGCAAGTCCATACTAACCAGCGCCAGTTTGGCTTCGTCGACGTCGCCACGAGAGAGTGTGGGTTCAACCTAGATATGTATAGACTGAATCGTATTGTTTTGGAACGGTCAAAACTTCTGCTGGGCAGTGAAACCCTAAAAATAAATGATGAAAAAAATATCTGTGCACAGCTAGCGTTTTCATAGTCCAAATTATATTATATAGTGTGACGTCCTTAATCCGCCTCAGTGCGTCCACACGGGCAAAATAAATCGATTCACAGAAATCGACTCACGTAATCGACCTCCACAAGTGGTTTACACTATCCAGATCACAGAAATCGATTCAGCCCTAATTCGACTCAGACGCCCGTTCACACGTGAAATGTGCGTCGAACTAGGCAAGTCGATTTCTACGAATTGATTTACATTGCCTGTGTGAACACGGCTTTAGACACATCTATTGTATGGAACCTAATACTGCTATGAATACTTACTCCTCATGTTACACACAAAATCATAGAATATAACAGTACTCCTTAGTGTGAAGTTAGCTCTTGTGGGTATGTGACCATAATCTACGGTTCAGCAAAGGGGGCTTTAAAAAGTACCCGCTTATGAAACTCATTTTCTTATTGGCTGATGACGCTTCTATTTTTGTTAAACAGTTACATTTTTTTAAAGATAATCTTTCTTGGAATGAACGACTTTTTAGTTTAAAATTTGACCTCATGTATAATTCATTGATTACTATTGGTATTGACTACTGTTCACACTTACACACACCCGGATATGGAAAACAAGTTTGTTTAATTTAACGACGCCTCTAGAGCATATTGATTTTTATCATTGATTATTGGATGTCAAACATTTGGCCATTCTGACATATTTCTTTAGAGGAAACCCCTTGTCGCCATATAGGCTACTCTTTCCAATAAGCAGCAAGGGGTCTTTTATGTGCACTTTCCCACAGACAGGACAGCACATACCACAGTTGTGGACCACTGGTCGGAATGGAAAATAACCCCAAACTGCGAATGGATCCACTGAGCAGGATCGGTAGGATGACCCACCCCTACACAGCTGGACACTCTACCGTCTGACCTACGTCCCACTCCCAGGATAGGGCATGCGTGAAAGAAAGCTTATTAAATACTCTTCGACAAAAGGTAAACAAATGAGAAGTATAAACAATAGTTATATTCTATGATAACAACTACTATGATTGAATATAGCTAGTATTCATGTTTTACAGATATATGGTTATAGTCGGATGTGGACAAAATTCAGCCTGCCATATTGAATGGCAAAATAAAATTCAGATCAAAACTGTTACCCCTGCCTGATGTTTAGCATATTACTAAGATAGTGCGGAAACTGGTTGGCTCAGTGGCAGAATAAGGTGACTGAGTGGGGTATTTAAGGTGCCGGTGCTGTGATGATATCTCAGCTGGATATCATTATATAACCCTGATGAGTGTACACCCTGATGAGTATAACCCTGATGAGTGTACATCCCGATATGACTTCATACATTGCTAACCACAATCTGTCCACAGTCATTACAATATTGCTTTGGCGATGGTTGAGAAAAAAGACACAATTTCCTTCCATCTTTTTGTGTTATGTATGATAGACTTCTTCTGGAACCCTGCAAATGGTAGTCCAGTTTCCCTAGGTAACGGTGCTGTCACATTACAACGTTTCTCGCCAACGCGCGTCGACGTGTGTCATTTTTTGGCGAAACATCGGGAGACGTCTGGAAGCGTTAGGCGTGCGTTGGTATTCGTTGATGGATGGCGATGGTCGACAGTGCGCATCATTGGATTGGCGAAGTTTTGTGCTTGCGACAATGCGCGAGTGCCACCATTATGGCGATGGCAGAAGCACGTCGACATCGCTGGAATAACGTTATGCGAACGCTAGGCAGATGCCACGCATGCGTGAGGTTCATTCCCCCACGTTGCGCCAAACTGTTGCCTTTTGTTGTTTTAAATCCTAGCAACATCTAAGGTCATATCAGGATGGAGCGCCAAACTTTTACCACAACATCGGCTGCACACTACCACTACGTTGCGCTGACACCGAAAAGTTTGACGTATCTCGACAATTAAAAGTGATTTTGCATGTTAGTGGCGTGCCGGCGAGATACGTCATAGTGTCACAGGGCTATAAAGGGCTACACTCCTGCGATTGCCATACATATTGATCATATACAGTCAATCTTCGTTAATCTGAACGACTTTCTTCCCAGCGTCCACTGTGGAATTGTGCATGTTATTGCTAACATGACTAACTCACTGTTTGTGATGTCTAGTTACGCTGCCTAATAAGTACGACGCAGGACAGACGGCTGGGATCTCCTCCTGCCGACCCATCTCCGCGGCGCCACCTGGAGGAACATTTAGTCACTACGACCTTGAACGCAGTCAGACATTGATGGCAGGTGGCCACACGAGTCTTCCCCGCGCTTTCGGGCAACCATTATGTTAGATGAAAGATTCACCCGGTACTTGTAGTGCACCGGTGAAGACCAGCCTTATATAAATACGGGCGAAAATACCTTAGTATGGAACAAGAAGTAGAATGCCTGGCACCAGTGTCAAATGGTTACTTATATCAGAACAGAGTTGGTGAAATGGGAGAGAATGCAAAAAGACAAGATGGCGGCCAGAGAACGCCGTCGTTTTCACTTTTAAATTGCATTAAAGTATATGTTTTATTATATTTTCCAACTCAAAAGTAGTGGGTAAACATGAAGACATATACAAAGAATAAATGTTGCTTCTTAGATTGTGAAATTAGGCTCTCATACCGACTCATTTCATTAGCCCGATTTTTCGACCGTTTTTATATAAGGCTGGTTTTCACCGCTGTACTGGAAGTACGGGGTGAATCTTGTATCTACCATTATGTCAACATTCTGAGCCCTTCCTCGTAGATAAAAAGATTCACCCCGTACTTGCAGTAGGGGCCTTTCTATATTGCTGCACTTCTGTAGCCAGTAACCATCGCAACCCTATATATTTCATCGAGCCAGAGTCGAGTTGCAGTAGGAGTGACTGCCAACGTAGTCTAAATACGGGCGAAACTAGCTTTAGTATGGAACAGGAAGTGGAACTGGTTCCAGCGTCAACTGGCTACTTATATCGGCACAGATTTGGTGAAATGGGAGAGAATGTAAAAGACAAGATGGCCACAATAGGATGCCGTCGATTTCATCAAAAGTAGCAGGTGAATGTTAAGATATATGTGAAGAATAATATGAATAAGCAATGCTTAGAACCGACCCCCGGATATAACTACAGCAAAGTAATATTTTTTTTTACTTCACTCACAGTGTTCCATTTGAAATTCTAGCAACTCAGGTGACCCGAGTCACGGTCGTGATAATCGAATACGGCCGTCATTTCCAAGGAATAAACTACAAATATTTCATTTGTGCATCCATGTTTATGGCAAATTGTTCAATATTTCTTTTAATTTTGAATAAAACCAAATTTTGAACTGCGCATATCGGCAAATTCTATGGCAGCAGGCATTTGTTTTGATATATTATTAACCAATCGCTGACCCCGAATACCGTCAATTGGGCCTGCCACTGCAGAGTAGCGCAGAGGAACACGTACACTGGTCCCAGTGAAGTCATCACACCATATATGGAAGATCTGTAGCGAGGGACCAGTGTAGTTGTTCCGTGACTTGGCTTGTGCTACTCTGCGGCAGATTCGATTTGAAATTCTATCAACTCGAGTGACCCGAATACGGCCGTCGTTTCCGCGGAGTAAACTATTAATATTTCATTTGTGCATCCATGTTTATGCCAAATTGTTATTTATTTCTTTTAATTTTGAATAAAATCTAAGTTTTGAACTGTGCGTATCGGCAAATTCTATGGCAGCGGGCATTTGTTTTGACCAACTGCTGTCGTCCACCCTGTCTGCTGCACGTAGCAAAGCTCGGTGAGCGATTTCCATTTCCGTTTGCTGGATTTTTGCTTGGATGTTATTCAACACGAGTTTACAAATGGCGGCACCCATAGAGGGCTATTTCCGTTTCCGTTTGCTGGATTTGGGTGAATTCATGTTCCACCTCTATGAGTACAGGTATTGTTCAAGCATATTTGGTATATATGTACACATGTTAGTCATTAGCCCCCCCGTGGGTGGGTCGGTATAATTTATTTTGCTTAAGAATTCATCTGCTCAATTCATTGACCCAGCATGTAAATAGCTTTCGCCAGTTTTCCCTACTAATGCTAGTAATGGGTTAGTTTACACCCCTAGGCCTAGGGTAAATCTTTTATCTAAGCCCTTCCGAGTAAATATACCAACATATAAACACTTCTGTCTCCGTTGTCCTGAATTAACGATGTAGTCAGATAATGGGTTTGGACATATGATCAGTAAATAACTTGTAATTAAATTAATTTTTACTGTTAATCCGCTTTCGATAAAATAAATCGGGCGAAATTCTCCCCATTTTAATTGCGGACTTTACATTAAAGAAGATCAATTAAAAATCTAAAGATCACCTACTCATCCTGTGTAGAAATTCAGTCGATATTATCCCCATTTAAATTGTGGACTTCACATTAAAGAATATCAATTCAAGAAAGCCTATTTAAGACGTACCAAATGCTTCACAAAGTATGTACATTGTCTGGTTCTGTGTCTAAAGAAACATTTCAAGCCCTGTTAAGTACAGCCAGAAACCTTATATATTTCATAGAGCCAGCTGTCAGACTATTGTCCCCCTAGGCAAGGCCAACTATTGGCACCCCTGATACTGAATCATGTGTGTGTATACATATACAGATGAACCTCGATCCAACAGACTAATAGGGGGGAGCAGTTGTCCATTAAAACCATTTGTCCATTGCAGCGACAAGATTTTCCGGGGGCTCTACCCCACGCACATTCACCTTTACCGATCCTGTTGCACGTACCACTTGAACACAGCTTCCTCAAGCTCTTTACTCTGGGGATCTTTCATATGCCTACGTACATGAAAAACCCCCTTCTTATCCTTACTAGAGTCAACATTAAACTTTACAGCATATTTTCTAAGCTTGTCCTTAGCCTTACGGCTATCACTCGGGAGTTTTAAACGTTCGGACCAGATATTCACTCTAGCGGATTGTGTCCGTTGGATCCGGAATCTGTTGCATCGGTGTCCGTTGGATCGAGGTTCATCTGTAAGAATCTTTACACTTTAACAGCTGATAGCTCTATTGATGTTTCTTTCTTTTCACATTTAACCCGTTGAACAAAGGATCCTAAAATGATACTCGAAGTTTTAATTTGTAGTTGAAGCGCAAAGATAGTTTCAAACAGATCCACCTATGCAACTTACCATCGCTCGAATTAAAAATAAGTAAGTATGAAGCCGATGAAACTATTCAGAATGCCCACAAAGCAAGAAAGTGTACTGGAAATGTATCACCAAGTCCCAAGAAAATCTATACAGCAAGCGAGTTGTGAGATAGGAATTTTGAATTTGTCTGTCTATTGCATTTTGAAGTGCAGTCATTGTTTGTTGATGTTTGCTATTCAATTGCTTTGCATTATCAGCGGTGTCTGGACTAGAACGGACATCAGTTTAAAAACAGGCATTGACAAAACAATAAAATAATGCCTGCAGATTCTAATACATTTTGAAAATGTAATGTATTTCAATAAACACTGCCTTAATAATTTAGTGAAAGTGTGTATGCAAATTGTTTGAGACACCATGTATATAATACAGTAAAACCTCTCTAACAGACCACCTGCACAGATCGACCACTCCCCTACATAGATCGCTTTATTTTGGTCCCAACAATACCATTGTAACCATGTTCTATCTCCCTAAACCGGCAACCTCCCTAAATGGACCAGTTAAAGTGGTCCTACAGTCGATCGATTTAGACAGATTTTACTGTACCGGTATATATAGATTAGTTAGACGAATCTTACCTGGGTATAGATGATGGATAACTGTTGTTTTACCGAGGTATAAGCCTCGGATAGACGTGGGCTAGGGAGAGGGAAGCACATCCGGTCCAGCAATTTTTACCTACTTATTCAGGATAAAATGATCTAATAACACAATAATAAATGAAAATAATAAACAGAACTGTGAAGTTTTCCTGGTACAAGCCACTCGAATAGACGTGGAAGGGTGTGGTGGGCGGGCCCTAGCCCACGTCTATCCGAGGCTTATACCTCGGTAAAACAACAGTTATCCATCATCTATACCCAGGTAAGATTTGTCTAACTAATCCAATTTACCTCGGTATACAGCCTCAGGCTAGCCTCAGGCTAGGGAGACGTTTACGTAATATCATTTTATCCTGTATGTATTGTTAACTATTCAATGACATGTAATATTACATTGGAACCCAGTCATCGACAAGATTTCTGGAGAAAATAAAGTGTATTCTCACCTCTGTAGAATTAGTCCTTCAGTAACCGTCGGGCAACACCGCTCGACTTTTCCAACCGTTTGTTATAATGTCTTGCAAACGATCGTGCAGTTTTCCATCCTGCATGGGCTAAGATCCGTTTCACGGAAATTCCAAGCAGACGTGCCTTTGACACCATCGCACCTCGCGTCGAGTGAGATGCATATTTGTCTGTATCGACGCCTGCTAACTTTCACACTATAATTGTCCATCGTGCCAGCGTGTCTCGCGAAATGCCCTTGTGTGGCCTAATAAATCTCACCAAAAGCTGCCTTGATGTTCTTAAGTCCTTCGTCTTGGATATATACGCCCTAATGGCTGAAACTACACATAGTTTTGGATCCTCTGTAAAGCTTGTTACATTAACTGTAGACAGGGGATCTCCTAACCTGTTTGACTTTAACAATTGTGTCAAGTCAAATGTGGCTTCCTTGTTATCTATTTCAAGGCCATCCAGTGATAGGGCAACAATAGTTTGTCCTATGTGTCCTGTTACTAGTAAGAGGAGCAACGCTACTTTAAATCCTAATTTTCTAATATCTAAATGTTTGTTATATCGCCATTGGAACAGTTTGAATACCACAGACACATCCCAAAAACGACTATACTTTGGTTTGGGTGGATTTCTTTCATGAATTGACCTAAGAATCCAGTGAATAACTTGATGTTTCCCTATAGTTTGGCCATTTATCCTTGGAAGGATAACTGACAAAGCACACCTAGCAGCATTAATGGCTCCAAAACCTAAACCTTCATCTTCTAACATACGCAAGAATCTACCGACCTGGGAAATGGTCGGGTTCATACACTTGACTTTCTTAATAAGGCAATGAACGCCCCACTTACGTAAATAAGTTGTATACATTTTAACTGTGCCTTTTCGCCATGCATGTGAAACTATTCTTTGCTGTGTAATTTTGTCCAATCCAAATTGTTCCAAATATTTATTTTAAAAAGGAATGCCAGCAAAGATGTCGTTGACACGTCCCCGCGTTGTTTTAGCAGGCCTTGATGGGTCAGATTTCCTGGCGATCTTCGGAATCGCAGGCAATCTGTGGCTGTTGCCACTATGCCCGGTAGCCAAGGTTGAGTGTCCCAGTCGGGAACGATTAATATTGTGTGCGCTTTGTCCATCTTGATCTTTCTGGCCACTTGGCTGATCATGCTAAATGGGGGGAAAATGTAGTAAAATTTATTTCCCCAAATCAGAGAAAATGCATCTATCTGCCAGGCGTTTGGTTCTGAATGCCATGAAACATATTTGTTAATTTTAAAATTATTACGGGATGCAAATAAATCGACCTCAGGTCAGCCCCATTTTTGACAAATTATTTCAAAAATGTTTGGATTAAGGGCCCATTCTAAATGATCATGGAAATGTCTACTCTTTCAGTCAGCTAGCGTATTTTGAATGCCTGGAATGTGTGCCACAGTCAGCCAAACCTGGTTTAGCTGCGCCCAATCCCAAATCTTCTTTGCAACGTCATTACACGGTTTGGACTTTGTCTCTCCCATGTTTCTTACATATGCCATTGCAGTTGTGTTGTCAGTTAGTATCCTAACATGTTTTTGAGGTATCTTTACGATTGATTGATTGATTGATTGGTGGTTGCTTTATGCCGTGTCGGCAGCATAGGCCATATTCACGGCGAGAAATGTTTGTTTTTTGTTCAAACCATCGCTTTTACATGTAAAAGCAGACAATCAATTATGTGCCAATAGACACTAATTAAATTAGAAAGCTCACAATCATATATCTGTGGTCAAGGGAAACAAATTCCAAGAAAAGTTTCATTAATAATTAATAGAATCCATTTAGTAAACTATATAAGGTGGTACAGTCCAGCTGCCCTCAAAAAGGCTAAAATGTTTTCCTGTTTTACCTTAGTAAAAAGGTCATGCATACTGTCTGCAGTGTAGAACCGTTGGCGCAGGGCCAAAAAATCAACGCAACTTAGTAAAATGTGTTTGAGTGTCAGTGGGGACTGACACCCAATACATTCAGGGGGAGGTTCCCCCTTGAGCAGAAAAGCATGTGTAAGCCACGAGTGGCCAACACGGCAGCGACTAAGGACCACTTGGTCCCGCCAACCTCCCGCATGAGTCTGTGGTGGCTTTCCCACAGATGGTTCAATTTCTTTAAGTTTATTGATGTTTTCATCCCACTCATGTTGCCATTTGGATTTTATGTGGGTGGCTATTAGTGGTTTCAGATCAGAGTGAGGGATCAGACACGGTTCAAGATCACAGTTCAGGGCCTTCTTCGCAGCCCGATCAGCTCGTTCGTTTCCTTGTATGCCAGCATGGCCAGGCACCCAGCACAGGTGGATATCATACCCATCTGTTGTCAGTTGGTTCATTTTATAAATGACCGTTGCTAGAATAGGGTGATTCGTTTTCAGTCCAGCAACAGCCAGGAGGCAAGAGAAGGAATCACTGTATATAACATAGTTAGTGTGGTTGGATACCTCGATACACTCCAAAGCGAGAAGGAGTGCTCGGGCCTCTGCAGTGAAAATCGAGCTCTGATCGGGCAAACGTACACCAAATTTTTCCCGTCGGCAGACTGCCGCAGCAGCTACCCGGCTTTGGTCTTTCGAACCATCAGTGTATATGGAGAGGTGGTCTGCAAACTGGCCTTGAATCTCTGCATGCAGTCCTTGGTACTCGAGTGGATGTGTCCCAGATTTCCTCAGTTCCGTGAGTCGGAGGATAACCGATGGCTTTCTCAACGACCACGGGGGATGTTCTGGGACTTTGGCATCCTCCAACACGTCCAAATCCACGCCCAAGGCCTCCAAATGAGGTTTCATTCGGAGCCTCAGTGGCCGGATGTAATTTGGCCTGGCTTCATACCTGGATTCGTCATGTTGCTCGAATAGACAAGTGTGTGCAGGATTCAATGCATTAGTTTTTATCTTAACTACATATTGCATGGCCAGTTTGATTCTCCTGTTGTTAAGTGATGGTTCATTGGCTTCAACATAAAGGCTCTGAACTGGTGAGGTGCGGAAGGCCCCAAGGGCCAGGCGCAGTCCCTGGTGGTGGATCGTGTCTAGCAGCCCAATATATGATTTCCTTGCGGAACCATATACTATGCTGCCGTAATCCACTCATGAACGAACCAAGGTTCTGTACACGGAGAGCAGAACATCTCTGTCCGCTCCCCACTCTGAGCTGGACAGCACCCTCAGAATATCCAGCGCTTTCAGGCATCTTGTTTTCAGGTACTTTATATGTGGCACAAAAGACAGTTTTGCGTCGAGAATGAGGCCCAGAAATTTGGTTTTCTCAACGACTTTAATGGGATCCCCATCCAGGGTCAGCTCCGGTTCCGCATGTATTCTACGCAGCAGGCAGAAGTGCATGCAGACTGTTTTGGTCTTGGAAAATTTGAAACCGTTCAGAACTGACCATCGATGGATCCCATTTATGCTTGGTTGTAGCTGTCTCTCTATGACATTCATGTTAGCACCGCTGCAATATAAAACAAAGTCGTCCACGAAAAGACTACAGGAGACCCCCTGCTTTACAGCAGCAGCAATACCATTGACCTTGACCCCGAAAAGGGTCACGGCCAGCATGCTGCCTTGAGGTACTCCTAGTTCCTGTGAGTGTAGGCGGGAATAGGTAGTCTTGACACGGACGCGGAAATGCCTGAAGGCTAGAAAGTTCCTGATGAAAATTGGCAAGTGGCCACGAAGGCCAATCGCATGAAGATCCTCCATGATCCTCCATGATGCTAGCAAGTCTCGTATCTTTACGAGACTTGCTAGTCCTAAATGAATGGCTCTCAATTCCAATACATTAATATGGTCCGAAATTTCATTTTGTAACCATCTCCCTCCTGTTGCGACATCATTATGATGTGTGCCCCAACCTTCTAGTGAAGCGTCGGTGGTTACTACTGTGTTGGGTTCACCCATTCTAATGGGATTGGGAGAGTCATGAATATTTTCAAACCACCAGTTTCCTTTTGCGAGCCAAAGCCAAATTCTTATCTATTTCCAGAGATTTAATGTGTGCCTTGCCGTATAGAATAGCCGGGGCATACGATATCAGTATACCAACTATCTTTGGCCTATTTAAGTCGACCAAGCGGGTTGCTGTATCTAGAAACCTCTCTAGTTTCTTTTCGGGGAGTGAAACCGTCATTAAACGTGTGTTTATCATAAAACCCAAACATTTAAGTTTGGTTGTCGGTAAGAAAACCGACTTCTTCTGCTGAATATAAAATCCCAATTTTGTTAAAAATTTATATAAATCCCTGACAGCATTCTTACAGTCATTAAATGATTGTGATACAATAAACGAATCGTCTATGTATGGAAACATAGTGTGACCCTTCCTAGCCATAGCTGAAAAGATGGGCTTCAACAATTTAGTAAAAAGACGTGGTGCGCAAGCTAAACCATTTGGCATACATGTAAACTGGAAAAGTTTATCTTCCCAAATAAATCTGAGGAATTTACGGTGTTCCGAACAAATAGAGACCGTGTAATATGCGTCCTGTAAATCTACGCTGGCCATCCATGCATCAGGTGTAACCAAATCCCTGGCAGTTTCTAGAGAAAACATTTTTAAATGTTGATACTCTACTAATTTGTTTAATTTAGTTAAATCCAGAATCATTCTAATATCCCCATTGGGCTTAGGTCTGGAAAAAATATTAGAAATAAATTCCCCTGGGGTGTGAACCACTTCCTCTATAATTCCTTTCGATTCAAAAAGCGAAACTTGAGTACTTAAAGCCTGCTTCTCTAAAGCATCAAACTTATATGGAAAAGGAACTCGATTTTGCACTGGTAATTCCATAAACAGGATTTTAACTCCTGTTACTATGTCTAAAATGTTATCATCTGTAGTAATCTTAACCCATTCCGACAAAACAATTAGAAACGTTGCCAGCACAAAATTTTCTTACGTCAGTTTGTGTCTCTTCCACCACCATCTCTGCTACCACTGGTGTTGTTTGTGTAGCAGTGTTCATTTGTTGCCTGGGTGCAGGAAGAGCTGCTTCGGAGCAAACTCTTTGCGGAACGGGCGGTTTCCGTCGTTCCAGCCTTGACGGTCTCCCCGTCCCCTGCCCTGTGGCAGATAACCGTAGGAGTGGCCGGACCTGCCAGCCCTCGTGCCGTGGCAAAACCGGTAATCCCCTCGCGGCCTTCGGAATCTGGAGGTGTTATCCGACCTCCGGGCAGTTTCCATGTTCTTGCCACTTTTCGTTTCTGCCTCCACCTCCTTAAACAGGTAAGGAAGCTGGCCGCTAAACATCTTCGACTTGTCTAGGGCTTTCCCCTTGATCGGTTTCAGTGGCAGGAAGAGGGTGTACTCCTTCCCATCATTGTCTGTCACCTTCTTAGAACGCGCGACCTCTTTCCCGGCAGGTGTGGTGACCGCTTTGTATACGTTCTCGTACCTTCGGTAACTTAAAAAGTTACTCGCAGCAGTGAGCAAAGCAATGCTCTTATCCATGACCCTCGCTAGCGAAGAGAACTTGTTCTCTGTTTGCATTCTATTTGCAACCGGGGCCACAGACCTCAGTGCTCCTAGCACAGCCTTATGAACCATGAAAAGGACACTTTCAAACCTTTTCTTTTCCTCACTGAGATGAACCCCCGAGACCATCTCCTTCACCACTGTGTCCGGGATTCCTTTGATCCCCGTGATCTGCTCTGTGAGCTTATTAATAATTTCTGCCGGTTTAAATGTATTAAAGTGGCCCTTTATTGTTTCCCGCATCATGGTGGTAGTTTTAATTTTCTTTGCCTTTTCTAGTTGGCAGCGCTACCGGACCTTACCTCCGATCTTTGCATAGAGACCGGCTCTCTTGGTCTCAGAGTCAGACTCTGTACTGGACGAATCCGACGAAGAGTCAGAAGATGAGTGTTTCCTCTTCTTTTTCTTGCTCTTCTTCTTGGGCTTTTTAGCCCTCTTTCCCTTGCTCGCTTTTGTGAACTCGTCACCTGATGAGCTCACTGCTCTCTTTCGCTTCTTTGTCTTAGTTTGGACAGGGATCTCCACAGCCGAATCTGTCTCGTCAAAATCCGACACATCCTCCCAATCTGAATCTATGGCTGGGAGCTGACGAGTGGTATCCATGAGGCTGCTGGGCTGAAGTTGTCTCAACTTCTGTTCGACGAGCCGGTTGATCTGGTCAGGTCTGCCGGATAACTGGTGCCATCATCACTTTCCCGGTCCGAAAGTAAATCAGCTCCAGGCTGTGGCGTCGGGGGAGCTGTCACCCCCGGTGATGAATCATAGCCGGTAGGCACGCGCCCCTCTGCAGCAGCGGGCGGCGGTTTGTTTCGCTTTGTAGCCATCGGTACTCTGTAACCAAAAAAGGGTACTTATTAAACCGGAATCAACTCAACTGAACACCGAAGTGAGGCCAGGATAACCTGGGTTGAGGATCAATGTGGTATTGAGTAACGTATTTACACCGTTCTCAGTACAGGCGTGATAAGTTAAGTATTGTCGTAGGTTTTTAGGTATCGAAACCAACCATACGAGGGGTAGGCCCCTGGGACCTCCCATCTCTCTGTCGCGTACACTTCTCCCTCCTGCGGCTTCTGTGCCAGCAAGTTGGAGAAAATGCTACGAAACTCGAAAAAGGGGAATCTATAAAAGAAACCCAACAACACCCTCTATTAGGGTCCGAGAGAATCTCCACAGGAGATGTGACCGTGCCAACATCTCTACCCGTAACAAAGCGGGTTTATAGCACCATGGTTTCGATATGTACAAAGAATCCTTTGTTCTAGCTGTATCGATATTTAAAATGCTAATCTAGTCCAAATTGGACTTAAGAAAGTTCTGAACTTCCAAATCTAGATGCTATAATGCATCTTAAACAAGCTCAACCAAAGTTTTTCTTACTACTTACGGTTAGTTCACTTGTTGTAGATAAATCCTACTGGAGCAACTCCACGAACGTCCTCCGGTCGTGAGTTGTTTATGCTAATTGCTGGACCGGATGTGCTTCCCTCTCCCTAGCCTGAGGCTAGCCTGAGGCTGTATAACGAGGTAAAATAATATATAATATATATCATGTAACATAAGGATTGCTATGGTAACAGAGCCCATACTTACATCATCTATACACATTTCTAATAAATTAAAGGACATCAGCGTATACACAAATGGTGGTTATATAATTCAACAGTATTATATATATATATATATATATATAGATGCACTGCCAGTATCCATAAAGGCCCAGTCAGACCTTACCGTACTGAGTACCGGACACCACCGGACAAAGAATTGTCTAGTCCGGTGTCGAACTGTTGCAATGGCCGCCAGACGAAACGGACGGTAAACGGACAAGAACCAGATGAGAACCGGACGGAAAATGAGTGTCAAACGGACGGACCGGACACCAAATGGACACCAACCAGACACCAAACGGACACTAACTGGACACCTCCCGGACTCTTCACGGACGCGCCAAAATCCGACGCACCGAATTTCATCAGCACCGTCAACGGACTCTTCAGGATACAAACCGGACACCTAACGGATGAGTAACGGACAAAACGGACGTAAGCCGGACACCAACCGTACACGTCTGTCCGGCGGTGTCCGGTACAAGTTTTGAACATGTTCAAAACTTGTACCGGACACCGCCCGAGATAGAACGGACACGCCGGATGGGTACCGTATATAAACCGTACATTACCGTACATCACCGGACAGTGTCCGGTTTCTGTCCGGTTCCTCAATCCAGTGAGGTCTGGCTGGGGCTTCAGACTACTAACTTTCAGCGTACATATATAGCGTTTAGGACCGCTCTAACACATATCATCAAATACTTTACACCAGGCTCAACGATTTGTTTACTTATAAGTCACCATCGGTACTGTACTAAGTTAATCCACATTTCTCGTGCCTCAGCACCTACTGTCTAGAGGCACAATTATTTATCAACATAATTATTGTAAATATCGCCATGTACTTTTGTACTTTTTGATAATACACAATAAATTCACATCAATCACAATTAGCTTAGAATCTCGTTCACTGTGTGAAGTCAACCAACCAGTGACGTCATGTCTTCACTTTGACCCCATGTCACCAGAAAGGGGATTTGAGACTCCTAATAGCCTAAGAGTAATTTAAAGTTGCATAATTCGATGGTTTTGAATTTCTGCCATTGTTATTTTTTAGATAAATATTAGGTTATTGTTATACTTCACTTTGGTTTGAAGTAAGTGTTATTTTAAAGTGTTAAAGCTGCATAGTCCGATGAAATATCAAATTTCCAAAACCAAACCAATTATCTAGATTTGATTTGACATATCTAACTTAGATACTGATGCACTTATTAAGCATTTGTTTCTTCTTTTTTTTTTTTTTTTTTTTTTTTAAATTTTTTTTTTTTTTTATTGAGGCTGTATTTATACTGTCCATAGCATATAAGCCCTGCGTAGAAGGCAATACTGATCCAATTTAAGAGAACATGTTACTGCAGAAGTCTATGGTGTCAGAGTTTTGGCAAGCTTGCCAAAACTAATTTTCCATGTTTGCACTCAAAATATCTCAAAAGTTTACCATTTAAAATAAAAGTAACCTTGAATTAATGTAAAGTAGATACTAGCGATCGATCTGATATATTCATCTCAGAAAAAATACAGAAATTCAAAACCATCGTACTATGCAACTTTAACATTGAAGAAATTTGAAGTGAAAATATACTAAATTAACTTTGGTGTGGACTTCAAAATTAATTTTGACCTAGATCTTTTTGCACTCATTTTCAAGCCTAACACAGGAGCAGCCAACCACAAAAGATGTTTCATGCCTGAACAAGTGTCTTAATTAGCTATGTAGGATACAACCTATAAATGTGCTTTCACAATTTAATGCTATCATTGGATTGTAAAGTATTAAATAGAGAGCTAAGTGTTGTGCTTTCAAAATTTGATGTTTCCATCGGATTATGCAGCTTTAAATGGAGTTGCACTTTCAACATTTGGTGCTTTCATCTGATTGTTCAGCTTTAAAAGGAGAGTTAAACTGTTGAGCTTTCAACATTTGGTCCTTTCATCTGATTGTTCAGCTTTAAAAGGAGAGTTAATTCTTAGTAGAAATATTTACAATATGCTTCACAAATATAGTTTTAGCTGTCAGATTTCCATGTACCCTAATGCCCCCCCCCCCCTCCCTTCATGTACCCTAATGGCCCCCCCTCCCCTCTCTCACACTGATGTCTTCCTGTTATGCAACCGCACACACGCACAGCCCGGTCAAACCCAACATGCAACGCGATTAGAAACTGGATCCGGAACTTGAGTCAGCTTTTAAAACCAAACAGTCTCTGTCTCCTGCTTGCTCTTTCTTGCTTGTTTACTTTCTCTTCGGGAAGTCTTTGCGTAGAGAACACTTCGTACAACTTCCAGGTTAACCAGTTCGCCGCTGGTTCCCGGGTTACATAGCCACTGGTTCCCGGTCCTGGTTCACAAATTGTCACTTCCAGGTTTAACCAGTTCGCCTCTGGTTCCCAGGGTACACGACCACTGGTTCCCGGACCTGGCTTAAAACCTGTTACTTCCGGTTTTAACCAGTTTGACACTGGTTCCTGGGTTATACGATCATTGGTTCCAGGTCCTGGCTTAAAACCTATCACTTCCTGGTTTGACCAGTTCGACATTGGTTGCCAGGTCTTACATGACCACTGGTTCCCAGTCCTGGCTTACAACTGGTCCCAGATTACGGGACCACTAGTTCCCGGTCTTGGGCTACTGGGTGGTAAGGGTAGTAGCGCTACCGGACTGGGCCATTGAGTAAGGAGTTCATAATGAAATATAGTTTCATTCTTCACCAAAAGCTACCACCACCTTGACCCGGTACGTGTGTAAGTTCAGATCGGTGTTAGGACACTGATGGCAACTCCTTACCTCCAATTGTTATTATTCCTCTTAAAACCACATGAAGAGCGTCCACTCTGCGGTAACTCCTCACACCTCCACCCGCCACGAGGCTACACACACACATATGTATATATGAATTCATGTATATATAATACAAGTAACTGTCTCTTCACCTTTATCACCCATGGCAATGCCCCACTACTCACTGTATATGCTGGAGGGCTGGGATGCATGGGGAGAAGATCAGTAGCACGGCTGACGGTGAGATGGGGCGGGGCGCAGTGGAATAAAACCCCATTCTCCATTGTCACTTCAGTGAAGTCAAGCATCCCACCCACCCGAGTCGTTTAAAGGTCCTATCAGGGCGCCCTCCATTTAAGGCGGGAGTCGCGGCATCTTTCCGCAGACTGTGCACGATGCGGCTGGTTGGCAGCATGTTCACCAGTCGAGGGAGTCCTTCTTGAAGGAGAGAGTGGGGCTGTTGGGAGAGTAGAACTGCGAGTACCAGCGGCGGTGTGTGGCGATGAGGGCGTCCTCTGGTGAGCGAACATACAGCGGCTTCTTGTTGTACTGCTTGTTGTTCCAGATCATGATGTCACGCTCGACCTGTTGGGGGGGATGAGGAAAGGGAGAAAAAGAAGATTAATATCAGACAGCTACATTCTGCGTGCTGGCCTGCCCCTCCCTATAGTTTGTTTGTTTGTTGTTGTTTTACGTCCTAGCAACATCTAAGGTCCCTCCCTATAGTCGCTTCCCACCAACATCGGGATTCTTCATTCCTCACACCTATATTTATTTACTACAGTAGACATCTCGACTTACTGACGCAAACAAACAAACATACACTGTAAACTCAAACAGTAGCGGCCAACTAGACCAAAAAACCCATCTACAACGGAATTAGCCTGAAAATGATTCTAGTAGGATCCTACTGAGGTACATGATTAATCAATATTAACCTACTTACTAACTCAATAGGCCCCACCTGAGATTACCATGAACACAAGTTCAATCACAAAGGCCCATCCTACATCCCCTACCCCCCCCATCACCCTTTCAACGAGTATGTTACTACTAGAAAGATAATCAGTTAAGCCCCACCTCCTACTAACGCCTACACATACTAGTCTAACAGTTACCTCCCCGCATAACATTCTCTTTTCTCTTATCTTGTTCTTTACCCATCATACATGTACCGATGTTTTGCTTATTTTCCTGTAATTGTCTATCTGTATATTGTTGTAGATTTGTTTACTGTGTAGCGGCAATTGTGATTAGGGCTGGAAGACCAGTGCATCAGCACTGACAACATGTTATTCAGAGGAATAAAAACACTTGAATAAAAAAAAAAACAACAACAACAATATTTTTAAAATACCCCAACCAACACCCAAATCCTACTGCATACAAAGCAACATAATAAGTAAAAGAGTATCTGATCACATTAAACTAACGTAATTAACCTTGCATGTAAATGTAAAATAATTTAACGTACCTCATACTCATTACATTGTGCAGACTATAATTTCCGAATTTACTTCATACTTCAATTTACTATATAAACCATGTAAAAAAATGTGTGTAAATATGTATTTACATGTAACACTTTCGGTCAGAATACCAGTGCTATGGCACTGACAAAAAATATACAGATGAACCTCGATCCAACGGACTAATAGGGGGGAGCAGTTGTCCGTTAAAGCCGTTTGTCCGTTGCAGTGACGAAATTGCTTTATCTATAGGTGCCATAGTGATAATGTGGAAAACATTCAGTAAAGTGTACTATACGGGATGGCCGAATGAGTTAGAGCGTCCGTCTCCCGTGTTGGTAGATCGTGGGGTCGTGGGTTCGAACCCCGGACGAGTCAAACCAATGACTTAAAAATTGATACTTGTTGCTTCCTAGCCTGGCGCTCGGCATTATTAGGATAGGGCAAGGACTGGTTGACTCAGTGTCAGGATAATGTGACTGAGTGGGATATCAGGTCATGGTGCTGGCGGCCTGATCTTCCAGTGGGGCAGTACTATAGAGTGCCCACTGTCACAAGTCGGTACCCGTCCTAATATGACCTTAGATGTGAGTATACGGGTGTGGATGTGTGAGGTGTGGGAGTATACGGGTGTGGATGTTGGTGGGTGAGGGGTGGGAGTATACACGGGTGGCTAGCGGATTGTGTCCGTTGGATCCAGAACCCGTTGCATTGGTGTCCGTTGGATCGAGGTTCATCTGTATATGGATAAAATTCCTTTACCCCCAAAAAGGGTGTCTTTCTTTTGTGCGTTTTTTTTTTTACAGGAAGCAATTATTGTCACCATGTTATGCTATGTAATGTATAACGAATTATGCGAGTATAAATTATAGAGCAACAATGTATTATTCTTATTCTTCCTTACTAGGCATTGGTGTAGTGACCCCCCGCCCCCTCTGTAGGGCACCCCCCCACCCTTGCGCCGGACACACAGAAGGATTTTTTTTAAATATCGAAAGACAATTTTACATGTGCAAACATTTCATAATAGACTTATCATAAGATGTTTGTTGGGGATTTACGTCGTAGCAACATTTGAGGTCATGCATCACAAATGGCTACCCGTCCTGATTATGACTATGGATATTGCTAGGATGCAAAACCACAACAATCAAAACCAACCAAATGCGGGTTTGAATGCTGCGTAAAAACTTACCAAGTCAAAGAGCAAAAAAACAGTAGCGCTTGATTTATTTAATGACGCCTCTGGAGCACATTGATTTTTATCATCGTCTATTGGACGTCAAACATATGGTCATTTCTGACATATTTCTTTGGATGAAACCCGCTGCCGCCACATATGCTACTCTTTACGATAAGCAGCAAGGGTCTTTTATATGCACTTTCCCACAGACAGGACAGCACATACCACCGCCTTTGATGAACCAGTTGTGGACCACTGTGTTGGAACGGAAAATAGCCCAAACTTCAAATGGGTCCACTGAGCAGGATCAATCGGATGAGCCACACCTTTACAGGTGGACACGTGCCGACTTTATAGTGCGGCCCTACTAGAAAATCAAGTCGCCAGCACCATGGCCCGATATCCCACTCAGTCATATTATCCTGACACTGAGCTAACCAGTCCTTGCCAGTGCCAATTAATGCTATGCGCCAGGCCAGGAAGCGACACGTATCAATGTTAGTAAGTAATTGGTTTGACTGGACCAGGAACCAAACTCCCGACCTTCCGCACGTGACGCCCACGCTCTACCGATTCGGCCACCACACCCGGTAAAGGAGGAGCAAAGGACACTTACCATGATGGCCTCGGCAAACAGGAAGAACTTGCCGATAATGGGCGGCAACCACCAGTTCATGTAGACGTGGTGGATCATGCGCTGGACCAGTGGTTCTCGTGGTGTGATGGCCTGTAGGTAGGCACCCTTACCGAATATGCAGTCGTATGTTAGATACACAATACCGGGGCCGATCTGTAATACGAAGAGACGGAGAAGGTGTATTAAGGGGCTGTCCAGAGTTGTCAGCATTATATGCAGTTGTATGTTAGATACACAATGCCAGGCCCGATCTGTAATACGAAGAGACGGAGAAGGTGTATTAAGGGGCCGTCCAGAGTTGTCAATATTATATGCAGTCGTATGTTAGATACACAATGCCGGGCCCGATCTGTAATACGAAGAGACGGAGAAGGTGTATTAAGGGGCCGTCCAGAGTTGTCAGCATTATATGCAGTCGTATGTTAGATACACAATGCCAGGCCCGATCTGTAATACAAAGAGACGGAGAAGGTGTATTAAGGGGCCGTCCAGAGTTGTCAGCATTATATGCAGTCGTATGTTAGATACACAATGCCAGGCCCGATCTGTAATACGAAGAGACGAGAAGGTGTATTAAGGGGCCATCCAGAGTTGTCAATATTATATGCAGTCGTATGTTAGATACACAATGCCGGGCCGATCTGTAATACGAAGAGACGCAGAAGGTGTAGTAAGGGGCCTTCCAGAGTTGTCAGCATAATATGCAGTCGTATGTTAGATACACAATGCCAGACCCGATCTGTAATACGAAGAGACGGAGAAGGTCTAGTAAGGGGCCGTCCAGAGTTGTCAACATTATATGCAGTCGTATGTTAGATACACAATGCCAGACCCAATCTGTAATACAAAGAGATGGAGAAGGTGTATTAAGGGGGCCTTCCAGAGTTGTCAACATTATATGCAGTCGTATGTTAGATACACAATGCCGGACCCGATCTGTAATACGAAGAGACGGAGAAGGTGTATTAAGGGGCCGTCCAGAGTTGTCAGCATTATATGCAGTCGTATGTTAGATACACAATGCCAGGCCCGATCTGTAATACGAAGAGACGGAGACAAACATCAACAGACCGTCCAAAGTAGTCAACATTTTGAACGTAGTACAAAGAGTACTACTTTTCCAGACCCTGAGGAGCTATTCGCTGTGGTGGCTGCCGGCGGGATGAGTGGTCATGTGACCTTTACGCCCGGCTGGAAGGGAAGGCAACGCCGTCGAGAAGGGTCCACAGCGACGAAAGGAGCAAAAACTGGTGACCACTGGGTCATATTGAGCATACCCTTGCAGGAATAGTTTCCCATTCTTTAAGTCCTGATATTGTGTGATTTAAAGAGAAGTTGATGTAGATAAATTAAAAATATACTTCAAGCACTTTAATCTGTGCAAAAGATACATATATATGTGTAACTATGTCTGAACAAGAAACTACTAAAAAAATAATGGGATCTTTCCATAATTTGAGCCAATCAGAGCTGTTCTTTTCGATTGCAAATGGCTGCCCCTTATGGGTGCCGCCATTTGCAATATGTTATACGACCGTTGTTTCGGTGGAATAAAGTAATAATAAAGTAATAATATTACATTTGTGAACCATGTTTATGCCAAATTATTCTTTATTTCTTTTAATTTTGAGTAAAAATTCTATGGCGGCGAGCATTTGTTTTGATATATTATTAACCAATCGCTGACCCCGAATACCTTTGTAGCGGAAACAAGTTCAAACGAGTTCAACCGTGGCTGGTTGGGTCGCACCCAATATAGCGCTGAATATGCTTATGACGCCGTCTGCACTCCGACCAGTTCTCGTGGGACCCGCTAGGTGGCGCCTCCCGTAAAGGCTCCGACGCTGCTGGTACCGGAGGGAGGCGATAGGTGGCGCCGTGGTGGGTCAATGCTTTGTCTATGACTGAAAAATTGTCGGTCTATGAATTTTAAAGTCATTGGTTTGACTCGACCGAGAACCAAACTCCCGACCTTCCGTACGCGAAACCCGCGCTGTACCGATTAGGCCACTGCACCCGGTAGGACTGTGAGAATTTTGACAACTTTGCACGGCTCATACGGCTGCATAGTCTCATGAATATTTTCAAAACCAAAACAATTATTTAGATTTGATTCTGTATATCTATGCTAGATAGGGATGCACTTATTAAGCATTTGTTGCCACATAGAAGGGAATACTGAGACAATTTAATAGAACCTGTTACTGCAGAAGCCTAATGGAGTTTTGGGTGTACTTGCCAAAATTATTTTTCTATGTTTGCACTTCAAATATCTCAAAAGTTAGTCATTTAAAATAAAAGTTAGTTATAATCTAGCTTACTTTAATTTGAAGTAACTTTTATTTTAAATGGCTAACTTTTGAGATATTTGAAGTGTAAACATTTCAAATTAATTTTGACAAGACAATATATTTATGTTAAAATGACAAGCAGGTTGGCAACAGATGTGAAACTCTAAAAAAAGAGAATAATCGCAAAGTGGTCACACGCCTAGTGTGACTGACTGTGGTGTAATAGGAGAGCGGCATCCTAGGCCAATAAAAATAGTGATGTTTCCGGTTGCCGACCGACCCTGTTAGAACTCCCCCTCAACCCCCCACCCCCACCCGGCTCTCTATGTATTTTTTCCACTGTGAGAAAAAAAAAATCACATTCTTACATGATCCCATTGAACTCAGATCTGATCGTAGTATTGATACAGTTTTGACAGAGGGCACGCCTATCGTTGAAACATTGAACTGAATAGTGTCCTGCTTGCTTTAATATGACAGCATGCCCTAGTAATACTAATAGTAATACAGTCAAACCTTTCTAACCGACCACCTCCACAGATCGAACACTCCCCTATATTGATCGCTTTATTTGGGTCCCAACAATACTATTGTAACCATATTTGAATGCCCTAAACCGACAGCCTCCCTAAATGGACCACTTAAAGTCGGTCTCCCGTCCTTATATGTTGCTAGGACGTAAAACAACAACAAACAAACTAAAGTCGGTCCCACGGTCGGTCGTTTTACTATACTGAAATGATAATAGTGACAATAAAAAAAAAAGTAAGCCTACCTACTGACCCCAAAACAATTCCCACCCCCCTCCCATCCCATCAACCAGAAATATGAATATTTTTCTTTTTGGCCCACCCACCCACCTAATGGGCCTGTCGCACTACGACCTATGGCGTTAGCGTATGCCAGCGTTTGAGGTTTTCGACCAATACGTCGTTATACGCTGTCATAGGTTACGCATAGGTTGGGCATACGCCGTATACACTCTTCATATGCCGGGCCGCCGAAAAAGTTTTGTGCATGTTCAAAATTTGTAACCTATGCCAGCGTAAGCCTCATACATTGCTCATATGCTAGACATATGCCAGCATAGGTTACCCATAGGTTAGGGGTAGGGTGGCATAGGTTAGGCGTATGCTGAACCGGCACCCTCCGGGTGTCTCTGGCATACTCACAATGTTCTGTAATGGGGCTGTCACACTACGACCTATGGCGTTAGCTTTTGCCGGCATATGAGGTTTTCGACCAATATGCCGTCATATGCCGTCGTAGGTTACGCATATGTTGGGCATAGGTTGGGCATATGCCGTATACGCTCTTCATACGCCGAGCCGCCGAGAAAGTTTTGTGCATGTTCAAAATTTTCAGCATATGCCAGCAGATGCCTCATACATTGCTCATATGCTTGACGTATGTTAGGTGTACGCCGGCATAGGTTATGCATAGGTTAGGGGTAGGTCAGCATAGGTTAGGCATATGCTTGACCTGTCAATCACAACCGTCACGCCACATCACAGAACGCCGCGCATAGGTCGGGTTATGCTTTGAATACGCTGCCATAGGCTAGGGGTAGGTTACGTATAGGTTACGTATAGGTTACGCATACGCTTCAAAAGCTCCCGTAGTGCAAAAAAGGTCGGCTTACGACGACCTATAACGTTTTTCAAATTTTTGCGGTAAGTTACGCATACGCCGCCGCCATAGGTCGTAGTGTGAAAACCCCATTACCTGGCTGGCCGTGACGTCCATGTCGAGCAGTGAGAGGTGCGCCCCGAACATCCGCAGCCCGTGCTTCAGCTTCAGGGTGCCGATGTGCTTGTTGTCGGGGTCCTGCTCCCACCCACCACACCACTCGTGGCGCCCGAAGTCCCAGAGCTTGCTCCACACATAACGTAGATCAGTGCCGGCCGAGATGAGCGGCTTGTGCAGGTGGCCAAGGTGCGCCAAGTCAGCGCCATTCTCAGGCACCTCCTGTAAAGTAAAGCTTGTTTTATTTAACGACGTCTCTAGAGCGCGTTGATTTTCGTATCATCGGCTATTGGATGTCAAACATATGGTCATTCCGACATATTTCTTTGGGGGAAACCTGCTCCCGCCACTTAGGCTACTCTTTCCGATAAGCAGGAAGGGGTCTTGTTTTATTTAACGATGCCTCTAGAGCATATTGTTTTTTTATCGTATCATCAGCTATTGGAAGTCAAATATATGGTCATTCTGACATATTTCTTTGGGGGAAACCTGCTCCCGCCACTCAGGCTAGTCTTTCCGATAAGCAGGAAGGGGTCTTGTTTTATTTAACGATGCCTCTCGAGCATATTGTGTTTTTATCGTATCATTGGCTATTGGACGTCAAATATATGGCCACTTAGGCTACTCTTTCCAATAAGCAGCAAGGGGTCTTTTTTTTGATAAAGTAAAACTTTTTTTATTGAACGACGCCTCTAAAGCATAGTGATTTTGTTATTGTATCATCGGCTACTAGACATCAAACATATGGTCATTCAATCATATTTCTTTTGGGGGAGCCTGCTACCGCCACTTAGGTTACTCTTTCCGATAAGCAGCAAGGGGTCTTTTATATGCACTTTCCCACAGACAGGACAGCACATAACACAGCCTTTCATGAACTAGTTGTGGACCACTGGTTTGAACGGAAAATAGCCCTAACTGTAAGGCACCTCCAGTGTGCATGCAGACCCGACAGCCTGAGTAAGCTGCAGACCGTGTGTATGCTTGATTGCTTGAGTTAAATTAATATTACTCTTATTGCTATCACTCCTATCAGTATTATTATTACTGTTGATGTTGCTACCTATAAATAGGGCTTGGTGACCGAGAAAACGCTAGGTGGCGCTAATGTACTATCACTGCTTACTCTTTGTGTACGATCACTCCCTGACTGATTATACGATTGCCTGAATGCCTGCCTGCCTGTATGAATGCCTGAATAGCTGCTTGCCTCCTTGCCTGCCTGTCTGTCTGTTTGCCTGTATGACTGCCTGCCTGTTTGCCTGTATGACTGCCTGCCTGAATGCCTGCCTGCCTACCTGTATGTATGTCTATTTGCTTTCCTGCCTGCCTGTATAACTGTCTGTATGACCTCTACATGTACGCTCGCCTTGTATTCACTACCTCGGACCTGAAAGCCGATATCCGGCAATAACTGCATATTGCCACCCACCTCTACGTGCAGTCAGACTTGAAAGCCGATATCGGGCAATAACTGCGTATTGTTACCCACTTCTACATGCACTCAGACCTGAAAGCCGATATCCGGCAATAACTGTGTCTTGTCACCCACCTCTAAATGCACTCAGACCTGAAAGATGATATCCAGCGATAACTGCATATTGCCACCCACCTCTACGTGTACTCAGACTTGAAATCCGATATCCGGCAATAACTGCGTATTGCCACCCACCTCTACGTGTACTCAGACTTGAAATCCGATATCCGGCAATAACTGCATATTGTCACCCACCTCTACGTGTACTCAGACCTAAAAGCCGATATCCAGCAATAACTGCGTATTGTCACCCACCTCGATGTGTGCGTTGACCTCGTGTTCCGTCCGCCCGAAGTACGACCACTCCCCGCTGCCGATTTCCTCCAGTATGGGCGGCGTCCACGTGGGTTCAGACCCCTCCGCATGGTACCAGATGTAAATGAAGCCGTTCTGCTCCAGGCTGTTGTAGGCCTTGACCTTGGCAAGGTCAGGGACTGCGGGCGAAAGAGAGAATATGACAATAATAAGTTATATTTTATGTCCCTGTAGCTATCGTCACCACCACACCACCGGTTATTCCCCATGCGATTAATTTGTTGTGTGTTGAAATTTGTTTTTATATATGCTGAAGGTGCAGTATAGGTGTTGGTTTACGCTGACAGTGCTGCGTGGTGGAGGAGGGTATTGGCTTACGCTGATAGTGCTATGGGGTTACAGTGCAGTAAAAAAATCACGGAAATCCGCGAAATCGCGGAGATCTTTCATTCCTGCACAAGGGTTCATTGCCCAGTGCCCCAATTCTGGTTCGATCTTCAAGCAAGCAGCAGGTGATATCAGGATGGGTACCGACTTGTGACAGTGCACACTCATGGGGACATTATGAAAGCCATAAGCATAAGCCACCAGCACATTATGAAAGCCATAATGTGCTGGTGGCTGGGAGACCAGGCCACCAGCACCATGACCTGATATCCCACTCAGTTACATTATCCTGACACGGAGCCAACCAGTCCTTGCCCTATCCTAATAATGCCCGAGCGCCTGCCTATGAAACGGCAAGTGTAAATTTGTACGTCATTGGTTTGATTTGACCAGGGTTCAAAGCCGTGGGGTTCGAATCCCACGATCTACCAAAACGGGAGACGGACGCCCAGCTCAACTCATTCGGCCATCGCGTCTGGTCGCAAAGACTTGTCTGACAGGGGTGTTAATAATAATAATAATAATAATAATAATAATAAAAAATGACAAATAATGACAAATAATAACAAATACTAACAAATAATAACAAATAATAACAAATAGTGACAAATAATAACAAATGAGTGCAAACCCGAGTCGCCCAGGCCGCTACGTTTGTGAGCGGGTGGGGCGATTGAGCATTTTGGGACAAAAGCTATAGGCCCTCCCTTAAATAATATTTATATAATGTCTTTATATACCACAATACTAAACATTACTAAAAACTACTAAACAATAATAAATCATAATAAATAATAATAAATAATAAGCAGGCACTTACTTTTGTCTGTAGTCGGGATGCGCACGCACTTTCCGTCGTTCCCGCCGAATGTCCACGCGTGGAAAGGACACTCGAGGCAGTCGCCGACAACGCGGCCCCCGACCGCCATGTTGGTCCCTAGGTGAGGACACGTGGTGTCGATCACGTGGGCCACCCCACTCTCACCACGGAACACCGCCAGCGACAGGCCTGGGCGAGAAGGGAAAATTGGTTGGTTGTTGGAGTTTTATGTCCTGGCAACATCTCAGGTCATATCAGGACGGGCGGTAAGGATGGTTTAGTTTTACATCCTAGCAATATATCACTTATCAGGGCGGCTACTGACTTGTGACGGTGTGTTTGTGTCTGTGTGTGCAAAAAGCTTGTTTTATTTAACAACGCCTCTGGAGCAGATTGATTTGCGTATAATCAGCTATTGGATGTCAAGCAGAACCAGGCAGGCCACGGTCATGCATCCGAATCACCCTGAAATACGAAATGGCTAACCATACAAGTTACAACACAGCCATCCCACCTAGTCACAGTCCTGAAGGGTCCAGGGGAGTTCTGGCACACTGGTGTACTATCTAAGGACAGAGCATGGGTGAAAGGATGCTGTAACAAACCACAATGGGATGGGATCCTCTCCCACAGGCCTGTATGCCATCTGCGTAGATGTACATAGTAGGCTAAGTTATCATATACAGGTTAGGAAAAAACTTGAAAATTAAAAAAAACAACTAATATAGAAACACCCAAAATCGCAAAGGTTGGCCCAAGCAAGATCAGGTAAAGACTCCTGATTGCGGGACCAGACCAATCCAGTACCACAGCTGTCCAGCGTTGAAAACAAGCACCCTCACGGGAGCTTATACGTTATGGGCAGAATAAAAAAACTTGTCACAAAAAAAAAAAAAAAAAAAAATGTTCACCCACCTCTACATGTAGGCTCACCTTGTGTTCACTACCTCGGACCTGAAAGCCGATATCCGGCAATAACTGTGTACTGTCACCCACCTCTACGTGCACTCAGACCTAAAAGCCGATATCCGGCAATAACTGCATATTGTCACCCACCTCTACATGTACTCGGACCTGAAAGCTGATATCTGGCAATAACTGTGTACTGTCACCCACCTCTACGTGCACTCAGACCTAAAAGCCGATATCCGGCAATAACTGCATATTGTCACCCACCTCTACATGTACTCGGACCTGAAAGCTGATATCTGGCAATAACTGTGTATTGTCACCCACCTCTACATGCACTCAGACCTAAAAGCCGATATCCGGCAATAACTGCATATTGTCACCCACCTCTACATGTACTCGGACCTGAAAGCTGATATCCGGCAATAACTGTGTACTGTCACCCACCTCTACGTGCACTGTGACCTGAAAGCCGATATCCGGCAATAACTGCATATTGTCACCCACCTCTACATGTACTCGGATCTGAAAGCCGATATCCGGCAATAACTGCATATTGTCACCCACCTCTACATGTACTCGGACCTGAAAGCTGATATCTGGCAATAACTGTGTATTGTCACCCACCTCTACGTGCACTCAGACCTGAAAGCCGATATCCAGCAATAACTGTGTATTGTCACCCACCTCTACGTGCACTCAGACCTGACCTCGGACTTGGTGTGCTTGACCAAATTAATTATGTGTGTTTGCATTTCAAATATCTCAAAAGTTAGTCATTTAAAATATAAATTACACAAATAAAGTAAGGTAGATTATGATAATCAATTAAATATATTTATCTAAGAAAATTGACAAACTCAGAACGTATCGGACTATGGAACTTTAAGACTATGGTGGTCAGCATTTCAATGTGCACACCAAAATTAAGTTGGCACATTTTCACAGCAAATATCTCCAAAGTTATCTTAAACTAATGTTCTGTAAGTTATAAACAATCAGTCTAGTATATCTATACACAAAATATACACAAAATGCAGAAAACATATCAGATCTACTAAAAAATTATGTAACGTAGAAATGCAGATGATGTTTAAATGGATTAACACAAAGTATAGTAAAAGCTGGATTTCGGACTGTTTGCAATCTACAAAAAGTTACAAGCCATAAACAAGAAGCAAGAAAACCTCAATTATTACTAAAGGAAATTCCAAAGATTTGAATCAATTTAGACTCGTGCTGCCTAGCGTTGAACACAAGTATTAACACACTTGTCCATTATGAGCAGGGTAAATAAATTCACCCCCCCCCCCAACAAATATATATAATGGCAGAAACACAAAACCATACTATACAATTTTAATACACTTGACCTAATTCCCATTGAAAACAATGTTACAGTAACCGACACTGCTGACTAAGAGTAGTATAGTGGGGTTCTTTTCAGCGTAAAATTACGTAATCCTGGCTCTGAGAGAGTCCATTGCACTTGATGACCCCTTCTGAGGGAGTCCATTGACCTTGAAAGAACGGGTCATCTAAGGTCAAACCTACCCCCCCACCCTGAAAGAACGGGTCATCTAAGGTCAATGGACTCCCTCAGAAGGGGTCATCAAGTGCAATGGACTCTCTCAGAGCCAGGATTACGTAATTTTACGCTGAAAAGAACCCCACTATACTACTACCATGCAAATAGCTAGAACGCGGTTATTTCCTGAGCAGACATCTATTGAAGTGTAAGTGTTTGTACTAAAACGCCAGTGTTTGTATTAAACACCAATATTTGTATTAAACTCCTGCCTTTCTTTGCATTGCTCAGAAATACAGCCCGAAGGCGGAACCTCTAATCAATCATTCTGTGGTCAGGCGTTTTCAAAGTGTAGGTTGTGGACTGGAAGGTCTTTCTTTTCTTCATTCAACTGGCGCTTTATAATTAGGCCAAATAAAATAAAATTGGTGATCGTCCCCCAGCGTGCCTGAATGGGATGGCCGAATGAGTTGAGCGTTCGTCTCGCGTTCTGGTAGATCGTGATTTCGAACCCTGGTCGAGTCAAACCAATGACTTAAAAATGTATACTTGTCGCATCCTAGCCTGGCGCTCGACATTATTAGGATAGGGTAAGGAGCAGCGGAATGAGGAAGACCAATCCTCAATGATTTAAATGTCCCCTGTTTAATCAATTAATGTACCCACACACAACAATTTCCCGCCCCAGATTAAAACTAAATATTGATTTTTTTTAAACTAAACTGTTTAAAGTATTTGGAGTTAGCAGCAATTCAACTTTCAGACATTATACGTAACGAAGTGTGGACAGCAGTAAACACCGTAACACCATGCATGTGCACTGAAATTGATGTTTATGTAATGCCATTGAAATCATGTCTAAATAGACTACATTACGGTTCCAGCGGCGCAGTGCATTGTGGGATGCATCAGAGCAAAACAAACCAGCAAGAAGCACATGGCACATGCTAATACACTGGGTGCAGCTATGAAATGTGCTAGTTTCAGCTCATCTCAGCTCTTGTTTGAAACATAGAATACCAACTAAAAAAATATATATAATAAATTAAGATATTAATCTTTTATCCAGCATTGCATTTATATCAATATAAACAGCACATCGTATGCCATGTGCATTTAGATTTAGACAAATCTGGGCACTCAGACTAGTGTTAGAGCCATAGCCAGAGTCAGTTTTACTTATTTTATTCATGTTTTTATTTATATCCTATTGTTAATGACATATGTAGAACTAGAAAATGAGTAGGGTTAATCAGATATTAGTTATATATTTCTCTGATACAAGTGTATGTTGACACATTTGGCATTTTAATATTTAGAACAAGAATTAATAATGGTGATGTGGATATCACTGATTGTTTTGTGTGGAATTGTATGTTTCTTAGCTCAAAATGTTTAACTATGGCTAGTTTTGATGTAGCTATATTCATCAGATCATTATAGTGCATGTGTGCATATATGTTTATGCCAAATTGTTATGTATTTCTATTTATTTTGAATAAAATGCCAGTTTTGCCCTTCACGTATCGGCAAACTCAAGGTCCGTACACCTTTGCTTTGCTCCCGGTGTCGCAGTTTCAACGCCCGGTCAGTTTCAATGGCCCGTATAGACTCAAACTCAAGGCATTGTCAATGGTCGTGAGCAGTCTATAAGGTTAGGGTTCTTGATTTCTATTAATTTAGAATAAAACTAATGTTTTGCACTGCGCGTACCGTCAAACTTAAGACATTGTCAATGGTCATGAGTAATCTTCATACAGAAAATACAGCAAAAGTGAAATATCTCTAAGACTACACCACCTATTAACAAATCGCTTGGTACACATATAGAAAAGGTCTTTGCCAAAAAGAATGTATTAAATTTATAAGGTTAGGGTTCTTGATTAGTACTAATTTTGAATAAAACTAAGGTTTTGCACTGCGCGTACCGTCAAACTCAAGGCATTGTCAATGGTCGCTAGCAATCTTCATACAGAAAATACTGGAAAAGTGATATATATCTCTAAAAGCACACCACCTAGAAACAAATCGCTTTGTACACTTGTAGAAAACATCTTTACCAAAAACATTATATTAAATTTATGAGGTTAGTGACGATGATGTTAGATTTTGACGCATGCGCATGAAACTGACTGGGCGCTGAAACTGACCGGGCGTTGAAACTGCGACACCGGCGCCGTTTTCAGCGCATGCGCAGTCGGAACCGTGATGTAGTCTACTACTGAGGGGTGGGGGAAATAATGATAAAAATATAAACCGCCCACCCGACCCTGATTTGTGTCGTCAAGATGATGATCACCTACTTTTGATTTATTAGTCCTTATAGTTATAATGGCTGCGTAGATTGGCCCTAAACTGTTTTTTAAATGTTACAAGATGACCTCAGAATACAGACTGCGAATATAACTATCAGCTTTCATAATAACAAGACAACCCAGAAAAGTGTGAAAACTAATTTGTTATGACTAGTTATCCCCAACCGGATGCGGTGGCCGAATCGGTAGAGCGCAGGCTTCCGATGCGGAAGGTCAGGAATTCGAATCTCAGCAGAGTAAAACCAATGACTTCGAAAATTGGTACTTGTCACTACCTAGCCTGGCACTTGACATTAATAGGATAATGACTGGTTAGCATAGTGCCAGGATAATGTGACTGTGGGATATCGGGTCATGGTGTCAATGGCCTGGTCTCCCAGTTAGGCAGCACTATAAGTATAGTCGCCATGAGAGCGCAGTCAGAAGTCGGTACCCATCCTGATATGACCGTAGATGTTTTTAGGCCGTAAAACAACAACCAACAAACAACACAAACAAACAAACAGTTATTCCCATCCAATATAAGTTTACTACTATATTTGATCAAGACAAATATTCAAGTTTCATAGTACGATGGTTTTGCATTTTGGTAATTTTTATGAGATAAATATATTAAATTGATCGTTATAATGTACCTTATTTCAGGATGAAGTAACTTTTATTTTAAATGGATAAGTTTTGAGATATTTTTAATTCAATCATGTAAACTTAGTTTTGGCAAGCACGCCAAAACTCTGACACCATAGGCTTCAACAGTAACAGCTTATATCAAATTGTCTCAGTGTTACCTTCTGTGTGGTAATAACTGCTTAATATGTGCATCAATATCTAAGGTAGATATCTCTAAACAAATCTATATAATTACTTTTGTTTTGAAAATTTGATGCTTCGTCGGACTATGCAAGTCATTTTTACAACTCAATACAGTATAACCCCATTAAACCAAGATCGGTTAATCCAAACTTTTTTTGGCAGCTCTGCAAAATACTACCTTTTATCATATAAAAAAGTTGGTTAAACCAAAGCTGGTTAATCCAAATTATCGGTTAATCCAAACAAAATTGTCGGACCCCAGGCCACTTCCGGTATGGTTAAACCAAAATTGAGTCACTTGTGTGGTATACATACCGCAAACAGATGTCTCAGTCAGACATCAAAGACTATTTCTCAAAGTAAAGACATTTGTAGGCTCAATCAGCCATAAGAGACTTGAAAAAAAAGATGTACAATGTAATGTGATGTAATGTAATGAGATGTACAATGTAATGTAATGTAATGAGATGTACAATGTAATGTAATGAGATGTACAATGTAATGTAATGAGATGTACAATGTAATGTAATGAGATGTACAATGTAATGTATGAGATGACAATGATGTATGAGATGTACAAGTATGTAATGAGATGTACAATGTAATGTAATGTAATGAGATGTACAATGTAATGTAATGTAATGAGATGTACAATGTGATGTAATGTAATG
This sequence comes from Branchipolynoe longqiensis, assembly GCA_030323885.1. Lineage (NCBI taxonomy): Eukaryota > Metazoa > Annelida > Polychaeta > Phyllodocida > Polynoidae > Branchipolynoe > Branchipolynoe longqiensis. The sequence goes on from CM059201.1 coordinate 1,306,267, forward strand.
AGATGTACAATGTAATGTAATGAGATGTACAATGTAATGTAATGAGATGTACAATGTAATGTAATGTAATGAGATGTACAATGTGATGTAATGTAATGAGATGTACAATGTAATGTAATGTAATGAGATGTACAATGTAATGTAATGAGATGTACAATGTGATGTAATGTAATGAGATGTACAATGTAATGTAATGAGATGTACAATGTAATGTAATGAGATGTACAATGTAATGTAATGAGATGTACAATGTAATGTAATGAGATGTACAATGTGATGTAATGTAATGAGATGTACAATGTAATGTAATGAGATGTACAATGTAGATGTAATGTAATGAGATGTACAATGTAATGTAATGAGATGTACAATGTAATGTAATGAGATGTACAATGTAATGTAATGAGATGTACAATGTAATGTAATGTAATGAGATGTACAATGTAATGTAATGTAATGAGATGTACAATGTGATGTAATGTAATGAGATGTACACTGTAATGTAATGAGATGTACAATGTAATGTAATGAGATGTACAATGTAATGTAATGTAATGAGATGTACAATGTGATGTAATGTAATGAGATGTACAATGTAATGTAATGAGATGTACAATGTAATGTAATGAGATGTACAATGTAATGTAATGAGATGTACAATGTATACATTAGCTTCATGTCATGTATTCATAATGAGATGTACATGTATACATTAGCGTCATGGGGAGTAAATAGTAGTCAATAAAATATTGTTGTCAAAGCCAAGTCAAAGCCGAAGCCAAAGCTCGGTTCAACCAATGATCGGTTAATCCAAACAAATTTCTAGGATCCCTTCAAGTTTGGTTTAACGGGGTTATACTGTAGAAAGTACCATACAGCTCTTACCAAGAAAAGTAAAATGACACAAAGTTTGGCAAGCCACCAGCACCATGACCTGATATCCGACTCAGTCACATCATCCTGACACTGAGCCAACCAGTCCTTGCCATATCCTATTAACACCGAGTGCCAGACTAGGAAGCGACAAGTATCAATTTTGTAAGTCATCGGTTTGACTCGACCAGGAATCAAACTCCCGAACTTCCGCACTGGAAGTCTGCTCTCTACCGATTCGGCCACTGCGTCTGGTAAGCCTACTGAGAAGGATATCCAGTCATGTTCCATCAGCAGAGCATCTCAATTGGGCAGCACTATAAAATAAAGCCGCCACGAGTGCATCCTGTCACAAGTCGTCAGTACCCGATTTGAATTTGAAATGACCTCGAATGTTACTAGGAGTATTACTAGAGAGTAAAACTCCCTTCTCTCACCGGGCGCGGTGGCCGAATCGGTAGAGCACAGGCCTCGCGTGCGGAAGATCAGGAGTTCGCGAGTTCGATTCCCAGTCGAGTCAAACCAATGACTTAAAAATTGATACTTGTCGCTTCCTAGCCTGGTGCTCGGCATTAGTAGGATAGGGCAAGGACTGGTTAGCTTGGTGCCAGGATAATGTGACTGAGTGGGATATTGGGTCATGGTGCCGGCGGCCTGATTTCCCAGTGGGGCAACACTATAAAATCGCCACGAGTGTGTACTGTCACAAGTCGGTGCCCATCCTGATATGACCTTAGATGTTGCTAGGATGTAAAACAACAAACAAACAAACCCTTCCCTCTCACCCTCCCCCCTCCACACACACACACACACACACACACCATCGAGTGTCAGCTGCGTACATTATGAGCTCGTCGAAGTGTTTGTAACACAGCCCCTTTCCGCGTAATTACACGGTGTGGCGTTTCACAGCACATCGCACACACTAGCGGCAACTTCCGGTTTGTAATGGCCACTCTTCACTCTCCAAGCACACCCTGCGTCTTCTTAGAGCTGATGAAAGCATCACAATTTGCATATAAAATATATATATATATATATATATATATATATATATATATATATATATATATACAGTAAAACCTCTCTAAATCGACTGACCATGGGACCGACTTTAACTTAAGAGGTCCATTTAGGGAGGTGGTGGGTTTAGGGAGTTAGAATATGGTTACAATGGTATATTGTTGGGACCCAAATAATGCGATCGATATAGGGGGGGGGGGGGTCGATCTGTGCAGGTGGTCGGTTAGAGAGGTTTTACTGTGTATATATATATATATGTATATATATATATATATAGATATATATATATATATATATATATATATATATATATATATATATATATATAGGCCAAGTGTAGGAGGAAGGACATCAGATCATACAGCCGTATTATATATGTCCACGGATATTGTCTTTTAGAGTAGCTAAGTAGATTAAAATCATATCCAAATATATATTTCCACGAATATTGTCTCTATTGCCAACATTGCCTAAAATCACTAATTATTCAATCAAACCTAATATATTTATCTAAAGAAAAATATATGGTAGAAATTGATAAACCATCAGATTGTGCAACTTTACGTCAAGCAACCATTTTGCCTTCACAGCGTGATGTGTGCGAAAGAGAGTGACAAAGAGAGAGAGTGATAGATTATATAACAAATTGACCCCTACCCAGAGTAGCCAACAAATCTAGTCATTATTCAAAATAAGTTCAGATAGTAGCCATGATATGCAACAGAGTAACAATTTAAGACTAAGTATTTGCAAGAACGACCTTAAAGTCTCGATGTACAGATGAACCTCGATCCAACGGACACCGATGCAACGGATTCCGGATCCAACGGACCCAATCCGCTAGAGTGAATATCTGGTCCGAACGTTTAAAACTCCCGAGTGATAGCCGTAAGGCTAAGGACAATCTTAGAAAATATGCTGTAAAGTTTAATGTTGACTCTACTAAGGATAAGAAGGGCATTCATGTACGTAGGCATATGAAAGATCCCCAGAGTAAAGAGCTTGAGGAAGCTGTGTTCAAGTGGTACGTGCAACAGCGATCGGTAAAGGTGAATGTGTGTGGGGTAGAGCCCCCGTAAAATTTTGTCGCTGCAACGGACAAACTGCTTTAACGGACAACTGCTCCCCCCACTTAGTCCGTTGGATCAAGGTTCATCTGTATATCATTACAAGGTACAAAAATATGGAATTCACTTGATAATAATATTAAATGTTAAAAAACATGTATGTGTTTCAACAAATGCATAAAAAGATATATCTTTAAGCTCTAGCAGGAAAGCGTCTCATAAGTATTGTACTTCTGTTATCTCCCTTTTCATTTGAAACATTACTGATTTAAATATCACCTTGTATGTACAATGATCATGTGGAAATAAACAAATATCTTATGTTTTAAAGTTGCATAGTCCGATGGTTTTGAGTTTCTGTAAGTTTTCTGAGATAAATATATTAGGTTGATCATTATAATCTACATGACTTAAGTTTGCGGTAACTTTGATTTTAAATGGCTAACTTTCGATATATTTGAAGTGCAAACATGCTAAATTAATTTTGGCAAACTTGCCAAAACTCTTGACACCATAGCCTTCTGCAGTAACAGATTCCATTAAACTGACCCAGTATTCCCTTATATGTGACAACAAATGCTTAATAAGAACACCCGTATCTAAGTTAGATATGTAGAATCAAATCTAGATAATTGTTTTAGTTTTGAAAATTTGATGTTTTCATCGGACTATGCAATTTTAAGACCGTGCGGGAGAGAAGGAGACGGTGTATTTCACCAACTATCTACTTTCTTCCCACCTACCCGAACACAAGTTTGACAACAGCATAAAGGGCGCATTCCATATACGCGTAATGCGTAATGCGTTATGCGTTATGCGAATGCCATCATTCCATACACGCGTAATGCGTAATGCGTTATGCGGCACACGACTGGCTATATTTAAAAAATAAAAATAAACAATTATTCTCCATACTGCTCTGTATATGACCAAATATTGCATTTATATCTATGTAACTTTTTGTACGTCACATGGGGGTTCCTACCTTTATTATATCCAAATTATAGATAAGTATTCATATTTCTGTGCATATGGTAGCATTTTTAGCTTTCCCCTAACCTTATGTCTCCCTGTGCCCAGCTCACCATGTGTTTCCAATTAGCACCCCTCTGTGAGACTGTTCCTTAATGGTCAGTTGCCTCTCCTGGTGTTAAACTAATGGACACATCAGACTCAGATTTCTATTCCCACAACCTTTACGCATTACGCATTACGCACCGATCGCTACATGGACCGATCGGGATAATGGATTTCTTTCGCATTCGCATTCGCATTACGCATTACGCGTCTATGGAATGTAGCTCATAGGTTTCAAGGCGTTTCGATTTTTTGTCGCATTCGCATTCGCATTCGCATTACGCATTACGCATATATGGAATGCGCCCTTAAGTCAGGTATTTAAGTGTGCAAATGTACAGACTGACGCAGCCACACGCCACACACCAGCGCACACGTAGTAAAAAGCCCAGACTGTGTGTGATCAATAACTGGGTCAACGCTTCCCCCTCCCACTCTCCCTCCTCCCCCCCCCCCCCACCCCCCCAAGACTCGTCGGTGCAGGTGGTGCAGATGTTATTTAAGGGAACTAATGTAACTAGGTCGGTAATGAGTACAGCAAGTCAGGCTTGTTTTATTTAACGACAACTCTAGAGCGCATTGATTTTCGTATCATCGGCTATTGGACGTCAAACATAGGGTAATTCTGACATATATCTTTGGAGGGAACCCACTGCCGCCACATAAGCCCTGTTCACACGGACGATGTAAATCGATTCGTAGAAAGCGACTTGTATAGTTCGCATCACATTTCTCGTGTGAACGGATGTCTGAGGCGGATTAGGGCTGATTCGATTCACGTGATCCGGATAATGTAAACCACCTAAGCGAGGTAGTCTAAGTGAATCGATTCCTGTGATGCGGATAATTTTGTCCGTGTGGACGCACTGAGGCGGATTAAGCACCTCACACGCATGCGCAGTCGAGAGCTTACTTTGTTGACTTTCCGGTCGATCAAAAGCATATATTATATAATTTGGTCTATGAACCTGCTAGAGGTGCACAGATATTTTTTTTATCATTTATTTTTAGGGTTTCACTGCCCAGCAGAAGTTTTGACCGTTCCAAACCAATACGATTCAGTCATTACATATCTAGGTCGAACCCACACTCTCTGGTGCCAGCATTGTCGAACCCAAAATGGCGCTGGTTAGCCTGGACTTGCTCATGCGCAGATATCCACTTCCGCCTCACGCAGTGTCCGTGTGAACGGGCGGCTAATTCGACTCACCTGATTCGATTTGTGTGATTCGCCTCACATTTTGTCCGTGTGAACAGGGCTATAGGCTACTCTTTCCGATAAGCAGCAAGGGGTTTTATATGCACTTTCCCACATACAGGATAGCACACCCTTTGATGAACCAGTTGTGGACCACTGGTTGGAATGGAAACTAGCTCTACTGCCTGATCAACGCATCCACACATATATGTCACAACCTTTTTTTTTTTTTTTTTTTTTTTTTTGGTCCATTAGTTGTTTAAGCAGGGGACATTTCAGTCCTAGACGACTGGTCTTCCTCATTCCACTGCTGGTCGATAGAAAGCCCGAGCCCACACTTTTACCGACCCAAGCGATTTTTAACCTCCCACACCACATAGACATGGTATGAGAGCAACCGGCCTTTGATGACGCTGTAAGTTATACACAGCGGTGCACATCCAAATTGGCAGAGCTGGGGGCATGGGGAATCGAACCGCCGACCCTCAGATTCACTCTAACCACTCCGCAACAGAGAACGCCTTTTAGAACTGATGCAAAGGTATATATATACATATACCCATATACAACTATACACTTATACACGTATACATATATACACATATAGTGTATATATGTACGTATATAGGTAGGTATATATATGTGTGTGTGCTCTATAGTCTATTAATGCAATATGAACAAGGACTTCCATGACACCTTCCCCTGACTATCTACTGTGTAATATTATATAATATATAATATATATAATATATATAATATATATAATATATATAATATATATAGTATATATAATATATATAATATATATAATATATATAATATATATAATATATTATATATATTATATATATTATATATATATATTATCTGAGCCTGTCTCAAAAGGTGATAACTCTTTCTTCTTTTTTTTTGTCCATTGTAACGATTGACACAAAACAGCCAGAAAACACAAGGACATTTGCTTCAAATCAATATGTATTCTATTGGGATTATGAAACATCATGTAAAAAACAAATCAGTTTATCCTGAGCAAATGCATAAGCAGATCGTATGTTGATTGTTACAATGGACAAAGTTTTGTCCCATATTGCTTAGCACCTTTTGAGACAGTCTCATAATATATATATATATATATTATTTACATTGCATATTCCTCCAGTATGTGTGGTACGGGTGGGGGGGGGGGGGTAACCGTGTATAACTCCCACCAGTTGGGGGGGGGGCACTCCCCCAATGCGCCGGTGGAAGAAGTTGTTGTTTGTTTGTTGTTTGTTTGTTGTTGTTTTACGTCCTAGCAACATCTAAGGTCATATCAGGACGGGTACCGATTTGTGACAGTGCACACTCATGGCGACTTTATAGTGCTGTCCCACTGGGAAACCAGGCCGCCGGCACCATGACCTGGTATCCCACTCAGTCACATTATCCTAACACTGAGCACACCAGTCCTTGCCCTATCCTAATAATGCCGCGAGCGCCTGGCTAGGAAGCGACAAGTATCAATTTTAAAGTCATTGGTTTGACTCGACCGGGACTCGAACCCACGACCCCCACGATCTACCAGCACGGGAACGGACGCTCTAACTCATTCGGCCATCCGTCTGGTTGGTGGAAGAAGATAGCAAAGTATATATGTTCCCCCTTGCATTTATACTCGTATAATGCGTTATGCATCACAAACTATATATCATTATTACTTCATCACCTCACTCAGCCCCGTCCTGATCTGACCTTAGATGTTACCAACCTCATCCAGTAGCAGTAAGAACAATACATTTTAACAGTACATTGCTACACCTACTCGGGAACATCATGATTACAACAGTGCCACAAGAAATATTCCTCCAGGCCCCAAGAGCCCAGCTGGAGAAGATAGCAGGCATTGTGTAGAAAATGATGGCGAACAAATGCAGACTTGGACCTTCTGAAGCTATGAGAGGACATCAGTCGATGGCATCATGTTGCGGATAACCACACTAAGCCATCACTTTCTCTTTGTGTAGTCGCTTCCTAACCTGGCGCTCGGCATTATTAGGATAGAGCAAGGACTGGTTGGCTCAGAGTCAGGATAATGTGACTGAGTGGAATATCGGGTCATGGTGCTGGTGGGCCTGGTCTCCCAGTGGGGCAGCACTATAAAGTTGCCATGAGTGCGCACTGTCACAAGTCAGTACCTGTCTTGATATGACCTTAGATGTTGCCAGGACGTAAAACTCCAACCAATTCTCTTTAAACAAATTTAAAATTTCAGAAGTTGAACAAGTAGTAGTAGTCTCCACTAGGGTCAGGGTCTCTCACTTGTCTCAGCCGGCCATTACGACCCCCACCTTCTACACACCGAGCCCAAAACCGAACAAAGTCTGTTGTTATCCGACAAAGTCCGGTTTGTGTCCATGGCATATCCGTTGATATCCGGCCCGATCCATTACAAGTTTTGAGCATCCACAAAACTTGTAACGGATTGCGTTGGACATATGCGGTTATTATCCATTACCGTCCATTCCCGTCCATTACCCTCCATTACATATCCATTACACGTCCATTGCTGTTCGTTATAGTTCTTTTTGTATACTGAATTGTCCGTTGATCGTTAGATACATTATCAACCGTTACCGTCCATTACCATCTGTTACCCGTCCGTTACCGTCCATTACCATCTGTTACCCGTCCGTTACCGTCCATTACATAATCGATACATTTCACATCCGAATCACACCGGACTAGAATATTTGTGTCCGACTCTATCCGTTTCCTCAATCCGGCGAGGTGTGACAGGGGCATAATGTTCACAGATATCGACTCCGGGCTCTTTCCCCGGCCAGTCGGTGCGGAGCGGACCGGCCACATACCTGCTAATTGCCGGTGTCACGAAATAGAATCGCCCCCTCAAAATGTCCCCCCCCCCCCAAAGGAATATATTTCGAAATAAAACCTCCCATATTGAAATAGAAATGGCTTGACACACGAAATTATGTTGGAAATAAAATAGAGGGGGGGCGGACAGGTGGGTTGGAGGTGGGGTGGAGGTGGAGGTGGGGGTGGAGGTGGTGGAGGTGGAGGTGGGTGGGGTGGGTGGAGGTGGAGGTGGGTGGAGGTGGAGATGGAGGTGGTGGAGGTGGAGGTGGAGGTGGGTGGAGGTGGAGGTGGAGATGGGAGGTGGAGATGGAGGTGGAGGTGGAGGGTGGGTGGGCAGGAGGTGGAGGTGGAGGTGGAGATGGAGGTGGTGGAGGTGGAGGTGGAGGTGGAGGTGGAGATGGAGGTGGTGGAGGTGGAGATGGAGGTGGAGGTGGGTGGAGGTGGAGGTGGAGATGGAGGTGGAGATGGAGGTGGAGGTGGGTGGGCAGGAGGTGGAGGTGGAGGTGGAGGTGGGTGGGCAGGAGGTGGAGGTGGAGGTGGAGGTGGGTGGGCAGGAGGGTAGGGGTTGTAAGGAAGGGGAGGAGGGAGGTGAGGGGAGAAGAGGAGGGGAAAGGTGTGTTTTATTTCGAAATCAAATCTTGGGGGCTGGGGGCTATTTGATTTCGTAATAAAATCGCAGGTTGAGGGAGAAAACTTTGAGGGGGCGATTCTATTTCGTGACACCGGCAGGTCGATCGCCGAGACCCGGTGTCGCAGTTTGAGCGCCCTGCCAGTTTCAGCTGACTGCATACACTCAAACTCAAGGCATTGGCAATGGTCGTGAGCAATCTTCATACAGAAAATACAGAAGAAGTGAAATATCTCTAAAACCACACCACCTATTAAGAAATCGCTTAGTACACATATAGAAAACATCTTTACCAAAAAGATTATATTAAATTTATAAGGTTAGGGTTCTTGATTTCTATTTATTTTGAATAAAACTAACGTTTTGCACTGCGCATACCGTCAAACTCAAGGCATTGTCAATGGTCGTGAGCAATCTTCATACAGAAAATACAGGAAAAGTGAAATATCTCTAAAAGCACACCACCTAGAAATAAATTGCTTGGTACACATATAGTAATTATCTTTACCAAAAACATTATATTAAATTCATAAGGTTAGTGACAATGCTGTTAGATTTTGATGCATGCGCATGAAACTGACAGTCAGCTGAAACTGGCAAGGCGCTCAAACTGCGACACCAGCGGCACTGACCCTAGGGCGTAATCGATTAATCAACTCGGGTCTCCCGAGCCACTTCTTCATGCTCTGGGTGGAAAAAATGGTGGCTTAATCCAAAACCTTTTTTTTTTTTTTTTTTTTAATAAGCAATAAAACTACAGCAAAATAGGATTTAAAGTAATTTATGGTGGCATAGTTTAGTTATATTTCCATTTGATTAATCAAGGTTGTTTTTAAAAAAAACATATGACTGTATGACTGGTAGTGGTACTGGTAGCTGTTATCCTGCAGGACGGTACCAGCGCAAATGTGACGTCATCGCTCGTAGCCAACCCCAGCCAAGAGATGGGTTACTGGGGTCGGGTCATTTTGCACACGGTAAGTGTATTTTTCGATTCTACTCGCGGTGTTCGATTTGAAATTCTGATGACTCGGGTGACCCGAGTCGCCCGGGCCGTGGTTATTCGATTACGGCCCTTGTGACGGCGGACACCGCTACGTGCGTGCAATTTTATTTTTTTATTTTTTGTAAATATAGTTTATTCATTGAATTAAAGTCTTTTGTCAGCGCCGTGTGACAATACAGTTATTTACAATATATGTATATGTAGTCTGATATTGTCATCAGCAGCTAGCTCAAATCAGCTGAAATAACAATTTTAAACATTCAAAGATTTACATATGGTATAGTTTGACAATTCATATATAAAAATAGTAGTTATATGTTGTATTCATACACACTTAGATACATACATGTGTATTGATTAGACCTTAGACATTATGCTCCAGAAACTAGATTATGCGATTGATACAGTCAATAAAAGATTCACCCCATACTTGCAGTAGAGGGGTGGATGACAACGTAGACTAAAGACGGGTGAAAATAGCTTTAGTATGGACAGAGAGCGTATATACAGACAGATGAGAGGGACAACTCCCGCGAAAATATGTAACACAGGCTGCAGTGGCGATCCTGGCGGTTATTGTTGAACAAGCCTTGAGTTTGCCGGTATGCGCAGTGCAAACCATTAATTTTCTTAAAAGATTAATAGAAATCCAGAACCCTAACCTTATAAATTCAATATAATCTTGTTGGTAAACATGTTTTCTATATGTGTACTAAGCGGCTTGTTTCTATTTGGTGTAGTTTTAGAGATATTTCACTTTTTCTGTAGGAAGATTGCACACGACCATTGACAATGCATTGAGTTTGCCGTACGTGCAGTGCAAAATGTTTATTTTATTCAAAATTAATAGAAATCCAGAACTGTACCCTTATAAATTTAATATAATCCTTTCGGTAAACATGTTTTCTATATGTGTACCATGCGATTTGCTTCTAGGTGGTGTAGTTTTAGAGATATTTCACTTTTTCTGTAGCAAGATTGCACACGACCATTGACAATGCCTTGAGTTTGCCCATATGTGTAAACTGTTCAACAACCACCACTTGGAGCGCCACAGTCGGCAGCTGTTACACGGTCTAGTATGGGAGTTGTCCCTCTCATCTGTTTATATACACGCTCTCTGGTATGGAACAGGAAGTAGAATCCCTGGTTCCAGTATCAAATGGCTACTCATATCGGCACAGAGTTGATGAAATGAGAGAGAATGCAAAGACAAGATGGCAGCGATAAAACACCATTGAGTTCACTTTTAAAGGGTGTTAAAGTATATGATTTGTTGGAGTTTTTTCAGGAAGGGCGGTAAGGTGTGTTGAAGTATATGTTTTATTATATTTTTCAAATCAGAAGTAGCGGGAAAATATGAAGATGTATGTGAAGAATATATTTTGCTTCTTAAATTAAGAATTTATCAACTCAGTTTATTTACCCAGCATGTCTAAATTCTTCACCAGCTTTTATATGAGGTTGTTTTTCACCCCTACTACGAGTATTGGGGTGAATCTTTTATCTACAGGAGGACCAGACTGGATGGCCGAATGAGTTGAGCGCTGTCTCCCATTTTGGTAGATCGTGGGATTCAAACGACTTAAAACTTGATACTTGTCGCTTCCTAGCCAGGCGCTGAGCATTATTAGGATAGGGCAAGGACTGGTTGGCTCAGTGTCAGGATAATGTGACTGATATCAGGTCATGGTGCTAGTGGCGGGGAGGGGCTGGGTCGGGCAGGGCTGGGCTGGGCGGGGCGGGGCGGGGCGGGGCGGGGCGGGGCGGAGCGGGGCGGGGCGGGGCGGGGCGGGGCGGGGCGGGGCGGGGCGGGGCGGGGCTGCGCGGGGATGGCTGGCTGGGCGGCCTCCAATATCATAACACAGAGAGTCATTGACTTGGTCATCTGTGATGATGGACTATCAGTATCACAAAGTGCTGTCCTATATTGTGCAATCATAGCCGCGTATTCAAAATGGTAGATAGACTTCCCCCCCCCCCCCCCCCCCCACAGATACATACACTCACCCCCTTTGTCTGACCCCCTAGGTCGCGTGAGAAGGGAGGCGAGGGTTCCCGACAGGGCAGTTCTGCTGACTATGCACTTTCGCCTAAAATAAGTAAGCATATCCTACTATAAATAACTAAGGTACCCACAAACATGTATTTCCCATCATGTCAATTTCAGTCGCCACCAGTCTATTCCTGGCGCCACTAGTCTCTTAGTAACCACTGCCTCTGTCTCGCTCAGCCACAGCTTTATATATAATATATAATATATATATATATATATATATATATATATATATATACAGTAAAACCTCCCTAACCGACCAGCTCTACAGATCGACCACTCTCCTATATCGATCGCTTTATTTGGGTCCCAATAATACCACTGTAAGCATATTCTAACTCCCTAAACCGACCACCTCCCTAAATGGACCACATAAAGTCGGTCCCGAGGTCGGTCGATTTAGAGAGGTTTTACTGTATATAAATTGTACAGATATATTTTAAACTATATGTTTCTATATGTATATATTATAGTCCCCTCAATTTAAAAAGGTTACACCTGATTTTTTTTTATCCAATATATATATGTGCTCTATAATCTATTACGGGAATATAAACAAAGACCCTGCGACACCGCAGTTACCTCTCTATATTAGTGATTAAATATTATCCTACTGTCACTGGAGTTAGTTCCTGCTTCTGCCACTATGGCGCCACCTGTGCGTGGCTCCTGGCCTCGTGTCCCTGTTACTGTGTAACCTGATTTTGTGGTGTAGTGGTGTGCTAGTATTTTCAGGTGCATTTCCCTTCTACTTGTTAATAGTGTTGCGTTGCATTTTCTGTGTAGTTCTATTGTAGGATATCTTTTGTGTAATTTGAGACATATTTTAAGAGCTTGTTTAGTCATTTGGTATTTCCTTCCATGTATACTAGATCACTTTAGTCGAAGTAGGGGAGGATCATGCCTATATAATTTTAATTGCCATGTTCTCAGTCATGTAGTATCTCAGTTTTGCCAGTAGCCATATTTTGTGGTTTGATTTTTTTATAGTGTTTGTTATGCAAAGGTCATAATTTAGGTGCCTGTCAAGTTCCACTCCCAGAAATCGGTAGCTGTCTACCTGCTCTAGTTTGCTGTTTCCCAGGAGACACTTTATTTTATTGTTACTGGTTAATCTGGTACCAAATAGTACCATTTTCGATTTATTGCTATTTATAGTTATCTTATTTAGATGGCACCATTCTGTTAGTTTCATTAGTGTTTGATTTAGTTTTGTTTCTATTTCTCGGATGATTCCCCTGCGGTATACACCACAGTATCATCTGCATATAGTTGGATGTTTGCAATGTCTAGCCAGTTGTTTAAATCATTTATATATATGAGGAAGCGAAGCGGTCCCAGAACTGACCCTTGTGCCACCCCACAGCTTATTCTTTCCTCGTTTGATATGGCTCCATTTACTGCGGTGCATTGCTTTCGATTTTTTAGGTAGCTTGCTAACCATTTTCCAGTTACTCCCGTTATTCCTATTTGGGATAGTTTTCTAATTAGGATAGCGTGATCCACAGTCTCAAAGGCTTTGCTGAAGTCTTTGAACGCTGCATCCACTAGCATATTTTTATTGTTACTGTTGGAGACATCGTTTATTAAATTAGCAATTGTTTTAATTGTCGAGTGTTTTTGTCTGAATCCGCCTTGCTTACTGTTTAGTATTTTGTGCTCGATCAGGTGGTCCATAACATGTCTATGCATTACTTTCTCCATTAGCTTCCCAGGCAGTGGGAGTATAGAGATGGGTCGATAGTTGCCCAGGACTTGTTTATCCCCCCCTTTGTGGAGCGGGGTTACTTTGGCGTGCTTCCAGCAGTCTACATAGGTACTTTTTCTGAATGACGTGTTGAATAGGCTAATAAGACCTCTGGGATGCATCCGACTGCATCCTTCAGCGCTATACTCAAGGTATTTTCAATGCCTGAGGGCTTTTTGCAATCAATTGTTTTCATGAGATAACTTATTTCTTTCATTGTGGTTTCGCAGTCTCGTATGACTACGTTTAGTCGTGGTGCTTTTGTGGCCCAGTTAAATCTTTTGGATACGCGGCCACAAGCTGCAGATGCACCTCTGCCTGTTCGTGCAGCTCTCCCTAGAATTGTTTGTTTGTTGTTTTACGCCCTAGCAACATCTATGGTCACATCAGGATTGGTACTGACTTGTGACAGTGTGCACTCATGGCGACTTCATAGTGCTGCCCCACTGGGATACCAGCTGCCATGACCTGATATCCCACTCAGTCACATTATCCGAACACTGAGCCAACCAGTCCTTGCCGAATCCTAATAATGCCAAGCGCCTGACTAGGAAGTGACAGGTAAACAATTTTAAGTCATTGGTTTTACCCGACCAGGGTTCGAACCGTTGAAGCCGTCGGTTCGGATTCCCTGATCTCCCAAAACAGTAGACGGGAGCTCAACTCATTCGGCCATCCCGTCTGGTCCCCCAAGAGTTGTATCCTCCAGTAGCGTCCGCCCGATGCCAATATACGATGGTTATCAGCGTGTACATCTGTTGCACACATTGAGCCCCGGCTCTTAAATGTGCAGTCATTTGCAGGGTAATCTGACATCAGAAATCCCACTGGCCAGCTGAGTTACCTCGCCAGTAATACCCCTGTCACACTACGACATAGCGAGCCAATGTGAGCCTAACGTGGTCATTTTTCGTCATTACGTTGGGTTACGTCATGATGACGTCAGAATGACGTTAGAATGACATCGAGCTACATCACATTACGTCGTGTTACGTCGAGCTACGTCAAGGTTTTGGACATGTTAAAAAATTTCAATGTAGTTCGAACGTAAGGGTTTACATTCGCCATACGTTCTGTTCATGTTCAGTGAACGTCAATGACGTTAAACGGACGTTTTTCCAACGCTGCTCACTATGTTCAACTACGTTCCACTACGTTGACCCACATTAAACCGAGTGCAAATGCCCACGTGGCGTAATGGGAATGTCAGGAGAACGTCAGGAGAACATGCATTCAACATACGTTCAACGTCTCATGACGTAGGTAACATCACGTAACGTTCTTCTGGCGATGGAATAACGTTCATAACGTTCCGTGAGCGTAATGACGTTGTCCTCTCTCGTTGCATGACGGTATCACTATGCTTTACCGACGTTAGGCTCTCGTCCACTACGCTGCATCCACGTTCAACTTGTGCCCAAATTTGCATACTACGCCCAGAAGTTCAACGTTCTTCACATTCTCCCTACGCTGACGTCATTACGTCGTAGTGTGACAGGGCCATAAGTTGGCAACGGGAACACGATTACTGGCGAGACTGCGAAAAACTGGACATTAAGGTTGCATTGTCCGATGGTTTTGAGTTTGTCATTTTTCTACCTTACTCGAGTTTGAAGTAACTTTTATTCTAAGTGGCTATGCTTTGAGATATTTGAAGCGCAAACATGTCAAATTAATTTTGGCAAGCATATATTTATTATAGACACTATAGGTTTCTGCAGTAACAGGTTCTATTAAATTGGTTCAGTATTATTCCCTTGTATGTCAAATGTTTGATAAGTGTGCCTGTATCTAAGTTAGATTTGTTTGTTTGTTTGTTTGTTTGTTGTTGTTTTACATCCTAGCAACATCTAAGGTCATATCAGGATGGGTACCGACTTGTGACAGTGCACACTCATGGCAACTTTATAGTGCTGTCCCACTGGGAAACCAGGCCGCCGGCACCATGACCTGGTATACCACTCAGTCACATTATCCTGACACTGAGCACACCAGTCCTTGCCCTATCCTAATAATGCCGAGCGCCTGGCTAGGAAGCGACAAGTATCAATTTTAAAGTCATTGGTTTGACTCGACTGGGATTCGAACCCACGACCCCACGATCTACCAGCACGGGAGACGGATGCTCTAACTCATTCGGCCATCCCGTCTGGTCAAGTTAGATTTGTAGGATCAAATCTAGATAATTGCTTTGGTTTTAGAAATGTTATGTTTTCATCAGACTGTGCAGCTTTAAGGCATTCTTACAACGCTTCTAGTTAAATGTTATGCATCCCCCCAGTACCACTACCATCCTAGCTAGTTGTTGGGTGTTTGTTGGAGCTTTACGTCCTGGCAACATCTAAGATCATATCAGGACTGGTACTGACTTGTGACAGTGCGACATTTCAGGGTGACTTTTATAGAAGCTTTTTTAAAGCTTGTTTTATTTAACGACGCCTCTAGAGCGCATCAATTTTTATCATCGGATATTGGATGACAAACATGGTAATTTTGACATATTTCTTTGGAGGAAACCCGCTGTTGCCTCATAGGCTACTCTTTCCGATAAGCAGCAAAGGGTCTTTTATATACACTTTTTCACAGACAGGACAGCACATACCACTACCATGAACTAGTTGTGGACCACTGGTTGGAATGGAAAAGCACCCAAACTGCAAATGGGTCCACTGAGCAGGATCGATAGGATGACCGACACCTTCACAGGTGGACACTCTACCGCCTGAGCTACGTCACCCGCTACCCCCGGCGAGTTTTATTGTGCTGCCATACTGGGATATCAGGCCACCAGCGCATGCGACCTGATATCCGACACAGTCACAGTATCCTGATACTTTGATACCCAGTCCTTGTCCTATCCAAATAATGCCGAGTGCCAGGCTAACTAGTGACAAACATCAATGTTATAAGTCACTAGTTTGACTCGACTGGGAATCGAACTCTCGATCTCCCACAGGGGAAGCCTATACTCTACCGATTCGGCCACCGCGTCCGGTTGTAAAGACGTCGGCTGGCAGCTGTAGTTGTGTAGGCAGGCTAAATAGGAAATCACTACAGGCAAGTAAAAGAAAGGCAGAGTATAAAGTCAAAGGTAGAGAGAGCTTGCACCCTCAGGTTTATTATTATATATGGTTTTAGAATCCAAGATGGCCTGTCACATGACCAGATCCTCCAATCAACAGTAAGCATTCACATATCCACCAATCAACAGCAAGCATGCTTGTAACCATGCCTTGGTTGTTTTGGCCTCACTGCCCTGTTGTGTCTGGGTGTGCAGTGATCCGTATCTAACAGTTGGGGGAGGGGGTTGTGAGCAGAGCTGCTAAGGCCCTATCACACTAACAGTAGTGCCCCTCTCACACTATCTATAGTATACACAATGTCTATCTAATCTAGGTAAAGTATCACCAACACTACACAATACCATATGCATTTGGTCACATTACATCATTTACCTTTTATATAACATTTGTAATCCCATATAGACCAGTTCACATCTCCCACCAATGTGTAATTATCGGAATATTTTACACGGTGTCGGGATAATATGATTGAGTCGGTGGGATATTGGCTTACACAGTTGGCAGCATAGTAACCCACTCTCAGTGGGGCAGCACTATAACGCACTTGCAAGCCAGTAGCTACCTTGATGTGATATCAGATGTTACTCGCAGCCAAAATGTTAATCAATCAATTCCCTAGCAAGGCTACAGCCGTGGGTCGATAGCTTATTTTTAGGCATCGGATTTATTTCTATCATTTTGCCAAACATGATCATGATTCTGGAGGAGTTGTCTACCGTTCCGTCGTTGTTGAGTGACTGTTGTGTGGTGTAAGGTGTGTTATGTGAATATTATTCTAGGAACGTAGCTCAGGCGGTAGAGTGTACACCTGTGAAGCTGTTGGTCATCGGATCGATCCTTCTCAGTGAATCCATTTGTAGTTTGGGCTATTTTCCGTTCCAACCAGTCATCCACAACTGGTTCATCAAAGGATGTGATATGTGCTGTCCTGTCTATGGGAAAGTACATATACAAGACCCCTTGCTGCTTATCGGAAAGAGTAGCCTATGTGGTGGCAGCGGGTTTCCTCCAAAGAAATATGTCAGAATGACCACATGTTTGATGTCCAATAACCAATGATAAAAATTCAATGTGCTCTTGAGGCGATGTCATTATATATATCCAATAAGATATGATATAGCATGTATAGTAAATAGTATATATATATTATATATATATAACAGGTGGCAGGTCTGTTTGAAGCCAGTTGGTCAGGGGATTTGTTTGCTACATGACAAAAAAACGGAATACGCCTAAACAGAATTTGTGTGGTTCTAACAGTTTGCTTGTTGGGGTATTACATCCTAGCAACATCCATGGTCATATCAGGACAAGTACCGACTTGTGACAGTGCACACTCATGGTGACTTCATAGTGCGGCCCCACTGGGAGACTAGGACACCAGCACCATGAGCTGATTTCCCACTCAGTCACAATATCCTGACACTGAGCCAACCAGTCCTTGCCCTATCCCAAGAATGCTGACCGCCTGGCTAGGAAGCGACAAGTATCAATTTTTAAGTCATTGGTTTGAGTCGGATGCGCTCAGGTATCAAGATATTTGTTGTATATTTTAAAGGATTCTGGCGTGCCAATTCGTAAAATATCAAATGAACTACTACTGGTTGGACAGATCAGTCAATACTATTTAATTCCAAGCTCAATAGCCATTTAAGAGAATTGCCCGTATTCATTGCATCAAATACAGTCTGACACATTTTAGTTTTTGTCATGCTTTAAAGTAGCTAAAAGATTCACCCGGTACTTGTAGTACACGGGTGAAGGACAACGTAGTGTAAATACGGGCGAAAATAGCTTTAGTATGGAACATGAACTAGAGACTGTGGCTCCAGTATCAAATGGCTACTCATATAGGCACAGAGTTGGTGAAATGGGCGAGAATGCAAAAAGACAAGATGGCAGCCAGAGAACGCCGTCGATTTCACTTTTAAATTGCATTAAAGTATATGTTTTATTATATTTTCCAACTCAAAAGTAGCGTGTAAACATGAAGACATATACAAAGAATAAATGTTGCTTCTTAGATTGAGAAATTAGGCTCTCATAAAGACTCATTTCATTAGCCCGATTTTTCTACCGTTTTTATATAAGGCTGATCTTCACCCGTGTACTACAAGTAGCGGGTGAATCTTTTATCTAGCTTTAAAGGTGCATAGTCCGATGGTTTTTGAGTTTCTGTCATTTTCTGAGATAAATATATTACGATAATCGTTATAATCTACATGAATTTAGTTTGAAGTAACTTTTATTTTAAATGATTAACCTTTGAGATATTTGAAGTACAAACATGCCAAATTAATTTTGGCAAGCACGCCAAAACCTAGATAAAGGATTCACCCAGTACTCGCAGTACACGGGTGAATACCAACCCTATATAAAAACAGTCGGAAAAGCGGGTTAATGAATTGAGAGCCTAATTTCACAATCTAAGAAGCAACAATTATTCTTTACATATGTCTTATTGATAGCATGCTACCTTTGAGTTGAAAAATATAATATAATATCTAGTTTAATAAGATTTAAAAGTGAAATCGACGGCATTCTGCGGCCGCCATGTTGTCTTTTTGCATTCTCTCCCATTTCACCAAGCCTGTGCCGATATAAGTAACCATTTGACCCTGGAGGCAGGCATTCTACTTGCTGTTCCATACTAAAGCTATTTTCGCGCATATTTACAGTACGTTGTCATTCACCCGTGTACTACAAGTACCGGGTGAATCTTTTATCTAGCCAAAACCCTGACACCATAGGCTTCTGCAGTAACAGGTTCTATTAAATTGCCTTCGTATCCCCAACTATGCGGCGACAAATGTTTAATAAGTGCACCAGCATCCAAGTTAGATATGTAGAATCAGATTTAGATAATTGTTTTTGCTTTGGAAATTTGATGTTTTCATCGGACTATGCAGCTTTAATTACATGACTAGAATAATGATGGGTTATTTATAGACGGTTCATCTCCTGAGCATGAATAGTTTCACAAATAACGGCCGCCCACATGCAGACTGACATTTTTAATTTGCTCTAGCGGGATCTTCACTTTGAACTAGTTTCGCCAGGAACATACCATAATTATCAATATCGACACACACCTATTCAACTGGGGAAATCAGGCTTGGTTGGTTCGGTTTATTGGTGGGTTCCATCCTAATAACATATAAGGGGGGTACCAACTTGTGATAGCGCCCACCGATGGTAGCATCATAGTGTAAAATATTCCGATTTAATGCATTGGGGGGAATGCAAATGTTCTATTACTGATCGGGTATACGTGACCAGGTGCATGTAGGTATATATATATGTAGGCGCTGGTGGTGCCTGAGTGAGATGTAAATAGACATAATGGTGCTGGTAGGGCTGTGTGTAAGGGGCACTCAAAGCCTACCCCCTCCCCCCCCCCAACCTCTGCTAGGTAGGATCACCACACTCAGGCTCAAGGCAGGTGGTGGCCAGGGTAGCCACACAGCTTGGTGGTGGTGGGCAGATCACTGGTAACCATGGGGACCAGGAATGCTGGATCCCTATTGGTAGAGCTAAGAATGCTTGTTTCCCATTGGGGGGAAAGGGTGGGGTGATACTCTACAATGAACCCATGTACCATATCAATAATAAACCAGAGGGCTTGACTCTCTCGCTCTCTTCTTTCACACTTTATACTCTTCCTTTCTCTTTGTATTGATTTCACTATAGCCTGCCTACACAACCACAGATTCGAGCCGTAGACTTTACATACTCGTGACCACAACGAGTGGTAAATCTATTAGTTGGAGGAAGGATTCAACTTTACTTCATGGAGACCTAGTCTTTACAATAGTGCTGCCTCACTGGGATACCATATCACTGGGGCACCATAACACAATAGCCCACTCGGTCACATATCCCCACACTGAGCAACATAATCACTGCCCTATCACAATAATGCCGAACGCCTGACAAGGGTAGCGACAAGGATAAATTTTGTGTAAGTCTGTGGTTTGACTCGACTATGGTTTGATAGCCGACCTCCAACAAGGGAATCCAGGGCCCGTATGCATGAAGAATTATTTATCGGCCCCGGTGGTAAGGACCGCGTTTGGGGTAGCTACTGCCGGTGTTGAGAAATGGGTCACGGGTATGCACGGAGCCAAAGCACGGAGGCGTTAGCTACCCTAGCAACGGCGGCAATATATTAGGACCAAATCTATTGAATGCGATCATATTTAACAGAATTACATACTCAAATCGTGAAATTTCATTAAATTAACCCTAAATTCGAACCGATATTAACGCCTCCGCTACAATGGCGGCGATATTAATATTGTCAAATCGACTAATGTACACAAAACAAATCGACGCCGCCAGTATGGATAGCGACGTCGATGCGGCGGCGATTTGTTTACTTTACATTCGTCGATGCGACAATATTAATATTGCCGGCGATGTAGCGGAGACGTTAATATCGCTTCGAATTTAGGGTCAATTTGATGAAATTTCACTATTTGAGTATGTAATTCTGTTAAATATGATCGCATTCAATAGATTTGGCCCGAGTCGGTTCCTACCACCACCTTTATACCTGCTATGGACTTTTAACTCGCGGGGTTTCCATAACCCGCCCACATGCATACCGACTTTTCGCCGCTAACCCGGAGATCGCCTCTACCCACAGGTTTGGAGCGCTACCACCGCCCCATGCATACGGGCCCAGCACAATATGCCCAGTCAGACAACCCGACCCACAGAGATGAACAGTGCAAAGGTGTTTGTATGTGCTTGATTAGCAAGCTGGGTCCCGGGAGCAGCGCAGTAATCACTTTTATTTAACAACGCCTCTAGAGCGCATCGGTTTTTATCATCAGCTATTGGACATAAAACAAACGGTCATGCTGACATATTTCTTCGGAGTAAACCCACTGCCGCCACATAGGCTACTGTTTCCGATAACCATCAAGGGGTCTTTTATATGCACTTTCCCACAGACAGGACAGCACATACCACACACTTTGATGAACCGGTTGTAGACCACTGGTTGCAATGGAAAATAACCCAAACTGCACATGGGTTCAGTGAGCAGGATCGACACTCTACCACCTGAGCTACAGCCCGCTCCACGCAATAATCACCAAAGACCCTACAATACGAAGACGGCTCACTCCCTATCTCTCCCATGGTAATGTAAATTTTGCAGTGCCACCTTGTGGTGGGTTTGATCAGCCCGGCTGCTGGTTGATGTTTCACATGTAAACACATACAATTATATTATACATGAGATAGGTAAGTATGAATACACATCAATATGAAATTGCTATGAACAAATACACATCATCAGCATCATCATCAGCATCGTCATCATCACACATCTTTCACATTCATATATACATTTATACATATAATATAGCACCTGTTTAACCAAGAGAACAGCCAGCGCACCAAGTGGTGAGTTTGATCATTTTGATTACACAGTACAGGCTGAGTGAGCCGTCTTAGTATTATAGGGTCTTTGTAATCATCCACATGTGCTGGTGGCTGGAGGGCACCTGGGCATTGACAAGACCGCAGGCAGATAGCTGAGGCTGCGAGATGATTACCATAACAAGGCTTGAGGGAGATTCACCAAAGAACCTGGCTCTTCTTCAACAATAACAAAAGGGTTATGGGACCACCATGAGCATTTAGTCCGAAATCGCCCGGCATTCTGAGTAGCGATTTTGGACTAATTTAGATCAGTGTGGACAGTTTAATGGGATTCAAGACTTTTCAAGACTAATTACCCAAAATAGGTTATATTTAAGGCTTTCCAAGGCCTTGGAATGGGGCGAATGAAGTTCAAGACTTTTCAAGACTTTCCAGGCCCCGTACAGACCCTGGTTATGATATGATCGTGAGCAATGAGGTAGATTCACCAAAGAACTTGGCTTTTTAACAACAACGCAGCTTATGGTATCACTGTGAGCAATGAGGGAGATTCACCAAAGAACCTATCACTTTTTCAACAACAACAACACGGTTATGGTACTACCGTGAGCATTTAGTCTGAAATCGGCCGCCATTCTGAGTAGCGATTTTGGACTAATTTAGATCAGAGTGGACAGTTTAATGGGATTCAAGACTTTTCAAGACTAATTACCCAAAATAGATTATATTCAAGGCTTTCCAAGGCCTTGAAATGGGGCGAATGAAGTTCAAGACTTTTCAAGACTTTCCAGGCCCCGTACAGACCCTGGTTATGAAATGATTGTGAGCAGTGAGGTAGATTCACCAAAGAACTTGGCTTTTTAACAACAACGCAGCTTATGGTATCACTGTGAGCAATGAGGGAGATTCACCAAAGAACCTGTCACTTTTTCAACAACAACAACACGGTTATGGTACTACCGTGAGCATTTAGTCCGAAATCGCCCGCCATTCTGAGTAGCGATTTTGGACTAATTTAGATCAGAGTGGACAGTTTAATGGGATTCAAGACTTTTCAAGACTAATTACCCAAAATAGATTATATTCAAGGCTTTCCAAGGCCTTGAAATGGGGCGAATGAAGTTGGGCAATGAAATATGTCAGAATAAAGGGGATAAGTCGACCAATGAGGTAGATTCACCAAAGAACTTGACTTTTTAACAACAACGCAGCTTATGGTATCACCATGAGCAATGAGGGAGATTCACCAAAAAACCTTGCCCTTCAACAACAACACAGTTATGCACGGACACGTGTGAATATATGGAATTCAAGGCTTTTCAAGGCTATTTTTGATAGAAAATTCAAGACAACCAACCAAATCCTGCTAATTGCCTTGTAAAATATTCTGATAAAAGGCATTGGTGGGGAATGTGAAATGGTCTATAAAGGAGTACAAATGGTCTATTAATGTAAATGATGTATTGGGCCAGGTGCATGAATGTATTTATGTAGTTTCTGGTGATTCTTTACTTGTAGTCAATAGTCATTGTGTATTAGATAGATAGTGTGAAAGGGGTACTACTGTTAGTGTGTAAGGAGCTCAAGAGCTCTACTCACTACCCCCTCCCCCCCAACTGTCAGTCACGGATCACCACACACACACAGCAGGCAGGTGCAGGCCAAGCAGCCACACCGCATGGTGGTGGTGGGTAGATCACAGTAGCCATGCTGACCGAAGAATGCTTACTGTTCATTGGTGGACCTAGAAATGCTTGTTGTTGATTGGAGAGCACGGTCAGGTGGTATGCCATATCAGATCTATGTACCACTATATAATAATAAACCTGAGGGTGCAAGCTCTCGCTCTACTTTCACTCTTTATACTCTTCCTTTCTCTCCTTGCCTGTATTGATTTCCTATTAGCCTGCCTACACAACTACAGCTGCCAGACGACGACTTTACAGCCTGTTCAACTGAGTAATATTAGCAGGTTGACAGGTGCTAAGTATTACTGGGTGAACAATAGTTTGCAGAGGAATAGACAGCATTAGCCTTACGGTGAATCGCTGATTAAACATTTATCTCCTTTTGCATCATTCATTAATCATCGCCATGCTAATTCTCTGTATAGTGTACATGTTGCCTGGGCAGTGGGAAACTAACAGTGAGGAATCCCGATGTTGTAGGGACGATCTTAATTGTTGGAGGTTTTCATCCTGGCAACATCTAAGGTCATATCAGGATGCGCACCAACTTGTGACAGTGCACACTCATGGTTACTTTATAGTGCTGCCCCACTGGGAGACCAGGCCACCAACACCATGACCCGATATCCCACTCAGTCACATTATCCTGACACCGAGCCAACAAGTCCTTGCTCTATCCTATTAATGCGGAGCGGCTGGCTAGGAAGTGACAGGTATCAATTTTAAAGTCATTAATTTGACTCGACCAGAGTTCGAACCAATGAACCCATGGGTTCAAATCCCCCGATCTGTTGGGACGAGGTGAAGAGGATCGTTGTTGCTTGTTGGGGGTTTTCATCCTGACAACATCTAAGGTTACGGTGGAGAGGATGGTGAGTGCGGGAAGACGGTGATGGAGTGGACACAAAGCCAGACCTGGGGGGTCTCAATTAGCTGACCTGGTTAAGGGCCAAACCAGCAAGGCGGACCCTAACCAATCATTTAAAGTTCAGATAATTTGTTTGTTGTGTTTTATGTCCTAGCAACATCTAGGAAAGTTTGTTTTATTTAACGACACCTCTAGAGCACGTTGATATTTTATCATCGGCCATTGGACACAAACATATGGTCATTCTGACCTATTTCTTTTGAGGAAACCCACTGCCGCTACATAGGCTACTCTTTCCGATAAGCAGCAATGGGTCTTTAATATGCACTTTCCCACAGACAGGACAACACATACCACAGCCTTTGATGAACCAGTTGTGGACCACTGGTTGGAACGGGAAATAACCCAAACCGCAATTGGGTCCACTGAGCAGGATCGATTGGATGACCCACACCTTCACAGGTGGACACTCTACCGCCTGAGCTACGTCCCGCTCCCTGCAACATCTATGGTCATATCAGGATGGATACGGACTCATGGCGACGTCATAGTGCTGCTACCGGGCACGGTGGCCGAATCGGTAGAGCGCGGGCCTCGTGTGCGGGAGGTCGGGAGTTCGGTTCCCGGTCGAGTCAAACCAATTACTTTTAAATTGATACTTGTCGCTTCCTAGCCTGGCGCTCGGTATTAATAGAATAGGGCAAGGACTGGTTGGCTTAGTGTCAGGATAATGTGACTGAGTGGGATATCGGGTTATGGTGCCGGTGACCTGACCTCCCAAAGGGGCAGCACTATAAAGTCGTCAGGAGTGCACAATG
This sequence comes from Branchipolynoe longqiensis, assembly GCA_030323885.1. NCBI lineage: Eukaryota > Metazoa > Annelida > Polychaeta > Phyllodocida > Polynoidae > Branchipolynoe > Branchipolynoe longqiensis. The sequence goes on from CM059201.1 coordinate 1,331,649, forward strand.
TCACAACAGTATGCTAGGACATAAAACCCCAACAAACAAACATCTACAAATGGGATGACGTCACCTTGTCCGAGTAATGCCCAATCACCAGGTAAGGTAGTGTACACTTAGTCTAAAGGGGCTGTCACATTAGGGTTTTTTGCAGGAGCGTATGGCGGCGTAGGCGCGTTACGTCATATATGTCGGCATACGCCGCCATATACCGCCATACGATACGCATACGCTACACATATGCTATGCGTATGCTAGGCATAGGCCATCATGTGCCGGCCTATGCCGGCGTACGCCACCATACGCTTTCTCCCATCCGTCCATCCAAATTTCTTTGTGCATGCTAAAAAAATCTCGACCTACGGGAGCGTATGGTTCCTACGCTACTCATACGCTTCTCATACGCTGGCATATGCTCCTCATACGCCGGCGTACGTTCCTCATACGCTAGGGGTACACTGGCGTACACTACGCACACGCTCAACTTGCGTCAACGGCGTATCTCTAGCGTATGCATAACCTACGTGTTACGTATTCGAGCATACTCCTAGCGTACTCCTAGCGTATGCACAGCGTATTCAAAGCGTATGCCATAGGTCTCGACATCGATCTGAGCCGGGTTAACGGACATGTTTGGACCATCCTACATGTTTGCACCGTCCCATTTCTTCATATATCAATCATATATGGAGACTGCTTCCTAACAGGTAGTTGCTTTTGATAGTGGTTGGAGCACATGTTTGGACCGTCCTACTCTGGATGTCACACAAATATTGTACACTAATTATTCAGTTTAAAATAAATATGATCCATATACATACTGTGGACAGCTACTAATAAAGCATGGCTGGGAATTACTTTTTTCTTTTTTTTATCAATATAAGCACTACATATTTCTGGTGTCCTAAACATGTGTTACATCTGAGCAACCATACTGCCGTATGACATAGCTTAATCATGGACTACACCTTTATTTTTTATCTCATCAATTCATATTTTACATAGCTGTAAAGGGGAGATTTCTAGCTTTCAGTTGCAACCAAAAAATGTGAAAAATTCAAATATTAGATTATAACTCTCCATGTGACACTTCTGACCAGTTTTCAGGAGAGTGACCCATGTGTTGATGTATGTATATGTGGATACCCATCCTGATATGACCTTAGATGTTGCTAGGATGTAAAACAACAACAAACAAACATCGATCTGAGCTGGTTTAACAGACATGTTTGGACCGTCCTACATGTTTGCACCTTCCCATTTCTTCATATATCATATATGGAGACTGCTTCCTAACATGTAGTCGCTTTTGATAGTGGTTGGAGCACATGTTTGGACCGTCCTACTCTGGATGCCACACAAATATTGAACACTAATTATTCAGTTTACTTAAGATAAGAATAGCTTTGCATACGCTAAGCATAGGTTCCGCTTAGGTTACGCATACGCTACTCATACGTTCATACACTATGCATACACTATGCATATGCTACGCATACGCTATGCATACGCTACTCATACGCTACTCATACGCTCCACATGCCAATCAAAACCATCAAAAAATGTCACAATACGCTCCCATACGCTCCTCGTACACTCCTCATAGGTTACGCATACGCTCAAAAACACCCGAGAGGTCACCAAAGGTCATGAAACGTCGTCCCACGCAGCTTTTGTCCATTTTCGACGTAGGTTTTGAATACGCTCCCGCCATACGCCGTAATGTGACAGGGCCTTTAGGTGATCAATTCATTTAGACATATTATAAATTCATTGTACGCAGCACAATAACATAATAATTGGCTCATGACTATGGCTGGCAACTCAACCCCCCTCCCCCAAGCCCCCCCCCCCCCCTCCGGTCCCTTTTATTCAGAAGTAAAAATTCTGCAGGCCAACTGACCTGGCTCTCTGATACGTTGAGCGGATGCCTGTAGTGCAGGCAATACTTGGTCTACTTGTCAGCTGTCAACCAGCTCCCCAGGTTGTTCCACCAATCCATTGGAATCATTAATAAATTATCGGCTTGCTAATTCTCTGTATAGGGTGCGTGCTGACTGGGCAGTGGGAAACTAATGCTGAGGAATCTCGACGTTGTTGGGACGAGGTTCGTTGTTGGACTTTTTCGTCCAGGCAACATCTAATGTCATATCAGGACAGGAACCGACTTGTGACAGTGCGCACTCATAGCGACTTTATAATGCTGCCCCACTGGGAGACCAGGCCACCAGCACCATGACCCGATACCCCACTCAGCCACATTATCCTTACACCGAGCCAACCAGTCCCATCAAGCTACCAACACAACCAACTACCAACGTCCGTCTCCCGTGTTGGTAGATCGTGGGTTCGAACCCTGGTCGAGTCAAACCAATGACTTTAAAAAATGTATACTTGTTGCTTCCTAGCCTGGCGCTTGGCATTATTAGGATAGGACAAGGACTGGTTGGATCAGTGTCAGGATAATGTGACTGAGTGGGATATCAGGTTATGGTGCTGGCGGCCTGGTATTCCAGTGGGGCAGCACTATAAAGTCGCCATGAGTGCGCACTGTCACAAGTCCGTACCCGTCCTGATATGACCTTAGATGTTGCTAGGACGTAAAACAACAAAAAAACAAACAAACAAACCAATGACACCTTTAATAATATTTGCATAAATAATATGTATACCACACATAGTGCAGTGTGTAAATATACATGTGCTCCAAACAAACTAACAAAGGCTGCCCAATGCCTTTGTAAAGTGCACTGCTCAAATATGTGGTTGTGTAGGCAGGCTATAGTGAAATCAATACACACAAAGAGAAAGAAAGAGTATAAAGAGTGAAAGAAGAGAGAGAGTCAAGCCCTCTGTATATGATACATGTATCCAGTATAGTGTATCGCCCCACCCCATTCTCCCAATGAGAAACAAGCATTGCTAGCTCCACCAATGAGAAACAAGCATTCCCGGTCCACATGGTTACAGTGATCTGTCCACCACCACCAAGCTGTGTGGCTCCCCTGGCCACCACCTGTTTTGAGCTGAGTGTGGTGATCCTGACTAGCAGAGGGGGGAGGGGGTAGTGGGTAGGGCTCTGAGTGCCCCTTACACACTATCTTACTAGCACTACAATGCCTATTTACCAATCAATCAAGCACCACCAACAACTACATAAACACATCTATGCACCTGGGCCCGTATGCATGGGTCGGTGTTTGCGAGCCAAAACGGTGTTAGGGGGAAATCCCCCGTTTAGCGGCGAAAATTTGCATGCAAGAGTAGGTGATAGGCCTAACCTCACAAGCTTAAACTAGGTTAGGGCAACCCTGTTCCATAGGTGGTTTAAGGTTGGTGTTAGGTACCGATTAGGCCCAAATCTATTCAATGTGATCATATTTGACAGAATTACATACTCTAAACATGATATTTTATCAAATTAACCCTAAAAGCGAACCGATATTAACGCCGCGGCCGCATTGGCGGCGTTATTCATATTGTCGAATCGACGGATGTAAACTAAACAAATCGCTGCCATCACCGGATCGACGTCGATATCCATACTGGCGCCGCCGCCGCAGAGGCCGCAATATATTAGGCCCAAATCTATTCAATGCTATCATATTTGACAGAATTAAATACGCAATAAGTGAAATTTTATCAAATTAACCCTAAAATCGAACCCATATTAACGCCGCCGCCATAGTGGCGGCGATATTAATATTGTCAAATCGAATTGACGAATGTAAACTAAACAAATAGCAGTGCTCGCCGGGAACAGGCTCACCAGTAACAAGGATAGCTGGTTCCCGGTGTGTGGAGAAGGCTATATATTAGGCCCAACCAGGTGCTCGCTGGTAACAGGCTCACGTTTAGCTATAATGGAAGTGTTATGCGCCCCTGCATACCGCTTGACATAGTTCCCGACCTAGATGATAGCTAAATGGTGTCAGGCTGTAACACCAAACGCCGCTAACAACGCGTCATGCATACGGGCCCTGGCCATGTATACCTGTTTCGCAAATAGAACATTTACATTCCCCAATGCATCATTATCAGAATATTTTACAACGTACAGTAGGGGTGAATGACAGGCATGTCAAAATCAGAGCAAAAATTGGAACTCCTGATTCCAGCGTCCACTGTTTATCTATATTGAAGCAGAGTTGATGAAATGGGCGAGAATGCAAAAGGAATTAAAATTAATTCCGCCTGTACTATAACAGGTACCAGTATACTAACTACCGCAGACCTACGTGTTTGTTGTTGTATTAAGCCCTAGAAACATCTAAGGTCATATCTGCCATTCTGCATACATTATGTACACCACCTGCAGCTGGGGTGGGTGACCGCTGCCCATAGGGGGGGCATCACTTTCCAGGCTGTGGAGGGTGCCTGATTGGCTGGCTGTGGAAGGCCCAGTCCCCCTGCACCACCTTGCCCACCTGACCACACTAGCCTCACTTTTATATTGATTATTATAGACACTGCTCAAGACACACTGCACAGAAACACTCTACTCCTCACTCTTGAGTGAGACACATACTCTCTTGGGCAGGAACCCAGACACTCTGTCTGATGCTCCACCTTTCATATATATACAAACTGAGCTGTGTGCAACAACCATGGGACTCCGGTTCAATGGGCTGTAGGTACTGATTCATAGACATACTAAAGAGGTAATGAGACTCTGTGGACAGAAGGTAATGGATCAGGGTGATAGGTCAGTAGTAGGTGAACAGGAGTTGATGCCAATAAAGCACAACTTCTTCACTGTCAATCTTGCGTGACTTGTCTTCCCTTTCTTCCTTAGGAGTTTGTTTAAGAGGGGCATCAGGTGTGAACTGACAGACAGTTGTCAGAATGCATCTGGGAAGAGTTTGTGGTATTATCTGGGGCCCTGACGGACGGGGCATCCAGTAATATTATAATATGGTCATTCTGACATATTCATTTGGAGGAAACCCACTGCTGCCACATAGGCTACTCCTTCCGATAAGCAGCAAGGGCATCTTTCATATGCACTTTCCCACAGACAGGACAGCACACACCACATCCTTTGATGAACCAATTATGGACCACTGGTTGGAATGAAAAATAGCCCAAACTGCAAATGTATCTACTGAGCAGGATCGATTGGATGATCCACACCTTCACAGGTGTACTACACTCCACTGCCTGAGTTATGTCCCGCTCCCCTGTTGGCCAACTCATGTATTTTTAATCAAGGGAGAATCCCCCCCCCCCCTGCCACTGAGTGCATTGAGTGTTATACCCCTGTCACACTACGATGTAATGAGCAAACATAAGCCTGATGTGATCACATTTCGTCATTACGTTGACATACGTTGGGTTACGTTATGATGACGTCAGAATGACGTTAGACTGAGTCGAGCTACGCCATGTTACGTCATGTTACGTCGGCGCACGTCAAAGTTTTGAACCTCTTCAAAACTTTCGACTTAACTTGAACGTAAGGGTTTACATTTGCCTAAGTTCTGTACATGTTCGGCGAACGTCAATGACGTTAAACGGACGTTAGTCAAACGCTGCTCACTATGTTCAACTACGTTCCACTACATTGACCCACATTAAACCCGGTGGAAACGTCCACACAGCGTAATGGGAACGTCAGGAGAACATCAGGAGAACGTCAGGAGAATGTACGTTCAACATTTAGCCACTGTGTCATGACGTATGTAATGTCACATAATGTAGTTCTGGCGATCGAATAACGTTCATAACCTTCTGTGAGCGTAATCACGTTGTCCTCTCTCGTTGAATGACGGTATCACTATGCTTTACTGATGTTACGCTCTCGTCAACTACGCTGCATCCACGTTCAACTTGTGCCCAAATTTGCATGCTACGCTGAGAAGTTCAACGTTCTTCACGTTCTCCCTACGCTGACGTCGTTACGTCATAGTGTGACAGGGCCTTTAGCGTTAGCATCAACTCAACTGCTTCAACATCGAGATTTCCTGGTCTTGTTTTAATGTAAATAGCATAGATTCAGAGATCTTTCTACCAATGCAAAGCCAAAACTAATTTCCCTAATAATAGACCCTAAGAAGAACTGGACTGCATCGCTTCTAGTAATTTTAACCATGTTTTATTAATTAAATTTGATTGTCTTTTGACACAAATATAATTATTACCAAATTGTACATTTCAGTGCAGGCATATAAATGTTATTCACCATGAATATGGCCGTTGCTACTGCCCTGTGGTGCTAAAGCCCCAGTCAACGTATGGCTTGTGACTATTTGCGACCACTTTGGACCAACAAAAGCAAATCACCGCCAACCTCTTTGAGACCAAAGCAATGGTCGCTGGTCGCTGGTCTCTGGCAGACCATTTTAGTCACAAGGTTTTTAGTGTAGGAGCTGTAACCTTGTTGCAACAAAAATGGTCGCAAGGAGGTCGGCAACCACTGATGACCACTTTCCGACTACTTGCGACCATTTTGTGACCATTTTGCGACCAACCCTTTTCTGTGGTCGCAAAGTGGTCGCTAGCAGTCGCAAGCAGTAGTGTGCTGCCCCACTGGGAGACCAGGCCCACCATGACATGATATCCCACTCAGTCACAATATCCTGACACTGAGCCAGCCAGTCCTTGCCGTATCCTAATAATGCCGAGCGCCTGGCTAGGAAGCGACAGATATCAATTTTTAAATGATTGCTTTGGCTCGATCATCATGAGCTTTGGTTCAAAATCAAACCCGTGGGTTAGATAGAATCCCACGATCTACCAAAATGGGAGACGGACGCTCAACTCATTCGGCCCTCCCGTCTGGTCAACAACATAATGGGATTTACGAGGCACATTTGTGTAGATATGGGTACATGTGCTTACAAACCAGGCAGTGCCTCCGGGCACAACGAGACGGTCGGTCTACCTGAATCCAACAGCTCCATAGGCACCTAATGCTTTCCCGCTGATTTAGGAAAAGCGCGTAGACACTGATGCACACGACCACTTAAAGGGGAACATTCGATTCGGAAAAACAAAATGGCTCGTCTGAACTCGTGCATTGTTTTGCGGGGGCTTTCTTTCTCTCTCCCCTCTCCCTCTCTCTCTCTCCCTCTCTCTCCCTCGCGCTCTCTCGCTCTCTCCCTCTCTCGCTCTCCCCCCCTCTCTCTCTCTCTCTCTCTCGCTATCCCCCTCTCTCTCCCTCTCCCCCTCTCTCCCTCTCTCTTTCTTTTCTTTTTTCCCTCTGATATGTGGGTCATGGCGATATTCTGGTGTTTCTGTTCGATCGAATTACTTCTTTTTTTGTGTGATGAATTTATTTACCCTGCTCATACCGGATAAGTGTGCTAAAACTTGTTCCAGCACCATGAGCTGTAGATAAAAGATTCACCCCATACTTCCAGTACAGGGGTGAAAACCAACCCATTAGAAAAGCTGGCGAAGAATTTTGACATGCTGGGTTAATTAACTGAGCTGGTAAATTCTTAATTTAAGAAGCACAATATATTCTTTATGTACGTCTTCATATTTACCCCCTACTTTTGAGTTGGAAAATATAATAAAACATATACTTTAATGCAATTTAAAAGTGAAATCGACGGCATTCTATGGCCGCCATCTTGTCTTTTTGTATTCTCTCCCATTTCACCAACTCTGTGTTGATATAAGTAACCATTTGACACTGGTGCCAGGCATGCTACTTCCCGTTCCATACTAAAGCTATTTTCGCCCGTATTTAGACTACGTTGTCATTCACGCCTGTACTGTAAGTATGGGGTGAATCTTTTATCTACATGAGCTGATGATATCCTATCCTAGACTTGTCGAATGCTATGTTGTGACAAAGCTAAGTACTAACAAGTATAAATTGTGTAAGTCATTAATTATTTAATATGACTCAGCCAAGTTGAGATCAAAGTCTTCCGCTCATGATTTGTTTGTTTGTTGTTGTTTTACGTCCTAGCAACATCTAAGGTCATATCAGGATGGGTACCGACTTGTGACAGTGTGCACCCATGGCATCTTTATAGTGCTGACCCACTTGGACACCAGTCCACCAGCACCATGACCTGATATCCCACTCAGTCACATTATCCTGACACTGAGCCAACCAGCCATTGCCCTATCCTAATAATGCCGAGCGCCAGGCTAGCAAGTGACAAATATCAATTTTTAAGTCATTGGTTTGACTCGATTAGGATTCGAGCCAGCAAACTCATGTTTTCGGATCTCCCGATCTCCCAAAACAGGGGACGGACACTCAACTGAATCGGCCCATTGAAATCACTCTAGACACTCACTATTAGACAGTCCTACGCTTCCTTCCCCACTCCGGGAAATAATAGCAGGGGAATTGGGGAAGGGGGGGGGGGGGGGGGCAAGAGAAGGAAGTGGAAGAGATGGAAGAGAAGGAAGTGGAAGAGGAGAAGAAAGTGGAAGAGCAGAAGGAAGAGGAGAGGGAAGAGGAAGAGAAGGAAGTGGAAGAGAAGGAAGAGAAGAAAGAAGTGGAAGAGAAGAAAGATGTGGAAGAGAAGAAAGAAGTGGAAGAGGAGATGGAAGTGGAAGAGGAGAAGGAAGTGGAAGACGAGGAGATGGAAGGGGAAGATGAGAAGAATGAAGTGGAAGAGGACATGGAAGGGGAAGACGAGGAGATGGAAGGGGAAGAGGAGAAGGAAGTGGAAGACGAGATGGAAGGGGAAGAGGAGAAGAAGGAAGTGGAAGAGGAGATGGAAGGGGAAGACGAGGAGATGGAAGGGGAAGAGAAGGAAGTGAAAGAGAAGAAGGAAGTGGAAGAGGAGGAGATGGAAGTGGAAGAGGAGGAAGTGGAAGAGAAGGAAGTGGAAGAGGCGAAGGAAGTGGAAGAGGAGAAGGAAGTGGTGGAAAAGGAGGGGAAGGAGGGGGTGGGGTAGGGGAAGAAGGAGGGAAGAAGGGGGGAAGGAGGGAAGAAGGAGGGGGAGAAGGAGGGGAGAAGGAGAATGGAGAAGGAGGGGGAGGGGAGAAAGAGCTTGGTGAAATCATTGTTGAGTTCCCGATCACATCAAGGAATACAAAACTATGATTGAACTGAAGGAAGAAAATCCCTCACGTGAACAAGTTTCAAAGGAACACGATAGGCTAAACTGAGCACGGTCCAATAGAAAGAAGAAAAAGAACAACAAAGAAAACATTCAGAGAATGGAAACATGAACTAAAACCTGAGTAGTCAGTCGTCTGCATCAAATTCAGACGTAACTAAGGACGACAACAGTCGAATCTGTTGGGGGGAAAGGGCGGGAAATAATATGTGCACTGAACGCTCCAATACCTCAGAGACGCATGGATAGAAAGAACCATTTCTTTTTATTTCAACTAAAACATTTATTTAGATTTGACCCTATACATCAAACTTAAGCCCCAGTCACATTGCGAACTGCGATCACTTTGCGACCACTTTGGACCATAGAAGTTAGAACCCACCTCCTTGCGACAACAACAAACAAACAAACAAACAAACAAACCTTGCGACCTCCTTGCGACCAAAGCAATGGTCGCCGACCTCTGGGAGACCATTTTGGTCGGAAGCTTTTTAGTACAGTAGCTGCAACCTCCTTGCGACCAAAATTGTCGCAAGGAGGTCGGCGAACACTGAGGGCCACTTTATGACTGCTTGTGACCATATTGCGACCACTTTGCGACCACCCCTTTTTTGTGGTCGCAAGCCATAGTGTGACTGGGGTTTTAGATACTGGTGCATTCATTCAACCTTTATTGCAGCTTGGTATACCTGCGCTATGATCCCATGCTCGAAAACAGGTCAACAAAGGCTATATTCAGCATTTCAGTGTGCACACCAACATTAATTTGGCATGGTTTCACTTTAAATATCTCCAAAATTAACTCTTTGTGATAAAGTTTATTTCAAACTAAAGTGAAATAGATTAGATGATAATATATTCATGACAAAATATGGCAGAAATTCAAAACCATTGGATTTCTCCTCTCCTGCAGACATCAGGCATAACTGCTACTGCCGCTACTACCAGACCGTCTCCTGGTTTGGGAGATTGGGTGATCTGAACCCATGGGTTTGTGCCTTTGAACCCAGGTCGAGTGAGTCAAACCAATGACATAAAGATTTATACTTGTCACTTCCTAGCCATGCGCTCGGCATTATTAGGATAGGGCAAGGATTGATTGGCTTAGTGTCAATATAATGTGATTGAGTGCGATATCGGGTCATGGTGCTGGCCGCCTGGTTTCCCAGTGGGGCGGCACTATAATATAAATTTGCCATGAGTGTGCACTGTCACAAGTCGGTACCCTGTCCTGATGTGACCTTAGATGTTGCTAGGACGTAAAATACCAACAAACAAACAAAACCACTCGGCGTTACCATGGCGTCAGCCAATCAATGTTAGGCCTCTGGAAGCTGCAGTGTGGTCTACGTGTAGAACCTTACCTGGCTGGTCCATTCCCTAAGGGTATAAAGCCTCCAGGGTAGATATTGACCAGCTGCTATGTATAACTAACACATGCAGTTTAAACTACCTGTGTCTAAGATGTGGGCGCGTACATATGTATAATGTGTAATGCACAATATACAACTTATAATTCATAATATATCATTTATAATTTGTCATATATAATATATTGCTTTGTTATCCATAATATATCATTCATAATTTGTCATATAATAATGTATTACTTTATTATCCATAATATATATGTATTATTATAATTTATAATTATAATTTATAATCATAATGTATCATTAATATTTATAATTTTTATTATAATTTATATTTTATAATGTATTATTATAATTTATAATTATAATCTATAATTATATTTTATAATTATATTGTTTATTTGTTTGTTGTTGGTTTATGTCCTAGCAACATCTAAGGTCATATCAGGATGGGTACCGACTTGTGACAGTGCACACTCATGGCGACTTTATAGTGCTGCCCCACTGGGAAATCAGGCCGCCGGCACCATGACCCGATGTCCCACTCAGTCACATTATCCTGACGCTGAGCTAACCAGTCCTTACCCTATCCTATTAATGCCGAGCGCCAGGCTAGGAAGCGACAAGTACCAATTTCTAAGTCATTGGTTTGACTCGACCGGGAACCGAACTCCCGACCTTCCACACACGAGGACCACGCTCTACCGATTAGGCCACCGCGCCCGGTTTATAATTATAAGTTATGGATATGATTATAATTATAATTGATCATTTATAATAATTATTTATAATATATATATTTTGTTTGTTTGTTGTGGTTTTACGTCCTAGCAACTTCTAAGGTCATATCAGGACGGGTACTGACTTGTGACAGTGCGCACTCATGGCGGGTTTTGCGCGAACCTGAGTGTCGTCTGGCATTATTCTGTGGCAGGAGTTGGGTTTCTCTATGGAAGCCCCCTCCCCTGCTGTCATCTCCGCCAACGCAGCAGCCTTCTTTATCCGATTGGAATAATCGGGGGAGGACACGTCGAAGAGACAGGGCCGCGTTTCCCACATTTCCACTATCGCAATCTCTGTCTCGCTCGTCCAGTCCGCCATTTTTATCAGTTGTGTATGGACAACGTCACATGAGCGTTTTCCGGCCCGGCGATTGGTTGTTCGTTAAAACTCAAAAGCGACCGGTCGCCGGCTAGCACGCATATACCGTTTAAGATACGACTGACCGCACGCACCTCCCGATTTGCAATCGTCCCAATTCGTTTTTCGAATTGCTTGCGATTTCAGTTTTAAGCCCTAAAACTGAGTTGAAATCGCAAATCGCGGATGTCTGGTGTGCTAGGGGTCCGCACCCACCTAACGACTAACGAGATCCTAGGCGCGAATCGCGTCGTAAACGGTAGGTGTGTACCTAGCATAACAACCATAACCATAGCACAACCATGTTTGTTTAAAACATGTGCCATTGTCCCATATGCTGCAAATAGTGTATTCTATTGTTAGCTCACCTTATATACCTTACTCTAGTATATATACCAAAAGACCCTATAATACTAAGACGGCTCACTCCCTATCTCTCCCATGGTAATGTAAATTTTGCAGTGCCACCTTGTGGTGGGTTTGATCAGCCCGCCTGCTGGTTGGTGTTTCACATGTAAACACATACAACTATGTTATACATGAGATAGGTAAGTATGAATACACATCAATATGAAATTGCTATGAACAAATACACATCATCATCAGCATCATCATCATCGCCATCATCACACATCTTTCACATTCATGTATACATTTATACATATAATATAGCAACTCTTTAACCAGGAGAACAGCTAGCGCACCAAGTGGTGGGTTTGATCATTTTGATTACACAGTACAGGCTGAGTGAGCCGTCTTAGTATTATAGGGTCTTTGATATACCCTTCGGACATTTACACATTTTTTATTCACAATGCCCCTTATAAACAAAATAACATGTAATACTAATACAATCTTTTTTGTTGTATATTATCCCGAATTGAAAAATGGCTGGAAGACCAGTGCTTCGGCAGAAGAAAGAGGGAGCGTGAGAGGGTAGAGAGCAGAGAGTAGAGAGTAGAGAGCAGAGAGAGAGCGATGAGAGGACAGAGGAGAGGGAGAGAGGAGAGAGGAGAGGACAGAGGAGAGGGGGGAGAGGAGAGAGGAGAGTGAGAGGAGAGGGAGAGAGGAGAGGACAGAGGGGGCGAGCAGAGAGGAGAGGGGGAGAGGATAGGGAGAGGGGGAGAGGACAGAGGATAGAGAGAGGAGAGGGAGAGGATGGAGAGAGGAGAGGGAGAGAGGTGAGAGGACAGAGGAGAGGGAGAGAGGAGAATGAGAGGAGAGGGAGAGAGGAGAGGGAGAGAGGAGGGGAGAGGAGAGGGAGAGAAGAGGGAGGAGAGGGAGAGAGGAGAGGGACGGAGAGAGGAGAGGGAGAGATGCCAGGGAGAGAGGAGAGAGGAGGGGGAGAGAGGAGAGGGAGAGAGGAGAGGGAGAGGAGAGAGGAGGGGGAGAGAGGAGAGGGAGGGGGGAGAGGGAGAGGAGGGAAGGAGAGAGAGGGAGAGGTGAGAGGAGAGAGGGAGGGGGGAGAGGAGAGGGAGGGGGGAGAGGAGAGGGAGGGGGGAGAGGGAGAGAGGAGAGGGAGCGAGGAGAGGGAGAGAGGAGAGGGAGAGAGGGAGAGGGAGATAGGAGAGGGAGAGAGGAGAGGGAGGGAGAGATGAGAGGGAGAGTAGAGGGAGAGAGGACAGAGGACAGAGGAGAGAGGACAGCGGAGAGGGAGAGAGGACAGAGGAGAGAGAGAGGACAGAGGAGAGGGAGAGAGAAGAGGACCAGGGAAAGAGGAGAGGGGAAGAGAAGGTTGGGGAGGGAGATGGAGATGAAGGTGTCGAAGTTATTGAAAGAGTATTGGAGCAAGGGGTGAGTGAGGGAGCGAGTGCCAGAGACTGAGTGAGAGAGATGCGTTCAAGGTGCAGGTGAGACTGCCCAGCAGACCCTGTGAGGTCTGCGCTAACTAGAAGTGGTCCCGGTGGGTTATCCGTGTGGTAAGTTACTGGAGACACCGGGACCACCACGCGGCGTGTGACTGCCCGTCAGGCCACCACAGCTTCTGCCCGTCTCGCTTACAACACGCGTGTATCTGTCACACCCCCGGCTTTCCAGAGATTTACACAAACTTAAAGAAAACTTCTGAACAACAGCAGATTTCACTTCAAATGGTCATATACAATGTCTTCATTACGTTGAAGACATTTATTTCTAAAAAAAATTATAAAAATTATGAAATAGTTAACCTTTTCTGGAGTCATTAACATCGTAACATTTCATTTCCACTTGCAAGTACTATGAAACTCTGTATCAAACACTGAGTACAGGTATAGTACAGGAACTATTTTCACCATTTGACACTCTATGCATGGACCCAGTTATGGTTATAGTAAAAGATAAATCCTGAAATTGTCCCTAAACATTGAAATTTGAACCGAACATTTCTGTAAAATTGTTGATTCCACTTGGACTGTTACCTTGCTAATATTTTTCTGCTTTTCTCTTTAATCATCCCAAATAAGACAAAACCATAGCAATGAGGTTTCAAATTATTATTACTACTGTTTATAAAGCAAGTGGCATTTGAAATGTCCTAAAAATATCAAGATTTGTGTGGAAAATATTTGATTTTGGAGTCAGATTGGTTTCCATGCTATACTGCTTTTGGGTGTGAGCATCATTTGACCTACTTAAAAATGTCAGAATATGTTTATTTTCAGTTATTCAGATGCAAAAGGACATACACATTGAGGAAGCTTGTATATGACTTTGACAGCATTTTGATTTTGTGGTACTGATGTCACAGTATTGGTACACAACTTCTGAGAACGAACCTTATATTTAAACCTTATCTTGTCTACTAGGATAAACTTCTTTTTTTTACACTAATGGCCTTTTATTGAAGTATTATGTCATTGTGTTGCAGTTTCATTGTGGGTTTGTTTTTATTTGTTTTTTTATTTATTTTTATGCACGGAGCTAATTTGGATTCACATGTATGGCTAACTACACTATCCTACATTAAATTTTATCTAATATATTACCAAAATAGGACAGATTTCACCTCGCGATTGAATCAAATAAAGTCAGTGCGACTTATTGGTAAAAAAAAGAGCTAATAATAAAAACTTTTACAGCACATATTTTAATTTTGTAACTAAAATTGGTGACTTTGAGAATAAAGAGTAGCGAAATTCTACAGTATGTCATGTCTAAAGGCCCTGTCACACATCACCGGATTGGGGTACCGGATAGAAAACGGACACTGCCCGGTGAAATATGTAAATGTCCGTTTTTTATACGGTTGGCATCCGGCGTGTCCGTTATCTGTGCGGTGGTGTCCAGTGTGTACGGTGGGAAGTTTTGAACATGCACAAAACTTGTACCGGAACATAACCGGACTGACGTGTATGGTTGGTGTCCGTTTTAAGTCTGTTTAGTCCATTTCATGTCCGTTACCCATCCATTAGGTCTACGGTTTGCTTCCTGCAGAGTCCGTTGACAGTGTTGCCGGAATTCGGTCAGTATATGTTTCTGGTGCGTCCACGACAGTCCGGTATGTGTCCGGTTGATGTTCGGTCTGTCCGTTTGTCGTCTGTTTGTCGTCCGGTTATTGTCCGGTTATCATCCATTGGCTATTTGTTAATGTACGTTACGTCTGGTTATCATCCGGTGGCTATCCGTTCATGTCCGTTTCATGTCCGTTTCATGTCCGTTCGTCCAGCATCCGTTGATGCGATAGCACGACATTTCGACACATTTCGATACCGAATACCACCGGACTAGACAATTCTTTGTCCGGTTTATGTCCGTTGCTCAATCCGGTAAGGTCTGACAGGCGCTTAAGGTACAAAGTACACAGGACTTAACGGTCGTGTTGATAACGCGATCTGTTTTGATTTATACAACAGTGATAATAGGAACGCAAGCCAACGCGCCAG
The DNA here is from genome assembly GCA_030323885.1 of Branchipolynoe longqiensis. Classification (NCBI taxonomy): domain Eukaryota; kingdom Metazoa; phylum Annelida; class Polychaeta; order Phyllodocida; family Polynoidae; genus Branchipolynoe; species Branchipolynoe longqiensis. The sequence goes on from CM059201.1 coordinate 1,347,048, forward strand.
CCAAAACAAAAAGTCAGAAGTGAAGGCGCAGCATGTGTAATTGGTTGGTTGTTGGAGTTTTACGTCCTTGCAACATCTAAGGTCATATCAGGATGGGTACAGACTTGTGACAGTGCACACTCATAGCAACTTTTATAGGGCCGCCAGTAGGCCTACCATGACTTGAAATCCCACTCAGTCACATTATCCTGACACCGAGCCAACCAGTCCTAATAATGCCGAGCGGCTGGCTAGGAAGCGACAAGTATCAATTGTATAAGTCATTGGTTTGGCTGGACCGAGAACCGAACTCCCGATCTCCCGCAGCATGTGTTGTGAATAATGTAGTTGTGTGAATGTATACATCTGAGTTCACATAAGTGGGCAGACGTGCATCATGTACAATGCTTGTTTGTTGTGGTTTTACTACTCAGCAACATCCAAGGTGCACCAGAAGGAGCAGAAGGAGGAGGATGAAGAGCAGAAGGAATAGAGGGAGAATGAGCACAGTAGGAGTAGGGAAAGAAGAACCAGAGCAGTAGCAGCAGAAGGAGCAGCAGCAGCAGAAGGAGCAGCAGCAACAGAGGGAGCAGCGGCAGAAGGAGCAGCAGCAGAAGGAGCAGCTGCAGCAGAAGGAGCAGCAGCAACAGAAGGAGCAGCGGCAGAAGGAGCCCAGCAGAAGGAGCCGCAGCAGCAGAAGGAGCAGCAGCAACAGAGGGAGCAGCGGCAGAAGGAGCCGCAGCAGAAGGAGCAGCAGCAGCAGAAGGAGCAGCAGCAGCAGAAGGAGCAGCAGCAACAGAGGGAGCAGCGGCAGAAGGAGCCCAGCAGAAGGAGCAGCAGCAGAAGGAGCAGCAGCAGCAGGAGCAGCAGCAGAAGGAGCAGCAACAGAACGAGCAGCGGCAGAAGGAGCAGCAACCGAAGGAGCAGCGGCACAAGGAGCCCAGCAGCAGGAGCAGCAGCAGAAGTAGCAGCAGAAAGAACACAAAATGGAGCAGTAGAAGGAGCAGCTCCAGAAGGAGCAGCAGAAGAAGCAGAAGATGCAGCAGCAGGAGGAACACAGGGGGCACAGGAAGGAATAGAAAGGGGAGTAGAAAGAGAAGATGAAATGGGAATAGAAGAAGGAACAGTAAAACAGTAGAAGGAGCACGAGGAGCACGAGGAGCCCGAGAAGGAGCAGCAGAAGGAGCAGCAGAAGTTAGACCAGAAACAACAGAAGGAGCAGCACAAGCAACACCAGAAGCAGCAGCAGAAGGAACACAAGAAGGAGCAGCAGAAGCAACACCAGAAGTAACACAAGAAGGAGCAGCAGAAGGAGCAGCAGAAGGAGCAGCAGAAGTAACACAAGAAGGAGCAGCAGAAGGAGCAGCAGAAGCAACACCAGAAGCAACACAAGAAGGAGCAACAGAAGCAACACCAGAAGTAACACAAGAAGGAGCAGCAGAAGGAGCAGCAGAAGGAACAGCAGAAGGAGCAGCAGAAGGAGCAGCAGAAGGAGCAGCAGAAGGAGCAGCAGAAGCAACACAAGAAGGAGCAGCAGAAGGAGCAGCAGAAGCAACACCAGAAGTAACACAAGAAGGAGCAGCAGAAGGAGCAGCAGAAGGAGCAGCAGAAGGAGCAGCAGAAGCAACACAAGAAGGAGCAGCAGAAGGAGCAGCAGAAGCAACGCAAGAAGGAGCAGCAGAAGGAGCAGCAGAAGCAACGCCGTTGTGGTGTGGGTTTCCGTTCGAGTAGACAGTACACATGACCTCCGGGGGGATGTGTGTGTGTGTGCGTGTGTGTGTGTGCGTGTGTGTGTGTATGGGTGTGTAAGTATGTGCGTGTAAAGCTAGGATTCCATATACGCGTAATGCGTAATGCGTTATGTGTTACGCGTTATGCGTTATGCGAATGCCAGCATTCCATATACGCGTATTGCGTATTGCGTTATGCGTTATGCAGTGAAGTATATAAAAAGTATATAAAAAGTGTGTGTGACTCTGTGTCTCTGTGTGTGTCTCTATGTGTGTGTCTGTGTCTCCGTGTCTCTGTGTGTCTCTGTCTGTGTCTGTGTGTGTGACTCTGTGTCTCTGTGTGTGTCTATATGTGTGTGTCTGTGTCGCTGTGTCTCTGACAAAGAGACACACACAGACACATATACACACACAGACACACACAGAGACACACACAGACAGATACACACACAGAGACACACACAGAGACACAGAGACACAACACAGAGACACACACAGAGACACACACACAGAGACACACACACAGACACACACACACACAGACACACACACAGACACAGAGACACACACACACAGACACAGATACACACACAGAGACACACACAGAGACACACACACAGAGAATGGGACAGTCCAAACATGGCTCAGTTTAGCTTGCTTCGAGGGATGTTAGGACCGTCCCAAATATGAAGACTGCTTCCTAACAGGTCCGCCGCATAAACCTACATGTTTGCACCGTCCTATTCTTCATATTTCTCATGAAGACTGCTTCCTAACAGGTCCGCCGCATAAACATACATGTTTGCACCGTCCCATTCTTCATATTTCTCATGAAGACCGGCTGTCCGTAATTATCAGTCGCCTCCTCCAGCCTTATATCAATGGACAAATGTGACTGATGCTTTTCTGTTCGCACCACCTTGTCCCGGCTGTCCGTAATTATCAGTCGCCTCCTCCAGCCTTATATCAATGGACAAATGCGACTGATGCTTTTCTATTCGCAGCACCTTTACGCATTACGCACCGATCGCTACATGGAGCGATCGGGATAATGGATTTTATTCGCATTCGCATTCGCATTACGCATTACGCGTATATGGAATGTAGCTCATAGGTTTCAAGGCGTTTCGATTTTTTGTCGCATTCGCATTCGCATTACGCATTACGCGTATATGGAATGCAGCCTTAAGTGTGTGAAAGAGAGAGGGGGTGAGGAGGTGATCTATTGATCTCGAGTCGGTGCCAGGACCCGAATACATTCTACATGAGAATGCGCCGTCAGAACCTCACCGCAGGCGTCTCGGATTAGTCACGTGACTTAGGACCCAACGGGCCGGACGCGGTGACCGAGTCGGTAGAGCGTGGGCCTCGCGTTCGGGGAGATCGGGAGTTTGGTTCCCGCTCGAGTCAAACCAATGACTTATAAAATTGATACTCGTCACTTCCTAGCCTGGCACTTGACATTAATAGGACAGGGCAAGGACTGGTTAGCTCAGTGTCAGGATAATGTGACTGAGTGGGATATTGGGTCATGTTGCCGATGGCCTGATTTCCCAGTGGGGCAGCAAGTGATCATGAGCGCACACTGTCACAAGTTGGTAGCCATCCTGATATGACCGTGGATGTTGCCAGGACGTAAAACTCCAACAAACAACATAGGACCCAATGATCGGACGGGTGCATTGCCAGAATGGTTGAACCCCTTTGAAAAACGCCTTCTTAAAGGGAATAACAACATATTCCTGCGGTCACTATACAGAATGAATCTCTATTAAAGCTACATAATCCAGCTTACAATTACAGACAGGCAATGCACTAACACATACATACACAGGGTAGGTTCAACAACCATACAGCGCATAGCTTGTATAGGATCCTGATCACGGCAACCAGTGTCGTGGGGGTGGTGAAAATGGGAAATATTGCACCTAGAATGGGACTCGAACCCACATCTCTTTGCATTCCGGGCCAGTGTGCTAACCATTACACCAGCTAGGCTCCCTGGTATCTCCACACTACCCACGCCTACCTGTCTATGTAATTACTTGCCTGAGAGGTCAGTGCAGACTACTACATATATATGTGATGTATACAAATGTATGCGAGTATGAAGTTGGTAAGGGAATTAATTATTACCATTATTGCTATACTCCGTAAGACTCAACACTGTACCGGTGGCGCCACCTGCGGCCTCCTAGCCTCCTAGCCTCCACCAGATGTAGACCAGTGCCAGTCGCATTTAATAGACTCTATCATTGCTGAAGCTATGATTTTCAGCGATAGAGTCTATTAACTTGACTTGGTATCCCCTCCTATGCAGCAATAAATGTTTAATGGGTGCACATGTATCAAATTGGAAATGCAGGATCAAATCCATATCTTAAGCCGTGTTCACACTTGCAAAATGTGAAGCGAATTAGACAAATCGAATCATATGATTCGATTTAGTTTTGAAAGTGTTTCGCGTTCACACGGGCAGTGCTTTGAATCGGTTTAAGGCGGAAGTGGATATCTGCGCATGAGCAAGTCCAGACTAACCAGCGCCAGTTTGGGTTCGTCGACGTCGACCGAGAGACTGTGGGTTCGACCTAGATATGTATGGATTGAATCGTATTGGTTTGGAACAGTCAAAACTTCTGCTGGGCAGTGAAACCCTAAAAATAAATGATGAAAAAAATATCTTTGCATAGATAGCGGTTTCATTAATTAAATTATATAATATGCGCTTTTGATCGACCGGAAAGTCAACAAACTAAGGTCTCGACTGCGCATGCATGTGACGTCCTTAATCCGCCTCAAGTTAGTCGGTTGCGTTCACACGGGCGATCTAAGTCGCTTCATAAAATTCGCTTCATATAAACCACCTACAGAGGTGATCTAGTTGATTCGATCTAGTTGATTCGAATCAGCCCTAAACCGACTCAGACGCGCGTTCACATGCCAAATCTGAGCCGAACTAGGCAAGTCGATTCATATGATTCGAATTAACTGCCCCGTGTGAACACGGCTTTAGTTTAGAAAATTTGATTTCACCGGACTAGCTGGATGATTCAGGGATGAAAGTGATCTCCGTGAAAAAAAGCGGAAATGCTGATATTCTCCCATAGGCTTAACACTGTCAGGGAATCGCGGAAAATTTCCGGAAGTTGGGTTTCATATATATTGGTATACGCTGATAGTGCTGCGGCATTTGAAGCATGTATAATGGTACTAGTAGTATACGCTGGTAGTGCTGCGGCGTTTGGAGCATTTATTAGTGGTATACGCTGATAGTGCTGCAGCGTCTGCACCACATATTAGTATAGATCTACTCTGATGGTGCTGCGGGATTGAAAAATCCCGGAAATCAGCGGAATCGCTGAGATCTTTCATCCTTGATGATTGTTGGAGTTTTATGTCCTCGCAACATCTAAGGTCATATCAGGACGGGTCCCGACTTGTGACAGTGCGCACTCATGGTGACTTCATAGTGATGCCCCACTGAGAGACCAGGCCACCAGCACCATGACCTGATACTGAGCCAACCAGCCACATTATCCTGACCCGTGGCTTCGAATTCAACAATCTACCAAAATGGGAGACAGAAGCTCAAGTCATTCGGCCATCCCGTCTGGTCTTGAACCCACGAGGAGGGATGGTCTAATGGACATGCTGCATAGAATGCGGATGTACTGGCCATGTACTCTATCACTGTTGGGTTGGTTTGTTTGTTATTGTTTTACATCCTAGCAACATCTAAGGTCATATCAGGACGGGTACCGACTTGTGACAGTGACGGGCCATGGCGATTTTATAGTGGTGCACCACTGGGAAACCAAGCCACCAGCACCATGACCTGATATCCCACTCAGTCACATTATCCTGACACTGAGCCAACCAGTCAATGCCCTATCCTAATAATGCCGAGCGCCTGGCTAGGAAGCGACAAGTATCAATTTTTAAGTCATTGGTTTGACTCAACCAGGATTCGAACCCACGATCCGTCGATCTACCAACACAGGAGAAGGACGCTCTAACTCATTCGGCCATCCCGTCTGGTTTATAAAACTGGTAGTTGTCGCTGCATGACACTAGGATATCGGCCACGGATGGGTTGTTCAGTATTATGTAATTATTTGAAATTTTCCTTAGCAGTGTTAAGCGTATGAGGGATCATCCAGTTTGTTGTAAATCATGAGGGATGGGTGGGGAGGGGGGGGGGGGAGGGGATCTGCCATCCTTGAATAATCGTGTTGAGGCACTCCATCTTCCCATTGGGCATGTATTGTATTGAAGTACATAATAGAGTGCATTGTATTGAATTAGATAATAGCCAGTCCATTCGGGATATATGTGAACTCATAAAGTTTGCCATTCCAACAAAACCTGAGATATTTCCGATCAAGTTTATAGATAGGTACTGTGTAGTATGCATCTTTAAGATCTACACTGGCTAGCCAGGTGCCTTGCGCTACTAAGTCTCTTAATGTGTCTAAGGAGAACATTTTTAAATGTTTCTATTCTACAAATTTGTTGAATAATGTTAGATCTAAAATTAGTCTTAGATCTCCATTTGGTTTGGGTCGCAAGAAAATATTGGATATGTATTCCCCAGCCACATGTAGTGCTGGTTCTATAATGCCTTTCTCAAGACATGTAAGGACTTGATTGTCTAACGCTTCGCGTTCTGAACCGTGAAATCAGTAAGGGAAAGGTATGCTATTTTGAATAGGTTCTTCTATTAATGGGATTCTTATCGCTTCAGCTAAACTAAGGATAGTTAAATCATCCGTAATGCTATTCCATTCCGGTAGGCAGTTATTAAGGTTACCAGCTTGAAATATGCTTACTGGTGTTTGCGTTGCCACTTCTATTTATTCCCTGGGCCAGGGAACGGCTTCTGGCTGTTGAACTCCCTCTTGAAGGGTCTGTTCCTGTCGTTCCAGCCGAACGACTGACTCTGGCCCCTTCCCCTGGCCTGGAAGCTGAAGTTTGTACCGAACCGGCCGACGAACCAGCCAATCCTGCCTCATCTTCTTGAAGCGGTTAGGATTCACCTCTGTGGACTTCTTGTCTGTCTCCATGTGTTTGCCACACTTGGAGCTCATCTCCACTTGCTTAAAAAAGTACTGGAGTTGCCAACTGCACATCTTCGTTTTGTCCAGTGGTTTCCCCTTAATGGGCTTGGGGGCAAGGAATTAGGTATATTCCTTCCCGTTATTATCAGTGGTGTTCTTAGTTCTGTCTACCTCCTTGCCTGCATCCATGCAGACAGCCTTGAATAAGTTCTCAAAACGTCTGTATGAGAGGACGTTGCTTGTCGCCATTAGCAAAGCAATCCCCCCATTCATATCGTCGCACAGCGACGAGAACTTGTTCATGGCCATCATCCTATTGGCAATAAGCGCGATAGCCATCAGGGCCGAGAGTACTCCTTTGTGTACTGTACACAGTGCCGCCTCGAACTTTTTTCGCTCCTCGTTGAGCTTTACTTCCAGATCCATTTCTTTACTGCAAGATTCCAGGATCCCTTTGATCCCTGTGATATTCTCGGCCATTCTAATTATGACTTCGACCGGCTTAAAGGTGTTAAAGTGCCCTTGTATTGTCTTCCTCATAAGTGTCGTTATGTGGACTTTCATTCTCCTTTGGACCTTGCACTTTTTGGTCTCCTTTCCATGGGATTTCTCTATTTCCCCACATGCTTTGTGTTCGAGTCAGAGCTCATTGAAGACGAGTCTGACGAGAGAGTCAGCGTCAGAGGATTTGTGTTCCCTGTTTTTCTTGGTGTTATAATGGTATTTAAACCAGGTGTGTGGCTAATAGACAGTCACAGGATGATGATTGACCCAAACGAGGGGTAGGGACCAGTGCAGCAGTACCCTCCCACACTCAAGTAACTATAAACTTCTCCCACCTGTGGCTTTCTTCGCCAATAAGTTGAAGAAAATACTATAGGACTCGAGGGTATGCCTTAATGTGAAAAACAATTTGGGGAATCTTAATGAGACCCAGGAATAAATCCTAGCGATGTAAGTGGCTCCTGCCAAACATCTCTCCGTTCGGCAATGGGCGGCTTCATTAATAACCAAACAATGGATGCATTGTTCTAACGATCATATGTAATACGATCAAAACTAAGCTGTAAAACAGTGATAACTTATCGAAAAGTTAAAAAAAACTTTGTATGTAAATGCTAACATGAACTGAACCAACGTATCGATGTTGAAAGATACTAACCTGGTTGGTTTTGTAGTTAATGTAGAAAAACTGCCGGAGCTGCTCACAAACATCCTCCTGCTGTGAGCTGATTATGCTAATTGCTGGGCCCGGACGTGCTTCCTTCTCCCTGGGCTATGAGTAGCCAGAGGTGTAGTACTGAGGTAAAATATATATAAATAGTCTTTAACCCATGTTGCTTCACAGATGTTGCTAGGACATAAAACAACAACAAACAAACATCTATGGTCATATCAGGACGGGTACCGAGTTGTCACAGTGGACACTCATGATGACCCAATATCCTAGTCAGTCACATTATCCTTAGACTGACCTAATCAGTTCTTGCCCTATCCTCCTAATGCCAAGCGACAGGCTAGGAACCGACAAGTATCAATTTTTATAAGTCATTGGTTTGACTCGACCGGGAACCGAACTCCCGATCATCCGCGCCCTACCGATTCGGCCACCGCGCCCGGTGTCGCAGTTTCAGCTCCCTGTCAGTTTCAGCCGTGCACATAGACTCAAACTCAAGGCATTGTCAACGGTTGTGAGCAATCTTCATACAGAAAATACAGAAAAAGTGAAATATCTCTAAAACCACACCACCTATTAACAAATCGCTTGGTACACATATAGAAAACATCTTTACCAAAAAGATTATATTAAATTTATAAGGTTAGGGTTCTTGATTTCTATTAATTTTGAATAAAACTAATGTTTTGCACTGCGCCTATCGTCAAACTCAAGGCATTGTCAATGGTCATGAGTAATCTTCATAAAGAAAATACAGGAAAAGTGAAATATCTCTAAAACCACACCACCTAGAAACAAATCGCTTGGTACACATATAGAAAACATCTTTACCAAAAACATTATATTAAATGTATGAGGTTAGTGACGATGCTGTTAGATTTTCATGCATGCCCAGAAGCGATGCGCACGGCTGAAGCTGAGAGGGAGCTGAAACTGCGACACCGGTACCGGCCGGGTGGGAGTGGTGGGGGTAGTCATCGTGGGAGTAGGAGAAGTTTAATTTAGAAAAGAAAACAAGCATTAAAAGAAAGAAATATGCATTATTTTTCTTCCAAGTAGTATTGTGTTGCCTGCATTTAAAGTAGCTTCACACACTCTTCGAAGGTAGACCGTCCTGATATGACCATAATGTTGATAGGACGTACAACCCCCAACAAACAAACAAACAATCTAAGATATGTATGTCAAAAAGAAATTGTTAAAGTAAAAATGTATCCCAAATTTAATCTTCATGAAATTACAATTAAAATAGCTTCTTCTGAGAGACACACTTTCCTCGTTAATGCAGGTGGTTTATTTGTTGATTTACGTCCTAGCAACATCTAAGGTCATATCAGGAGGGATACCGAGTCATGACAGTGACTTTATAGTGCTACCCCACTGGGAGACCAGGCCACCAGCACCATGACCCGACATTCCACTCAGTCACATTATCCTGACACTGAGCCAACCAGTCCTTGCCCTATCCTAATAATGCCGAGCGCCTGGCTAGGAAGCGACAAGTATCAATTTTTGAAGTCATTGGTTTGACTCGACGAGGGTTCGAACCCACGATCCCACGGTCTACCCACACGGGAGACGGACATTCTATCTCATTTGGCCATCCCGTCTGGTTACCTTAGATGTTGCCAGGACGTAAAACTCCCAAAAACTAACCAACAGTCCCTCCCTCCCCAATAGAAGTCAAAACAAATGTAGAAAAAGAGGTCAACAATAGACGATTTAGACCACTAACCTGCCCTCTGCTCGCAGTGGCGTGAACTAATATTGTCGTGTGAAACAGCTCAATGTGCATTACATTCTGTGAAAAATGTGTTATAGAGGAATTCCACTACCAACCTACCCTCTTTTGCCAATGGCAAGAATTAATAATGTTTGTAAACAGCTCACTGGGCAGCACCAAAGACCCTATAATAGTAAGACGGCTCACTCAGCCTGTATTGTGTAATTAATCAAAATGATCAAACCCACCACTTGGTGCGCTGCCTGTTCTCTTGGTTAAACAGTTGCTATATTATAAGTATAAATGTATATATATGAATGTGAAAGATGTGTGATGATGGCGATGCTGATGATGATGCTGATGGGTATTTGTTCATAGCAATTTCATATTGATGTGTATTCATACTTACCTATCTCATGTATAATATAATTGTATGTGTTTACATGTGAAACACCAACCAGCAGCTGGCTGATCAAACCCACCACAAGGTGGCACTGCAAAATTTACATTACATGGGAGAGATAGGGAGTGAGCCGTCTTCGTATTGTAGGGTCTTTGGCAGCACATTCTGTGGAAAAGTTCTTGCGGTGGTCGATTTCCACCACCAACAGGCCCTCTGTTGGCAATGACAAGAACTAATGCTGTGGGTAGCATCTCACTGCGCATGTTCTGTGGAAAAGGTCTATCAATAAATCTCCATCGAAACATGCTAATAGTAAGTAATACTAGCACAGCCCTCTCTTCTGTTCATCCAAGCAATTACTTTGAAATTGATTCTTGTCGCCTCCTAGCCAGGTGCTCGGCATTATTAGGATAGGGAAAGGACTGGTTGGCTCAATGTCAGTGACTGAGTGGGATATAAGATGGTGCTGGTGCCCTGGTCTCCCAGTGGGGCAGCACTATAAAGTCGCCATGAGTGCGCACTGTCACAAGTCGGTATCTGTCCTGATTTTTTTTCTTGAAGATTTATACTGTCTATCATGGATAAGTGTGAATAGTCTTGTTTTCACCATTAGACAGTTGGTTGATAGAAAACCCGATCCTTAACCTCCCACGCCACATAGACATGGTATGAGAGCCAGTGGCCTTTGATGATGCTGTAAGTTATACACAGTAGTGAAAATCCAAATTGGCAGAGTGATGGCATGGGAAATCGAACCATCAACCTTAAGATTAGGAGTCTGACCCAGGGAAAAAAACCCACACACTTTAACCACTCGCCACAGTGAACACCAAGTGGTATATATAACCTTAGATGTTGCCAGGATATGAAACTCCAACAACCAACCAAGAATTTGTTTAAACACACTCTGACAATTAAAAATGTGTGCAAAATGATGTATTAACATGTGATAAAATAAAACCAATCTTGGTTGGGGGGGGGGGGGGGGGGGGGGGGGGCGGGGGGGGGCGGCAGGGGAGGGGGGGGGCAACTGTTGTCGCGCCTGCAGCGCCTCTCCCCCTCCCCCCCCCCGCCCCCAATCTCCACCCCAACCCTCTTGCCAGAGCGTGGCACTTGACGCTGCACCTCGGGTTACCACTAGCTTGGGATTTCGCCAATAGCTTATGTCATACCCGTGTGCTTTGGCTAAGGGGGTGGGGTGGGGGGGGGGGGGGGGGGGTCCAAACTTGCCAACATGTTCACGGTCGTACAAAGCATATGACATGGCGGAGGGATGGGGGGGGGGGGGGGGGGGGCTGGCAGAAAACTATGACTTTTTTCCATTCATTAAAATGTTGATATTTTTCGCCAATTTTTGTTTACAAAACTACACCAACAACCCAGCCTCCCCCGGCCCTCTCAGAGGACTGTGGCTGGGCTCTTAGGCTGCCTTTTTCCTTCCTCCCTCCCCTCTCCCCTACCCCCCCCCCCCCCCCCCCCCCCCCCCCCCAATTCCTCTGATCACTACCCATCGGAAGCCAACTCCCGACCACATGGGACTGCTTTCAGCGGTGCCCATTCAGTGCTGCAGATTTGTAGCCTTCAGCGCACCAATGCGACTGAAAACTCCCCAAAAACAAAACAAGTACGCGCTTTGGATGGTTTATTTCGCCCTGCCCTACTAATGTCATTAGTGACTGTTATGTTGACCTTTGAGGATTAAATTGCTAACCTGAGGGGGTTGTGTGTGTGTGTGGGGGGGGGGGGGGGGGGTCACACGCGCAAAGACTAATAAGCTTCCTGATGATCGATTCGTTCTGGCACGGTGTTTCAATACATACGTCATGCCCCCCCCCCCCATCTCCCCTCATCCCTCCAGCAGCATATAGCTCATACAAACTCCCAACATCTCCCTCCCTCCCCCCCATCCCCCACAAATCATTTGTCACTCACAGTCCCATACACCCCAACAAGAGCAGATCGCAGCCTTTGACCTTCTTCCACGCCTCAGTTTGTTTGTGTGTTGTTGTTTTACGTCCTAGCAACATCTAAGGTCATATCAGGATGGTTACCGACTTGTGACAGTGCACACTCATGGCGACTTTATAGTACTGCCCCATTGGAAGACCAGGCCGCCAGCACCACGACCCGATATCCCACTCAGTCACATTATCCTGACACTGAGCAAACCAGTCCTTGCCCTATCCTAATAATGCCGAGCGCCTGGCTAGGAAGCGACAAGTATAAATTTTTAAGTCATTGGTTTGACTCGACCAGGGTTCGAACCCACGATCTACCAAGACGGGAGACGGATGCTCTAACTCATTCGGCCATCCCGTCTGGTCCTTCCACACCTCACACCCACCCCCACACACCCCCACACACCTCCACACACCTGCACCGGACGCGGTGGCCGAATCGATAGAGCGTAGGCTTCCCATGCCGCAGGCTTCCCATGCTGAGTTGGAATCCCAGCCGAGTCAAACCAACGACTCATAAAATTGATACTTGTCGGTTATAAAATTGATACTTGTCGCATTAATAGGATAGGACAAGGACTGGTTAGCACAGTGTCTGGATAATGTGACTGAGTGGGATATCGGGATATCATGGTGCGGGCAGCCACTATAAGTATAAAGTCGCCATGAGTGCACACTGTCACACGTCGATACCCATCCTGATATGACCTTAGATGTTACTAGGATGTAAAACTACAAAAATACATCTTTTTGACCTCTGACAAGGGGGTGGGTAAGTTCACCATCTTCAGCGACACTCTTAAGCCGTGTTCACACGGGCGATGTAAATCGATTCGTAGAAATCGACTTGTATAGTTTGGGTTACATTTCACGGGTGAACGGGTGTCTGAGTCGGATTAGGGCTGAATCGATTCCTGTGATCCAGATACTGTACACCACTTGTGGATGTCGATTACGTGAGTCGATTTCTGTGAACCAATTTATTTTGCCCGTGTGAACGCACTGAGGCGGATTAAGGTTGTTGACTTTCCGGTCGATCAAAAGCGCATATTATATAATTTAGTCTATGAAACCGCTAGCTGGGCACAGATATTTTTTTCATGATTTATTTTAATGTTTTCACTGCCCAGCAGAAGTTTTGACCGTTCCAAACCAATATGATTCAGTCCATACATATCTAGGTCGAACCCACTCTCTCATGGTGACGTCGCCTAACCGAAAACTGGCGCTGGTCAGACTGGACTTGCTCATGTGCAGATATCGATTTCCGGCCCCAAGTACTGCCCGTGTGAACGGGGTGCTAATTCGATTCCTAGTATTCACCTTGTCTAAATCGCTTTACATTTTCCCCGGGTGAACACGGCTTTAGCCTGGAACTTGTTTGACAGTTTGCATGACGGTTCCACTTGTGTATTGCCAGCGTCCATACCGCAGTCTCCAACAGCCAAAAATAGGCCATTTTCAACTCAGAAGCTTTCAAGTTTAAAGCTGCATAGTCCGATGGTTTTGAGTTTCTCTCATTTTCTGAGATAAACATATTAGGTTGTTCATTATAATCTACCTTATTTTAGTTTGAAGTAACATTTATTTTAAATTGCTAACTTTTGAGATATTTGAAATGGAAACATGCTAAATTAGTTTTGGCAAGCTTTCCAAAACTCTACCACCATAGACGTCTGCAGTAACAGGTTCTATTAATTGACTCAGTATCTCCTTATATGTGGCGACAAATGTTTAATAAGTGCACCAGCATCTAAGTTAGATATGTAGAATCAAATTTAGATAATTGTTTTGGTTTTGAAAATGTTAAGTTTTCATCGGACTATGCAGCTTTAATGTTAAAGATGCATAGTCCGATGAAAACACAAAATTTTCAAAACCAAAAGAATTGTCTAGATTTGATTTTACATATCTAACTTAGATGCTGGTGCACCTATTAAACATTTGTCACCGCACAGAAGGGAACGCTGAGGCAATTGAATAGAATCAGTTACTGCAGAAGGCTATGGTGTCAGATTGTTCGCGTGCTTGCCAAAATTAATTTTGCATGGTTGCACTTGAAATATCTCAAAAGTTAGCCATTTAATATGCAGGTCACTTCAAGGATGCTTATAATGATCAACCTAATAATATATTTATCTCAGAAAATGACAGAAACTCAAAACCATCGGACTATGTAACTTTAAGACCATACAAAAATTGGTTGGTTCTTTGAGTTTTATGTCCTGGGTAAATCTCAAGGGGCTGTCACACTACGGCCTATGGCGGCGGCGTATGCGTAACGTCGTGAAATAATTTGAAAATGATAATAGGTCGAGATACGCCAACCTTTTTGCACTCCAGCAATGTATGAAATGTACGCATAGCGTATGCCTGGCGTATGGCTACCGTATCCCTACCGTATATAGACCTATGCAAAGCATATGACCACGTATACTCGGCGTATTGGGACGGTTGAAGGTGACAGGACCAGCGTATGAGTAACCTATGCCGACGTACCCCTAACCTATGCATAACCTATGCCGGCGTACGTCTAGCATATGTCTAGTGTATGAGAAACGTATGAGTCATACGCCGGCATAGGTTGACAATTTTGAACATGCACAAAAATTGTTTCGGCGGCTCGTCCTATACCGACGTATGACGGCGTATAAAAAGCATATACGACCTATGCCTAACCTATGCGTAACGTATGTCGGTGTATGACGGCATATCGGTCGAAAATCAAATACGTTGGTATACGCTGAGGCTATACGCCGTAGTGTGACAGCCCGTTTACAGAACATTGTGAGTACGCCAGAGACACCCGGAGGGTGTCGGTTCGACGTATGGCTAACCTATGCCGACCTACCCCTAACCTATGCATAACCTATGCCGGCGTATGCATATCGTATGTCTAGCGTATGAGCAGCGTATGAGCCATACGCTGCCATATGCTGAAACTTTTGAGCATGCACAAAAGTTTTTGGACGGACGGGCGTAAGATGGCGTATGACGGCGTATGATGAGCGTATACAGCGTATGCCCAACCTATGCCTAACCTATGCATAGCGTATGATGGCATATGACGGCGTATGGGTCGAAAACCGCATACGCCGGTATACGCTAACGCCATACGCCGTAGTGTGACAGCCCCATAAGGTCATATCAGGACGGATAGTGCTGCCCCACTGGGAAATCAGGCAGCCCTCCTCTATCCAACTCAGTTACATTATCCTGACACTGAGCTAAGCAGTCCTTGCCCTAGCCTATATATACAGGATGACCCCGTTAAAACAAGCTCGGTTAAACCAAATGATCGGTTAATCCAAACATTTTTCGGCGGCCCGGCAAAATACTATCATTTATCATATAAAAAAGTTGGTTAAACCAAAGTTGGTTAATTCAAATTATCGGTTAATCCAAACTAAATTGTCGGACCCGAGGCCACTTCTGGCACAGTTAAACCAAACTTTCATGTGGTTATAAGGTCATCTGAGACTCCACCTACTTTTTTAATATGATAAATGGTAGTATTTTGTTTGCCCAGTGGTCGAAAAATAGTTTGGATTAACCGATCGTTTGGTTTAACCGAGCTTCGTTTAACGGGGTTATGCTATACATATACATAAAAAAACAGGAATCAAAGTGTCCACATAATTGTATATTACATTCATAATGCACCTGCGTTTTTGCCAAAGCCAAGTCAATGTCAAAGCCAAAGCTTGGTTAAACCAATGATCGGTTAATCCAAACAAATTTCTAGGGTCCCTTTGAGTTTGGTTTAACGCGGTTATACTGTATATATAGTAGTCTGTAGTAGTAGGAGTCCATACATAAGCCTCACCACCACACAGTGGCGGCAGGGACTGTGCTGACCACTGTTGCCCGTCTATGGCAACAGGTGGCAGCAGGCTAGCCAGAGGGCATTCCTGAGTGGACCGGCCCCCCCCTACTGCGACTGGCTAGCAGCCACCTCCCACCAAGAGAAGCTACCTGCGATTCAGCTGGTCAGGGGGCGGGTGACCGGGTTCTGTGTCACCACGGTGGGTGGAGCAATGGAATTAATCTGTGAAGCAGACGTTTCTCTCCTCATCATCTCTTCAAATGACCAAACCGGGTGGCCGAATGAGTTAAGCGTCCGTCTCCATGTTTTGGGAGATCGACGGATCCGAACCCATGGGCTCGAACCCTGGTCGAGTCAAACCAATGACATAAAAATTTATACTTGTCGCTTCCTAGCCAGGCGCTCGGCATTATTAGGATAGGGAAAGGACTGGTTGGCTTAGTGTCAGGATAATGTGACTGAGTGGGATATCAGGTCATGGTGCTGGTGGCCTGGTCTCCCGGTGGGGCAGCACTATAAAGTTGCCATGAGTACACACTGTCACAAGTCAGTAACCGTCCTGATATTACCTTAGATGTTGCTAGGACGTAAAACAACAACAAACCAACAATCTCTTCACATTGCATCAACACACAGATCAGGGCGAACCGGCCGTAGCCGGCTTATGTGCGTGATGCGTGTAATTTGATATATTATTTACCACCTGCAAGGTATCCCTATCCTTACCCTACAGCTTAAAGTTGCATAGTCCGATGAAGCATCAAATTTTCAAAACTAAAACACTTACCTAGATTTGATTCTACGTATTTATCTTAGATACTGGTACTTATTTATCTTTATCTGGTACGTATTTATCTTAGATACTGGTACAGTTATTAAGCACTTGTTGTCACAAGAAGGGCATGGGGAGTCAATTTAATAGAACCTGTTACTGCATAAGTCTATGGCATCAGAGTGTTGGCGTGCTTGCCAAAATTAATTTGGCATGTTGTCACTTCAAATATCTCCAAAGTTAGCCATTTAAACTACAAGTTACTTCAAACTAAAGTAAAGTAGCTTATACTGTTCGATTTAATGTATTTATCTCAGAAAATTACAGAAACTCAAAGCCATCGGAATATGCAACTTAACTCAATATGATCGCCGCTACCGGCCTCTTTCGACACTCCAACCCACTGTCGAGCATTCTCATTTTAAAAAGTTTGTTTTATTTAACGACTGGCTATTAGACATCAAAAATATGGTCATTCGGACATATTTCTTTGTAGGAAACCCACTGTCGACACATAGGCTACTCTTTCCGATAAGCAGCAAGGGGTCTTTTATATGCACTTTCCCACAGACAGGATAGCACTTACCACAGCCTTTGATGAACCAGTTTTGGACCACTGGTTGGAACGGAAAATAGCCCAAACTGCAAATGTGTCTGTCCACTAAGCAGGATCGATCAGTTGATCGCCACCTTCACGGGTGTACACTCTACCACCTGAGCTACGTCCCGCTCCGCGCGTTCTCATTAAGTATATATATCATATATACTGAAAAGAAAGAATTAACTTACAGCGTCATCAAAGGCCAGTTGCTGTCATACCATGTCTATGTGGTGTGGGAGGTTAAAAATCCCTTGGGTCAGTAAAAGTGTAGGCTCGGGCTTTCTATCGACACACTGTCTAATGGTGAAAACAAGCTATTCAGACTTATCCATGATATTGATAGTCTAGTAGTCTGCACTGACCGCTCAGGCAAGTAACCACATAGACAGGTAGACTTGGGTAGTGCGGTAATATCAGGCAGCCTAGGTGATGTAATGGTTAGCACACTGGCCCGGAATGCAAAGAGATGTGGGTTCGAGTCCCGCTCTAGGCGCAATATTTCCCATTTTCATCACCCTCCCCCCCACGACAATAGGCAATATAAATCTTCAAGAAAAAAAGACAAATTTAATTGGAGAATACACTACAATTAAAAATAAAATCCCCCGGCACCCACCCCACCACGCCCTAAGGCTAAGGACCTGCAAACCAAACAAATCGAAGAGTAGACTCACCTAACACGTTGACGTTTTTCACCTGTCCGACGCTGAGGTCCCGCGTCTCCAGCACCGAGAACCAGCCGTTCGGAAACACGGGCGGAGTCTCCCCCCTGAGACTCTCTTTGCGCATCATGTTCACCATGTCCCTCCGCCTCATTCTCCCCCCGTATTCTACGTAGCCGGTGTCCCCGAGCAGCAGCGTCCGGTCCATGGGCGCCCAGAGCAGCTGGTACCCGTAGTACAGCAGTACGCCGCCGGCGACTGTACACAGCACCGCCCAGGGACTAGCGGCGCCGGGGACGCTGAGCACGCAAGACCGCAAGGCGTCGAGAAGGTCTCGGGTCGCCCTCACCCACAGCCCGGAGAACTCCCGCACCGGGCCCGGGAGGCTGTCCACGAATGAGGCTGCTGAACCGACCGCCATTAGCAATAGCACTATTAGCAGGCTGGCTGAGAGAACCCTACATGCATGCGCCATTGTTGTGTTGTGCTGTGGTTGGCTGGTTGGCTAGCTCGCTGGCTGGCTGATTAGTTATTTAGTGGGTTCTTACTCATGCGAGTAAGTTGGGTCGAGTGATGAACACTGAAACTTGGTGGCTGGCTCGCTAGCTGGCTCGCTGATTAGTTACTTAGTCGTTTGTTTGTTGGTTCTTTCTCATGTGAGTACGTTGGGTCGGATGATGAACACAGACACTTGGTGGCTGGCTCGCTAGCTGGCTCGCTGATTAGTTACTTAGTCGTTTGTTTGTTGGTTCTTACTCATGTGAGTACGTTGGGTCGGATGATGAACACAGACACTTGGTGGCTGGCTCGCTACCTGGCTGGTTACTAAGCTGTTTGTTCGTTGGTTCTTACTCACGGGAGTAAGTTGGGTGGACTATTGAACACCCGAAACTTGATTGTCTGGCTGACTGGTTGGTTGCTTTGGCTGGGTGTGGATTAGTTGGCTATTACTCCTTTACATGAGTTCAGTTGGCTGACGTTCACCAAAACTTTGGTTCGTTGCTTGGCTGACGGGTTGTTTGACCGGTTGTGAGATGGTTGGGTTTTACTCCTGCGAGTGAGTTGGGGGTTGACTGATGTATACCGAGATTTGAATGGCTACTTGGTTGGCTGGTTTGTTGGTTATTGACAACTTGGTTGGCTGGTTGTTGGTTGGTTGATAAGTTACTCCCATGAGTAAGTCAGGTTGACCGATGAGTACCAAACCTTGGTTGGTTCGTTGGTGGTTGGTTAGTTACCTGGTTGGCTGGTTTTTGGCTGGTTGTTGGTTGGTTGTTGGCTGGTTTGCTCTTACTCCCCGTGAGTTTGCTGGCGTTGACTGGGGTGTAAGTCCCCTGAGACTGAGAGTTGCCGTGTAATAATACTGCTAATAATAGTTCTTGTTCAGACTCACTGAGGTGCCAGTAAACACTCCCGGCTGTGGCGTTCATTCACAATGGTCTGTTTGAAAGGGGCAGAAAAGAGAAAGAAAGAAAAGGTAAAACCAGCTCAATATTTACAACTTCACGGTGTTGCTATAGATACCCCCTCCACCCACACACACACCCACACACACACTCACTTACACTCACTCACACTCACTCACACGCCCTCGTTCACGACAGTATGACCTCACCAAATCAGGACGCCCGTTTTGTCATGGTAACACTAACGGTATAAAACAAACAACACGAGGAGATAAAACAATACAAAATTAAAGTTGCATAGTCAAATGGTTTCGAGCTTCTGTCAGTTTCCGGGATAAATGCATTAGATTGGTTGCGGTAATCTACGTTACTTTAGTTTGAAGTAACTTTTATTTTAACTGGCTAAGCTTTTGAGATATTTGAAGTGCAAATTGAGTAACCTCACTCTGATCTGAAACCACTAATACTAATAGCCACCCACATAAAATCCAAATGGCAACATGAGTGGGATGAAAACATTAATAAACTTAAAGAAATTGAACCATCTGTGGGAAAGCAACCACAGACTCATGCGGGAGGTCGGCGGGACCAAGTGGTCCTTAGCCACTGCCGTATTGGCCACTTGTGGCTTACACATGCTTTTCTGCTCAAGGGGGAACCTCCCCCTGAATGTATTGGGTGTCAGTCCCCGCTGACACTCAAACACATTTTACTAAAGGCCCTGTCACACTACGACATAATGACGTCAACGTAGGGAGAACGTGAAGAACATTGAACTTCCCGGCGTAGTATGCAAATTTGGGCACAAGTTGAACGTGGATGCAGCGTAGTGGACGAGAGCGTAACGTCGGTAAAGCATAATGATACCGTCATTCAATGAGAGAGGACAACGTCATTACGCTCACGGAACGTTATGAACGTTATTCCATCGCCAGAAGAACGTTACGTGACGTTACATACATCATGAGACGTTGAACGTATGTTGAATGTACATTCTCCTGATGTTCTCCTGACGATCTCCTGACGTTCCCATTACGCCGCGTGGGCATTTCCAACCGGTTTAATGTGGGTCAACATAGTGGAACGTAGTTGAACGTAGTGAGCAGCATTTGCCTAACCTCCGTTTAACGTCATTGACGTTCGCTGAACGTGAACAGAACGTACGGCGAATGTAAACCCTTACATTCGAGCTACGTCGAAAGTTTTGAACATGTCCAAAACCTCGACATAACTCGACATAACACGATGTAATGTGACGTAGCTCGACGTCAGTCTAACGTCATCATGATGTAATCCAATGTACGTCAACGTAATGACAAAAAATCACCACGTTAGGCTCACGTTCGCTCGTTACGTCGTAGTTTGACAGGGGTATTAGTTGTGTTGATTTGTTGGCCCTGCGCCAACAGTTCTACACTGCAGACAGTATGCATGACCTTTTTACTAAGGTAAAACAGGAAAACATTTTAGCCTTTTTGAGGGCAGCTGGACTGTACCACCTCATATAGTTTACTAAATAGATTCTATGAATTATTAAAAAAACTTTTCTTTTTCTATGGGAATTTGTTTCCCTTGAACACAAATATATGATTGTGAGCTTTCTAATTTAATGAGTGTCTATTGGCACATAATTGATTGTCTGCTTTTACATGTAAAAGCGATGGTTTGAACAAAAAACAAACATTTCTCACCGTGAATATGGCCTATGCTGCCGACACGGCGTAAAGCAACCACCAATCAATCAAGCAATCAAGCAAACATGTCAAATTAGTTTTGGCAAGCGTGCCAAAACTCTGACACCATAGGCTTCATCAGTAACATGTTCTATTAAATTGCCTTGGTATCTCCAACTATGCAATGACTAATGCTTAATAAGTTGACTAATATCTAAGTTGGATATGTAGAATCAAATCTAGATAATTGTTTTCTTTTAACAAAGTGGGATGCATGGTTCCCTCCAGAAGAAATGTTCTTTTGTTTCTGAAATCCATCGATGTATCTGAAACGCCGTAACCTTATTCACATGAACAAATCAAAACAAATTAACGAGATTTGAACAAAGAAATATGTAAAAAGTGCTCTGTGTTTGAGCTGATATTGATTACAAAACCAGATAATGAATTTAAATCAAATTAGATGCTAAATCGTACTCATTACCCGTGCATCGCTTCGTCTGGTAGACAATAAATATTTATCTATCAATATCATACACTCCCTATCGTTGTAGATTCAGCAATTCACTAATTTTAAGTATCACTGTAGTGAGTTTCACTGACAATGTCATATCCCCAGGTGAAATGCCACATACAGAGGTTGGCGTGGGTAAGGTGTTTACATCAGGGATTTTGAAAATAGCCCCACCCTCACAGAGTTGGTTGAGAAAATAAATACTCAAATTGCACCAGAATTCTGCCTGGATCTAATATATCTATTACATCTATTACATCTATTATATCTATTAAATATATTATATCTATTATATCTAATATGTCTAAGATGTATAGAACGTCTAAGATGTTTGACATTCCTTTCACATCTTACAATCATTACCATGTCTTATATGTCTTTGATATCTTTTTACATCTTTTATATCTTTAATCTTTTACATCTTTTATATATTTTATATCTTGTACTCTTTTACATCTTTTATATCTTTAATCTTTTATATATTATATATCTTCTATATTTTCTATATCTTGTAATCTTTTACATCTTTTATATCTTTAATCTTTTATATCTTCTATATCTTGTAATATTTTATATATTTTAATCTTTGATATTTTACATATCGCACATATCTTGTATATCTTACCCATCTTACATTTCATACATATCTCTTGTATAAGAGATGGCTACGCCCTCGTAGGAGAAAAGAGACAAAGCGAGGAGTGGTGGAAGCCTCCGATTTATTGACCGAGGCTCTGGCCGAGCAATATACCACCCTACCTACTACAAAGCTTGAAATCTAGCCTCATGTGACGCCAACTCTATGTACCGGCGCGTGACCGGAGTGGTGTTGCACAAAAAGAGGTCCCGGAATGCAGTAAATCGGCTGATCACAAGATACTCCGCCCCTTTATATTCATATAATACGTTATATCTCACATATATATATATATATATCTGATTCATTTGATATATCTAATATATGCATATAAATGTGTGTATAGACACACACACATACGCATTTTTGCACTCATTAGTGTTATTACATAGAAAATAAAGATTTATCAAATTGCTTATTGATTGTATGAGGTTTGGACAGCCTAAAAGTAAAACCCACAGCACAAAATAAACTTGAATACTGCATAGCAGGTTGGTTGGTTGTTGGAGTTTTACGTCCTGGCAATATCTAAGGTCACATCAGGACGGAGAATACTGCATAGCAGCATTAGATCTCTTTGTTCCCATGTTCTTTTTAATTAAATCTCTTTTTTCCTCCTCCTTTTCACCAGATGGGATGGCCGAAATGTTAGAGCTTCCGTCTCCTGTTTTGGGAGATCGGGAGATCCGAACCCATGAGTTTGTGGGTTCGAACCCTGGTCAAGTCAAACCAATGACGAAAAAATTGATACTTGTCGCTTCCTAGCCAGGCGCTTGGCTTTATTAGGATAGGGCAAGGACTGGTTGCCTCAGTGTCAGGATAATGTGACTAAGTGGGATATCAGGTCATGGTGCTGGTGGCCTGGTCTACCAGTGGGGCAGCACTATAAAGTCGCCATGAGTGTGCACTGTCACAACTCGGTACACGTCCTGATATGACCTTAGATGTTGCTAGGACGTAAAACAACAAACAAACAAATCCTCCTCCTTTACAACAGCCAGATATGTAATAAGGCCAATGCCCAACCACTGACTTTGGTTGCCTATGTGGGTACACACACGCCCTCTGTGTGCTAAGGTGTTGGCGACAGTTTGCAACACTGTCGAATAAATATATCCATGCCAGCTTTGTTCATTCACAATTATCAGGTCCGCCATGGTTTGTACGTCGTGAAGCCGTTTTCAGTTATTTATAGTGGCATAGTCCGATGGTTTTGAGTTTCTGTCATTTTTCTGAGATTTTCTTCTTATTTTTTCTCTTGAAGATTTATACTGCCTATCATGGATAAGTCTGAATAGACTTGTTTTCACCATTAGACAGTTTGTCGATTAGAAAGCCAGAGCCTACACTTTTACCGACCCAAGGAATTTTTAACCTCCCACACCACATAGACATGGTATGACAGCAACTGGCCTTTGATGACGCTGTAAGTTAATTCTTTCTTTTCAGTATATATATGATATATATACTTAATGAGAACGCGCGGAGCGGGACGTAGCTCATGGTAGAAGCAATTGCCTTTAGATGCTGTAGTTACACAGCGGTGGAAATCCAAATTGGCAGAGGTGGGGGGGCACAAGGAATTGAACCATTGACCTTCAGATTAGGAGGCCGACCCAGAAAAAAGTCAGATACTCTAACCACTCCGCCACAGAGAACACCACTATATATATTGAATTGATTGTTATAATCCACCTTACTTTAGTTTGAAGTAACTTTTATTTTAAATGGCTAACTTTTGAGATATTTGAAGTGCAAACATATTAAATTAGTTTTGGCAAGCTTGCCAAAACTCTGACACCATAGCCTTTAAATTGACTCAGGGTTCCCTTCTATGTGGCAAGAAATGCTTAATAAGTGCACAAGTATCTGAGTTAGATATGTAGGATTAAATCTAAATAATGTCTTTGGTTTTGAAAATTTGACATTTCATCGGACTATACAGCTTTAATGCTAGGTACACACCTACCAATTTTCCACACCCACCTACCGTATTCGATCTAAAATTGCCCAAAAGTCTTGAGGTGTGCACTCCCCTAGCACACCTACAGATTGCGATTCGCGACTTAAAACTCAATTGTAGGGCTAAAAGTGCTTCCTTACGATTGCGATTCGCAATTAACAAAATGAATCGGCCCGTTTTCAGTTTTAAGCGGGTCGGGTCGGGTCGCGAGTTTTAGTGCGCGAGTCGTAAACGGTAGGTGTGTACCTGGCATAAGGCCCATCCATATTCTGAGGGTTTCCATGGTGAAGCTCTTGCTATTACTTGTGGTTCAGCCGTAATGTATGTGTGTCTCATCCTAATAATGGCGATCGCCAGGGTAGGTAACAACAAGTATCAATTCTTTAAGTCATTGCTTTGACTCGGCTGGGATTTGAACTCCCGACCTTCCGCACGGGAAGGTTTCGCTCTACCGATTCGGACACCGCGTCCGGTATCAAACCAATGACATCTACAAAACTGGTTCGCCCACTATCTGGATAATATGACTGAGTGAGATATCGGGTTACGGTGCCCGCGGCTTGGTCTCCCAGTGGGGTAGGCTGTCAAAAGTCGGTACAGATACTCATGTTCTTAGGTGTCATTGTTTTAAGTCCTAGCAACATCTAAGGTCATATCAGGACGGATACCGACTTGTGACAGTGCACATTCATGGCGACTTTCTAGTGATGCCTCACTGGGAGACCAGGCCACCAGCAGCATGACCTGATATCCCACTCAGTCACAGTATCCAACCAGTCCTTGCCCTATCCTAATAAAGCTGAGCGCCTGGCTAGGAAGCGACAAGTATCAAATTTTAAGTCTTTGGTTTGACTCGACTAGGGTTCGAACCCATGAACCCGTGGGTTCAGATCCCCTGATCTCCCAAAACAGGAGACATATGCTAAATCCAATCGGCCATCACGTCTGGTTTATGTTCTTAGGTGTTGCTAGGACATAAACCCTTAAACAAACAAAAATAAATAATGTACAACTGTCTCTTTCGATTGCACTATAGTATCCGAGCTTGCGTTATTAGGGTTGGGTATGCTGTTCAGATATGGTTGCCAACATCAGAGTGTGTGCATGCCCAGAGGCTATGTGGATTGTAGGAGCGGGGGCAGTGTGAAGGTCGTGGCAGTGTGCCGGGCGGGGCGTGGCAGTGTGCGGGGCATCGCAGTGTGCGGGTCGTGGCAGTGTGCGGGGTGTGGCAGTGTGCGGGGCGTGGCAGTGCGGGGGGCGTGGCAGTATGCGTAGGGTGGCAGTATGCGGGGCGTGGCAGTGTGCGGGGCGTGGCAGTGTGAGGGGCGCGGCAGTGTGCCGGTCGTGGCAGTGTGTGGGTCGTGGCAGTGCGCGGGGCGTGGCAGTGCGGGGCGTGGCAGTGCGGGGCGTGGCAGTGCGCGGGTCGTGGCAGTGTGCGGGGCTGGCAGTGCGGTGGCAGTGTGGCATGCATGTGCGGGTGTGCAGTGTGCGGACGTGCAGCGTGCGGGCTGCAGTGCGGGGTGGCATGTGAGGGCGGCAGTGTGCGGTCGTGCAGTTGCAAGTGCAGTGTGCGGGTCAGGTGCGTGGTCTGCATGTGCGGTCGTGGCAGTGCGTGGCATGGCAGTGTGCGGGTGAGCAGTACGCGGTCGAGTACGCGTCGTGCGTGGCGGTGCGTGGCAGTGTGCGGGTCATGGCAGTGTGCAAAGCGTGGTAGTGTGCGGGGGGCGTGGCAGTGCGCGGGTCGTGGCAGTGTGCGAAGCATGGCAGTGTGCGGGTCGTGGCAGTGTGCGGGGCGTGGCAGTGTGCGTCTCGTGGCAGTGTGCGGCCATCCCGTCTGGTGGATCTCAATGCGTTAGCTAGGTAAGCAGTCGTTGACTGCTGGAACCAAAGGGGAGTCTGGTCTGGTGTCTACAATATCTGATCACCGATACAGTAAAAGATGGATGGTGCTCACTTAAGGCCCTGTCAGACTACGACGTTTCTCAAAATACCCAGCGTTGATGGACGTTGCTCAACGTGGTTCGAGCGGGCCGGCAGCAACGCGCTGGTAACATGGGTCCACGTCCTGCCAACGTGCCGGTAACGCGCGATCCAACACGTTGGCGCGCGTCGGCATGAGTCGAAAGTTTTGTGCACGCACAAAACGATCGGCGTGACCCGACGCGCGCCGTGTCCATTCACACGTTGCTATCCCTCAACGTGCACCGACGCGCCGGTAACGCGCCGGTAACGCGTCCCGAGTGTACCGACGTTTCGACCAAAAAGGCAACACATCGACGCGTGTTGGTGGGAAACGTCGTAGTGTGGCAGGGCCTTTACTCTCGACGACCAAGTCAACCCAGAGACGCTGCAAATTTGATAATTGTCCCTTGGAATGGGGCATTACTAGGGCATGTTGGTTGCATGGCGCAAGTTTAGGCTAAAATGACTGGGTTGTCAGTGATGAGTTATATATGGGTCATTCTCAGAAACTGTGTACCACATTTGTTCTTTCCATGTTACATTGTTAATGATTTTGCCTTCTTTTTGGGGGATTTGTAAATCAAATAATTATTGTTGACTCTGTGTTTTAATTCTGATAGCAGTACCACATGATCTACCCCATTAAATGTATCTAAAATATGCTTATATGATTCTGTGCTGAAGTGAAAATAAGAAAATTTACATATCGACATTATACATGTTCACAAACATTTTTTCAACTATTTTTCTTGTAAGAAACAATTCTCTTGTCTTATGTCAAATCACTAAAATCTTGTTTGAATTTATTGTGTGAGTTAAAATGATGTTATGGATGTGTGTTAAAATAATGTTATGGAAGGATGTTTACACAATTTAATTTCAACAACTTTCTCAGTTTGCATAAGATCAAAATCTAAAAGTGAAAATAAAAGATTTCAAGTCTGACATGCACAACATTTAAACCTTGATATATATGTTGATTTTACTTCTTTTCTTTCATGTTTTCTGCTATTATTTGGAATGTTTTCACTTTTCGTTTCCATGTCACAAAAGTAGTACACAGTTTCGGAGAATGACCCAAACCTGATTGGGACATATTTTATTACACCACCAACTCTGAACGTGGGCGTTGTTGATGCCCTCTGAGGTCCTAATTAATTTCCCCATCACACTAGTAACAGCACTCCTACCATTTGACTAGTAGTACTTAAGCTAAGATTCCTTGTATGCGGCATGCGAATGCGAATGCGAATACAAATAAAAATCGAAAAGCATGTAAATGAATAGTGGTGCTTCCATACGTCCGAATGTGCGAATGCGAATGCGGCAAATGGATCGACCCATGGACCGATCGGTGCGGCATGCGAATACTGCTGCGTTTGCCATAGAAAACAATACTGTTCCTTCACAAATTTGGAGGAAAAACCTGTTGGGGGTTGGCATATATCTATGCCGCATATACGACATTCGCATGCCGCATGCCGCATACCTCGTATAAGGAATCTTAGCTTTAGGCAACTACAAGAGGATGTTCCTCAAGCAACTCTACAGGCGCTACTCTATAGTCTGCAAGACTGAAGGATACCAACAACTTGGGCCACTTGGAAAGAGAAACAATCATGAAAATGGAAAAGAAAAGTAAGTAATAGTCCATGTCTTCTTTCAATTTAAATATTCAATCCAAGATAAAGTACAGTAAAATCTCTATAACCGACCACCTCCACTGAATGACCACTCCCCGATATCGATCGCGTTATTTGGGTCGCAAACGATCGCCAGTACAATACCATTGTAATGATGGGAAAAAAACTCCCTAAACCGACCACCTCCCTAAATGGACCATTTAAAGTCGGTCCCATGGTCGGTCAATTTAGAGAGGTTTTACTCTATTACAAACGCGGTATTAACATCATAATTAATATTTAGGTGTAATAAATAATTAACATCGTCGTTCCGCCATTATAGTGCCTAGTCTGAATTAAGCATCAAATATTAGAAATAAAAACAATAATCTAGACTTGATTTGAGATATCTAACTAAGTGAGATGCTGGTGCACTTATTAAGTAAGCCATTTGTGGCTGCATAGATGGGAACACTGAGTCAATTTAATGGAACCTATTATCACTGGTTACTGCTGGTTACTGCTGAAGTCTAAAGCCATGTTTACACGGGCAAAATTTAAAGCGATTTAGACAAGGCGAATCATATGAATCGATTTAGTTTGAAAATGTTTCGCGTTCACACGGGCAGTGCTTTGAGTCGGTTTAAGGCGGAAGTGGATATCTGCGCATGAGCAAGTCCAGACTAACCAGCGCCAGTTTGGGTTCGTCGACGTCGGCACGAGAGAGTGTGGGTTCGACCTAGATATGTATGGACTGAATCGTATTGGTTTGGAACGGTCAAAACTTCTGCTGGGCAGTGAAACCCTAAATATAAATGATGAAAAGAATATCTGTGCACAGCTAGCGGTTTCATAGACCAAATTATATTATATAGTGTGACGTCCTTAATCCACCTCAAGTAAGTCGGTTGCATTCACACGGGCAAAATAAATCGATTCACAAAAATCTACTCACGTACACTACCTCGACAAGTGGTTTACAGTATCGGGATCACACGAATCGATTCAGCCCTAATCCGACTCAGCCGCGCGTTCACACGCGAAATGTAACCCGAACTATACAAGTCGATTTCTACGAATCGATTTACACCGCCCATGTGAACACGGCTATAAGAGTCAGAGTTTTGACATGCTTATCAAAATTATTGTTGCCTGTTGCACTTCAAGTGTCATTTAATGAAAGGTTATTCCAATTTCCAAACTAAATTATGGTAGATTATAACAATGATAATCACAATAACAATCTATATATCAAAATGTGACAGAAATTCAAAACCATCGAATTATGCAACTTTAAAAGTTTCAGGTTACAAGACTTATCTGTCATGGATTTTATACCAAACTCGACATAACTGTGTGGCAGCCTCGGTTATTTTGATACCAGTCCTCGATAGCCGCGATATTGCAGCAAAAAAAAAGGATGGTGATACCTTATTGCCCGTGTTGGAAGCTACCTCATAGCAGATGAAATAGTCAAAGATAGCCAGTTAGAAAAATTGCCAGAAAGCGTATTTCAGGACTGTAGACTACATCACCGTTCCAGCAGAGCGGTGCTTTGTGGGATGCGTCAGAGTAAAACAAACCCCCGAGAAGCACATGGCACATGCTAATATACTGGGTGCAGCTATGAAATGTGCTAGTTTCAGCTCATCTCAACTCTTGCTTGAAACATAGAATACCAACTAAAAAAATGTATATAATAAATTAAGATATTAATCTTTTATCCAGCATTGCATTTACATCACTATAATATGCACATCTTATGCCATGTGCATTTAGATTAAGACAGATCTAGGCACTCAGACTAGTGTTAGAGCCATACCCAGAGTCAGTTTTACTTATTTTATTCATGTTTTTATTTATATCCTATGGTTAATGACATATGTAGAACTAGAAAATGTGTAGGGTTAATCAGATATTAGTTATATATTTCTCTGAAACAAGTGTGTGTTGACACATCTGACAATTTAATATTTAGAACAAGAATTACTTATGGCTAATCAATGGTGATGTAAACATCAGCCTGTAAAGTGACTGAAATTGTATGTTTCTTAGCTCAAAATGCTTAATTATGGAGAGTTGTGTCTTAAACATATTCATTATATTATTATATTGCATTCTTCCATCCATGTTTGTGGCAAATTGTTATGTATTTTTTAATAATTTTTTTATTAAAATCAAAGTTTTTCCCTATGCATATAGGCCAACTCAATGGCCGTACGCCTTTGCTTTGCTCCCAACACCATTTTCAGCGCATGCGCAGTCGGAACCGTGATTCCGTCTATTGACTATGTCTCTATAAAAGAACAATGTTTGAGAGAGAGCATAATATGCATATCTTTTTGTGTCATACCATGAAACATGCATTCATTCAATTTTTACAAGATCAAGAAAGAAAACCAGGGGAAAACATTGCTGCTATAAATAGCATAGCACCATTGACATCACGGCCGTAATCGATTAACACGACCTGGGCGACTCGGGTCACCCGAGTCGTCTGAATTTCAAATCGAACACCGCGAGTGGAGTCGACAAAAACACGTGCCGTGTGCAAAACGACCCGACGCCAGTAACCCACCGCTTGGCTGGGGTTTGCTAGGAACGATGACGTCACACCTGAGCTTGTACCTGTAGCAACCACTACAAGGCCTAATGGTTGTTTCAATGCTTTTTTTTAAATAACCCAGATTGTCAGCCTATACGATCCTAAAATACTTTAAATCCTATTTTGCTGTACTTATATTGGTTATTAAAACAAATAATTAGGTTTTAGATTAAGCCACCATTTTTTCCAACCCGAGCGTGCAGAAGCTTATTCGGTTATTCGACCCGAGTCTGTAGGATGTGCGCATGCACCAAAAAGTGGCTCGGGTGACCAGAGTCGATTAATCGATTACGCCCCAAGATCTCAACACAAAAGTCACTGAACTATTTCCTAAAAATGCATTAAAAGCACAGTGACAAATTTGCATTATGGCAAAGTGTTATGCATGTTTCAGTGTCCCAATTGTGCAGGACTCTGTTCTACTTTCAAGTGGATGAATCCTCAGAAAACTAGTTACTTTTCAAACGCTGCCTTTGGAAATAATAATGTTCTCGTTTTAAATATTACATTCACATTTTGTGTCAATCCAAAACATGTGTGATGCTCTTCAATGCCCCGTCCTGATATGACCATAAGCTGTATTCACACGGGCGAGGTAAAACGCCTCACGCGAAACGCCTCGCGTACTGCGACTCACATTTGCCGTGTGAACGCGACGGTGAGGCGTTTTAGGGCTGAATCGATTCATATAAATCGCCTACTGTAAAACGCATCGCGAGGTGGTCTACACGAAGCGATTTACTCTGAGGCGTTCTACCCTGTCCGTGTGAACGCATATGAAGCGATTTAGGACGTCACACGCATGCGCAGTCGACACATCAGTTTGTTGACTTTCCGGTCGATCAAAAGCGCATATTATATAATTTAATTAATGAAACCGCTATCTATGCACAGATATTTTTTTCATCATTTATTTGTAGGGTTTCACTGCCCAGCAGAAGTTTTGACCGTTCCAAACCAATACGAATCATTAAATACATATCTAGATCGAACCCACACTCTCTGGTGCCGGCGTCGTCGAACCCAAAATGTCGCTGGTTAGCCTGGACTTGCTCATGCGCAGATATCCACTTCCGCCTCACGCAGTGTCCGTGTGAACGGGCGCCTAATTCGCCTCACCTGATTCGATTTGTGTGATACGCCTCACATTTTGTCCGTGTGAATACAGCTTTAGATGTTGCTAGGACGTAAAACAACAACAAACAAACAAACTCTTCAATGCAGTCATGGTAACTTGCAGTCGGGGTCTAAAACTGTTTTTAATTTAAAGCTGTATAGTCCGATGAAATCATCAAATTTTCAAAACCAAAACAATGATCTAGATTTAATTCTACATATCTAGCTTAGATACTGATGCACTTATTAAGCATTTGTTGCCAAATAGAAGGGAATACTGAGGCAATTTAATATAAGCGGTTACTGCTGAAGTCAGAGTTTTGGTGTGCTTTCCAAAACTAATTTGACGATCCATGTTCACGCTTCAAATATCTCAAAACTTAGTCATTTAAGACAGAAGCTACTTCAAACTAAAAGAGAGATAAGCCGTGTTCACACGGGGAATGTAAATCGATTCGTAGAAAGCGACTTGCCTAGTTCGCCTCACATTTCCCGTGTGAACGGATGTCTGAGGCGGATTAGGGCTGATTCGACTCACGTGATGCGGATCCTGTAAACCACCTAAGCGAGGTAGTCTACGTGAATCGATTCCTGTGATGCGGATAATTTTGCCCGTGTGGACGCACTGAGGCGGATTAAGCACCTCACACGCATGCGCAGTCGACACCTTAGTTTGTTGACTTTCCGGTACATCAAAAGTGCATATTATATAATTTGGTCTATGAACCTGCTAGAGGTGCACAGATATTTTTTTCATGATTTATTTTTAGGGTTTCACTGCCCAGCAGAAGTTTTGACCGTTCCAAACCAATACGATTCAGTCATTACATATCTAGGTCGAACCCACACTCTCTGGTGCCGGCGTCGTCGAACCCAAAATGGCGCTGGTTAGTCTGGACTTGCTCATGCGCACATATCCACTTCTGCCTCACGCAGTGCCCGTGTGAACGGGCGCTTAATTCGCCTCACCTGATTCGATTTGCCTGATTCGCCTCACATTTTGCCCGTGTGAACAAGGCTATAGATTAATACAATCAATTCAATACATTTAACTCCGAAAAAAAATGTCCCTTAAAATTAAATGCATGTGAAATACAACAATCCTAATTGGGATAAGCTGTAACCTATTTCAAATTCAATTCTGACCTCTGATTTCCCCCTTATTAGGACCAGCATTGAAGAACAACACCCCCACACACCCCCACTTTAAAAAAAAATCTTTTATTGTTGTCTAACGACCCCTCCCCCTACCCCAGCCAACACAAAAAGTAGACATCGGTTATTGGGAGTGCACCCACACACCCATATATATATATCAGTGTATAGACACGTGTAAACACACACGTACCCACATGTAGGGGCTGTACCTTCATTCCCTATGCCTAGACACTGCACCCACACACCCATATATATATATATCAGTGTATAGACACGTGTAAACACACACGTACCCATGTGTAGGGGCTGTACCTTCATTCCCTATGCCTAGACACTGCACCGACACACCCATATATATCAGTGTATAGACACGTGTAAACACACACGTACCCATGTGTAGGGGCTGTACCTTCATTACCTATGCCTAGACACTGCACCCACACACCCATATATATCAGTGTATAGACACGTGTAAACACACACGTACCCACATGTAGGGGCTGTACCTTCATTACCTATGCCTAGACAGTGCACCCACACACCCATATATATTAGACAGTGCACCCACACACCCATATATATCAGTGTATAGACATGTGTAAACACACACGTACCCACGTGTAGGGGCTGTACCTTCATTACCTATGCCTAGACAGTGCACCCACACACCCATATATACCAGTGTATAGACATGTGTAAACACACACGTACCCATGTGTAGGGGATGTACCTTCATGACCTATGCCCGTGCTGATTGATACACTGCAGGTACACACACACACACAGCCCGGGCTGTGTTGTATGTTCCTCGGCTTGACGTTGTCGATGGTCATTTGTCACACACCCTTCTTATCCACCATCGCGTTGCCCCCACAGACAGTCGGAACCCCTCCCTCAGTCTCAAGTCTCACGTCTCACCCATCCCCGCCCTGTTTTGTTATGTTACCTCCAGTAGCCTCCTTCCTGATCACGCTGATTCCTCCAGCCCTCACTTGCTCCAGTCTCCTAGTCTGCGTGTTGTTTCTGTGTGTGTGTGAAAGAAACCGGGCCTGATGCTGCCCGACGCAACACTTTTGTATCGATCCCAGACGCTGCTTGGTGCCGGCCGGAACGGGGCGCCCCCAAGCGGCGAGGCGGAGAAGCGAGCGATGCGGGCCGCACGGCTGGCTGGCCAGAGGGGGTCGGCACTGAACGGACACCGAGCGGTTTTGTGTGAATGTGTCTAACTATAAAAAAAAACAAAAAAACAGTCTTACTATTTCTGCGTTCTCTCCCCACCCCCTACCCAACCCCGCCTCACCTTTTTTCCCCATTAACTCGTGGAAATGCAAGAGGAAGAGGAGGAGGAGGAGGAGGAGGTGGAAGAGGAGGAGGAGGAGGAGGTGGAAGAGGAGGATTGATTGGCTGTTGGAGTTTTACGTCCTGGCGGAAAAGGAGGGTGGTTGAGAGGAGAACAGGGGCCGTATGCAGGAAACGGTGTTACGGGAGTTTGGTGTTAGCCGTTAAACGTGTATAGCTATCCCCGGCCGGGTGAAGTATGTCAAGTGGTATGCAGAAGCGCCTAAACGATCAGTGTTAGCTAAACGTGAATTTATTCATAGATTTGGGAAATCCCTCTGCATCTGTAGCCATATATGAGGCTTAAATATATTAAATGGTGTCATATTTAACAGAATTACATACGCAATAAGTGAACTTTTATTAAATTAACCCTAAATTCGAAGCAATATTAACGCTGCCGCCGCAACGGCGGCGATATTAATATGTTCGAATCGACGAATGTAAAGTAAACAAATCGCCGCGCGCGGCGCCGCCGTAATGACGTCGCTTGGCATTCGTCAGTTCGACAATATTAATATCGCCGGCTTTGTGGCGGCAGG
Source organism: Branchipolynoe longqiensis (assembly GCA_030323885.1). Lineage (NCBI taxonomy): Eukaryota > Metazoa > Annelida > Polychaeta > Phyllodocida > Polynoidae > Branchipolynoe > Branchipolynoe longqiensis. Next base: position 1,381,472 of record CM059201.1, read on the forward strand.
CAGCGTTAATCTCGCTTCGATTTTAGGGTTAATTTAATAAAATTTCACTTATTGCGTATGTAATTCTGTTAAATATGACAGCATTGAATAGATTTGGGCACAACCTTACGCTAACACCGCCCGTAAACCTGCTATGAAATGGGTTTAGGGTAAACACGCGGTGTTTGCGTAACACCGCTTCCTGCATACGGTATTGTTCCCGCTAAACTGGAAATCCCGCCGCTAAACGGGAAATCCCGCGCTAAACGCGTTTTGGACCCGTAACACAGACACCTGCATACGGCCCCTGGTTAGAAGGGGAGAAAGAGGAGAAAGAAGAGAAAGAGGAGAAAGAGGAGGAGGGGAGAAAGAGGTGAGGGGGGGTGGTGGAAGGAGAGGATGGGGGAGCAGGAAGGGAGAGGAGGAGGAGAAGGGAACAGCTTGCTTGCTTTATATGTATATACATGTGTGTGTGTGTATATATATAATTTTTAACTACAGAATGCTTAGGTTCAAAATGTACTAACTGCATGGTCATAAAACATGTTGGTGCAGTTTTCACTGTGAGTCCTGCTTTAGCTGCCAACACGGTCACCAGCAATCAATCGATGTGGGTGTTCATTGAAGAGTTCCCCACTTAAATCTGGGAAATTAAATCAAACCAAGCGTTTGTGCAGACGATCCTAGAGAGAAATCCCAAGTTAGGTCCCTGAACGTAAATATATTTATCCAAAAAATGTGTCGGATGTTCAAAACAATCGAACTGTGCAACTTTAAAATAAAAGATACTTCAAAACTAAAAGTAAAATAAAAGATACTTCAAAACTAAAAGTAAAGTAGATTAGAAGAATCAACCTATCTAAAATAAAATTAATTAAATGGCAGAAACACAAAACTACAACATTATGCAAATTTAAGAGGGATACTCTCGCGTAAGGCTGGCGTCTAATAGACCGATATTCAATTACACCATTCGCTAATATTTGTTAATAAGATAGACCCGGTTCTCGTACTAATCTCTGTTATTGCATTAAATGTATCAGTTTTAGGCTACGGTAAAGGAAAGAGAGAGCGAACAATGAGTAGTGGTGGGGAACCTTCTTTTATTTTTTGCTTGAAGGTCCCTTGGCCGGGCAAAATAACAGCCCTACCTAAAGCTAAAATAAGTGGTGCTGCGAGTGCAATCAGAGAGGGAATGAGCCAAGTGGCAATGAAATGGCAGTCCCAGGGCAAAAGAGTGGCCCGGGGTGAATGTACAGTGAAGAATAAATAAGAAATTAATAATAAATAATTAATTAAAGAGAGAAGGGGGAAACTCCGCCTACTTATATATATATAATAAATTATATTCTACATAAGTTTTAGGCTACGGTAAAGGAAAGAGAGAGCGAACAATGAGTAGTGGTGGGGAACCTTCTTTTATTTTTTGCTTGAAGGTCCCTTGGCCAGGCAAAATAACAGCCAAACGGGCCGAAGGCCCCCACCCAGAACTACTCAAGCTTCGACTGGGCCAGGGAGGAGGCCACCCTCAGGTCATTAATGATGCGCACCTGCAGTGGCGTCTTTAAGTAAGCATATACCGTCTCACTGGCCCAGTCCCCTCTCAGCTTTATCTCCTCGATCGTAGCCCCACACATAGCAAGATAAGTCGCGCCGCCCCGGCGCAGGGAGTGAGAGGTAAAGTGGCACTCAGCCAGACCCACCCTACTGGCAAAAAGTCTCAACATAGATTGATACGAACGATAGGACATGGGGTTTGAGCCAGACTCTGCCGGAAGCCTGAACGCTATTTCCTCCTGAGCAGCAGGTATATCCTCAAAATGTTTTTTGCTCCAAAATACCGCACAAAGTGCCATGTTAACGCATTTGGCGACTGGTATCTCTAGCACACGCTCAGTAAATTGGATAGTCTTAGAGTGCCTCACCCGAATCAACATACCCCAATCAAAAAATGTAAAATCCGAACGTCTAAGGGAGGCCTCTGAGTCTGTGACCTGGCTCTTCCTGAGTAATGCGCGGAAGGACAGCAACATCGCAGCGCGCCAGGAGGTATGGCCAGAGTTCAGGGTCAAACCCCCAAAAGTTTTAACCAACATATGTGGTAAGAGGGGGGGGGGGCGCAGCCTTTGGTGCATCACCCTTCTCACGTCTTATGCCCTTCAAAGTTGCAGATACATAGTAATCGGCATAGAGGATAGTTTGGCAACCATTCTGTTTTAAGTAAAGGTTCAGACCTGACAAATAGTTTAATATAGATCTATAAGATAGATCCCTGGCAAGCCAGGTCGCATAAAGAGCAACCCACTTCGAGGTGCAGGGGAAAGGAGCCCTGTTCTCCTGGAACTGATTGACAAAGGTTGATTGATTGATTGATTGATTGGTGGTTGCTTTACGCCGTGTCAGCAGCAGCGGCCATATTCACGGCGAGAAATGTTTGTTTTTTGTTCAAACCATCGCTTTTACATGTAAAAGCAGACAATCAATTATGTGCCAATAGACACTGATTAAATTAGAAAGCTCACAATCATATATTTGTGGTCAAGGGAAACAAATTCCCATAGAAAAAGAAAAGTTTTATTAATAATTGATAGAATCCATTTAGTAAACTATATAAGGTGGTACAGTCCAGCTGCCCTCAAAAAGGCTAAAATGTTTTCCTGTTTTACTTTAGTAAAAAGGTCATGCATAAAGGTCCCGCATGAGTATGTGGTGGCTTTCCCACAGATGGTTCAATTTCTTAAAGTTTATTAATGTTTTCATCCCACTCATGTTGCCATTTGGATTTTATGTGGGTGGCTATTAGTGGTTTCAAATCAGAGTGAGGGATCAGACATGGTTCAAGATCACAGTTCAGGGCCTTCTTAGCAGCCCGATCAGCTCGTTCGTTTCCTTGTATGCCAGCATGGCCAGGCACCCAGCACAGGTGGATATCATACCCGTCCGTTGTCAGTTGGTTCATTTTATAAATGACTGTTGCTAGAATAGGTTGATTTGTTTTCAGTCCAGCAACAGCCAGGAGGCAAGAGAACGAATCACTGTATATAACATAGTTAGTGTGGTTGGATACCTCGATACACTCCAAAGCGAGAAGGAGTGCTTGGGCTTCTGCAGTGAAAATCGAGCTCTGATCGGGCAAACGTACACCAAATGTTTCCTGTTGGCAGACTGCCGCAGCAGCTACCCGGCTTTGGTCTTTCGAACCATCAGTGTATATGGAGAGGTGGTCTGCAAACTGGCCTTGAATCTCTGCATGCAGTCCTTGGTACTCGAGTGGATGTGTCCCAGACTTCCTCAGTTCCGTGAGTCGGAGGATAACCGATGGCTTTCTCAACGACCACGGGGGATGTTCTGTGAGTTTGGCATCCTCCAACAAAGGTCAAATAATGCTTAATCGGAACCGTCCTTGAAGACCAGGAATTGGCGGAATAAAACCGGCTCTCATATAGCTGCTGCTCCCTTGCCAGCGCTTCCCGCCCTGGAATGAAAAGAAAAGGGGGCCTCAAAAATCTCTCTACAACACATGAGCCATGCTTTATCAACAGCAGCTATCCTAGCAGCACTTCCAACATCCCCCAGCCTGCTCAATGAATCACAAGTGATATTTCTAGAAGTATGAATATAGGAAGAAATGAATATAAAAAATTTTTCAATCGCCATCCAGAAAAGCTTTCGGAGATAACCCATGATCTCCAGTGAGCGGGAGCGGCCCGTGTTCAGCGCAGCCTGGACCACAGCGCTGTCAGTCATGAACACTATCGAGGCCCCCCCCCAACCATGCACCCAGCATGTGGCTGCCTCAAATGCGGCCGCCATTACTTTGACGTTAATATGAGCAGAGTCCAACCCCTCCTCGGGTGAGACGTGATGGTGCCCCGCATAGTCACAAAGCGCTATATCATCATCTCCCTTATAACAGCCGACTAACCAATCCCCCCCATGGGTGGCGCCCATACCCCAGCCTGAGGCATCGCTATAGACTGAGCAGACCCGGGTAAATTTTCTTAGCATGGCAGCCTTCCCGTTAAAAAGTGTGGTAAAGCATTCCCACCATTCAATGTCCTGGCGGAAGCCCACACCCAACCTGGTGTAGTGATAAGGCTCCCTGATGGAAGCAATGAGATCATAGATCCCACGGCAGAAGGTACGGGCTCCACGGATCACCTAGGCACAATGTGCAAGTAACCCCCCCAGTCTCTCAAGATCCTTCCGTTTTGCTCTCCTCCTACCCCGGAATTGAGCCAAAACTCGGTATAATTTAATGAGCTTATCAGCGGGGAGAGTTAATTCTAATTTTATAGTATCAATGTCGATCCCAAGAAAACGCATTTTCTGAGTAGGGGAGAGCAACTTTCGAAAGCTTAGTGAGAAACCCAACCTACGTATTATTGCAATTAGTTTTGATTGGTCAATAGCATTGTGATCCCATGAATCGCTGATAATACAAAAGTCATCGAGGGAATTAATGACCCGTTTTATGCCTTCCCTCTTTGCACATCTTACAATAAAATTAGATATTTTTGTAAATATAAAGGGGCTTGAGGCCAGGCCCATTGATAGGCGATTGTTGACCATATATCTAACAGTCATCATCCCTAAATTTCCACTTCAGACCCTGCCTTATGCGGTCCCTAGGATTTATCTGGACGGCCCTGTAGGCATCCTTTATGTCAATAGAAGATAGGTGGTCACCCTGCTCAAGATTGTCGATTACATTATCGACACTTAGGTATTTAAAAGTATGGGCGACCTCACTAGTGGCCGAGTTGACCGACCTATCAGGGGGCTTACTACAGTCGATAACCAGCCTACCCCCCCCCCCCCCACTCTCCTTTGGGATGACAAACATGGAGTGGACACATTGTGGTTTGTAGTCAACACAAGAAATGACACCCTGGTCTAATTCAACAGCCAATTTCGCTTCGATAAGGTCCCCCTCCCATGCCAATAAGCGTTTACCATTGTTGTTTTCATAGCTGTTGTCAAATTCAGTATTTATCACCTGAAAACCGAAGACTATGCCTCGTAACGTATAATAGACTTCTGGATCAATGCCGCCCTTGAAAAACAGTTCAGCGAAAAACCGACAAGGCTTCAATTGACAAACAACACCCTCAAGGCGGTATACACAAGAACAAACACCCCTATCACAGTCATTTGTTACATAGAACATGACAGGCGAGGAGCCCTCGAATTCACTGATAGTCACTTCTAGACAACCCTCACAGTCTCTCACTTGCATCCAGTCCTGTATGCATTCAGGTACTTGTAATCCTTGACTGGAACTGAATTGGTTGGAATCTATCACAGGCTCGGGGCTTAGTGGTCAGACACCCGAACTGTTCAGCTGGTGTTCACCTCACGGTGGGGCCTCCTCCATATCAGCCCCCCTCTTGTGTACAACGTAGTCACCTGCAAAGACCCCCTCGTCGACATGATAAAGTTGTTCCTCTGTAGGAGTCCTATTCTCCACACAGTACATGCAGTCACCTACAAAGACCCCTGTATCAGCACAGTCCTCACGGTCATCTACAAAGACCCTATTATCCCCATTGTCGAGCCGGTCACCTCCAAAGACCCCTCTCTCAATATCGTCATCACAGGTGCGGTTTAATCCCATCACACCGTAACCCCGGTCACCTGCAAAGACCTCTACCCCCCGGCTGGGCTCCTGAGAGTGCGCCCGCCGTCACTCCCTGCATGCTGGGCGCTTGTGGCCTTTTCCGTTGCACTTTGAGCAGACATGGCCGAATCTACATTCGGCCTCGCCTCGTGTGCAGCCCTGCTCGCCATTCCACGCGTAGCAAGGCCTCTTAGTGTGACTACTCGGCTTCCTGGTGGCGTAGCTTGTCGTTCCGGACTTCCTTGATCTTACATTGAGCGAAGAATAAAATAGCACACTCGAGCCCCTGTTGGCGCTAGAGAAAGCAGCAAAGCCTATTTCCTCAGCTAGTGTTCTGATTGACCGATCATAGTCAGTGTGAGCCGAGTCATGATATTCATTTGTGCGCGCCCTATGGGCCAGAAACACAATGTGCTCGAGCAAAGCCCTCAAGTCTTTAATGCCCAGCTCCTTTATGGCGAGTGCCCACTGGCCCGTGGAAGCTATCAACTCGTAACAGTTCACTTTTACCAATATCTCTCTTTCCGACAGTAAACCTCTTGAGGCTCCACTTACTTCTACGTCGTCTACTGGCACTCCTGCTGGACGATGTGCTGGTCGACGTCCTCCGTCGGCGTACGGTAGATCGTGAGCGGCTTACGTCCCTCCCGTAAGAACAGAAGCCGTCTTCCGGTTTTCCGATGAAAGTCGCATCCACGTAACAGGTCGTCTGGTTGGCCCCCCCGTCATCGCAAGCATATTCTCCACTCGCGTCTCGAACGGCCTCACCCACATCCCGTCGTGCTCCTGTGCTGGCTTGGTGGCGTCTCTCTTGCTTTAATAGGAGTTTTCTTTTTCGCTCCTCCAAGGCAGCCAGCTCGTCCTCAACTTCAAGTGCCCTTACTTCCTTCTCCAGTAGTTTAAGTCGCTCCTCAGATGACATGGCGATGAGTTCAACACCCCCCACTGTTCTGGTCGTCCAACATTTTTTGTTCACTTTCAGTTAGCTGGCGCATTGAGCGTGACCTCGTTGTTGGACCCGCAGTATCCTGCTTTTCCTCGCACTGTGTTTTATTTCCTTTTTCGTGTACTGCCCCACAAGTATCACAAAATTCTTTAGGCATAATAAAATACTTGTGTAAGTTATGTAATGAAGCAGTACCGGTGTTTGAAGTAGATCGAGTTAAAGTGGCAGTTCAATTGTATATAAGAACCATAGCAAAATCATTTGATGGAGTGATGTTCTATGCTGCTGCCTATATGTTCAATTCTTATGATAATGAGGATGCAGTGTAAAGGTGTATAGAATATAATTGGTAGGTAAATGAATAAGAACTATGTATAAAATATTAGAGGAGTATAAGTGTAATGCCGGCATTCACTTCAGTTAGTTCATTGATCATAGAGGCAATGTATATCAATGAAAATGCTTGAGCCTAAGTCCTATGTCTTTTATCTGGTTGTAAAGAGACCTCGACAATCAAAATGCTTGTTTAATTCCCGTCAGCCGCCATTTTGTGTTGATTTATTTCATCGAATTTAAGTATTTTAACATCATTCTGTCGAATAATTTGCGTGAAATCGGTATATTATAGTTGATCTCGACAGTCAAGATGCTTTCAACTGGCCCAGTTCATGTCAGTCGATAATCATAATGGAAGTCAAAAGATTTCCCGCCAAGCCGCCATCTTGTTTACGGTCGGAATGTTAATTTAGCGGTTGAAAGTTATTCCAATTTTCTATTCGATACACATGTATAGAACGACTGACTCGTTTATGATAAAATTAGTTGACACACATATATGAGATCATGTTCAGCTTCGAGTTATTGAAAGCCTGATATCGAGCACTTCCCGCCGTCCGTCGTCGTATTTAATATGGCATTAGCGGAAATCGACACACTGACGGAAATTCGACTAGGTCGATCGACGGAAATGTATGTAACAATGTTTTTAGCTCATGACACTCCTATGCATTCGTCCTTCAGTGAGTTCGTCCTCCATTATCCAACACAGGTAGCAGGTTGACTGTGTTAACTGACGAGCAGTGAAGCACCGGTGAAGCACCGGTGAAGCTAAAATAAGTGGTGCTGCGAGTGCAATCAGAGAGGGAATGAGCCAAGCGGCAATGAAATGGCAGTCCCGGGGCAAAAGAGTGGCCCGGGGTGAATGTACAGTGAAGAATAAATAAGAAATTAATAATAAATAATTAATTAAAGAGAAAAGGGGGAAACTCCGCCTACTTATATATATATAATAAATTATATTCTACATAACCAACAACTTTGGTTTAGTTCTTGAGGACAATGTTCAGCATGTGTGTCAATACCATACTCGAGAGCCTCCAAGCAGTTGAACTCATCAATTAACCTAGACTTTGATTGCCGAAAGCTACCTACATCGGCCTAAATAGCCTCCGACCAGAGTCATTTGGCAGAAATGTGGTTTTGTATTCCCATTCCCATTGTGAGCAACAACAACACAATGTGTCCATTATAGACAAACGCATGTCGCATCTATACCCCTATAGCTAATTTAAACATGTATAAACTAACTTTTGTTTACATATCGGGAGGTCTACTGACAGAGTATTGTGTCACAAAATGATAGGCTTGTCAATTGACGGAGACTGAATTTGGTACATCCTTAACGGTAATAAATGTGTACTGTTGTTGTTCTACGTCCTAGCAACATTTAAGGTCATATCAGGATGGGTACCGATTTGTGACAGTGCGCACTCATGGCGACTTTTTAGTGCTGCCCCACTGAGAGACCAGGCCACCAGCACTATGACCTGATATCCGACTAGTATTAATTTGAATGTCATTGGTTTGACTTGACCAGGGTTTAAATCCAGAAATCCATGGGTTCGGATCCCCTGATCTCCCAAAACAGGAGATTTGTTTGTTTGTTTGTTGTTTTACATCCTAGCAACATCTAAGGTCATATCAGGATGGGTACCGACTTGTGACAGTGCGCACTCATGGCGACTTTATAGTGCTGCCCCACTGGAAGACCAGGCCGCCAGCACCATGACCTGATATCCCACTCAGTCACATTATCCTGACACTGAGCCAACCAGTCCTTGCCCTATCCTAATAATGCCAAGTGCCAGGCTAGGAAGCAACAAGTATCAATTTTTAAGTCATTGGTTTGACTCGACCAAGGTTCGAACCCACGACCCCACGATCTACCAACACAGGAGACAGACGCTCTAACTCATTCAGCCATCCCGTCTTGTCCTAAATGAGTATTGGATTTGGACATATGTCTCACTAGTTCCGTTGGGGCAATGTTAGATGGTAATTGTGGGTAGGGTGGTGACATCAGGGAGCCTAGGTGGTGTAATGGTTAGCACACTGGCCCAGAATGCAAAGAGATGTGAGTTCGAGTCCTGCTGTATGTGCAATATTTCCCATTTTCATCACCCCCATTACAAAATTAACAATTCTGAATAGAGTGGTCTGACAATATTCTTGAGCAGTGGTCCAAACTTGACCTCCCTATTAATACGAATCCATCTAACCAAAGACCCTATAATACTGAGATGGCTCACTCAGCCTCTACTGTGTAATCAAAATGATCAAACTCACCACTTGGTGCGCTGGCTGTTCTCTTGGTTAAACAGTTGCTATATTATATGTACAAATGTAGATATGAATGTGAAAGATGTGTGATGATGATGATGATGCTGATGATGATGTGTATTTGTTCATAGAAATTTCATATTGATGTGTATTCATACTTACCTATCTCATGTATAATATAATTGTATGTGTTTACATGTGAAACACCAACCAGCAGCCGGGCTGATCAAACCCACCACAAGGTAGCACTGCGAAATTTCCATTACCATGGGAGAGGTAGGGAGTGAGCCATCTTAGTATTATAGGGTCTTTGGTCCACAACTGGTTCATCAAAGGCTGCTGTATGTGCTGTCCTGTCTGTCTGGAAAAGTGCATATAAAAGACCCCTTTGCTGCTTATCGGAAACAGTAGCCTATGTGGCAGCAGGGGGTTTACACCAAAGAAATATGTGTGTTCATAGTTGAAAGACTGCTTCACCCACCCTGCCCCCTACTATACCATTCAAACCGCCAGGTGGCGGTACAGTGCTGGCCTCTTCTGAGTCAAGAAATGGTTTGGCCCGGTGCAGGCCTACGTGTGTGGGACCACGCGGATTCGCAGACCGTCAACAACACGTGGTGTAGCCGCCTCCGTAGGGAACGTCAGGACGGAACACTCGAGGAACCAGCGCACACAGATCCCGCCGCAAGTCGTCTGCGTCATCTAAACCGGCGTTGTTCTGTTATTTCATTGTTCCACACATTCTAACTACCGTCGTCAGTTGTCTTTCTAAACCCAATTCGGTTTTGACATACACGACTGTGTATAGTTTGATATAATGATTCGGCAGTAGGCCTATGTGGGCGTATTCGATTAACCAACTCGGGTCACCCGAGTCACTTTTCGGCGCATGCGCACATCCTACAGACTCGGGTTGAATAATCGAACACGCTTCTCCACGCTCGGGGTGGAACAAAATGGTGGCTTAATCCAAAACTTTTTTTATTTTTAATAACCGATAGAGCTATAGCAAAATAGAATTCAAAGTATTTTATGGTGTTCTTTGTGGCTGAGTGGTTAGAGTGTCTGACTTTTTTCTAGGTCAGACTACTAATCTGAGGGTCGGCGGTTCGATTCCCCGTGCCCCCAGCTCTGCCAATTTGGATTTCCACCGCTGTGTATAACTTACAGCGTCATCAAAGGCCGGTTGCTCTCATACCATGTCTATGTGGTCTGGGAGGTTAAAAATCCCTTGGGTCAGTAAAAGTGTAGGCTCGGGCTTTCTATCGACCAGCAGTGGAGTAGGGAAGACCAGTCGTCTGTGACTGGGATTTCCCCTGCTTGGGAGAACTAATGTACCAAGAACAAAAAAAGAGAGACAAATAAGTGTTCACACTTCCTGTCTACCATTCGCTATATCGCTATATGATTGAATAGTTTAGTTATATTTCTATTTAATTAATCTGGGTTATTAAAAAATAAATAAAAGCATTACAAATACATGTAGGTGGCTGTTATCCTACAGGTACCAGCACAAATGTGACGTCATCGCTCCTAGCCACCCCCAGCCAAGACGTGAGTTACTGGAGTCGGGACTTTTTGCACATGGTACTTGTGTTTGTCGACTCGACTCACGGTGTTCGATTTGAAATTCTAGCAACTCGGGTGACCCGGTGTGGCGGTTTCAGCGCCCGGTCAGTTTCACCGGCCTGTCGTGGCTTCTGCGCATGCGCAGATTTTCGCACATTGCGGCGAGCACTGCTATTTGTTTTGTTTACACTCGGCGATTCGACGCTGATCTAGCTGCTACGTTAATATCGCTTGGAATTTAAGGTTAATTTAATTAAATTTCATTATTTGAGTATGTAATTCTGTTAAATATGATCGCATTCAATAGATTTCGGCCTAATCGGTCCCTAACACTGCCGGGCACCAGCGATAGTTACAGCTGAGCTTGTAGCCGGCGAGGCCACGGGTGTTTTGCATATGTCTTAAAATCCGCGCATGCGCAGAAGCCATGACAGGCCGCTGAAACTGACCGAGCGCTGAAACCGCCACACCGGGTCTTGTTAATCGAATACAGCCTGGGTGACATGACCCGGTGTGGCGGTTTCAGCCGTGTGCCGTGCTCAGACGTGTACCTCGCTTCTGCGCATGCGTCAGAATCTAATAAACATGGCCGGAATTGATTAACACGACCCGGGCGACTCGGGTCATCCGAGTAGTCAGAATTTCAAATAGAATAGTGGAGTCGACAAATACACGTGCCGTGTGCAAAAAAAGAATAACTTAGATTAATGAAATGGAAATATAGCTAAACTAGGCCATCATAAAATACTTTAAATCCTATTTTGCTGTAGTTTTATCGGTTATTTAAAAAGAAAGAAAAAATTGTCCACCCGAGCGCGGAGAAGCGTATTCGATTATTCGACCCGAGTTTGTAGGATGTGCGCATGAGCCAATAAGTGTCTCGGGTGACCCGCGTTGATGCGAAATCCGCGCAGGCGCAGAAACAAAGGTACACGTTTGAGCACGGGACACGGCTGAAACCGCCACACCGGTGTTGCAGTTTCCGCGGTATCCAGTTTGCGAGGGACATATCGCTTTTGTGCATGCGTCAAAATCGAAAAGCATCGTCACTAACCTTATAAATTTAATATAATGTTGTTGGTAAAGATGTTTTCTATATGTGTACCAAGCGATTTGTTTCTAGGTGGTGTGGTTTTAGAGATATTTCACTTTTTCTGTATTTTCTGTATGAAGATTACTCATGACCATTGACAATGTCTTAAGTTTGACGATACACGCAGTGCAAAACATTAGTTTTATTCTAAATTAATAGAAATCAAGAACCCTAACCTTATAAATTTAATATAATCTGTTTGTTGAATATGTTTTCTGTATGTGTGCCAAGCGGTTTGTTTCTAGGTGGTGTAATTTGAGAGATATTTGACTTTTTCTGTATGAAGATTTGCTCACGGCCATTGACAATGCATTTGAATGTATGTATGTATATGTCCCTCGCAAACTGGGGTACCGCGGTGGTGGCGGTGACACACTGCAGCGTGCGTCACTTCATGACGGTGAAACAACAACGCAGGGAATCATGAGCAGACGTCGTCACCTTTGGGGAGAGGATAGTGTGTTTGCGTCACCATGGTCACGACTTAGTTGTATGAATCCAAAAGCGCCACCACGTAAGTTGGCGTCATCGGTTATTAAATGCGAATGTCACCACAGTCAGTATTACGTCAGGTGATACTATATATATATATATATATATATATATATATATATATATATATATATATGTAGTGGTCTGCACTGACCTCTCAGGCAAGTAACCACATAGACAGGTAGGCATGGGGAGTGTATTGATACCAGGGAGCCTAGGTGGTGTAATGGTTAGCACACTGGCCCGGAATGCAAAGATATGTGGGTTCGAGTCCCGCTCTAGGCGCAGTATTTCCCATTTTCATCACCCCCACGACACTGGTGCCGTGACCAGGATCCTGTACAAGCTTTGCGCTGTATGGTTGTTGAACCTACCCTGTGTATGTATGTGTTACTGTTAGTGCATTGCCTGTATGTATGTAATTGTAAGCATTACAAGACTTACAATTCCAGGGGGACGAGTGTAGTGGTCTGCACTGACCTCTCAGGCAAGTAACCACATAGACAGGTAGGCGTGGGGAGTGTGTTGATATCAGGGAGCCTAGGTGGTGTAATGGTTAGCACACTGGCCCGGAATGCAAAGAGATGTGGGTTCGAGTCCCGCTCTAGGCGCAGTATTTCCCATTTTCATCACCCCCACGACACTGGTTGCCGTGATCAGGATCCTGTACAAGCTTTGCGCTGTATGGTTGTTGAACCTACCCTGTGTATGTATGTGTTAGTGCATTGCCTGTATGTATGTAATTGTAAGCATTACAAGACTTACAATTCCAGGGGGACGAGTGTAGTGGTCTGCACTGACCTCTCAGGCAAGTAACCACATAGACAGGTAGGCGTGGGGAGTGTATTGATATCAGGGAGCCTAGGTGGTTTAATGGTTAGCACACTGGCCCGGAATGCAAAGAGATGTGGGTTCGAGTCCCGCTCTAGGCGCAGTATTTCCCATTTTCATCACCCCCACGACATATATATATATATATATATATGTATATATATATATATATGTATATATATATATGTATATATATATATATATATATATATATTTATATATATATATATACAAATGCGTAAGTTGGTAGTAGAACATCGGCGTATAGTATGCCTAACAACCGTCTATGGGTAGTTCTCAGAAACTGTGTACCACGTGGGGTAGTGTCTTATTTGAAATCTGTATTTCAAAGCAACCGTTCATTGCAATATCAATATCTTGATTTCATGTTGTAGCCAATTGATGTGAGAGATAATAAAGATAAAATTGAGTGCCAGTATTGTGTATTATGTACGTTATTGGGATGGATGTGACTGAATCAATAGAGAATTACGCCACCAATTTGTGACATTGTCAACACGACTGAAAATAAAGTGTCACAAACTTAATGAAAACCTCTGAACAACAAGACATTTAATTTCAAATGGTCATAATTAACATCCTCCTTAGTTGGATGAAATTCTTTTTTTATAAATAGTATAAAAATAATTAACCATTTCTGGAGTCATTAGCAGAGTAATATTTCAATTCCACTTTCCCACACTGTGAAACCAACCATTAAAGCTGCATAGTCCGATGAAATATCAAATTTTCAAAACCAAACCAATTATCTAGATTTGATTTGACATATCTAACTTAGATACTGATGCACTTATTAAGCATTTGTTTCTGCGTAGAAGGGAATACTGAGTCAATTTAACAGAACCTGTTACTGCAGAAGTCTATGGTGTCAGAGCTATTTTCGCCCGTATTTACCACTGTTTACAGTACGTTGTCCTTCACCCGTGTACTACAAGTACCGGGTGAATCTTTTATCTAGTGTGCATCCTGATATGTTGTTAGGGCGTAGGTATAACACCCAAATCATTCACTCACTCAGTCATACTCATAGCAATTTCACAACAGCGCCATGTCAATATATATGTGGATATCCCTTGGTCTTTGTTTCTTTATGAGATCATGTCACTGTGCACTCTGGGTCATTAATGTTGTCTGACCTTCTGTTGTCACGACAGCCAGCCTTGGCTGCCCTGACAGACTGATGGAGGCGCCAGTTCAGGATAGCGGATGTTTTCGGAACTAACCAGTCACAACTGCTCCAGATCAGAGAATGCAAAACGCACCGTTTTGTTTGTTTGTTGTTTTACGTCCTAGCAACATCTAAGGTCATATCAGGAGGGGTACCGACTTGTGACAGTGCGCACTCATGACGACTTTATAGTGCTGCCCCACTGGGAGATCGGGCTGCCAGCCAGCACCAAGACCTGATATCCCACTCAGTCACATTATCCTGATACTGAGCCAACCAGTCCTTGCCCTATCCTAATAATGCCGAGCACCTGGTTAGGAAGTGACAAGTATAAATTTTTAAGTCATTGGTTTGACTCGACCAGGGTTCGAACCCACGACCCCTCAACACGGGAGACGGATGCTCTAACTCATTCGGCCATCCCCATAACTGCTCCCCATCTCACAAAAGTTCCCAACTTTGTCTGGAAACATTCCCAGTGAAGAGTAGTGTTGGGGTATTTTTGTATCGGAGCAGTTCAAAAGGGGGGAATGTGTTTAGTTTTGGGTTGGTTGGAAGATCAGTCACACAGCAGTGGCGTGGTTGGAGAACCCCTGGTCATGTCATCCACGTGTGACTTATTTTCTTCTTTCTTTTGGTGTGTGTGTGTGGTTTGTGGGTGTGGATTAATTACTTGATTAAGCAAAGTAAATCTCAACCGTGGACAATTGGTCTTCCTCATTCCACTGCTCCTTGCTCTATCCTAGTAATGCCGAGCACCAGGCTAGGTGGTGACAAGTGTCAATGTTTAAGTCATTGGTTTGACTCAGCCAGGGTTCGAACCCGGGGGTTCGAATCCCATGGCCTACCAGAACAATTCATTCGGCTATCACGTCGTTACTACTGCTTGTTATATGACAAAAATGAGAGACAAATAAGTGTTCACACTTCCTGTCTACCATTCGCTATATCGCTATATCTAACAGAACGACTCATACCGGACAATGTGGTGTAAATAATAATAATATCTACATTATACACATATATACAGTAAAACCTCTCTAACCGACCACCTCCATAGATCAACAACTCCCCTATATCGATCGCTTTATTTGGGTCCCAAATGATCGCCCATACAATACCATTGTAAGGACCTTCGCCGTGAATATGTGCTGCCGACACGGCGTAAAGCAACCACCAATCAATCAATCAAACCATTGTAACGATTTTTAAAAACCTCCCTAAAGCGACCACCTCACTAAATGGACCATTTAATGTCAGTCCCATGGTCGGTCGATTTAGAGAGGTTTTACTGTATGTATATATATGATGTATAAGCATTATGCGAGTATAAAGGCAGGGAAGGAGCTTAATGTTTATTTACTACTTTATTATTGATGGGAAGCCTTACTGATGTATGCCCCCCCCCCCCCCACTACGTGACCGATCTTTGTCCACCTGGCAGGTCCAGAAAAATATATGTGTGCACTAATAGACTACGTCCTGGTTCCAGCGGCGCGTTGCATTGTGGGATGCATCAGAGCAAAACAAAGCTACGAGAAGCACATGGCACATGCTAATGAAATGCAGATATGAAATGTGCTACCTTCAGCTCATCTCAGCTCTTGTTTGAAAAAAATAAATACCAACTAAAAAATATATATACTAAATTAAGATATTAATCTTTTATCCAGCATTGCATTTACATCAATATAATCAGCACATCTTATGGCATGTGCTTTTAGATTTAAACAAATCTGGGCACTCGGACTAGTGTTAGAGCCATAGCCAGAGTCAGTTTTATTTATTTTATTCATGTTTTTATTTATATTCTATGGTTAATGACATATGTAGAAATAGAAAATGAGTAGGGTTAATCAGATATTGGTTATATATTTCTTTGAAACAAGTTTTTGTTGACACATTTGACATTTTAATATTTAGAACAAGAATTACTTCTGACTAATCAATGGTGATGTAAACATCAGCCTGTAAAGTGACTGAAATTGTATGTTTCTTAGCTCAAAATGCTTAATTATGGAGAGTTTTATCTTAAACATATCCATTATATTATTATATTGCATCCTTCCATCCATGTTTGTGCCAAATTGTTATGTATTTCTATTTATTTTGAATAAAATGCCAGTTTTGCCCTACGCGTATCGACAAACTCAATGGCCGTTCACCTTTGCTTTGCTCCTGGCCCCGCTTTCAGCGCATGCGCAGTCGGAACCGTGATGTAGTCTATTAAAGTTATGCCAAGAGAGGTGGTGGAGGAGGAGGAGGAGGAGGTGGAGGAGGAGAAGGAGGAGGAGGAGGTGGAGGAGGAGAAATAGGAGGTGGAAGTGGAGGAGGAGGAGGAAGAGGAGGAGGAGAAGGTGGGGGAGGAGGAGGAGAAGGAGGAGGAAGTGGAAAAGGAGGAGGAGGAGGATCTACATCTGCGTAGAAAGCTGTGTTGTTTGTGACACAAATTCGAAGAACAAAAGACTCAGGACCCTAAGCGCCTTTTGTCCATGTCACCTGCCAGGGGGCGCCACCGAGAAGCTGTCAAATAACAGCTCGCATATAAGCTCATGGGGGGGGGGGGGGGTGCGGCGGGGGGGAGGGGGTAGGTTGATGAAGTAGCAGCACTTGTAGGCTACATAATAACAGACACACCTGACGCGGTGGCCGAATCGGTAGAGCGCAGACTTCCAGTGCGGAAGGTCAGAAGTTCGAATCCCAGCCAGACTCAAACTAATCGCTTATATAATTGATACTTGTCAGTATCTAGACTCGTGCTCGGCATTAATAGGATAGGACAAGGACTGGTTAGCACAGTATCTGGATAATGTGACTGAGTGGTGGGATATTGGGTTACTTATAGTGCCGACAGCCTGATCTCCCACGGGGCAGGCAGCATTATAACGTCACCATGAGCGCACACTGTCACAAGTCGGTTCCCGTCCTGATAAGACCTTAAATGTTGCTAGGATGTGAAATAACTGACAACAGACAAGATTCTACAAGCAATTGATGATTCTCCCCGTCCTGATATGACCTTAGATGTTGCTAGGACGTAAAACAGCAAACAAACAAACAAACTGATTCTCAATCATGGATACATGACCTCATTGGAGATGACTGGACAAAAGAGCCAGCTCATATTTCGAATATATATTATATATAATATGTATATATCGTACATATAATATATATATATAACATATATATTATATATAATATTATATAATATGTTATATAGAATATATATTATATAATATATATAATATAATATATAGTATGTGCTCTATAATCTATTATGGGAATATAAACAAGGACACTAGCATCTTCAGTTATATTTGTATTGATAAATTGCGAAGCACAGCTAGTATATGACATTGTTTAGTCGCCCGTGCTGGTAGATCGTGGGTTCGAGTCCCGGTCGAGTCAAACCAATCACTTTAAAATTGTTACTTGTTGCTTCCTAGCCAGGCGCTCAGCATTATTAGGATAGGGCAAGGACTGGTGTGCTCAGTCTCAGGATAATGTGACTGAGTGGGATACCAGGTCATGGTGCCGGTGGCCTGGTTTCCCAGTGGGACAGCACTATAAAGTTGCCATGAGTGCGCACTGTCACAAGTCGGTACCCATCCTGATATGACCTTAGATGTTGCTAGGACGTAAAACAACAACAAAAACAAACAAACATTGTTTAGTTCCAGGTTTGGCCACGTGGCGCTACCTGTCAGGGACTCTGATCTCATATATAAAGCTAAGATTCCTTACACGCGGTATGCGGCATGTGGTATGCGGTATGCAAATGGGAGGATTCCTTCTACATGGTATGCGAACCCGTAACCCCACCACCACCACTACCATATGTTTTCACTCTGCACCCTGGTCTGTGACCGTTCCGTAATGCTCAGTCACCTCTCCTCGCCTAAACTAATGGGCAAGTGCGACTGATGTTTCTATTTGCATACCGCATGCCGCATGCCGCTACAGCGACCGATCGAGTTGTCGCATTCGCATTCGCATTCGCATTCGCATTCGCATACCGCGTGTAAGGGTTGTAGCCCATTGACTTCAAGGCGTTTCGATTTTTTGCCGCATTCGCATTCGCATACCGCATGCCGCATACCACATGTAAGGAATCTTAGCTTTAGCCAGCTGTGTCTGGTCGATATCGCCTCGCGACCAACTCGGATGGTCATATACTGTATATATTATAAATTTATACATTATATTATGCATTATATAATAAATTATGTTATATATGTATCATATAAAAGGGAAGCGAAGAAAATAATATTAATCAAAGTTGCTCCCGGTCACTTGTTTAATAGGGCAACGGTGTGGTGTCTGACTGTGCGCTTGATTGGTTGCCATGGGCACCCCGAACTCCCACTCAATATTCTCACGGTGAGCGTGCGCACCGGGAGATACCAACATCCGGCTCTAGTCACGCCTCCTGCTGTGCGCCTGGTGAACTACTGTTTGCCAATCTGCGCAATTTAATGTGCTTAAAGAAAATACTCTTCAGAATATCTGTTAGTCACCTTTGTTATTTCTTTGTCCAGTAAAGCTAAGATTCCATATACGCGGTATGCTCTATGTGAATGCGGCAAAAAAATGGAAAAGCACAGTTTTCCTTTCGTATGTCCGAATGCGAATGCAAATGCAAATGTAAATGTAAATGTAAATGTAAATGCAAATGCAAATGTAAATGCAAATGCAAATGCAAAGAAAATGCAAATGCAAATGCGGCACGTGGATCGCTTCGTGTACTGATCGATGTGAATGCGAATGCTGCTCCATTTCCGATAGAGAAAACAGCAATTTTGAGAAAATATTTTAAATTGATATTAAAATATTTTAAGCCAGCGATATTGAAATTGATTTCCATGACAATGCAACATTGTAAATTATCTTCATATTATATTAGCGCTGGAAAAATTGGTTGTTGGTTTGGTATCGGTGTTGAATTATTCAGGACATATACAAAATATTGGTGGTTTCGTTATTATTTATATTCACATAATTAATTATATAATATATTATATTTATTTGTTTGTAGTGTTTTATGTCCTAGCAACATCTAAGGTCATATCAGGACGGGTACCGACTTGTGACAGTACACACTCATGGCGACTTTATAGTGCTGCTCCACTAAATATATAATGCCTGTGCGTCACCACCACCTTTAAAACCAGCGTATGATTTACATGTTTGTTTGGTGTTGTTTTACATCCTAGCAACATCTAAGATCATATCAGGATGGGTACCGACTTGTGACAGTGCACACTCAAGGCAACTTTATAGTTCTGCCCCACTGGGAGACTAGGCCGCCAGCATCATGACCTGATATCCCACTCAGTCACATTGTCCTGACACTGAATCAACAGTCCTTCCCTATCCTAATAATGCCGATTACCTGGCTAGGAAGTGACAAGTATAAATTTTTAAGTCATTGTTTTGACTTGACAAGAGTTTGAACCCATGAACTCATGGGTTCGGATCCCCCAATCTCCCAAAAGAGGAGACGGACGCTCAACTCAATCAGCTACCCCATCTGGTCTATGATTTACATCAGAACCCACCACCACTATCGCTGCCACAAGAAACCCACCTGGTTAAATGGCTACCCCATTATTCTTACCCCCCCCCCCGCTCCCCACAGTAGTACCAAAGACCCTATAAAACTAAGACGGCTCATTCCCTATCTCTCCCATGGTAATCTAAATTTCGCAGTGCCACCTTGTGGTGGGTTTGATCAGCTGCCACCACATAGGCTACTCTTTCCGATAAGCAGCAAGGGGGTCTTTTATATGCACTTTCCCACAGACAGGACAGCACATACCACAGCCTTTGATGAACCAGTTGCGACCACTGGTTGACAACTGCCTACTAATTACAATTGCAGTCATATAGCCTTATAGCCCTGTCACACTATGGCGTATCTCGCCGGCATGCCGCCAACGCGCAAAATCACTTTTAATCGTCGAGAAACGTCAAACTTTGTGGGGTCAGCGCAACGTATTGGTAGCGTGCGGCTGATGTTGTGGTAAAGTATATCGACGCGTGAGGAAAAAAAACAAAAAAGTTTGGCGTGCCGTCCTGATATGACCTTAGATGTTGCTAGGATGTAAAACAACAATGCACCAGTTTGGCGCTAGATGTGGGAATGACCCTCACGTGTGCGATGCGTATGCCTAGCGTTCGCATAATGTTATTCCAGCGCGTTTAACGTATCTTGACGCATAATGTCTCCATATTGTTAGAACCCACACATTGGTACACGTCGAAAGTTTTGTGCAAGCACAACACTTTCGATGTGCCACGACGCGCGTCGCCGATCCTCGCCGACCGTCGCCGTCCATCAACGATTACCAACGCGCGCCTAACGCGCGCCTAACGCGCGCCTAACGCGCGCCTAACGCATGCCTAACGCTTCCAGACATCTCCCGACGTTTCACCAAAAAGCATTGGCGAGAAACATCGTAATGTGACAGCACCATTACATGTGATAAAATGCCACTTTGTATATCATGGTGTCTGTGTATTTACTAGATAAAAAGTCCACCCCGTACCTGCAGTAGGGGTGCATAAGAACCCATTAGAAAAGGTGGCAAAAGGCTGGGTAAATAAAATTAGCACATACATTCTTAATTTTAGAAGTAAAATGTGAGCTTCAGATACCCTTTTATATTTACCCGCAACTTTTCAGTAAATAATTGATTAAATAATGTAGATTAATAGACTTTTAAAGTTGAATGGATAGCATTCTGGAGTCCCCATCTTGTCTTTTTACATTCTCTCTCATTTAGATCAACACTGGATGAGGGAACCAGGAGCTCCTCTTCTGTGATTGGTTGATTGATATCAAACCAGTTTTCGCCACGTTTTCTAATGGGTTTTCTTCATAATGACTCTGAGTAGGGGTGATTCTTTTATCTTCTTCTTGAAGATTGATACTGCATATCATGGATAAGTCTGAATAGACTTGTTTTCACCATTAGACTGTTTGTCGATAGAAAGCCCGAGCCTACACATTTACCGACCCAAGGGATTTTTAACTTCCCACACCACATAGACATGGTATGAGATCAACTGGCCTTTGATGACGCTGTAAGTTATACACAGCAGTGGAAATCCAAATTGACAGAGGTGGGGGCATGAGGAATCGAACCACTGACCTCCAGATTAGGAGTCCGACCTAGAAAAAAGTCAGACACTCTAACCACTCCGCCACAGAGAACATGCGCTCGCCCAACCCCCCAGCCCCCGACCCCCGTCCCCAGTCCGCACAGCGCCCTCTACGGGCGGTCCTGTCTGTGTATTTCCCCATCTCCTACACTTTCCGATATGTAAGCTGAAGGTGCGACCCAACTCTCAGCTATAGTCCCTGTTGAAGGACCAGCGGAATCGGGGACAGTTTGTTTGTTGTTGTTTTATATCCTAGCAACATCTAAGGTCATATCAGGATGGGTACCGACTTGAGACAGTGCACATTCATGGCGACTTTATAGTACTGCACCACTGGGAGGCCAGGCCACCAGCACCATGACCCGATATCCAGACAGTCACATTATCCTGATACTGTGCTAACCAGTCCTTCCGCTATCCTATTAATGCCAAGCATCAAGCTAGATAGCGACAAGAATCAATCTTATATCTCATTGGTTTTACTCTCCCAGGATTCGTACTCCTGACCACATGGGAAGCACGCAGTCTACCTATTCAGCCATAGAGGGGGTGTAATGACGTCACAAAACAACTTTCGGTGGCCATATTGGATTACATACAGAAGGATTGCAACTGCCTACACTGCTTATTTACTGATTTGTTTGTTTATTTGTCACTGTTTTGAGCAGTTTGGCCTCAGAAGGTGTTGCTAAAGTGCTGTAACTGTCAGAAACATGGTTCACTGACAACCACAAAAACAACACCCTCAACATAGATGGATATAGGCTTGTACGCAATGATAGGCAGCAAAATAACACACTAAACCAAACAAAAAAGGGTGGAGGTGTTGCCCTTTACTGCAAAGACACCAAAATTCTAGATCCTGAAGCACTAATAACAGCTAACTTATCAAATGAACACATAGAACTACTATGGTGCCTAATAAAAAATGAAAAGCAAGCAATATAGCCATAGCAAGCCTCTACAGACCTCCATCAGGGGAAATTGAACTCTTCATTGAAGCCCTAGAGAAGAGCATAAACACCATAAAAAAACTGACAAAGGCAGAAATCTTCATACTAGGAGACTTTAATGTAAATTACAACAGCAATGATAAAAACAAACTAATGCTGCAAACCACAATCAAAATCTTAGGCCTACAACAGCTCATCACTGAAAAAACAAGGCTCAGTAAAAAATAGCACCACAATTGACCTAATACTAACCAACTCAAACCACGCCACTAAATGGGGCACCAGGAGCTGGGGTATAAGTGATCATGAGCTAATATATGTAACAAGGAAAAAAACTAAAAAGCACAAATCACTATGAGTATAAGATGGGCAGGTCCCTAAAAAACTACTCAGAAGATGCATTAAAAAATCATCTGCACCAAAACATAAACAACATCACACAAAACAGAGATGATGTTAATATCTATTGGGGCAACATCATCGCAGAAATAAGAAAATCAGCTGACGAGATGTGCCCCATTAAGAAAATAAAAATACAAAAAAACCAGGACCCCTGGGTAGACAATGACCTGCTAACGCTCATCATAGCCAAAAGTAAACTGGGTAATAAAGCAAAGCTCACAGAAACTATAGAAGACAAACTGGCCTACCATATTGCCAGAAACCACTCTCTCAAAGCTGTGAGAACAGCAAAAAAGAAATACATAATAAAGCAGGACAGAGACTGGGGAAGCAATACAAACAGATTCTGGAAGAATGTAGACCTATTATTCCCCAAAAATAACAAAGAAGAGCACACAACCTTCCAAGATAACGAAGGGACAATACTCTCAGACAAAGATGCAGCAAACAAACTGAACACGCACTTTTCCACAATAGGACAAACGCTGTCAGGAAAATTTAAAAAAAGGTGGGAAAATAGATCAGGAACTGTGCAGAATGAAATCCCCACCTGCAAAACAGATATAATAGAAGTAAAAAAACTAATAAATGACATAGACACAAATAAACCAAGTGGAATAGACGAAATACCAACCAAAATGCTGAAAGAGGCACTCCAAGCCATCCCAGCCACTATAGTCGACCTATTCAACATCTCCTTTGAACAGGGGCATTTTATCTCAGCCTGGAAAATGGCAACCATTACCCCTATCCACAAAAGTGGAGACAAACAAAACATGGGAAACTACAGGCCAATATCGATTCTTCAAACCCCAGGCAAGCTCATTGAAAAAGTGCTACATAGACACATAAATGAACACCTGGAAAAAAACAATATACTAAACGAAAGACAAGGAGGTTTCAGGAAACTGCACTCCACATCTAAAACAATAGCTAACCTAACAAATGACATATTGGCGTCAATGAACCAAAAACAATTAGTTGGAGCAGCCTTCATTGACTTCAGCAAAGCATTCGATACAGTAGACCATAACATACTATTGGAAAAACTAGAATCCATGGGCATAAAATCCAACACTATGGACTGGATAAAATGCTACCTGAAAGACAGGCAACAGAGAACAAAAATAAACAATACACTATCAGACAACCAACCTGTCACATGTGGTGTACCCCAAGGGTCAGTGCTAGGGCCACTGCTCTTTATAATCTACATAAACGATCTTGAAAAATGGTTACAAACCGAATGCCTCCAACTATATGCAGATGACACAGTCATATATGCAAACGGCACCACAGAAGAGGAGGTAATAACTAAACTAAACAAGCTCCTACTAAAACTGGATGAGTGGTGTGAGTCCAACAAAATAACCATCAACACAAGCAAGTCAAAAACAGTTCTCTTCTCGCATAAACAAATGCCAGAAAGAAAACTACACTGTAAGCTAGGAAGCCAAACACTAGAAAATGTAGACCATTACAAATACCTAGGCCTTGAGTTGGACAGCCAACTAAACTACAACCTATGTATAAACAAAATTGTCCAAAAGGTAAACCACAAACTGTGGCTATTTGCAAAGCTAAGAGACTACATGACACAAGAAATGTCAATAAAAATCTTCAAGGGCATGGTGCTACCCTATTTTGACTATGGAGATGTAAACTACATGGGTGCAAAGAAAGAACTTCTAAAAAAACTGCAAACACTACAGAACAGAGCCCTGAAAATCTGCCTCAGAGTAGACAAGCTGCACCCCACCTATGACATACACAAAAGAACCAAAGTAAAATTGCTAGAAAATAGGAGAATAATTCATCTGAAAACATTAGCATACAGCTATAGTCAAGACAATGAACTCCTAACAAAACCACAAAGGGCAACTAGAGCAAATAATGCGCCACTACTAAAGCAGACCAGAAGCCAAATAAAAGCTCACGAGAGAAGCACGCTAGAAATGGCTGCCAAGGTGTGGAATGCCCAAACAGTAAAGGAACGACAAATTCCCGACCTAAAAACATACAAAAAATATCTGTGCAAAATAAGGCTAGGAACCCCCAACTAAGCTGCACCGCAAAGGGGCAGGTGATACATGTCACGGCCCACCAGCGAGACGCCCAATGGAAGGTAACCATACCAAAAGCACCCAGATAACACACCTCACAGCTGCGTACAAGCCTATGATATGTAAATAGGAGTAGGCTAGTCTAGAAATAAGAGTAGAAAAAATAAAGCACATATATGCCAAGAAAATCCAAAAAAATTAACATAGACTACTATAGTACTAACCAGACCAACCAACTATCTATCTGCTACTGAAATACAGGCAATCAAATACCTTATCAGCAGCTACTGTGTGATAAGACAACACCAACACTACAGCTGGCCAGCATTGAAAACAAGCCTGAATACCCAGGCTTATATGCTATGGACAGTATAAATACAGCCTCAATAAAAAAAAAAATTAAAAAAATGTAAACTGCCCAGAACCTCCCATAGCACAAGACAACCCTGTTTTACTGCATCTGCATGCATTCACAACATGGCTAGGGAGGGTACTCGTAATCCAAGATGGCTGACCGCTGACTGCTGAGTGATGACGTCATGTGCACTCCCTCTATTGCATCTGGCAAACTGCGAACGCACATATCAAAGGAGTCAGGAGTTTTTGCGCATTGGCTAACCTGTTTATCCATCTAGATACATAGCCCTCTGCCTTCATACAACCATACAAAAATGCATACATATATGTATATACAATGTATATGGTAACTTCTGCTTACATTCTAAATACCGTGTAAATACTCACATTGATCTGACTAATATTGATCTAGTTATATGACACTACTGTTGCCATATTGCTAAGGAACTTTTGGGTTACAGAATTTGATCGTGTTAACATGCTCCAAATTGTGTATTCAACAGTTATTGTATACCTTATTCTATATACTTTTTGTGTAAATAACACTGAATTGAAAAATGGCTGGAAGACCAGTGCTTCAGCACTGACAGAAGACTTATTCAGCAGAATAAACATATTTACCACACACACACAAGATCAACAAAAATATATACACACATATATACATATATTTATATACACACACATATAAGTACACACATATAATAATGATATGTATATGTATATCCTGTCGGCGTGCCCGAGGAGAAATACAGTTTCTAATTAGGTCAGGTGTCCCACTTCCGGCGCGCGCCGCTAGCCACCTGTTGTGGCTGACAGCCACCAGGTGGCGTGATCCCTGACGTCCGCCACCAGGAGGATATAGTGTGGTGTGTACGTGAGGGTTTTATGCATGTGTTGTGGGCTTGTTTTCTCGTGCGGGAGGGGGAAGAGGGGGGGAGGGGGAGGGGATGAAAAAGCTAGTTTTATTTAACGACGCCTCTAGAGCACATTCCATTTTTTATCATCGGCTACTGGACATCAAACATATGGTCATTCTGACATATTTCTTTGGAGGAAACCCGCTATTCTAAATAGGCTACTCTTTTCGATGAGCAGCAAGGGGTTTTTCATATGCACTTTCCCACAGAGAGGATAGCGCATACCACAGCCTTTGATGAACCAGTTGTCAGGTAGAGGCCACGTCTTGGATTTCAAAACGTCTTGAAAAATCAAGACGTTTTGAAAAACCAAGACAGTTTACATATAGAAACAAATAGGGATGACCTGTCACAGTCTGCCACTACTTTAATATTGAGGATGGAACCTAACAAAATACATCATTAAAATGGCTATAAGTAGCTCTTCAAAGTTTCTTTGAAGAAAATGCTCCTGTCTATAGTATGTTCATAATATTCAATTAAAACTACATTAAAATAAAGAGATAATCTTATTTTGCCTATAACATTGTGCTGTTTTTATTCTGGAATTAGTCATTTTTACTGGTGAAACACCATGGTCTATTTAAATCAGTATTTTTCTTAGAATCAAAATCCTGGACATAGTTAATGAGAAATAACCAACAATATGAACAAATCATGATGAATAGCATCATATATGCCATTACTCTAATGTACACAGGCAGATGGGTTGTTGTTTTAGCAGTCTACTACACAAGGATGGCCACTGGAGTTGGGTGTGGGTGTGGGTGTGGGTGAAAAGTGGGATTTCTCTCTGTGTGGTATATCCACCATACAATATGTGTATGTGCATATACAGACAGAATATACATGTATATATATATATGCATATATATATATGCATATATAGGCATAATTATAAAGATATAGTGATATACACGCATATATGTACATATATATGAATATATGTGCATATATATGAATATGTACACATATATACATGTAGATATGTATATATACACATATATATGCGTATATATACCTGGTCTATATGGCTGACAGGGTGACACCAACACAAAGAAGCTCGGGAGCATCTGTAAACTGACTAACTGAAAAACTTAGTGGGGATGTGGGTCATGGTCATTGAGCCATGACTGTTACCAAACCTTGTTTTTAAGTTTGAGGATAGGGGTACTACCAGTACCAGTATATCCATACATATATGTATATATATATGCACATAGAGATGTCCATATATACACATATATACACATATATATGTGTATATATGTGTGTATATACATACCTACATGTATGTATGTGTATATATGTGCATATATACACATATATACACATACATGCACATATATATGAGCATATATGTATATATGCATATATATGTGTATATATACATATATACATGTATATATGTGTATATATGCATATATATGCACATATATCCACATATATGCGTGTATATCACTATAATATATGCTATTAAAAAACGAATAAAAGGGCCACCATTTTTGTCACCCCGAGCATGTAGAAGCGTATTCGATTATTTTACCCGAATCTGCAGGATGTGCGCATGCGCCAAAAAGTGGCTCGGGTGACCAGAGTCGATTAATCGATTACGCCCATGGGGGAGGGGGCAGGGAGATGAATGTGATGGTGGTGGCGGTGTGTGGTGATGGTGGTGTCTGGTGTGTGGTGTGTGGAGGTTGTGGTGTTGGCGTGTGGTGGTGATGGTTGCTTGCTTGTTGGGGTTCTACGTCCTGGCAACATCTAAGGTCATGTCAGGACGGATGCAAACCAATGACTTAAAAATGTATACTTGTCGCTTCCTAGCCAGGCGCTCGGCATTATTAGGATAGGGCAAGGACTGGTTGGCTCGGTGTCACGATAGTGTGACTGAGTGGGGATATCAGGTCATGGTTCTGGTGGCCTTGTCTCCCAGTGCAGCAACACTATAAAATCGCCATGAGTGCACACTCTCATAAGTCGGTACCCGTCCTTAAATGACCTAAGATGTTGCTAGGACATAAAACTTCAACAACCAACCAATGAAGTCACCATGAGTGTGCACTGTGACAAGTCAGTACCAGTCCTGACATGACCTTAGATGTTGCCAGGAGGTAAAACTCCAACAACGAACCAACCAGTCCTGCCTCTCGAAGAGAGCAATCAATACAGTATAACCCCTTTAAACCAAACTTGAAGGGACCCATGAAATTTGTTTGGATTAACCGATCATTGGTTTAACCGAGCTTTGGCTTTGACTTTGAGTAAGTGTGTATTGCATATGTAATATACCATGTATGTGGACAATTTGATTATTGGTTTTTTATGTATGTACAGTATTAAGCTAAGATTCCTTATACGTGGTATGCGGTATGCGGTATGCGGTATGCGAATGGGAAGATTCCTTCTACGCGGTAAGCGGCAAGTGTCTCCCCACCACCACCACTACCATATGTTTCCCATCAGCACCCCTGTGTGTGACCGTTCTGTAATGATCAGTCGCCTCTCCTAGTCTAAAACTAATGGACACATGCGACTGAGGTTTCTATTTGCATACCATGCCGCATGCTGCACCGATCGCTACAGGGACCGATCGAGTTGCCACATTCGCATTCGCATTCGCATTCGCATTCGCATTCGCATTCGGACATAAGGAATCACCCCGATTGACTGAGATGCTTCCCGATTTTTTGCCGCATTCGCATTCGCATACCACATACCGCGTGTAAGGAATCTTAGCTTAACCCCGTTAAACCAAGCTCGGTTAAATCTAACGATCGGTTAATCCAAACTTTTTTCGGCGGCCCAGCAAAATACTACAATTTATCATATAAAAAATTCAGTGGGGTCTCAGATGACCTTTATAACGACATGAAAGTTTGGTTTAACCATACAGGAGTGGCCTGTGGTCTGACGATTCTGTTTGGATTAACCGATAATTTGGATTAACCGACTTTGATTTAACCAAATTTGTTATACGATAAATGGTAGTATTTTGCTGGGCCGCCGGAAAAAGTTTTGATTATCCGATCGTTTGGTTTAACCGAGCTTGGATTAACGGGGTTATACTGTATCTTGTCTAATTGGACTAGTTAAAGCCGTGCATAAGTCCGGTTGCACATGCTGGTTGGTTATCAGCGAAGTTGGACGCCAGCTGCTTTTCCAACAACCTGCTACGGTGCTCCTTTCTACGTTAACTGCGTCACAGTATGACGTCACACCGTGACGTCACACCAGATCAGGGCTGGCGCTAAACCGCAAGCGGAACCAGGAGGTGAAGTTCCCTTTCCTGCTTTGTGCGCGTGACATTGTTCTCAGATCGCCAAAGGGTGTAAATCCAATAGTGATGGTCATGTGGGTAGAGTGCCCGCTTCCCTTGTGAAAGGTAGTGGGTTCAATCCCCCAGCCAAGTCAAAGTAAAGACTTACTACACAATTTTATACTTGTCGCTATACCTTTCCTGGTGCTAGGCATGACTTAGATAAAGGATTCACCCGGCACTCGCAGTACACGGGTGAATACCAACCTTATATAAAAACGGTAGAAAAAGCGGGTTAATGAAATGAGAGCCTAATTTCACAATCTAAGAAGCAACATTTATTCTTTGTAAGTGTCTTCATATTTACCTGCTAATTTTGAGTTGGAAAATATAATAAAACATATACTTTAATGCAATTTAAAAGTGAAATCGACGACGTTCTCTGGCTGCTATCTTGTCTTTTTGCATTCTCTCCCATTTCACCAAATCTGTGCCAATATATGTAGCCATTTGATCATGGAACCACAGTTTCTACTTCATGATCCATACGAAAGCTATTTTCGCCCGTATTTAGACTACGTTGTTGTTCACCCGTGTACCACAAGTACTGGGTGAATCTTTTATCTAGGCATGACTATAGCTGTGTTTACATGGGAAATTCCAAACCGATTTAGACAAGTCGATTTATATGAATCGATTTAGCGGCAAGTGTCTCCCCACCACCACCACTACCAGATGTTTCCACTCAGCACCCCTGTGTGTGACCGTTCCGTAATGATCAGTCGCCTCTCCTAGTCTAAAACTAATGGACAAGTGCGACTGACGTTTCTATTTGCATACCGCGTGCCGCATGCTGCACCGATTGCTACAGGGACCGATCGAGTTGCCACATTCGCATTCGCATTCGCATTCGCATTCGCATTCGCATTCGCATACCGTGTGTAAGGGATGTAGCCCATTGACTTCAAGGCGTTTCAATTTTTTGCCGCATTCGCATTCGCATACTGCATACCGCATACCGGGTGTAAGGAATTTTAGCTTATATCGGGATGGACTCTCCTGCGGGTGAGTCCTGCACTCCTGGCTAAAAATTCCAATCCTGTTATTAAAATGTTAGTTCATGGGTAGAAAAGAAAACACAGCTCGTCTATAGCCATGTTCACACGGGAAAGGTTTAAAGCAATTTAGACAAGGCGAATAATATGAATCGATTTAGAGGCCCATTCACACGGACCGAGTTTGAAAGTGTTTCGCGTTCACACGGGCAGTGCTTGAGTCGGTTTAAGGCGGAAGTGGATATTTGCGCATGAGTGTGGGTTCGACCTAGATATGTATAGACTGAATCATATTGTTTTGGAACCATAAAAACTTCTGCTGTGCAGTGAAAACCTATAAATAAATGATGAAAAAAACATCTGTGCACCTCTATTCGGTTCATAGACCAAATTATATAATATGCGCTTTTGATCGACCGGAAAGTCAACAAACTAAGGTCTCGACTGCGCATGCGTGTGACCTCCTTAATCCACCTCAAGTAAGTTGGTTGCATTCACACGGGCGATATAAGTCGAATCATAAAATTTGGTTCATATAAACCACCTACATAGGTGGTTTATAAAATCCGAATTATATGATTCGAATCAGCCCTAAACCACCTCAGCCACGCGTTCACATGCCAAATGTGAGCCGAACTAGGCAAGGCGATTTATATGAATCGAATTAACTGCCCCGTGTGAACACGGCTCAAGACCACGTAGGTAGATACTGATAATAGTCCGTGAATCCACCAGCACTGAGTCTGAGAGCCAGTTGATATCTAATGTATACAAATAATATATATATGTACCCCATATATATAATATATATATGTACCCCTATGTGTGGAGGTACATATACATATAATATATGTAACACCACACATACATCTGTACATATATATATGTACAGATGTATGTGTGGTGTTACATACATACACACCACACAGTGAGAGTTTCGTAGTTGTGGAGGCATTTTAACTTGAACACCACATCCTGGTTTTGTAGACGGTATTGCACAGTTGTCTGTCTGGCAGCAAACAGTAGCCACAGCTGGGTGATGGGGGGGGGGGGGGGGGGGGGTATGGGGGGTATGGGGGGTATGGGGGTATGGGGGGTATGGGGGTATGGGGGGGGGGATGGGGGGTATGGGGGTATGGGGTATGGGGGTATGGGGTATGGGGGGGGGTATGGGGGGGGGTATTGGGGGGGTATGGGGGGTGGGGGCGGGGTATGGGGGTAGGGTATGGGGGGTATGGGGGGGGGGGGGGGGGGGGAGTATGGGGGGGGGAGGACCGCCCGTAGGGGCGCTGTGCGGACTGGGGGGGGGGGGGGTATGGGGGGGGGGGGGCGGGGGTGGAACAGGACCGCCCGGAAAGGGGGGGGGGCGCGTGTGGGGGGGGGGGGGGGGGTTCGTTTGGCAGGACGGACGGGCGGCGGGCGGGGGGGGGGGGGGGGGGGGGGGTAATAGGACCGCCCATAGAGGACGCTGACCTGGCGGGGGGGGGGGGGGGGGGAGGTAAGGGGCGCGAAGGCCGACGGGGATGGGGGGGGGAGGGGTGAGCAGTGTCCGGGTGTGTGAAGAGCTAATTACCTATGATGACGTCACGTGATGTCTTGTTGAAGCTTCCGGGATGTGACTTGTGAGAGTGTGTAGGTATATATATGTACCCCATGGGCCTTGGCACCTCAATGTCAAGTGGTGTTAAGGGGCTGTCACATTAGGGTTTTTTGCGGGAGCGTACGGCGGCGTAGGCGCATTACGTCATATACGTCGGCATACGCCGCCATACGCCGCCATACGGTACGCATAAGTTATGCATACGCTACGCATAGGCCGTCATGTGCCGGCCTATGCCGGCGTATGCCGTTGTACGCCGCCATCCGCTTTCTCCCGTCCGTCCATCCAAATTTTTTTGTGCATGCTAAAAAATCTTGACCTATGGGAGCGTATGGTTCATACGCTACTCATACGCCAGTGTACGCTCCTCGTACGCTGGTGTACGCTCCTCGTACGCTAGGGGTGTGCCGGCGTAGGTTACGCATATGCTGAACTTGCGTCACCGGCGTATCTCTAGCATATGTAGCATACGCATAACCTACGAGTTACGTATGGGAGCGTACTTCTAGCGTATGCACAGTGTATGCACAGCGTATGCACAGCGTATTCCAAGCATATGCCATAGGTCTCAACATCGATCTTGACTCATGCGCTACTCATACGCTCATACGCGATGCATACGCTACGCATACACTACGCATATGCTACGCATACGCTACGCTACGCATAGGTTCCATATGCCAATCAAAACCGTCAAAAAAATTCACAGTACGCTCTCATACGCTCCTTGTATGCTCCTCGTACGCTCCTCATAGGTTACACATACGCTCAAAAACACCCGATAGGTCACCAAAGGTCATCATAGGCCGGCATTCGCAGGACTTACGTAGGTTTTCAATACGCTCCACACCACATCCTGGTTTTGTAGACGGTATTGCACAGTTGTCTGTCTGGCAGCAAACAGTAGCCACAGCTAGGTGTAGGGGGGGGGGGGGGGGGTAGGGGTGTGTGTGTGTATGGGGGCAGTGTGTGTGTATGGGGGCAGTGTGTGTGTATGGGGGCGGTGTGTGTATATGGGGGGGGGGGTAGTATGTATATGTGTGGGGGGGGGCGTGTGTGTATTGGGGGCGGTGTTTTTTTGTGTGTGTTTTTTTATTGAGGCTGTATTTATACTGTCCATAGCATATAAGCCTGGGTATTCAGGCTTGTTTTCAATGCTGGCCAGCTCTAGTGTTGGTGTTATCTTTGGGGGCAGTATGTGTATGTGTGTGTGTGGGGGGGGGGGGGATGTGTGTGTACAGGTGTGGGCAGTATTCACTGAGTTAACAGCTGCCCTGACCTTGACCTCTGTTGTTTAGTCGTCTCACCCTCTCACCCTCACCCTCCCCATCACCCTCCCCCTCCCCCCAGGTCTGCCCGCAAAGGGTTGTCGCGCCTACCCCTCACCTTTACACCACCACCACCTCACCCCAACACACCCACAGTCACACACCCACACACCCACACACCCACACAGCCACACACCCACACACCCACACACCCACACACCCACACACCCACACGCCCACATACTCACCCACCACACCCACACACCCACACACCCACACACCCACACACCCACACACCCACACACCCACACACCCACACACCCACACACCCACACACCCACACACCCACACACCCACACACCCACACACCCACAGTGTACAGTAGTAGCTGTACATGTCTTAAAACGTTGCACACTCCGATGGTTTTGTTTGTTTGCCATTTTCTGAGATAAATACTGGAGTAGTCTGCACTGACCTCTCAGGCAACTAGCCACATAGACAGGTAGGCGTGGGTAGTGTGGTGATATCAGGGAGCCTAGGTGATGCAATGGTTAGCACACTGGCCTGGAATGTAAAGAGATGTGGGTTCGAGTCCCGCTCTAGGCGCAATATTTCCAATTTTCATCACCCCCATGACACTGGTTGCTGTGACCATGATCCTGTACAAGCTATGTGCTGTATGGTTGTTGAACCTACCCTGTGTATGTATATGTAAGTGCATTGTCTGTATGTATGTAATTGTAAGCATTATAAGAGTTACAATTCCAGCGAGACGAGTGTAGTAGGCTGCACTGACCTCTCAGGCAAGTAGCCACATAGACAGGTAGGCATGGGTACTGTGGTGATATCAGGGAGCCTAGGTGGTGTAATGGTTAGCACACTGGCCTGGAATCTAAAGAGATGTCGGTTCGAGTCCCACTCTAGGCAAAATATTTCAGATTTTCATCACCCCCATGACACTGGTTGACGTGACCATGATCCTGTACAAGTTACGCGCCTTATGGTTGTTGAACCTACCCTGTGTATGTATGTGTCGCTGTTAGTGCACTGCCTATATGTATGTAATTGTAAGCATTAAAAGACTTACAATTCCAGAGGGATGAGTGTAGTAGTCTGCACTGACCTCTCAGGCAAGCAGCCACATAGACAGGTAGGCATGGGTACTGTGGTGATATCAGGGAGCCTCGGTGGTGTAATGGTTAGCACACTGGCCTGGAATGTAAAGAGATGTGGGTTCGACTCCCGCTCTAGGCGCAATATTTCAGATTTTCATCACCCCCATGAAAATACATTCGATTAAAGTTGCACACTGCGATGAATTTCAGTTTTTGCCATTTTCTGAGATAAATACATTAGATTAAAGTTGCATAATCCGATAGTTTTGAATTTCTGTCATTTTCTGAGATTAATATATTAGGTTGATCATTATAATCTCCCTTACTTTAGTTTGAAGTAACTTTTATTTTAAATTGTTAACTTTGTAGATATTTGAAGTGCAAACATGCCAAATTAATCTTGGCAAGCAACTCTGACACCATAGTGTAAAAATATATGGACTTTCGGTTAAGAATTATATATTGGCAGAGAGCATTATTATTCTTGGACGACAGAGTGGGAACCAGGTTATGTAAACTAAAAGCAATAGAATCCCACTCCCATTGTACATGATACTGAGTGATGTGAAATATAATGTTATATATGATGCTTGGAGTTAATGAAGAGATGTTCCTATAAAGGAGACAGTACATGATTATTGAAATGTTTCTCTATGTGTTTATAAAGAATACAATTGGAGAAAAAGGACAATTTTAATATACATATATCTATAACTGTATACAACATCCTGTCCACCCATGACCACTGGACTGACCCACCTGCCTAATCTGCATATGTATAGAGTGCACCACCTGCAGCTGGTTTGAGTGACATCCCCTACTGGGGGTGGCCACCCACCCAGACTGTGGGGAGTGTCTGATTGGCTGGCTGGGGAATGTCCGGTCACCTGACTCCCTTGGCCTATCCTGACCACACACTAGTCTCAGATAAGTAATTATTCAAAAATCTGCTCCAGGTAATGTCGCAGTCACACTACGACGACAAGGGGGTGACGACAGCCCGGCGACTGGGATTTTGTGAAATCCCCACGACATATGCAAATTCGGGCTAAGTTGGACGACAATCGGACGACATCCGGATGACAGCCCGACGACATCGGGACAACAGACGGGACGACAGCGGGATGACAGTGTCTGTGTGTGTGTGTGTGTGTGTGACTCTGTGTCTCTGTGTGTGTCTCTATGTGTGTGTCTGTGTCTCTGTGTCTCTGTGTGTCTCTGTGTGTGTCTCTGTGTGTGTCTGTGTGTGTGTGTCTCTGTGTGTCTCTGTGTGTGTCTCTATGTGTGTGTCTGTGTCTGTGTGTGTATGTGTGTGTCTGTGTGTGTCTCTGTGTGTGTGTCTCTGTGTTTCTGTTTCTGTGTGTGTGTCTCTGTGTGTGTATCTGTGTGTGTGTGTCTCTGTGTGTGTGACTCTGTCTCTGTGTGTCTCTATGTGTGTGTCTCTGTCTCTGTGTCTCTGTCTCTGTGTCTGTGTGTGTCTCTGTGTGTGTCTCTGTGTCTGTGTCTCTGTGTGTCTGCAACAGAGACACAAAGACACAGAGACACACACACAGACAGTGAGTGTGAGTGTGGGTGTGGGTGTGGGTGTGAGTCTGAGTGTGGGTGTGGATGTGGCTGTGGATGTGAGTGAGAGTGAGAGTGTGAGTGTGATAGTGAGTGTGAGTGTGAGTGTGATAGTGATAGTGAGTGTGAGTTTGAGTGTGAGTTTGAGTGTGATAGTGAGTGTGAGTGTGAGTGTGGGTGTGAGTGTGATAGTGAGTGTGAGTGTGAGTGTGATAGTGAGTGTGAGTGTGAGTGTGAGTGTGATAGTGAGTGTGAGTGTGAGTGTGATAGTGAGTGTGAGTGTGAGTGTGAGTGTGAGTGAGTGTGAGTGTGAGTGTGAGTGTGAGTGAGTGTGAGTGTGAGTGAGTGTGAGGGTGTGGTTTATCGCACACACAGAGACACAGAGACACAACAGAGACACACACACAGACACACACAGAGACACACACACAGACACACAGAGACACACACACAGACACACACAGACACACACACAGACACACACAGACACACAGACACACACACAGACACACACACAGAAACACAGAGACACACACAGAGACACACATATACACACACAGACACACACACATCAACAGAGACACAAAGACACAGAGAGACAGACACAACACAGAGACACACACAGAGACACACACACAGACAAAGAGAGACACACACAGACACAGATACACACACAGACACACACAGACACAGAGACACACACAGATACACACACAGACACACACAGAGATACACACACAGAGACACACACATAGAGACACAGAGACACACACAGAGACACACACAGAGACACACAGAGACACACACATAGACACAGATACACACATACAGCTGCTATGGAGAGAGAAGCGACGACAGCTTAAGGACAAAGACGACACCTTAACGGCAAAGACAACACCGTATCGACACTGTACCGACACCGTAGCGACACCGTATCGACAGGCGAGCGACATCGCCTGTTGTCGCCTGTCATCAAAGTTTTTCAACATGTCCAAAAAGCCGGCGACAACCAGGCGACAGTCGAGAAAACGGAGCTGACGCGGAGGGGTCGCGGCGACAATCAGGCGACAATCAGGCGACAATCAGGCGACACCCGACGACACTCGACGACAGACCGGAAGTCGCTGTTGCTGGGCTGTCGTCGCCGCTTGTCGTCGTAGTGTGACTGCAACATAAGCTGGAGAGAAATCACTCTACTCCTAGCTCTTGAGTGAGACACCTACTTTTGAGCAGGAACCCCAGGCACTCTGTCTGATGCTATCTAAATTCACCTATTCAAATTGAGTGTATACACAGCCATAGGACTCCTGTCCCATGGGC
Organism: Branchipolynoe longqiensis; assembly: GCA_030323885.1. Lineage (NCBI taxonomy): Eukaryota > Metazoa > Annelida > Polychaeta > Phyllodocida > Polynoidae > Branchipolynoe > Branchipolynoe longqiensis. The sequence continues at coordinate 1,418,852 of CM059201.1, forward strand.
TGTAGGCACTGCTTTCAGTATACAGGCTAAAGTGATAATGAGACATAGTGTGGGCAGCATATGTGGAGTGAAGGTGCTAGGTCACATGTAAGGGGGATGGACAGGAGTTGCTGCCAATAAAGCACAACTTATTCACTGTTCATCTGTGTGACTGGTCTTCCTTCCTCTTTCCACACTTGGTTAAATTGATTTAGGCTGATTGCATCACAGGTGAAATGAAGGGGAAGAGTTTTGTAGTCACATGGGGTGCTCACAGTGGCCGAGCATCCTCGTGTTTCTATAATAGGCTTCTATTAAATTGCCTCAGTATTCCTTTCTATGTGGTGACAGCTGTTTGATAAGTGCACCAGTATCTTAAAGGGCCTGTCACACTACGACGTACGGCGTCAGCGCATGCTCAACGTTAGAAAATTTGCCAGTATTTCGGCTTTCATAAAACTTTTCAGTGGCGGGGGATAAAAATGGGCATACACACAACATACACACAACATACACACAACGTACACACAACATACACACAACGTACACACAACATACACACACCATACACACAATGTACACACAACATACACACAACGTACGCAACATATGCAGAACGTATCTCTGACCTATTGCTAGCATATGAGAGCATTCATGTGCCTCACAAAACGTTCGCGAAACGTTTGCAAAATGCTTGCATACACTCACGGTATGCTGACCAACGTTAGTATGTTACTCCATCACTAGAAGCATGGCGTATACGTTAAATACGCTAGAGATACAGCAGGCATATGTTCGAAGTATGTTAGGAGTACGTTATGCAACCATTGGCAGTACACGGACTGTACATGGACTGCACATTCCCACAGGCTGAAAGTACGGCTAACATGCAGCAACGTATTCCAACGTATCCCTAACGTACTCCCAACATACGCCGACGTATCCCGAACGTACACGCAGCATACGTTCAACATACAAGGCACACGTCGACACACATTGGAAATTTTGTATACCTTATTCTATATACTTTTTGTGCACAAAATCTTTTCGGAGCCTCGACGCACGGCGACGTAAGATGATGTATAACGACGTACCCGGAACGTACCCGACGTATCCACAACGTATACGTACCATATGATGACGTACGCCGACGTGTTGGTCGAAAATCACATACGTTGGCATAAGCTAAGGCTATATGACGTAGTTTGACAGCCGCTTAAGTTAGACATCTAGAATCAAATATTGATAATTGCTTTGCTTTTGAAAATGTAATGTTTTCATCGGACTATGCAGCTTTAATCATTCGTCGTCTTCTTTATTTTTAGTTTGTAGTAGCTTTTATTTTAAACGGCTAACTTTGGAAATATTTGATGCGAAAACATGGCAACGATAGGTTTCAGTAGTAACAGGTTTTATTTAATTGACGCATTACACTCTCCTGTGCAGCAACAAATGTGTAAAGTTGCATAGTCCGATAGTTTTTATATTCTGTCATTTTTCTGAGGTAAATATTAATTGTTATAATTTACTTTACTTTACTTTCAAGTCTACACTATCGCAACCTTACTATATAAAGGTTCTATCTGACAAAATGGTGCTTTCGAGATAATGAGGACTGAAGCTGTGTAACTGCATGATAGCAAAGCAGATAGAACAATATTATTTAAAATATATCTCAGTGAAAAATACCAGTTGAGAAACAGTTGTGTAACTGCATGATAGCCTTTTGTAGTTAGAACATTTTTACATCCATAACACCAATTCGGTCACTTTGTCAGATAGAACCCTTTCATAGTTATGGTGCAGTCACACTACGATGCAGCATGTAGTGATTTTGGGCGATAATAAGTGAAACGTCTGGACGCGCTGGTGGCGTGTTATGAGTGCGTCGGTACACGTCGGTACACTATCCTTGACGTTGATGGTCGGCGGACAATGTCGGCACGCGTTGCCGGTCGCCCACGGTTTTAAGCATGTAAAAAAAAAACAACGACCGGCAGCGCGCGCAAATATATGGGTAAGGACGTTAGGCACGCATCATGATGCATTGGACGCGCCGGAATAACGTTATGGGAATGCTAGGAAGACAGCGTGCGTGCTGGAGGGTCGTTGCTCACACGTTGCGGCAAACTGGGGCGTTTTTGTTTTACGCCCTAGCAACATTTAAGGTTAGATGAAGACGTCGCGCCAAACTTTTTTTTTTTTCCCCAACGCGTCGACACACGTTGGCCACGCGCGCATAATGCGCCGTGCTGACGCCGATCTTTTTCCCCAAACCGCCGAAAAGTTGGACGTTTCTCGACGCTTTAATTTTATTTTCAACGCTGACGGGTCGCCGGGAGAAGCGTCGTAGTGTGACTGCACCATTAGGTCACGACATGTCAAATTAATTTTGGAAAGTATGCCAAAACTCTGACACTGTAGGCGTTTGTGTAACAAGTTCTATTAATTTGACTCAATGTGGCAACGAATACTTAATAAATGCACCAGTATCTAAGTTAGATATGTAGAATGAAATCTAGATAATTTTTTTTGTTTTGAAAATTTGATGCTTCATCGGACTATGCAGCTTTAATAAGTGTACATATCTAAAGGTCCTGTCACACTACGACGTACGGCGTCAGCGCGTGCCCAACGTAGGACAATTTGCCAGTATGTCGGCATTCGTCAAACTTTTCAGGGACGGTGGATAAAAATGGGCATACACACAATGTCCACACAACGTACGTAAGATCTGCTGAACGTATCTCTGACCTATTGCTATCGTATGAGAACGTTCATGTGCCTCGCAAAACGTTTGCAAAACGTTTTCAAAACACTCGCATATCCTCACGGTATGCTGACCAATGTTACGTACATTACTTCATCGCTAGAAGTATGGCATACATGTTAAGTACGCTGGAGATATGGCAGGCATATGTTCGAAGTACGTTAGGAGTACGTTATGCATCCGTTGGCTGTACGCGGACTGCACATTCCCAACAGGCTGAACATATGGCTAACATGTTCCAACCTATCCCAACCTACCCCATATGTTGCATAACGTACACCGATGTACGCCAAGTGTATGAGAAACGTATGAACCATACGGCGACACACATTGAACATTTTGAACATGCACAAACATTTTTTAGCGGCTCGCCCTATGCCGACCTATGCCGACCTGTGATGCCATATCCCGAGTATACTCGACGTATGCCCAAAGTATATGTAATGTATGACGCTGTATCCGACGTGTTGGTCAAAAATCGGATACGTCGGCATACGCTAAGGTCATACGTCGTAGTGTGACAGTCCCTTAAGCTGGACATGTAGAATCAATTCTAAAAAAGTGTTTTGGTTTTGAAAATTTGATGTTTTCATCGGACTAAAACTTTTAAGCGACCCCTGTGATTGGGAAACCCATTAGTTGTGTGAACAATTTTGTTCAATTTAAGAGTAGTCTTTGTTTCATCTGGTTGTCTTTCTGGTGACAAGACATCTGGTATGTCAGGACAACATTGGTGTCCATGCTGAGTTGTCCGTTGAAAACGGGTACTACGCTACACCCCACACCCCCACCCCACCCCACGCGCACACACACAGACAAAAGATTCACCCCATACTTGCAGTACTGGTGAAAAACAGCCCATTAGAAAAAGTGGCGAAAGGCTGGGTAAATTTAAATGAGCACATCAATTCTTAATTTAAGAAGTAAAATGTCTTCTTCACATACCTCTATATATTTACCCCCGTTGACAAACATAATAAAACATGTAGCTTAATGTACTTTAAAGGTGAAATTGGCAGCATTCTGTGGTCGCCATCTTGTCTGTTTGCATTCTCTCCAATTTTACCAACTCTATGCCGATAGATAACCATAGATGGCACAAACATAGAACAAATATCCGAATTCCTATATCTCAAACAAAAGATTACAAATGATGGGAGATGTGAGGAAGAAATTAAAAGAAGGATAACAATAGCCCAAACAACATTCTCCAAAATGTATAGAGTGTTAACATCAAGTAAGATATTAATACAAACAAGGAAGCGTATTCTTTAGTGTTATGTGTGGTCTACTCTAATGTATGGGGCTGAGACATGGACAATCTCTAAGAAAATGTACAAACGTTTAGCAGCATTTGAGATGTGGACTTATTGAAGGATGATGAAAATATCATGGACAAAGAAGATCACCAACAAAGAAGTTCTCAGAAAAATTAAAAATAAGAAAAGCTTGTTTGCCACTATACAGACAAAGAAACTTATTTATTTTGGCCACATCATTCGTCAGAGTTCAATATACCGTACATTGTTGGAAGGGAAGGTGAATGGCAGCAGAGGGAGAGGGAGACCAAGAACATCATGGTGTACAAATATTTCACAGTGGACAGGCTTGAATTATTCACAGTCTATCAGAACAGCACACCATCGGGACAAGTGGAGAACCATTGCATCCAACCCTCGACTAGAGGACGGAACTATTGATTGATTGATGCCGATATAAGTAGCCATTAGATACTAGAACCAGGAATCCACTTACAGATTCTCTTCTAGCTGATCTAGGCCCTATTGTTCCTATAATACAAGCTTGTTATTGCAACAACAAAAAACTCTTTTCTCTCTCACAGATATGGAGGTGACGGTGCCCTGAAGTCATATAATTGTGGGTGTCCTCTGCAATGTCCATCCAGCCTTCTACCGTTGGTGCTTCAAACACTTGATCTGGGAGACTTCCATGTATCTGTCACTCGAAAGAAAAATGAGTGTTCCATACTAAAGCAATTTTCGCCCGTATTTAGAGTACGGTGTCATTCACCTCTACTCTGCGTATGGGTGAATCTTTTATCTAATGGCCCTGTCACACTACGATGCTTCTCACCGGCGCGCCGTCAGCGCGTAAAATATCTTCTACGCGTCGAGACACGTCCAACTTTTCGGCGGTTTGGGGAAAAAGTTTGGCATCAGCGTGGCGCGTTATTCGCGTGGCTAACGGGTGTCGACGCGTGAGGAAAAAAAAAAAAAAGTTTGGCACGACGTCTTCATATGACCTTAGATGTAGCTAGGATGTCAAACAACAAAGCAACAGTTTGGCGCAATGTGTAAGAACGACCGTCACGCGGGCGTGGCGACTGCCTAGCATTCACATAATGTTATTCCAGCGCTGTCGACGTCCTTCAGACGTCGCCATAATATTGGAACCCGCGCGTTGACATGCGTTGTGGATCATCGCGGTTTTTTGACACGCTTAAAACATTGAGCGACCAACTACGCATGCCGCCGTCCTCCGGCGACTGTCGACGTCCAGGATAGTGTACCGACGTGTACCGACGTTCGCATAACGTCCCCCTAACGTTTCCTGACGTTTCCCGACGTTTCGCCAAAAACTGACACACGTCGACACGCTTTGGAGAGAAATGTCATAGTCTGACAGGGGTATAACACAGACACAACAATACGGGATCGTTGACAACCACCTTCCCACGACATCCACATCCACCCCACACCCTCCTCCTTCACACACCCACACGCCCACACACCTTCCTCCGCCATCCCCACATCCGCCTCTGTGACCAAGAACACCAGATCTTCGTATCTGAACACGCACGCTAACACACCCACATGCACCCCCACTCCCCCCACATACGTACACACACACCCTACCGATATAGACACGCTAGTGCCCGCGCACCTCTCCCTACCTACACACACTTGTACACACGCACACCCCTCCCTACATACACACACTCGTACATGCACACCCTTCCCTACACATACACACACTCATACATGCACACCCCTCCCGACACGTACACACACTCGTACACGCACACCCCTCCCTACATACACACACTCATACATGCACACCCCTCCCGACACGTACACACACTCGTACACGCACACCCCTCCCTACATACACACACTCGTACATGCACACCCCTCCCTACATGTACACACACTCGTACACGCACACCCCTCCCTACATACACACACTCGTACACATGCACACACCCCTCCCTACATGTACACACACTCGTACACGCACACCCCTCCCTACATACACACACTCGTACACACGCACACCCCTCCCTACATACACACACTCGTACATGCACACCCTTCCCTACACATACACACACTCATACATGCACACCCCTCCCGACACGTACACACACTCGTACACACGCACACCCCTCCCTACACGTACACACACTCGTACATGCACACCCCTCCCTACACGTACACACACTCGTACATGCACACCCCTCCCTACACGTACACACACTCATACATGCACACCCCTCCCTACACGTACACACACTCGTAGCACACCCCTCCCTACACGTACACACACTCGTACATGCACACCCCTCCCTACACATACACACACTCGTACATGCACACCCCTCCCTACATGTACACACACTCGTACATGCACACCCCTCCCTACACGTACACACACTCGTACATGCACACCCCTCCCTACACATACACACACTCGTACATGCACACCCCTCCCTACACGTACACACACTCGTACATGCACACCCCTCCCTACACGTACACACACTCGTACATGCACACCCCTCCCTACATACACACACTCGTACATGCACACACACTCGTACACATGCACACCCCTCCCGACATACACACACTTCTACATGCAAACCCCTCCCTACACGTACACACATTTGTAGCCACACACCCTCCCTACATATACACACACTCGCACACACCCTCCCTACATTCACACACACTCATACACACCCTCCCTACCTACACACACTCATACACATGCACACCCCTCCTTACATACACACACTCATACACATGCACACCCCTCCCTACATACACACACACCCTCCCTACATATACACACACTCGTACACACCCTCCCTACATATTCACACACTCATACACACCCTCCCTACATACACACACATTCGTACATGCACACCCTCCCTACATACACACACACTCATGCACACACCCTCCCTACATACACACACTGGTACACACCCTCCCTACATACACATACACTGATAGCAGTGATACAGTCGTACACCCCACCTCCATACATATATGTGCGGAAGGCCGGGAGTTCGGTTTCCGGTGGAGTCAAACCAATGACTTAAAAATTGATACTTATCGCTTCCTAGCATGTCGTTTGGCATTAATAGGATACAAGGACTGGTTAGCTCAGTGTCAGGATAATGTGACTGAGTGGGATATCGAGTCAGGGTGCCGGCAGCCTGATTTCCCAGTGGGGCAGCACTATAAAGTCGCCATGAGTGCACACGGTCACAAGTCGGTACCCATCCTGATATGACCTTAGATGTTGCCAGGATGTAAAACGCCAACAAACAAAGAAACCCTACATAAGCCCTGTTTACACGGGCGATTTAAAACGCTTCATATGAAACCACTTGCCTAGATCGACTCACATTTGGCGTGTAAACGCGACTCTGCGGCGTTTTAGGGCTGAATCGATTCATATGAAACGGTTCATCTATACCACCTCGCGAGGTAGTATAGATGAAGCGATTCAGCTGGTTCCCGGCAGTGTTAGGGCCCGATTAGGCTGAAATCTAGTGAATGCGATCATATTTAACAGAATTACATACTCAAATAATTAAATTTAATTAAACTAACCTTAAATTCAAAGCGATATTAACGTAGCAGCTACATCTGCGTCGAATCGACGAGGGTAAACTAAACACATAGCAGTGCTCGCCGGCTACAGGCGCACCACAGGCTGCTGGTTCCCTGTCGCTGACACACTTTCAAACTCGCTCGTGTAAACGCACCACTACATCGCTTCATATAAATCGATTTGTCTAGATCGTTTCACAATTCCCCGTGTAAACACGGCTATACAGACACACATACTGCGCTGACAGTGATACTCACCCTACCCCTCCCCCTCCCCCCTCCCCCCTCACCCACCCCCCACCACCTCCCTCTAACCCCCCCCCCTCGATTCCGCACACCTAAAAACACATACACAAAACGACCCACTCACACAATAAAACACGTGTGTACACGTGTAGGTGACACAAGCATTGCTTTCCCCTACACGGAGTAGTAATACTCACAGAGCATGAGCTTGTTTTGTTTCTTTCTTTCTTTGTTGGAGTTTTACACCCTGGCAACAATTCCGAGCCTGGTGCGCGGTTCCCGGTGTCGCAGTTTCAGCGCCCGGTAAGTTTCCACCGCCCGTATAGACTCAAACTCAAGGCATTGTCAATGGTGGTGAGCAATCTTCATACAGAAAATACAGCAAAAGTGAAATATCTCTAAAACTACATCACCTATTAACAAATCGCTTGGTACACATATAGAAAACATCTTTGCCAAAAAGACTGTATTAAATTTATAAGGTTCTTGATTTGTATTAATTTTGAATAAAACTAAGGTTTTGCACTGCGCGTACCGTCAAACTCAAGGCATTGTCAATGGTCGCTAGCAATCTTCATACAGAAAATACAGGAAAAGTGATATATCTCTAAAACCACACCACCTAGAAACAAATCCCTTTGTACACATCTTTACCAAAAACATTATATTAAATTTATAATGTTAGTGATGATGATGTTAGATTTTGACGCATGCGCATGAAACTGACCGGGCGCTGAAACTGACTGGGCGCTGAAACTGTGACACCGGTCGAGTCAAACCAATGCCTTTAAAATTTATGCTTGTCGCTTCCTGAATCCTAGCCTGGCGCTCGGCATTAATAGGATAGGGCAAGGACTGGTTAGCTCAGTGTCAGGATAATTTGACTAAGTGGGATATCGAGTCATAGTGCCGGCAGCCTGATTTCCCAGTGGGGCAGCACTATAAAGTCACCATGAGTGCACACTGTCACAAGTCGGTACCAGTCCTGCTATGAGTATGACCTTAGATGTTGCTAGGACGTAAAACAACAACAAACAAACAAAGTGCGCATTGTCACAAGTCGGTACCCGTCCTGCTATGATCTGAGATGTTGCTAGGACGTAAAACAACAACAAACAAACATGAGCCTTTGTACGCTCTGGTGACTGTGTTTGGAGGTGTGTAAACCAGTGGTCCACAACTGGTTCATCAAAGGCTGTGGTATGTGCTGTCCCATCTGTCGGAAAATGCAAATAAAAGACCGCTTGCTGCTTATCAGAAAAAAGTAGCCTATGTGACAGCAGTGGCTTTCCTCCAAAGAAATATGTCAGAATGACCATATGTTTGACATCCAATAGCCGATAATAGAAATCAATGTGCTCTAGAGGCTTCGTTAAATAAAAAAAACTTTGTTTGGAGGTGTGTGTGTGTTTGTGGGTAGTCGGTGGGTGGGAGCGGTGTGACTGTTGAATATGTAGTACCTCATACCCTTTGGTAATTTACCCCCCCCCCCCTCCTCCCCTCGCCCGCCCCGCAGCACAATTATTTCGACCTGTAAAAGAAGAAACTCCGGACGCTACTTGGTCTGTTCCGCGCCCCGTCCCCCCCCCCCCCCCCCATAAACCCCTGAACACACACCCCTGTACCACCCCTGAACACACACCTCTACAAGCCCCCCCCCCCCCCCCCCCACATCCACGCACCACCACCGCCGACACCACCACCACGCACAACCCTACCACCTCGTCACACAATAGACGGGTTCGTAATTCCAGCTGCGCGGTGCATTGTGGGATGTTTGGCAGCAAAACAAACCCGCGCGAAGCATATGGTTAATGCTTAAACCATTGAGTGCAGCTATGAAATCTGTTAGTTTCAGTTTATTTCAGCTAATGTTTGAAACGTAGAATACCAACTAAAAAATTATATGTTAAGATGTTAATCCTTTATTTAGCATTGCATTTACACCAATTTAATCAGCACGTTATACCATTTGCATTTAGATCTAGACAAATCTGCTCACTCAGACTAGTGTTAGAGAATTACAGCAAAACCTCTCTAAATCGACCGACCTTGGGACCGACTTTAAGTGGCCCATTTAAGGAGGTGGTTGGTTTAGGGAGTTAGAATATGGTTACAATGGTATTTTTAGGACCCAAATAAAGCGGTCGATATAGGGGAGTGGTCGATCTGTGGAGGTGGTGGTTGTAATATTGTAGAAACGAACACCACAACGGCTAGTATGCAAGTGACTTTATTCGGGGCCACTGCCCCCACCAAGGATCCATGACGTCACACCGGTCGCCATGGATCAGTGACCCGCACTCCTATATGCATGATACACTACATACTCTACACCTTCCCCCTTTTTTTTGTTTAAATGCTATACATCGAGATGGTTACTTTACACCTGAGTGAACATTGGAATGCTTACATTTAAATAAACAAAATTTAAAAACTTTATTTCCGGCCACGAGATTTGTTGAGACTTTCCGCGTTATTTACTTGCATGCGCGTATCTCTGACCGGACGATATTTAGAACTCTATTGTCATTAACTGTAAATGAATTATTCCCACCACCAACTATCTTCTACGCGAGAGCCAATTTACATTTTTATAAACAAAGACCCTGGTCTTCAGTGACAAAAACCGGCCTTCATTCACATGATGAACTAAATGAACATAACATAAACAAAATCAAAGTATAGCTCCAAAACAACATGACATTCACAATAGTGTATGGTTCATCCACGCTCTTATTTCAGGACGCATCTGTTTTGTTTTTTATTGTGTGTGTTTTATGTGGTACGCAAACTTGATGTATGAATATAAGACATTTCTGTTTCGGTTCGGTGCACCACGTGGTTTGCTACCACACCTCGCTTTGGAATACAGTTGCGCACATGTTTTTTAGGTCACGGGTGGCTCGGCGGACGTGACACTCATCCAGCTTTAGTTGTGTATGCACTTTTTTAGTTGTGTATGCATTTTTCGGCAGCTGGCTGGCTAATTGGCTATTAGCTCTATTTGCGTCCGACCCATCGCCCACCTGCGGTACGATTTTAACCGGACTGGTATTTTTAGTTGTTGTTTGCCTCAGACTTGAGCTAGGTACTTTGAACAAGTGTACTCTATTAGGTCGTATTTGGTTACCCATTTGATTTAGAATTTCGTAGCCATGTGGCCCCCCTACATTTGCGCACGTAATTTTCCCAGGCTTCCACTTTCCTTCATGCATCAAATATTTTACGTCATCCGCCACCTGTAGTGGCTTGTGCTGTGTGCACATAATAGTGTTTTTGTTGCGTCAGCATCTTAACTATGCTACCTTTATTTGAACGTTGTACGAGTGGTTTTAAATGTTTTTTTGTTCTTGGTATTTTTGAACGGAGCCTGTGGCTCATCAGCAACTGCACTGGCAATGCGTTTAGTTCTCTAATAGGAGTATTTCTATAATTTAACAGATATAAGTTGAAATCTTGTTTATTTAGCGAAGCTTTCTTCATCATCTTTTTTATAGTTTGAACATAACGTTCTGTTTGTCCGTTACTTTTTTGGTAATAGGGGCTTGAGAACACTTGTGTGAAATTATAACTCTTAGCGAAATTTGCGAACTCTCGACTGGCAAACTGAGGCCCGTTGTCTGATATTACCGTCGCTGGTATGCCATGTCTACTGAATATTTCGCACAGTGCGTTTATTACGGCATTCAAGTTTGTGGCGTGCAATTCTGCCACCCCCGGAAATTTTGAGTTATAATCCACTAGTATCAAATATGTTTTATCTTGGTACTGGAACAAGTCCACTCCTACTTTACTAAATGGTTGCGGGTCTATTTCATGTGGTATCATTGGTTCTGCGTGCTGCGCATTTCTAAACATTTGGCATGTGGCACAACACGCTACCATATCTTCAATTTGACCATTCATGCCTGGCCAGAATACATTATCTCTAGCCAACTGTTTGCACTTTATAATTCCCAAATGGGTTTCATGCAATATGCGCAGCAATTCTTTTTGCAGTGTTTTAGGGATAATTACTTGGTTGTCTTTAAATAACATATTATCCGAGTATGTAATACTGTCCTTGAAAGTAAAATATGGCTTAGCGGAGGGCGTCATAAGACATTTTGGTTTGGCCACCCATTCTGCACTAATTTGATTACCTCATTTAGCGCAGGGTCGGTTCTTGTTTCAATGACAACTCGATCATTCATGTGACTCGCTACCGCTATCGATGCAACGGAAATTTCCTTGTCGAACAGGTTGTTTGGTGCAGTGTCGGTGGAATGCGCACGCGATAATGTATCTGCAAAAAACATTTCGTTACCACTGACATATTTTATAACAATGTTATAATTCTGCAGGCGCATTCGCATACGCTGCATTCGGGCTGACAAGGTATATAGCGGTTTTGACATTATTGCCACTAGAGGTTTATGGTCGGTTTGTATTACAATTTCTTTCCCATAAACATACTCATGAAAACGGACGCAACCAAAACATATGGCCAACAACTCCTTTTCTATTACTGCGTAACTTGCTTGACATGAATCAAGCGCTTTTGAAGCCATAGCGACTGGTCTGCCTTGTTGAAAAATGGCCAGGCCCAAACCAGATTTAGATGCGTCCACCTGCAATGTTATCCCATCATTTACATTGTAATATTTCAACACTGGCGCTGCCATTAACAGTGTTTTTAACTCTTTAAATGCTGCTTCTTGCTCGTGCTGCCAAAACCAGACGACATTCTTGCCTAGAATTTGCCTTAACGGCTTCGAAATTTCCCATAAGTTAGGTATGAATTTCCCAACATATCCAATCATCTCGAGAAACCTCTGAACCCCGGATTTGTCGGTAGGTGTCGGCATGTCTACAATTGCGCGCACCCTATCAGCATTAGGTTTTAACCCCGCCTGCATCAAAGTATGACCCACATAGTTAATCTCTGTTTTGCAAATGATAGATTTGTCGGGATTCATCCTCAAATTTGCCTCTCTTGCGTATGAACACTCTCTCCAAATTTTCATTATGTTCTTTAATTGTTCTCCCAAACACCAGAATGTCATCTGTGATAACATTAACACCAGGCAGCTCACTTAGTATGCTGTTCATTTGATTAATAAAAATATCTCTGGCCGTTTTAATTCCGAATGGCAGGCGAGTGTATCTAAAACACCCCCACGGGGTGTTAAATGTACATAGTTTTGAGCTGTTCTCATCTAAACCAATTTGCCAGTAACCACTTTTGGCATCAATTACAGAAAAGTATGTTGTGCCATGGGTCTTTGCAATTACCTCCTCGACAGTTTGGGTTGGATAGGGTGTTCTCAGAATGGCCTTATTTAGCTTTGTCGGGTCCAAGCAAATACAAATTTTCTGCGTTTTTTTTACTGTGGTAATTGAGTTCGCCCAAGGAGTTGGCTCGTGCTGTGGGACAATAACACCTAAGTCTAACATTTTATCTAACTCAGTTCTAACTTTATCCGTAATAGCGTGAGGAATGCGCCTCAGCGGATCAACAACTGGCTCAACATGTTTATCAATGTTAATTTTCGCATTACTCTTGATGCTTCCTAGGCCTTTAAATATGTCAGAATACTTTTTCACCAGATCATCTGCTGTCGGCACACTTTCCTCGCCGCGTGTGTTGTGGACGGAGACTGCATCGATTCGTCGAACGAGTTGTAGTTCAACGCACGCGTCTTTTCCCAGCAAAGGCGTGCCCTGCGAAGTGACTTGAAACGTTAGTGGTCTCCCCCTCACCACGATAACTGCTTGTCCTTCCGGCCATATGCGTTCACCTGAATAAGAGACGAGGCAGCATTTTGATGGTGCTAGCACAGTGTTGCTCAAAGCATTATATACACTACGTGGCCCAATGTTTGCTTGCGACCCAGTGTCAAGCTTAAATTTAATAGGTACGTTTTGTAAGTTCAATTTAACGTACCATAGACTGTTGCTGGGTGCTGGTTCGCTGTCGACTTCTCTGACGAACAGGTCGTTGTCCGTGTCCCTGTCTTCAACGTCCTCCGGCTTTTCGCTTCCTACACATACTTCGTTCACTTGAGCTTGGTTTCCACGGCGGGTTTTGCACACTTTCTGAAAATGGCCATAACGCTTGCAGTTCATACATTGTTTGTCAGTAGCTGGGCAAATGGCATTGCCGTGTTGGTATCCACACCTGGTACATGTTGAACGTGGCATGGTTGACTGCCCACCGTGGCTCTGCCACATGCGCGCATGTGGTGTCGTTGCAGCATTGCGCAGCTGCGCAGAATATGCGTCCGGGCACATTTTGATCTCCTCCACGTGTTCAATTTTCGTATCCTCATCATATTTGTGTAGTTGAGCATGAGTGTTTTCACTCAACCTACACATTTCAAGGCATCTGTCTAGCGTCAAATTGGGAGTTTGAAGCAGTTTATCCCACAGTTTGACTTCTTTCACTCCACACACCAGGGGGTCACACAGCAATGAGTCTTCCATGTCCCCGTAGTCACAGTAAGATACTCTGTGCTGCAATTCGCGAATGTACACGTCCATCGATTCGGCTGATTGATTACACGAATTAAACGTATACTGCACCACCGTTATATTTGTCTTGCCGGCGCAATATTCTCTGAATTCTGTTACTAACGGTTCTAGCTTGTCTCTCTTGAAGGCGTCAACCTTGAATGTTAGGTGTAGTTTTTGCGCCTCCAGCCCGGCCACGTGTAAAAACACGCAACACTGTGTCTTCTCTGGTTTACTAGTTGCTCCTGTGGCTGTGCTATAAATTTTGTACGCACGATACCACGCCCGCCAGTTCATGGCTAAATTTCCTTCAAACGTTAATGGCTGTGGTGGTTTCAGCCCTGTTAGCACCATAGTGGATGTCTTTGGATTCAGATTCACGATCTGACACCATGTAATATTGTAGAAACGAACACCACGACGGCTAGTATGCAAGTGACTTTATTCGGGGCCACCGCCCCCACCAAGGATCCATGACGTCACACCGGTCGCCACGGATCAGTGACCCGCACTCCTATACGCACGATACACTACATACTGTACAGTGGTTAGGGAGGTTTTACTGTATAGCCAGTGTCAGTTTTACCTATTTTAATCATGTTTTTATTTATATCCTATGGTTAATAACATTCGTAGTGCTAGGAGATATGTAGGGTTATTCAGACATTGGTTATATATTTCTTTGAAACAAGTTTCTGTTGACACATTTGATATTTTAACATTTAAAACAAGAATTTAAAATGGTGATGTGAATTTCAGCCTGATTCAGTGATCGTTTTGTGGAGAATTGTATGTTTCAAAAAGCTTAACTATGGCTAGTTTTGTCCTAAATATATGCATTATGTTATTATATTGCATGCATGCATCTATGTTTATGCCAAGTTGTTCTGTATTTCTATTAATCTGGAATAAAATCGAGGTTTTTCACTGGGCTTATCGGTAAACTTAATGACCAGGCGCATCTGTTTTGCTGTCGACACCGTTTTCAGCGCATGCGCAGTCGAACTGGTCTATAGCGACCACCCCTCCTTCACTACACTTTTAACCGTCTCCTCTCCACAACTACCCGGTTCCACACCCCGCCCCGCCCCGCCCCGCCACTCCCCGCCACGCCCCGCCCCGCCCCGCCCCGCCCCGCCCCGCCCCGCCCCGCCACGCCACGCCCCGCCACGCCCCGCCCCCCCCGCTCCCCCGCCCCGCCCCGCCCGCCCCGCCCCGCCCCCGCCCCGCCACGCCCCGCCCAGCCTCGCCCCTCCCCGCCCCGCCCCGCCCCGCCCCGCCACGCCCCGCCCCGCCCCGCCAGGCCCGCCCCGCCCTTCCCCGCCCCGCCCCGCCCCGCCCCGCCCCGCCCCCCCGCCCCCCCCCGCTTTGTTCGACGGTGTTCAGAACATCATCTCCCCTCAGGTCCTATACAGAGGAGATCGGGACCTCGATTCCCGTTCGAGTCAAAGCAATGACTTACAAAATGTATGCTTGTCACTTTCTAGTCCGATGTTTGGCATTAATAGGATCGGGCAAGGAGTCGACGACTGGTAGCTTCATTGTCAGTCTAAGGTGACTGAGTGGGATATTGGGTCATTCTGCTGGCGGCCTGATTTCCCAGTGGGGCAGCAATATAAAGTCACCATGAGTGTGCACTGTCCTGATATGACCTTACACACACACACATATATATATATATATATATACACACAGTAAAACCTCTCTAACCGACCACCTCCACAGATCGAACGCTCCCCAATATTGATCGCTTTATTTGGGTCCCAACAACACCATTGTAACCATATTCTAACTCCCTAAATCGACCAGCTCCCTACATCGACCACCTACAGTCGGTCCGAAGGTCGGTCGATTTCGAGAGGTTTTACTGTATCATGATATTAACCCATACATGGTGCAGCATCAGTGGAGTACGATGATGCGCGTTGGCAGCGCCGAATAACAAACCCTAAAACGTAACCACTGTTCGGTATTATATATGTCATGGGGGTGATGAAAATGGGAAATATTGCGCCTAGAGCGGACTCGAACCCCATGCCCCCACCTCTGCCAATTTGGATTTCCACCGCTGTGGATAACTTACAGCATCATCAAAGGCCAGTTGCTCTCATACCATGTCTATATGGTGTGGGAGGTTAAAAATCCTTTGGGTCGGTAAAAGTGTAGGCTCGGGCTTTCTATCGACTAACTCTCTAATGGTGAAAACAAGTCTGTTCAGGATTATCCATAATAGGCAGTATAAATCTTCAAGAAAATCTCTTTGCATTGTGTGCTAACCATTACACCACCTAGGCTCCCTGATATCACCATACTACCCATGCCTACCTGTCTATACGTCTCCTTGCCTGAGAGGTCAGTGCAGACCACTACACTCATCCCCCTGGAATTGTAAGTCTTTTACTGCTTACAATTACATACATACAGACAATGCACTTACATATACATACGCAGGGTAGGTTCAACAACCATACAGCGCGTAGCTTGTACAGGATCATGGTCACAACAACCAGTGTCATGGGAGTGATGAAATGGGAAATATTGCACCTAGAGCGGGACTCGAACCCACATCTCTTTGCATTCCGGGCCAGTGTGCTAACCATTACGCCACCTAGGCTCCCTGATATCACCATACTACCCACGCCTACCTGTCTATGTGGGTCCTTGCCTGAGAGGTCAGTGCAAACTACTACATATGTAATACACAGTAAAACCTCTCTAGCCAACCACCTCCGCAGATTGATCACTCCCCTATATCGATCACTTTATTTGGGTTCCAAATGATCGCCCATACAATACCATTGTATCAATAAAAAAACCTGCCTAAACCGAACACTTCTACAAATGGACCATTTAAAGTCGGTCCCGTGGTTGGTTCATTTAGAGAGGTTATACTGTATATATGCGTGTGTGTATGTGTGTGTGCTTCCTTGAATTTCAAGCCAGGTTTTCTGAACGCGCCCTTGTATTGTTGACCCGACTCCAGATGTTGACACTGTATTCAACCAGCCCACCATCATGACAAGACCATATGTTGACAGTGCATCCCACGTGACCTGAATCATCATCTCCGGACCCCGAAATGTCGTCTGGTGCCTGGGATTATCAAAGCTGCATAGTCCGATTTTTTTTTTATATATTATTTTTTTTTAAATGGAGCAGGGCCTATCGGATGAAGTTATGATTAAATGAGGAGTTCGACAGGGGTGTGTATTGTCACCATGTCTATTTAACCTGTACACAGAGATGATTTTCAGACACATTGAAGATTGCAAGGGAGTGACAATAGGTGGCATGAACATCAACAATCTTAGATATGCTGATGACAGTGTAATACTAGCAGACAGTGAGAAAAACCTACAAGATATAGTGAATAGAATCAATAAAGCTGGAATACTATTCAACATGAAGATGAATGCCAGGAAGACCAAAATAATGGTTATAGGTAAAAAGACAGATAAACCAAATATCAATATAACCATAGATGGCACAAACATAGAACAAGTATCCGAATTCATATATCTCGAACAAAAGATTACAAATGATGGGAGATGTGAGGAAGATATTAAAAGAAGGATAACAATAGCCCGAACAACATTCACCAAAATGTATAGAGTGTTAACATCAAGTAAGATATTAATACAAACAAGGAAACGTATTCTTCAGTGTTATGTGTGGTATACTCTAATGTATGGGGCTGAGACATGGACAATCTCTAAGAAAATGTACAAACGTTTAGCAGCATTTGAGATGTGGACTTATCGAAGGATGATGAAAAGATCTCCAACAAAGAAGTTCTCAGAAAAATTAAAAATAAGAAAAGCTTGTTTGCCACTATACAGACAAAGAAACTTATTTATTTTGGCCACATCATTCGTCAGAGTTCAATATACCGTACATTGTTGGAAGGGAAGGTGAATGGCAGCAGAGGGAGAGGGAGACCAAGAACATCATGGTTTACAAATATTTCACAGTGGACAGGCTTGAATTATTCACAGTCTATCAGAACAGCACACCATCGGGACAAGTGGAGAACCATTGCATCCAACCCGCGACTAGAGGACGGAACTATTGATTGATTGATTGAGATACTGGTGCATTTATCAAGCATTTGTACCGCCAATAGCCAATGTCTCCTTTTTGTGATTGGGGGGTCGCTAAACAAACAAGCAAACATTTGTCACTACGTAGAATGGAATACCAAACAAATTTAATAGAACCTGTTACTGCAGAAGCCTATGGTGTCAGAGTTTTGGCGTGCTTGCCAAAATTAATTTGGTATGTTTGCACTTCAAATATCTAAAAAAATTAGCCATTTAAAATAAAAGTTACTTCAAACGAATGTAGGGTAAATTAAAACAATCAACCTAATATATGACAGGAACTGAAAACCATCGGGCTATGCAACTTTAAGCAACAGACGACAATCGTTGCCGCTTATATGTTACATGTGGGAAAATGTAATCTTTTCAAGGATACGATGCTTCAACTCGGTGTTCCACTAACAGCAGACGACATTTAGTACAGTAACTAGGGAATTTAATACCCCTAGTTACTGCACTAAATGTCGGCTGCTGGCCGTAAATAGTGTACAACAATTTGGCGGTAAAACACAGAAATCAGGTCAGGGCAGAATTCTCAAGTAATTATGTCATTCACAACGCCACCTATCATTTCACAACTGAATTACTGCCACCTCTTCCATTACATATACAGTAAAACGGCTCTAACCGTCCAGCTCCACAGATCAACCACTCCCCTGTATCGATCGCTTTATTTGAGTCCCAAACGATGGTCCATACAATATCATTGTAACGATTTTTTTTTAAACTCCATAAACCGACCACCTCCCTAAATGGACCATTTACAGTCGGTCCCATGGTCGGTCGATTTACAGAGGTTTTACTGTACTTTCCTAGAAAACGCCATTAAGGTAATATGAAGCTTCCTGTATTAACTTTCTTTAATAACTTTAAAAAAATTAATAATTGAAGCAAAATGTTTTTGTACAAACTTGAAAAGGTCCCCGCATAGACAGTTGGAGTTGTACATCCTGGCAACATCTAATGTCATATCAGGATGGGTACCGACTTGTGACAGTATCATTCGTGGTGACTATAGTGCTGCCGCACTGGGAGACCAGGCCGCTGGCACCATGACCCAATATCCCACTCAGTCACACTATCCTGACACTGAGCTAACCAGTCCCTGCCCTATCCTAATAATGTCGAGGGCCAAACTAGGAAGCGACAAGCATAAATTTAGTAAGTCATTGGTTTGACTCGACCGGGAATTGAACTCTCAATTTTCAGCATGGGAAGCGTGCGCTCTACTGGTTAGGCCATTGTGTCCGGTGATTTATACAGTATAACCCCATTAAACCAAACTTGAAGGGACCCTAGAAATTTGTTTGGATTAACTGATCATTGGTTTAACCGAGCTTTGGCTTCGACTTTGACTTCGCTTTGGCAAAAACGTGGGTGCATTATGAATGTAATATACAATATACAGATGAACCTCGATCCAACGGACAACAATGCAACAGATTCCGGATCCAACAGACACAATCCGTGAGCCACCCGTGTATACTCCCACCCCTCACCCACTAACATCCACACCCGTATACTCCCACACCTCACACATCCACACCCGTATACTCACATCTAAGGTCATATTAGGACGGGTACCGACTTGTGACGTGTTGTTTACGTGTTTTGTCCCCTGTTTTCCACATTATCACTATGGCACCTATAGATAAAGCAATTTTGTCGCTGCAACGAACAAACGACTTTAACGGACAACTGCTCCCCCTATTAGTCCGTTGGATCGAGGTTCATCTGTATGTGGACACTTTGATTATTGTTTTTTTATATATATCGTGTATAACCCCGTTAAATAAACCAAATGATCGTTCAATCCAAACTTCTTTTTGGCGGCCCCACAAAATACTACCATTTCTCATATAAAAACGTTGGGGGGGTCTCAGATGACCTTATAACCACATGAAAGTTGGTTTAATGTACCGGAAGTGGCCTGGTGCGAGACAATTTTGTTTGGATTAACCGATAATTTGGATTAACCGACTTTGGTTTAAACAACTTTTTTATATGATAAATGGTAGTATTTTGCCAGGCCGCCGAAAAAAGTTTGGATTAACCGATCGTTTGGTTTAACCGAGCTTGGTTTAACAGGGTTGTACTGTACTAGAACTTCCGGTGTCTTGCTTGCCTATGAGAATTCATATGGATGAACGCATTTAGTAACCAACGGCCAGAAAGGTCATCAAAGGGAGACTCTGGGACTTGACCCCTGTGCTTGTAGGTCAGGTATGTGTGCACATGAATGCGCCTCATCCCTGTTCTAGAATATGTAAATATAGTAAGCTAGCTCACATTAGGCACTGAATCGGTGAGAGCGCTGCCTAATATTGATCTAGTTATATGACACTACTGTTACCATATTGCTTTTGGGTTACACTTACAGAATTTCATTGTGTATACCTTATTCTATATACCTTTTGTGTAAATAACCCTGAATTGAAAAATGGCTGGAAGACCAGTGCTTCGGCACTGACAAAAGACTTATTCAGCAGAATAAACATATTTACCACAACAACAAAAAAGGTCTGGAGTTCGAAACCCCAGCCGAGTCAAACCAATGACTTACAAAATTGATACTTGTCGCTACATAGCCTAGCACTTGGCATTAATAGGATAAGTTTGCTTGTTAGCTCAGTATCCTGATAGCGGAACTGAGTGGGATGTCGGGACATAATGGTTCTGGTGTCCCAGAACTTCAGCACTATAAAGTCATCATGAGTGTGTACTGTCATAAATCAGTACCCGTCCTGATATGACCTCGCATGTTTGTTATTCTTGTTGTTGTTTTACATCCTAGCAACATCTAAGGTCATATCAGGATGGATACTGACTTGTGACAGTGCACACTCATAGCGACTTTATTATAGTGCTGCTTCACTGGGAATTCAGGCCACGGGCACCATGACCCGATATCCCATTCAGTCACATTATCCTGACACTGAGCCAACCAGTCATTGCCCAATGCTAATAATGCCAAGCGCCTGGCTAGGAAGCGACAGGTATGCATTTTTAAGTCATTGGTTTGACTGGACCAGGGTTCGGACCCACAAACCCATGGATTCACATCCCCCGATCTCCCAAAACAGGAGACGGATGCTCGACTCATTCTGCCATCCCGTCTGGTCCTCACATGTTGTTAGGACATAAAATACTAACAAAGACATCGTATTATGCCGCCCTTGTTTAATCAAGAAATCTCAGTTATACGGAGATAAATGGACGGAATCAACATGTATTAATCAAATATATTGGACGAGAGTTTATATATTTTTGGTAATATCTATCATGTCCAATCGCTGGCCGGTGCCTCTGTGGTGTTCTCTCTGGCGGAGTGGTTAGAGTGTCTGACTTTTTTCTAGGTCGGACTCCTAATCTGAAGGTTGGTGGTTCGATTCCCCATGCCCCTACCTCTGCCAATTTGGATTTCCACCACTGTGTATAACTTGCAACAACATCAAAGGCCGGTTGCTCTCATACCATGTCTATGTGGTGTGGGAGGTTAAAAATCCCTTGGGTCGGTAAAAGTGTAGGCTCGGGCTTTCTGTCGACAAACTGTCTAATGGTGAAAACAAGCCTATTCAGGCTTATCCATGATAGGCAGTATAAATCTTCAAGAAAAAACCCGGGATAGTGGCGCCATCGCCGGGTTCCGCCGCCTGGCTGCCATATTTCATTAGGTGGCGCGAGGGGGGCGGGGGGGGGGGGGCACCCGTATATAACTCCCGACAGTTGGAGGGGGGGGGGGGCACTCCACCAATGCGCCGATGGAGGAAGTAGCAAAGTATATATATATATATATATATATATATCGAGAGAGAGAGAGAGATAGAGAGACCGAGTTATACGAGACACACCCTGGGTATAGTGGAAGGATAACTTCTGTTTAACCGGGGGCTTAGCCCCTGGGTAGTCGCAGTATAGGGAGATAAACAACTCGCCGTTTCGAATAAATGTTTACCTATTTCCATTGAGGGTAATAAGTTGAGCTAATTGTCTTTAACTATGCTTTATCTCCCTGGGCTGTGAGTAGCCCGAGGTAAAATATGTGATAATAAATTATATAGTACATATATATATATCACATATAAATAATGGCAGCCCCTTAATGTTTCTTTCTAACCACCTTAACTTCCATGTTATTCACTGCGGAGCCTCCTAAACCCATGAGCCAACTGTCACTCTGCTATATATAATTATATATGTATATATAATTATAATCGTATATGTACATGAAATAAACATGAGTATAAATATATATATATTTATATATATATATACATATATATATATATATATATATATATAATAGCTTCCATTTCTACAAACCAGACCAGACAGTTTGGCCGAATGAGTTGACCACGGGTTCAAACCAATGACTTGAAAAATGATACTTGTCGCTTCCTAGCCAGGCGCTTGGCATATTAGGCGGGTTGGCTCAGTGTCAGGATAATATGACTAAGTGGGATATCAGGTCATGGTCTGGTCTGCCAGTGGGGCAGTACTATAAAGTTGCTAACACTGCGCACTGTCACAAGTCGGTACCCGTCCTGGTATGACCTTAGATGTTGCTAGGAAGTACAACTCCAACAACCAACCATCTACAAAACCAAAATATCTGCAAAGAAATAGACTTAGTCTCAGGTCAACATGCCCTACTAATAAATATAAGGGAAACAAGAAATGTGTCACGTCCCCCCCTTGCCCCCCCCCCCCCCCCCCTCTACACACACATAACGCCCAGAGATGTGTGTGTGTGTGAGTTTTGTATGCTCTTAATTAGGGGGCTTTTGTTTGTTTGTTGTTGTTTTATGTCCTAGCAACAAGGTCATATCAGGACTGGAATGACTTGTGGCAGTGAACTTGACGGGGGTTCCAACCTCATGAAGAACTGCAGCAATATAGAAAGGCACCGATAAATCGGTCCGATCTTTGGATTAAAGATTAAACTTCAGGTGGGACAGTTGTAGAAGCGGGGATCTCGTTACACCAATTAAACAAAGAGTCATAGGGGCAGCCCCGGATCACTTTGGTCTGGTGGTAGCAGTGCACTTGTATCCAGCAGCTGGGGGTTCAGGAGGAAGGAAGCGGAAAAGGCAGGTTCTGCAGCAAGAAGAAAGCGAAACAGCAAAAAAGTAAAAGGGCCCAACCCAAGCAAACAAATCCCTTGATCAAGGGTAGAATAGAGGAAAGAGAAATGAGTCAAAGAGTTGAGTCAAAGGGCCGTGTCTCTTTGTTCTATGGTGATCAGCTGGCGAGCCAGAGACACGGACGGAGTAAGAGGTAGAAAGTGAAATGCTGGCCAGCTCCCCCTCCTGGAACTCTTTTCAGACATAATCAAGGAGGAACGAGGCACAGCGGAGAGGAGAAGAGGTGTGGACAAAGTGTGATCCAGATAGAAAGTGTGACAGTGCACTCATGGTGACTTTATAGTGCTGCCTCACCAGGAGACCAGGCCGCCAGCACGATGACCTGATATCCCACTCAGTCACATTATCCTGACACTGAGCCAATGAGGCCTTGCCCTATCCTAATAATGCTGAGCTAGGAAGTGAGAAGTATCAATTTTAAAATCATCTGTTTCACTCAACCAGGGTTCGAGCCCATGAACCCATGGGTTCAGATCCCCAATCTCCCAAAACAGGAGACGGACACTCAACTCATTTGGCCATGCCGTCTGGTCTTAAAGTTGCATAGTCTGATGAAATATCAAATTATCAAAACAAAACCAATTATCTAGATTTAATTTTACATATCTAACTTAGATACTGATGCACTTATTATGCATTTGTTTCTGCATAGAAGGCAATACTGAGTCAATTTAACAGAACCTGTTACTGCAGAAGTCTATGGTGTCAGAGTTTTGGCAAGCGTGCCAAAACTAATTTTCCATGTTTGCCCTCAAAATATCTCAAAAGTTCACCATTTAAAATATAAGTAACTTTGAACTAATGTAAAGTAGATATTAGTGATCGATCTAATTTATTTATGTCAGAAAAAAGAATGATATTCAAAACCATCGGACTATGCAACTTTAATTATGGGGCAGCAATCTACCTAGCCTCAACACTCTCCCAGCACTTTCCAATGGAAACAGGCCAATATTGTGCTTGGAGCTATCCTTTTAGAAAGGGTCGTTTCATTTTTATTAAAGGAAGCTGCCAACTTTAAATAAATGTGCAAACAAACAACACAAATTTAAAACTGGATAAACCCAGGAAAGCAAAGCACATTTGATTCAAAACCAAAACACTTACCTAGATTTCCCCTCTCCATGTCCCGTTAAACATTTATTGCAGTTTGCTGTTCCTGTGCCGTGCTTGGCTTGACTTGACTTCTGGGTTGTTTGTAACTTTACTTCAGTTACCGGTTGCAGAACTGCAACATTATAGAGAGGCTAAATCGGCCCAATCTTTGGTTGAAGAATATTCTTCTGGTGGGACGGTTGTAGAAGCTGGGGGATGTCTTTACAATGATTAAACGATGAGTCGTTGGGGCAGTCCAGAATCACTGTGGTCCGGCGGTAACACAGCACTTGTATCCAGCAGACAGCAGCAAGGGTTTCCGAGGAAGGGCGGGTAAAGATGGGTTCAGTGGTGGTAAAAGTAAAGGGCCCCACCCAAGCACACAACTCCCCTGGTAAGCTGGAGAAGTATGCCTGGGAGAAAAAAAAAAGGTAGAGTCTAGGAAAGAGAAATGAGGAGCGTTGACTCAAAGGACCGTGTCTATTTGCTCTATGGTGACCAACCAGCGAGCCAAAGACACAGACAGAGTAAGAGTAGAAAGTGAGGCTCCCCCTCCTGGAACTCTTTTTAGACATATCAAGGAGGAGCAAGGCCAGTGGAGAGGAGATAGAGAGAGGTGTGGACGAAGTGCGGTCTGGATAGCAAGTGTGTGCCGTGCTGCTGTCAAGGTTTTGTTTGCCCATTTATATGTCCAGCATTTTGGTGTGCAAAGAATTATTTATTTTGTTTCTTTCCATCTCAAATATCTTGAAACTTAAAGCCACAACGTCTGGTGAAAGCATGCGATTTTCGAAACAAAAACACTTATCTAGAGTAAATTCTACATATCCAACTTAAAATACAGGTTCAGTTATTAACCATGTGTTGCTACATTCTCGATGTCGGCGTGACGTCACAGTCCTGGCAACTACTCGCGAAGGGTAAAACAATGCAGTATTTGTGCTGCAGCCATGCGATGTCTATACGGAGCATTTATCTTTGCAAAATAAATTTAAAAGCTTTCATTGGGTCGATTAAAAAGATCTTAATGCGGGATTGAAGAGGAAGATCTGAAGTATTTAATTTAACCTAAGAGCAATTTTCTCCGAAAGGATTAAAAAGCAGAGCCAATAGTGAAAGTTAGGATATTCTGAGTGTCAGTGCCAGTGGTAGCCATGCTGGATCATGGCCTCAAAAACTATTTTCGCAAAATAAATTCAAGAACTTCCAATTGGCTGATAAAAAAACAAACTGAATGAGAAATTGTAGAGAAAGATCTGAATTATTTAATAGAAATAAGAGAAATTTGCTTTCAAAGCACCAAAAAGCACAAATTACTGTGATAGTTAGGGTAGTTTTAGTGTTGTCTCTATGACAGTGGCATTTGTTTGACCCTTCGCGCATTGTGAGCATAAAAAGTGCCCGGATGTCCGACATCGAGAATATAATTTGTTTTAACAAAATAAAACCAACCCTGTTACTGCTGAAAACCTCTCTAAATCGACCGACTTTGGGAACGACTTTAAGTGGTCCATTTAGGGAGTTGGTCGGTTTAGGGAGTTAGAATATGGTTACAATGGTATTTGCTGGGACCCGAAATAAACCAATCGATATAGGGGAGTGCTTGATCTGTAGAAGTGGTGGGTTAGAGAGGTTTTACTGTATGTATGTATATATATACATATATATATATATATATATAATATTTACATATGTGTGTGTGTCCTCACACTTCCGAGTCAATAGAGCCGATCTGTTTACAACTGTCGTGCTCACTCGTCCGTGACCACTTCCGCACAGACGACCTCATTATATTCTCGTCAGGGGGCGCCGTCTTTCTGAGCACCCCTCCTTAATGGTCATTAGACCCTCCTGAACCCCACATAGTGCTGACACACTTACAAGTCACTTGCTATCCAGACCGCACTTCGTCCACACCTCTCTCTATCTCCTCTCCGCTGGCCTTGCTCCTCCTTGATATGTCTGAAAAGAGTTCCAGGAGGGCGGCTCACAAGCATTTCACTTTCTACTCTTACTCTGTCCGTGTCTTTGGCTCGCCGGCTGGTCACCATAGAGCAAAGAGACACGGTCCTTTGACTCAACTCTCATTTCTCTGTCCTATACTCTACCTTTTTTTTTTTCTCCCGGGCTTACTTCTCCCCTTGATCAAGGGAGTTGTTTGCCTGGGTGGGGCCCTGTACCTTATTATTTTCTCTCACTTTGTTTTTGTTGCTGGAACCTGCTGGACCCACCTTTACCCGTCGCTTCCTCCTGAACCCTTGCTGCTGTTACTGGATATGAGTGCTCTGCTACCAAGGGCCGCCCCAACGATTCGTCGTTTTGAATGTTGTAAAGACATCCCCAGCTTTTACAACCATCCCACCTGAAGATTAATCTTCAACCAAAGATTGGACCAATTTATCGGGGCCTTTCTATATTGCTGCAGTTTTGTAGCCGGTAATGTTACAAACCCCCCAAAATCAAGCACTTACAAGCCTGCCAAACAATACATCGCTTCCGAGGTACCAACATCGGTCTCCATCCAGCTACTAGTCAGGCCCTAGATAAAAGATTCACCCCATACTTACAGTACAGGGGTGAACGACAACGTAGTCGAAATACGGGTGAAAATAGCTTTAGTATGGAACAGGAAGTAGAATGCCTGGCACCAGTGTCAAATGGTTACTTATATCGGCACAGAGTTGGTGAAATGGAAGAGAATGCAAAAAGACAAGATTGCGGCCATAGAACGCCATCGATTTCACTTTTAAAGTGTTTTATTACATTTTTCAACTCAAAGGTAGCGGGGAAATATAAAAACATATATAAAGAATAAATATTGCTTCTTAAATTAAGACATTATTCACTCAATTAATTTCCCCAGCATGTCAAAATTCTTCGCCAGCTTTTCTAATGGGTTGGTTTTCACCCTTGTACTGTCAGTATGGGGTGAATCTTTTATCTAGTCAGGCCCCTGACCATGCTAGGAGTTGGGTGAGTAGATAAAAGATTCACCCCGTATTTACAGTAGGGGTGAATGGCAACGTAGTCTAAAATATGGGTGAAGAAAGTTTTAGTATGGAACAGGAAGTGGAAACTCTGGTTCCAGTATCAAATGGCTACTTATATCGGCACAGAGTTGATGAAATGAGAGAGAATGCAAAAAGACAAGATTGTGGTGAATTCACTTTTAATGTTAATTTAAATTACGTTTTATTATATTTTTCAAATCAAAAGTATCGGTTAAATATTAAGATAGACGCGAAGAATATATTTTGCTTCTTAAATTAAGAATTAAGAATTAATCTGCTCATTTCATTTACCCAGCATGGAGTCTTACATCCTGGCAACATCTAAGGTCATAACAGAATGGGTACCGACTTGTGACCGTGCACACTATTGGTGACTTTATAGTGCTGCCCCACATGGAAATTAGGGTGCCGGCACTATGACCTAATAAAGTAATATCCCACTCACTGACCCAGTCACATTATCCTGATACTGTGATAACCAATCCTTGCCCTATTAATGCCCAGTGCCAGACTAGGAAGTGACAAGTATCAATTTTATAAGTCATTGGCTTGACTCGACTGGGAACCGAACTCCTGACCTTCCACACGAGAGGCCCGCGCTCTGCCGATTCGGCTACCGCGCCCGAACCTGGGGGCGGGGGTAGTTATGCAGCACTGGTGCATTTATTAAACATTTGTCGCCACATAGAAGGGAATACGGAGGCAATTCAATAGAACCTGTTACTACAGAAGCCTATGCTTACCAAAATTAATTGCATGGGATGTAATCGATTAATCGACTCGGGTCACCCGAGCCACTTTTTGGCGCATGCGCACATCCTGCAGACTCGGGTCGAATAATCGAATACGCTTCTCCACGCTCGGGGTGAAAAAAATGGTGGCCCTTTTTTTTGTTTTTTAATAGCCGATATAATTACAGCAAAATAGGATTTAAATTGTTTTATGATGACATAGTTTAGTGATATTTCCATTTCATTAATCTATGTTAATACCAACAAAAAATATGTATGACTAGTAACGGTGGCTGTTATCCTGCAGGACAGTACCAGCACAAATGTGACATCATTGCTCCTAGCCACCCCAGCCAAGAGGTGGGTTACTGGGGTTGGGTTGTTTTGCACACGGCACTTGTATTTGTCAACTCCATGGTGGCTTAATCTAAAACTTTATATTTCTTTTCAATAACCGATATAAGTATAGCGAAATAGGATTTAAAGTATTTTATGATTGTAGAAGCTCAAAATCTGAGTTATTAAAAAAAAAAAGATTAAAACAACACGTAGGAGTTGTACTGATAGCTGTTATCCTACAGGTACCAGCACAGATGTGACGTCATCGCTCCCTGCAAACCCCAGCCAAGAGGTGGGTTACTGGGGTCGGATTGTTTTGGACACGGCACGTGTATTTCTCGACTCCACTCGCGGTGTTCGATTTGAAATTCTGACGACTCGGGTGACCCGCGTCATGTTAATCGATTACGGCCTATATGGCAGCTTGCAAAAATATCTGGTTAATGTCTTGCTGTTTAAGATCGGTCCCTTGTCGTCTGCTAAAGCCGTGACTAATGTCGTCGTGCCACCTGGCGAGTAGGACCTACTGTGTACTTTGGTTATTGTCCACCAGGTGGCAACACCAAGGAAGGAACAAGAATGCGCTGTAGTTTTTTTTTATACAAAGGCACTTTATATGCTCCTAATCCATGCGGCGATATATATGTTTAGATATTTATATACATATATGTATCTAATTATTATTATTAAACGAGTTGTATATACACATTGCTTATATGTTGAATTCATTGCAGGGTCAAATATAGATAAAAAGATTCACGCTAAACTTGCAGTAGAGGGTGAACTTGCAGTAGAGGGTGAACTTGCAGTAGAGGGTGAACTTGCAGTAGAGGGTGAACTTGCAGTAGAGGGGTGAATGACAACGTTGTCTAAATACTGGCAAAACTAACTTTAGTATGGTATAAATACTGGTGAAAATAGCTTTAGTATGGAACAAAAAGTAGAATCCCTGGTTCCAGTATCAAATGGCTACTTATATCGGCACATGAGAGAAATGAGAGAATGCAAAATGACAAGATGGCGGCAATAAACCACCATCGATCTCACATTTAAAGTGTGTTAAACTAAAATATGTTTTATTATATTTTTCAAATCAGAAGTAGCGGGGAAATATGAAGATATATGTGAAGAATATAGTTTGCTTCTTAAATTAAGACTTTATCGGCTCAATTCATTTCCCCAGCATGTCGAAATTCTTCGCCAGTTTTTCTAATGGGTTGGTTTTCACCCCTGTACTATAAGTACCGAGTGAATCTTTTAATCTAGGTCAAATGTACCTGGGGCGCTAGAGGGTCAGGAAGCTGGTGAACACAGGTACAGAAATTGGTATTTTATTTAATTTTTTTTAAATTGCTAGGACTATTTAACTGCAGTATACATCAGAAACAAATGCATCCAAGTATGCACATTATCAAATTAGGTCATCTCATAGCTGTACTGCATATGTGAAATGTACTATGCTCAAAACATACTCTACTTCATTATATACATGCAGTGTTGCCAACCTGGAGGTACTGAGAATCCTTGAGGTTTTGCGTTGCGAGTTTGGAACCTGAGTGGCGGTAGCTGCAAGCTTGCTAGTGAGGGGGGGGGGGGGGAGGGGTCTGGGGGCATACTCCCGCCCGCACACCCCCAGAGAATTTTGTAAGACAATTTCAGTAAGGGGACTAACCGCGCTTCTCATTGGCTCATAATTAATATATGTTCACACATTCTATCGTCTTAGCCAATCAGAAATGAGTTTACATACCAATTTGGCCAAACTTTCTCTGGTAGGGAAAATAGTGGACCCACAGCACATACAAGTAGATTAGCTGTATAAATTATATTTATCTTCGATTGCCGTGTCTCACTGAAAATTCTCATAACTTTTGTTGTTCTTGGAACATTTGCATGAAATTCGTGGGATTTGTGACTAATCAGAACCTTCAATTTCCATTATTGTCACGAGAATTTCATGCGAGTTGTGGCGACACGGTACATGTCAGATATGGGCCACATTCAGGACACGCCTCAGAGTTGACGTCTTTTTGGCCAATTTGCGTTCAGGGTGCACTTTGGAGTCGACTCCGAGACGTCGCAGTTTTCAGGTAGGAGGCAAAATATAAGTTCAAATTCAGGTAAGTTTTTTTTTTTTTTTAAAGATTTGGCGCGTTCAATGGATTATGCAGTTTTGGTCGCAATGCTCCCATTGCGTTTGATTCGCGGCGGGGGAAGAGTCCCCCATCTCTCTCCCTCTCTCTCTCTATCTCTCCTCCCCTCTCTCTCTCCCCCCCCCCCCCCTCCCCTGCCCGCTCTGTCTCCCCCCATCCACCAGTTTGCAGGCCCACGCTGGTGGCGCCCCCTGCCCTCCTTACCTCGCCGCCCTCTCGCCCACTGCCTCCGGCCATTCCGCCTCCTGCTGCCCTCCCGTCCTCACCTCTTCATTTTCCACCCACCCACCCACACTTGCATTTCTTTTTCTTTTTTCTTTACTCTTCATGGACTGGATGGCTCTTCGGGGCTCTCTTCTTCTACTTGACATTTATCCTGATTACTTACATTTATTCTTACTTGATATTTGACATTTATCCTTGAAATAAAATATACAGTTTTCATTCCCAGCTTGCCTTCCATCTTTCTTCCTTCGCCGTGTATCAAATCAACCCGCCAAAGGTCTTGGATTGGTATATATACTGTTATATGTTATGCATTATATGGTATTATATTATGCTATATATTAATATATGTTATACATAATGGTATAATTCATGCATATGTGTGTAATAACTGACACCGTTCCGTCATGCCTTATTGTGTAACGACACGCATGGCCTTATGACTCACAACTCATGCTATGACGTCATCCACCTCCAGTTTCATTCCTATAACGTCATCCACCTCTGGTTACATTCCTATGATGTCATCTACCCCGGTTACATTCCTATGACAACATCTACCCCCGGTTACATTCCTATGACGTCATCTACCTCTGGTTACATTCCTATGACGTCATCTACCTCTGGTTACATTCCTATTACGTCATCTACCTCCGGTTACATTCCTATGACGTCATCCACCTCCGGTTACATTCCTATGATGTCATCTACCCCGGTTACATTCCTATGACTACATCTACCCCCGGTTACATTCCTATGCCATCATCTACCCCCGGTTACATTCCTATGATGTCATCTATCTCCGGTTACATTCCTATGACATCATCTACCTCCGGTTACATTCCTATGATGTCATCTACCTCCGGTTACATTCCTATGATGTCATCTACCTCCGGTTACATTCCTATGACATCATCTACCTCAGGTTACATTCCTATGATGTCATCTACCTCCTGTTAATTCCTATGGCATCATTTACCACGGGTTACATTCCTATGACGTCATCTACCTCCGGTTACATTCCTATGATGTCATCTACCTCCGGTTACATTCACCTGCAATTAAAGTGAAAGCTTGCATTAAAGTTTAAAGGGGCAGTCAAGCTAAGATTCCATATACTCGGTATGTGAATGCGGCAAAAAATGGCAAAGCATATAAATACACAGAGGTGCTTCCACATGCCCGAAATCAAATACAAATACAAAACGCGAATGTGAATGTGGCAAGTGGATCGCTAGATGGACCGTTCGTTGTGAATGCGAATGCTGCTGCGTTTGCCATAGAACAAACAGGAACTTTGACTTTCCTTCACAAATTTGCAGCATGAAAGACCGAAAATCACATCGATATCTATGCCGCTTTCACATGCCACGTATATGGAATCTTAGCTTAACATTAACAAACGCAACTCTCTTTATTCACAACTATAACCATTGGATATGATTATCCCAGACTTGTATACCCTAAAATAAGTAATTCTCTAGTTATTCAAGGCTCAATAAAAACTGATGGGCGGGGGGGGGGGGAGTGCAGGGTTTCTGCCAGAGGGGAAAATGGGTAAAATTCCACACCGTTAGATTTTCTGAGGGTACAACTCTGTACCGTCAAATTGTTGGGATAATCTATTTTAAAGGTTCTTCAAGGAGCGAGAGACAAAAAAGCCAGCATCAATAATCAGTTAGACTGTTAGTATGCAATAGTAATCATAGCGGTGTTCATTATTGTCCAAGTGATGTGGACAAAACATAAACCCCCTCCACCACCACCCCCCCCCTCCCCACTATTTTGTGTACCCTCAAATTATTTTCTGGCGGAAACCCTGGAGTGGGGCACTGTGGGGTATTATTTGTCACTATTACTAGGCTTATCCAGCCCTAATAAATATTTTCAGGGAATACTTACACAGTTTGATAGGCTTTCTCTATATACCGGGCGCGGTGGCCGAATCAGTAGAGCACTTGCCTCGCGTGCGGAAGATTGGGAGTTCGCGAGTTCGGTTCCCGGTCGAGTCAAACCAATGACTTAAAAATTGATACTTGTCGCTTCCTAGCCTGGTGTTCGGCATTATTAGGATAGGGCAAGGGCTGGTTAGCTCGGTGTCAGGATAATGTGACTGAGTGGGGTATCGGGTCATGGTGCTGGCAGCCTGATTTTGAAGTGGGGCAGGACTATAACATCACCATGAGTGCATACTGTCACAAGTCGGTACCGGTCCTGACATGATCTTAGATGTTGCTAGGACGTAAAACAACAACAAACAAACAAACAAGAGCTTTCTCTACAAAATCGAACTGAAACATGTTCAGGCTCACTGGTCACTATGAATAGGTACCGGCAGTCATTTTTTATATCTTTAAACTGGGCAGTCAATTAAGGTTAATCACACAGTGTTAGTTAAATGCAGAATAACATAAAACACCCGGAAAGGTTCTATGTTGTTTACTTTGCAAGTTATTCACATTTTAATTCTTCTTTTTTTTACGTCAACAAAATTTACCTTTAACACTGAAACATGGGTGGTGTTATTTTGTTTGGCATAATTTGATTTAGTTTTAAATACATGTCTATCGTATACCAAATTAAAGCTCATTTAGTGGTCTTTCTGATATAATCTATTAATAACCTATGTAATCAACAGTAAAAACTAAATTCAATAAAATAAAACAAACAAAAAATAAAACAAAACAAACGGTGACTCAGCACCAAGAGAAACAAAACCACATGCTTTGGTACTTGTTCTGGGCCCGTTGTGGCAGTAAATCGCAAACCCCTGGAAATTGCACACCCCGGGGTTTGCGATTTACTAGGAAATCACAAACCCCCCCTGGAAATCGCAAACCCCCCTGTGTTTTGGGACTGATTCGGGCCAAATCTATTCAATGCGACCATATTTAACAGAATTACATACTCAAATCGTGAAATTTCATTAAATTAACCCTAAATTCGAAGCGTTATTAAGGCTATCGCCGTAACGGCGGAGATATTAGCAGTAGGGTAAAATACGCCGTGATGTGTGCTGCGGCAATGCTATGTCTATGGGGAGCATTTATTTTGGTAAAATAAATAAAAAAACTTTCATCGAATCGATTAAAAATATCTCAATGCGCGATTGAAGAGGAAGATCTGAGGTATTTAATTTAACCTAAGAGCAATTTTATCTGAAAGTATTAAAAACATAGATAATAGTGAAAGTTGGGATATTCTGAGTGTCAGTGCCAGTGTTAGCCTTACCAGATCATGGTAAGGCTAACACTCAGAATGGGGGGTTTGCGATCTCCAGGGGGGATATGCGATTTCCTAGGAAATCGCAAACCCCCCATGCCCATATATGGCATGGGGGTTTGCGATTTCCTAGGAAATCACAAGTGGGGGTTTGCGATTTACAGGGTTTGCGATTTCCTGCTACACCGTATTCATGAGCTCGGGGTACGGTTAGCCGGAGGTTAGGCTTAGCCGTTGGGTAGCTATCCCGCGGTTTAACCGCGGCGGTTAAGTATGTCAATCGGTATTCACCAATGTTCTAGCCGGTGCGGATAGCTACCCGTTCCCTTTGTTTACATTCGTCGATAAATCTATCAAATATGATCGCATTGAATAGATTTGGGCGTAAGGAATTCACGCCGATTCGGCGGCGGCGGCCATTTTTGCGGCCATTTGTGTACTTTACATTCGGCGATTCGAAAATATTAATATCGCCGCCTTTGCGCCAGCAGCGTGAATTTCGCTTCGGATTTAGGGTTAAATTGATAAGATTTCACTTATTGCCTATGTAATTCTGTTAAATATGACTGCATTTAATAGATTAGGGCGTAAGAAATTCACGCCGATTCGGCGGTGACGGCGGCGGCCATGTTTGGTTAACATTGGACAGTATGGATATCGACGTCGCTGCGGAGGCCGCGATTTGTGTACTTTACATTCGTCGATTCGAAAATATTAATATCGCCGCCGTTAGGGCGTCAGCGTTAATATCGGTTCGCATTTAGGGTTAGAGTATGGGACCAGGGCACTGCTAGTCTGAACTGCAAAGGCAGTTTGTTGTCTTCAAAATGGCCGCCCCCATAGGTGGCGGCCATTTGCAATGCAAAAGCTGCGCTGTGATTGGCTGAAATTGTGCCGGCAACAGGCTCACACAGTAACAAGATTTGCTGGTTCCCAGTATGGGCGCGCAATAAATTTCAGGACCGATTACGCCGAAATCTATTGAATGCGATCATATTTAACAGAATTACATACTAAAATAATGAAATTTAATTAAATTAACCTTAAATTCCAAGCGATATTAACGTAGCAGCTCGATCAGCGTCGAATCGCCGAGTGTAAACAAAACAAATAGCAGTGATCGCCGCAACGTGCGAAAATCCGCGCATGCGCAGAAGCCACGACAGGCCGCTGGTGTTTTGGGGAGTTTTCAGTCGCAACAGAATTTCAAATCGAGTTCGTTTGTTTTCCACGCGGCGGATAGCTGGCGACTTTAATTTGAGCAAATTTCACTTATTGCGTATTTAAATCTATCAAATATGATCGCATTGAATAGATTCAGACCCACACAGGCTCACTACCCCCTCGGGATAGTCCCTTACCCCTGAGTCGAAAATGGGGTAGGGTACCCCCCGGTTAGAGCCCCAGGGTAGTGCTACCCCAAGCTCATGAATACGGATTTTCCACCATTAGACGGGGGGGTAGCGTACCCCCCCGTTAGAGCCCCAGGGTAGCACTACCCCGAGCTCAAGAATGCGCTAATTAGCAAAAGTGCCTGTAATAAAGTGCCTTTTGGTGTGTTGTCTTAATACACAGCACAAGTATTTTGATATCAAAATAAAGAGTAAAGCTTTAGTTCATTCACCATACATTCTGGGTATTTTTAATTTAAACATACAGTAAAGCCTCTCTAACCGACCACCTCCACAGATCGACCACTCCCTCATATATATATTGTTTTCTCTCTTGAAGATCGCTTTATTTGGGTCCCAAACGATCGCCCATACAACACCATTATAATTATAACAAAAACTCCCTAAGCCGACCACCTCCCTACATGGACCATTTAAAGTCGGTCCCATGGTCGGTCGATTTACTGAACACCCAAATAGGAGTATTTAAAAACAAGCAATTTGAGTAACTTTGATTACAACTGGTTGATTTGGAGATATTTGAAGTGAAAACATGCAAAATAAATGTTGCTGGACATGTTAGTCTTTGGCAGCGACAACCGGTTCTATTAAAGCGACTTTGTATTCCCTTATGTGTAGGAATACATGCTTAATATTAATAATAAGTGAGAGTGTCTCAAAAGGTGCTAAGCAATATGTGACAACACTTTGTCCATTGTAACGATCAACATACTACCTGCTTATGCATTTGCTCAGGATAAACTGATCTGTTTTTTACATGGTGTTTCATAATCCCAATAGAATACATATTGATTTGAAGCAAATGTCCTTGTGTTTTCAGTGTAACCGTTTCTGTGCTGTTTTGTGTCAATCGTGACAATGGACAAAAAAAAGAACAGTTATCACCTTTTGAGACAGGCTCAAATGCATCAGTGACTAACTTGGATATTTGGGATCAAATGTAGGGAATTGATTAGGCTTCGAAAATTGTGTGTGGTTTCATTGGATTGTGTAACTTTAATCGCAGTAGATACGGACTCGAATGATCAGTTGTGTATTTGGCAGCGAATCCTTTCTAACACCATGTGTGTAACTGATATCATTTAGGTGGCGCAAATCAAGCACTAGTCAATACCAGACCCCTTTAACTGCTGTTTGTTGTTATTTTAAGTCTTAGCAACATCTAAGGTCATCAGGATGGGTACCGACTTGTGACAGTGCACACTCATGGTGACTTTATACTGCTGCCCCACTGTGAAATCAGGCTGCCGACACCATGGCCCGAAATCCCACTCAGTCACATTATCCGAACACTGAGCTAACCAGTCCTTGTCCTATCCTATTAATGCTGAGCGCCAGGCTAGGAAGCGGCAAGTATCAATTTTTAAGTCATTGGTTTCACTCGACCGGGAACCAAATTCCCGCCCTTCCACACGTGAGGTCCGCACTCTACCGATTAGGCCACCGCGCCCAATACTGAACACAGATACTTACACAATCCGAGCCGTTCCTCAAGGAATGCTATTTGTCTGGTCAGTGATTGGATGGTTTCCATCACGTTACTCTCCAAGGGATTGGACTTCTTTACGACCTCGGGCTAGAAAAGTAAGCATTGTTTCATTTTACAATTATTATTGTGAGCAATACCGATTATCAAATTGAAAGACTCAGAACAGATATTGCAATGACCATATGAAGAGTACAGGCGCAAAACCTTGTTAGTCCACCTGACCTTTTTTGTTTTAAAATAAAAAAATTTACATGATTGTAATTTTAATTCTCACTAATTCCACTTTTCTTGTTATGAAATGGTCACGGATGAATGAACAAGAAATATGAATGTGAAAAAGTGAACCTTTTGAAGGTCTAACTCCAATGATTATCTCAATTATTGGATGTGGTGTTTACAAGGTTTTGCACCTGAACTCGTTATATATATAGTATACTTATACAAATCTTACCTGGGTACAAATGAACGATAACTGGTGTTTTCCCTTGGATAGCCATGGGTCAGGGAGGAGGAAGCACATTCGGGTCCAGCAATCTTTTACATACTTTTTAGGATAAAAAAGGATTTAACTCTATATGGATACTTATTGTGTTTTCGATTTGGTTCTAGCGAAACATGATAGTTGTGGTAGGGTAGGGTGGGTAGGGTGGGTAGGGTGGGTGGGTAGGTAGGGTGGGTGGGTAGGGTGGGTAGGGTGGGTAGGGTGGGTAGGGTGGGTGGGCCCTGACCCACGACTATCCAAGGCTAGTATCTCAGGAAAACACCAGTTATCCATCATTTGTACCC
Source organism: Branchipolynoe longqiensis (assembly GCA_030323885.1). Lineage (NCBI taxonomy): Eukaryota > Metazoa > Annelida > Polychaeta > Phyllodocida > Polynoidae > Branchipolynoe > Branchipolynoe longqiensis. Next base: position 1,456,917 of record CM059201.1, read on the forward strand.
AGGTAAGATTCGCATAACTATACTATTTTACCTCGGTACTATGCCTCTGGCTACTCATAGCCCAGAGCGAATTTTATGTAATCTCATTTTTTATCCTTTTATGTTGTAACCATACTGAAAATACAAGGTCTCCAGTTTTGTAGAATGGCTAAAGCTCGAATCTGTGGTTGTGTAGGCAGGCTATAGTGAAATCAATACAGACAAAGAGAAAGGAAGAGTATAAAGTGTAAAGGAAGAGAGAGAGTCAAGTCCTCTGGTTTATTATTTATATGGTACATGGGTTCATTGTAGAGTATCACCCCACCCTTTTCCACCAATGGGAAACAAGCATTCTTGGCCCCTCCAATAGGGATCCAGCATTCCTGGTCCCAATGGTTACCAGTGGTCTGCCCACCACTACCAAGCTGTGTGGCTCCCCTGGCCACCATCTGCATTGACCCTGAGTGTGGTAATCCTACCCAGCAGAGGGGGAGGGGGGTAGACCCTGAGTGCCCCTTACACACAGCCCTGCCAGCACCACTATGTCTATTTACATCCCACTCAGGCACCACCAGCACTTACATATATATACATACATGCGCTTGGTCACGTAGACCCGATCAGTAATAGAACAGTTGCATTCCCCCCGATGCTGTAAATCAGAATATTTTACAATACTATGTATATATGAGTACTTAATTTAATGTTGTTTCTCACCTGTTTCTAGTTGGTGAGTAGGCGTGTCGCCACACCGCTTGACCTTTCCAGTCGTTTGTTGCAATGTTTTGCAAACGATCTAGCCGCCTTCCACCCAGCATGTGCAAGAATTCTCTTAACTGAGATTCCTAATTGTCTTGCCTTGGAGACCATGGCTCCATGCGTTGAGTGAGACATGTAGCATCCAGTGTTGACTCCTGCTTGTTTAAGCACCTTGATAGTCCACCTTGCGAGAGTGTCTCTTGAGATAGCTTTAGGTGGCTGTATAAAGCTGATTAGTAGTTGTCTGCAATTTCTGATTCCGCGAGACTTGGATATATAAGCCCTAATGGCCGAAACTACACATATCCGTTTATCCTCCGGAAAACTAGTAACATGTACTGTCGACAGTCGGTCCCCTGTACGATTTGATTTAAGTAATGTCTGTAAATCTAATGTAGCTTCATCCTTATCTATTTCTAGTCCATCTAGTGAAAGTGCCACAATGGTTTGGCCTCTATGTCCTGTAATTAGCAGTAATACAACTGCTAATTTAAATCCTAGGTCTTTCATTGACACATGTCTGTTCCTAGGCCATGACTTGAATAATTTGAATACTATTGATACATCCCAAAACCTATTGTATTTAGGTTTGGGTGGGTTTCTTTTGTACACCGATCCAATGAACCAGTGTACTAACTGATGTTTCCCAACGGTTTGTCCATCTATTCTTGGGAGAATAATGGATAGGGCACATCTCGCTGCGTTAATAGCACCGAATCCTAGTCCTTCATCTTCTAATATTCTTAGAAATCCTAACACTTGAGCTATTGTAGGTTTTAACGGTTTGACTCCTTTGAGAAGGCAATGAAGGTCCCATTTCTTTAAATAACTTGTGTATAATTTCACTGTTCCTTTTCTCCAGGCATGTGATTTTAGTCTTTCTTTTGTTATTTTGTCTAATCCAAATTGTTCTAAATGTCTCCTTTGAAAAGGAATGCCAAAAGGGGTGTTGTCAACACATCTCCATGGACTGTTAGTGGTCCTTGATGTTGAAGGTTGTTCCTTTCCCTTGGGAAGCTCATCAAGTCTTTTGCTGCTGATGTCATTGCCACTAGCCATGGTTGTGTGTCCCATGCTGGTACTATCAGTACTGCATGGGTGTGATCCATCTTGATCTTCCTGGCCACTCTGCTGATAATGCTGAATGGTGGGAATATGTAATAGAATTTAATATTCCAAATTAATGAAAATGAATCTACTCTCCAGACTTCTGGCTCTGGATGCCAAGGCACATATTTTGGTCACTTTTTGTTGTTGCGTGATGCAAAGAGATCAATGTCTGGCTTGCCCCATTTCTGACAAATACTGTTGAAAATGTTGTGGTTCAATGACCATTCTAAATGGTCATGGAAGTGTCTGCTTTTCCTGTCAGCCAAAGTGGTTTGGCTGCCTGGACTATGTGCTACTGTTAGCCATATTTTGTGCTTCTCTGCCCAATCCCAAATGAGTTTAGCCAGTTTTTACATGGTTTGGAGCGAGTCCCTCCCATATTACGAATGTAAGCCATAGCTGTTGTGTTATCTGTTGGAACTCTTACATAAGTTTTAGGGATGTGAATCAGACTGCGGAGTCCTAGGTAAATGGCTCTAAGCCCTAGTACATTAATGTGGTCGGAGATTTCATCTTTCATCGAACGCCCACCTGTTGTCTGTTGGTCTCTAAGGGCCCCCCCCAGCCTTCTAAGGAAGCGTCTGTTGTGACTGTAGTGTTAGGCTCTCCCATCCTAATCGGATTGGGTGTGTTGTTTATGTGTTAAAACCACCAAATTATATCGTTTTGCCTTCTGGCGAAATTGTCATAGGCCGCTCGAAATTTCCTTTTGTGGGAGCCTGTGCCAAGTTTTGATCTATCTCTAAGGATTTGATATGGGCCTGAGTAACCATGTGAAAATGCATGGACAGCAGGCCAGTCCATTCGGCATCAATCAATCAATAGTTCCGTCCTCTAGTCGAGGGTTGGATGCAATGGTTCTCCACTTGTCCCGATGGTGTGCTGTTCTGATAGACCGTGAATAATTCAAGCCTGTCCACTGTGAAATATTTGTAAACCATGATGTTCTTGGTCTCCCTCTCCCTCTGCTGCCATTCACCTTCCCTTCCAACAATGTACGGTATATTGAACTCTGACGAATGATGTGGCCAAAATAAATAAGTTTCTTTGTCTGTATAGTGGCAAACAAGCTTTTCTTATTTTTAATTTTTCTGAGAACTTCTTTGTTGGTGATCTTCTTTGTCCATGATATTTTCATCATCCTTCAATAAGTCCACATCTCAAATGCTGCTAAACGTTTGTACATTTTCTTAGAGATTGTCCATGTCTCAGCCCCATACATTAGAGTAGACCACGCATAACACTGAAGAATACGCTTCCTTGTTTGTATTAATATCTTACTTGATGTTAACACTCTGTACATTTTGGAGAATGTTGTTCGGGCTATTGTTATCCTTCTTTTAATTTCTTCCTCACATCTCCCATCATTTGTAATCTTTTGTCCGAGATATATGAATTCGGATATTTGTTCTATGTTTGTACCATCTATGGTTATGTAGTGGTCTGCACTGACCTCTCAGGCAAGTAACCACATAGACAGGTAGGCGTGGGGAGTGTATTGATATCAGGGAGCCTAGGTGGTGTAATGGTTAGCACACTGGCCCGGAATGCAAAGAGATGTGGGTTCGAGTCCTGCTCTCGGCACAGTATTTCCCATTTTCATCACCCCCAGTACACTGGTTGCCGTGATCAGGATCCTGTACAAGCTTTGCGCTGTATGGTTGTTGAACCTACCCTGTGTATGTATGTGTAAGTGCATTGCCTGTATGTATGTAATTGTAAGCATTACAAGACTTACAATTCCAGGGGGACGAGTGTAGTGGTCTGCACTGACCTCTCAGGCAAGTAACCACATAGACAGGTAGGCGTGGGGAGTGTGTTGATATCAGGGAGCCTAGGTGGTGTAATGGTTAGCACACTGGCCCGGAGTGCAAAGAGATGTGGGTTCGAGTCCCGCTCTAGGCGCAGTATTTCCCATTTTCATCACCCCCACGACAGTTATATTGATATTTGGTTTATCTGTCTTTTTACTTATAACCATTGTTTTGGTCTTCCTGGCATTCATCTTCATGTTGAATAGTATTCCAGCTTTATTGATTCTATTCACTATATCTTGTAGGTTTTTCTCACTGTCTGCTAGTATTACACTGTCATCGGCATATCTAAGATTGTTGACGTTCATGCCACCTATTGTCACTCCCTTGCAATCTTCAATGTGTCTGAAAATCATCTCTGTGTACAGGTTAAATAGACATGGTGACAATACACATCCCTGTCGAACTCCTCGTTTAATCATTCGGCATACACGTGAACTAATAAAGTTTGCGGTTCCAACAGAATCTTAAATACTTCCGATCATGTTTGTAGTTGGGCACTGTGTAGTATGCATCTTTAAGGTCAACGCTGGCTAGCCAAGCACCTTGTGTGACTAAGTCTCTCGCTGTTTCTAACGAAAACATTAAAAAATGTTTGTATTCTACGAATTTGTTAAATAAAGTTAGGTCTAACATCTCCATTTGGTTTTGGTCTTAAGAAAATATTCAAGATGAATTCCCCAGCAACATGTAGTGCTGGCTCTATAATACCCTTTTCGCAAAATTTAAGGACTTGATTGTCCAATACTTCACGTTCTGAACAGTGAAACTGATATGGAAATGGTATTCTATTTTGAATAGGTTCTTCTATTAACAGAATCCTTACCCCTTCTGCTAGGCTAAGGATAGTTAAGTTATCTGTAACTTTATTCCATTCCGAAAGACAGTTATTCAAGTTACCGGCTTGAAAGGTATTGCTTACTGTTACGGTTGCTATTGTTTGGGTCGCCACTTCTATTTGTTCCTGGGCAGGGGAACGGCTTCTGAGTGTTGAACTCCCTCTTGAAGGGCCTGTTTCCGTCATTCCAGCCGAACGACTGCCTCTGGCCCCTTCCTCTGGCCCCTTCCTCTGGCTTGGAAGCTGAAGTTGGTTCCGAACCAGCCTCCTCGTTGGCCACTTCTTCGGTTGCGAAAATCCTGCCTAAGCTTCTCGAAGTGGTTGTAGTTGCCATCAGCCGATTTCTTTTTGTCAGTTTCCGTGTGTTTTCCGCACCTGGAGCTGGTCTCTACTTGTTTGAACAAGTATTGTAGTTGTCCGCCGAACATCTTGCCCTTATCAAGCAGCTTGCCCTTAATAGGCTTTGGTGCTATGAATAGTGTGTATTCCTTTCCATCATTGTCCGTAATCTTTTTGGACCACGCCACCTCTTTTCCAGGGCCTGTGCAGACCGCTTTAAAGACGTTTTCAAACCATCTGTAGGAGAGGAAGTTGCTGGTTGCTGTTAGTAAGGCAATTCCTCCGTTCATATTGCCACAGAGTGACGATAACTTGTTATACGCCATCCTCCTGTTGGCGATGGGCTTTAAGAGCTGAGAGTACCCCTTTGTGTACCGTGTAGAGAGCCGTATCAAACTTTTTCCTCTCTTCACTGAGTTTACCCTCAGGATCCATCTCTTTGATGGTGGATTCCGGAATTCCTTTAATTCCTGTGAATTTCTCCGCCATCTTGAGTATGACCTCTGCTGGTTTGAAGGTGTTAAAGTGGCCTTGAATGGTCTTCGTCATGAGCATTGTTATGTGTATTTTCTGGCGTCTAAGCACTTTACACTTTTTTGTTTCTTTCCCACACGATTTAGCGTATTTGCCGGAATGCTTGGTGTCGGAGTCTGAACTCGTCATCGATGAGTCTGACGAGTCTGAAGAGGAGGATTTGTGTTTCTTTCTCTTCTTAGACTTTTTCTTAGTCTTCTTCACGAGGGGCTTCTTTTTACGGGCTCTCGTGTACTCGTCTCCTTCTGAGGAATTGTCTCTCTTCTTGTGTTTGAGCTTCCGCGCAGACACAAACACCTCCTCCTCTGAGTCGTCATCTGTTGAGGCCTGATCTTCCGAATAGTCCTCCCATTCCGACTCATCGGAGTCTTGCGGACCTTGGTTCGCCTTTTCATTGACAGACCCACTCTAGACTTCCATCTTCTGTTGCACCAGCCTGGCCACCTGCTCATCTAGGTCCCTAGCCATGGGGCTGGGGCCGGTATCATACCCCCCTGCCTCCTCAGAATCCCTTTGTTCTGGCGAGGGGGACCTTTGTACCCACGCATGTGGTGTGGTGTCTTCATCCACACTGAGTGTGTGAGTTTCCTCTGCCTTAATCCGCTTCATAGCCATGGCTCCGAGCTCTGAGTAAAAAGAAGAACAATGATTCGGCATTGTCTTAGGCGAAATAGCACACTGATAATTAGAGTATACTAGGTGTGTATTTTATGGTGTTAAATCAATTTTTAACGCAGGCATGGTACCTATAAACTTCTCCCACCTGTGGCTTTTTTCGCCAACAAGTTGAAGAAAATACTATAGCACTCAGAGGTATGCTTTAACGAGAATATACAAATGGGGAATCTTATTGAGACCCGGGGAATGAATCCCCAATGATGTAACTGGCTCCTGCCAAACATCTCTCCGTTCGGCAACGGGCAGGTTAATTAATAACTGAACAATGGAAACATTGTTCTTTCGATCATACCAATTACGATCGAAACTAAGATGTAAAACAGTAATATCTTATCGAAAAGTGTTTAAAAACTTTGTATGCGAATGCTAACATGAACTAAACCAATGTATCGAGTTTGAAGGATACTAACCTGTTTGGTTTTGTTTGTTTGTTAGTTAGTTGTTTTATGTCCTAGCAACATCTAAGGTCATATCAGGATGGGTACTGACTTGTGACAGTGTGCACTCATGGCGACTTGATAGTGCTGCCCCACTGGGAAACCAGGCGGCCAGCACCATGACCTGATATCCCACCCAGTCACATTATCCTGACACTGAGCCAACCAGTTCTTGCCCTATCCTAATAATGCAGAGCGCCTGGCTAGGAAGTGACAAGTATCAATTTTTAAGTCATTGGTTTGACTCGACCAGGGTTCGAACCCACCACCCCACGATCTACCAGCACGGGAGACGGATGCTCTAACTCCTTTCGGCCATCCCGTCTGGTTGTTTGGTTTTGTAGTAAATGTAGAAAAACTGCTGGTGCTGTTCACAACACGTCCTAGTGCTGTGAGCTGATTATTAATAGCTGGAACCGGATGTGCTTACTTCTCCCTGGGCTACGAGTAGCCAGAGGCGTAGTACCGAGGTAATATATATATAATATATATGCTGGTTATATGTTTATTAATCGAGATGATTAGCCAAGTCTACATAGAATATCAATATTTATTCAAGATGTATTCAAACAATAGTGTATCTTGGAACAGAAATACTTTGGAATATCAAATTTTCAAAGCCAAAATACTTTCCTAGATTTTATTCTACATATCCACCTTAAATACTGGTGCACTTATTACATATTTATTGCTGCATAAAAGAGGGTACTAAGCCATTTAAATTTTAATAGAACCTGTTGCTGCGGAATTGTATGATACCCAGTAGTTCGATATGCATATATATACAATTTAAGTTTGCCATGTTCTCACTTCAAACAAAGTTAGCCATTTAAAATAAAAGTTACTTCAACCTAAAATAAAGCAGATTAAAAGATTAATCTCAGAAAATGGCAGGAACTCAAAACCGTCAGACTATGCAACTTGAATGTCTTACTCAGTTTTTATTTATTTATTTATTTATTTTGTTGGTCCATTAGTTGTTTAAGCAGGGGAGATTTCAGTCATAGACGACTAGTCTTCCTCATTCCACTGCTGGTCGATAGAAAGCCCGAGCCTACACTTTTACCGACCCAAGGGATTTTTAACCGCCCACACCACATAGACGTGGTATGAGAGCAACCGGCCTTTGATGACGCTGTAAGTTATACACAGCGGTGGAAATCCAAATTGGCAGAGCTGGGGGCACGGGGAATCGAACCGCCGACCCTCATATTAGGAGTCTGACCTAGAAAAAAGTCAGACACTCTAACCACTCCGCCACAGAGAACGCCACTATTTCAGTTTACTCCAACTCACCTTCTTTGCTGCTTGTGTTGGTGAGGCCGTTGTAACGGGTTGTGACGTAGGAGCATCTGTCGTACGGGAAGTGGTCAGTATCGCCAATTGTTCAGTCATCAGATTTTGGACCATGTCCTTCACGGTATCAAATAGTTCATCTTGAGACACCCGTAAGACAGCCAGTGTTTTCCGCATCTCGTTCTAAGAAGGAAACCAAAAAGATGTCATTGTCATCGACTCGATCGAGGCATCTGTGTGTATGTGTGTTGCGAACGTAAAGGCATAAAATCAAATATTAGATTAGATTACAGTGTTTGAGGTGTATGCTCATGCCAAGTCGGAGACTCCACCATCAGAGCCCACCACATGTGATATATGCGTAATAGACGTACAGGTGTGTGGTTAATATATGTTAACGAGATGCAGAGGTTGAGTCAAAGAGGTATGCAAATGAGATGACATCATGGAAAGTTGCCGGCGGGTCAAGCGTGCACTAGGCCGTGAATAAACCATTCAGTATCCAGAACTCGAAGTGTTCAGACGTCGTACTTTCACATGGTGTCAGATGAGGAAGGATGCCGCCCACTAATACGTTGCCGGGTTTGTGGCCTCCTGGTCAGCTTGTGATCAGCCACAATGCGAGATCGAACTGGAAAACATGGATCAGAGCATATGATATTTACGCTACTGTGGCAGGTGTCGTATTGAAGACGGAACGAGTGCAATGCTGCATCTTTCTTCACGTAGCCGGCGAGGAGGCGCAGAAGGTTTTTGCTAATATGGATATCGCTCTCGCTGATCAAGATAAGATCGTGCCGCTTACAGAGGCGTTTAGGATTTATTGTGTTCGTAAATGTAGTATCATTATCACACGTTATAAATTCAATTCACATAATCAAGCGTCAGAAAATATGGCTACGTACATTACGGCATTAAGAGACAAAGTCAAAGACTGTGAGTATGGGACCGTGGAGGAGTCGCTGTTGCGCGATCGAATTGTGGCTGGCGTTAAAAGTGTGAACTTACGTAACAAATTGCTTCAAACTACTGAGTTAACGTTGATAAAGTGCATAGGTATGTGTGAAATGAGTGAGTTCAGCTCAGATCTGTTGGAGGACACCAAATCAGACGTTGAAAATAAGGAGGTGGATTTCATTAGGAATTATGCTAATGCGCGTACCGGTGCACCGGTGGTTCGGTCAGCGGCGACACCATCTTGGAAATCGCCATCTTGGAATTCCAGCGGCGCCGTTGCAGGAGAGTTCCAGATCCGCTGCCAGAACTGTGGATATGAACACTGCCGGGGAGTCTGCCCAGCGAAAGGCAAGGCTTGCATAGCCTGTCGGAAGATCGGGCACTTCGGTAAAGTCTGTAGGAGCAGACTGGGCAGAGTCAACAAACTTAACATCGAAGTGCCCAACCCTCACAATGCTGAGCAAGACCCGGATCCGGCGGAAGTAAATGTGCTGGCAACGGATCTGTTTGTCGGTGCCGTCGACCGCGGTGCTGGTCGGGATGCCGAGCTGTGGCACGCGATCGTTTGTATGAACGGTTGTCCTGTCAAGTTCAAGCTCGACACCGGTTCGGAGGCGAACGTACTGCCGAGGTACGTCTTCGACAGAGTTGCTCCGGGGCGGCTGACGAACACCAGGTGTTCGTTGGTGACGTTCTCCGGTCACCGGATCACGCCTGATCGGGAGGCACTGCTGGACGTCAACGACAGAGTGCTTAAGTTCCAAGTGGTGCCGGATTGCCAGCCTATCGTAAAAAAAAAAACAAGATTAGGATTTGTCTGGATCCGACTAAGTTGAACAAAGTGATAAAGAGGGGGCCTTTCCCTACTAAAACTATTGATGAGATCATTGCCAAAACAGCCGATGCTAAGTATTTTTCAGTTTTAGATGCGAAGACAGGGTATTGGCAAATAGAATTAGATGACGAAAGTTCACGTTTGTGCACGTTTAATACTCCATGGGGCCGGTACAGGTATACCCGTTTGCCTTTTGGCATCAAAACAGCCGGTGACATTTTTATTCAGGAAATGCACTGTGTCATAGGCGATATACCCGGTATCGGGATAGTCACGGACGACATTTTGGTTTATGGATCAACGGTTGAGGAGCACAACTCGCGGCTCCGAGCTGTGTTGGACCGAGCTAGGTCAGTTAATCTGAAGTTAAATGATACTGAAGTGGGCGTGTCTACTCGCCTTGAGCAATTTGCGCACTCGTCCAACGGGCGCGCAAATTGCTTCCGCATGTGCACGCGACGGTTCGCGGGGGGTAAAGCGTTGCTTAGCGACTAGCTAAGCAACGAAAGAAGGTCGGGCGTTCGGGGCCTGACCCGGCAGACGTGTTTATTCGCGCTCTGTCATTTTCAGCCGATATTCGGTCTTTTTCTTATCTAAATTCTAAAACCAAGGTAATCAAATCACACGGGAGGAAAAGGGAGTTGGTAGCGCCTTAAATAGGTATGCATATTTCGCTGGTATCCTTGTTAGTTATGGTAAGAATAAAGTCGTGAGCTCTTGTGAAGGTGGACTGAGACGTTCCTTGCATTCTTTACTATCCTCCAGTATTATTGTAGATTAACCGCTATAGAAAACCTGATATTCGATTGCTTTATATGTAATTAAGGGCCTTAAGCCTAAGTAGGCCTTATGCAGTTACTTACTCCATCTGTAGGGAATATAATGACAGACTATACAGAATTTAACGTAGTGTTACTTTAGGGCGGAAATTAACGACATTAACTTAGAACTGTTTAATCAGTGACAGCGGCGGCATCCTAGCCGTACGCGTACTTCTAGAATTATTCAGTAACACAATTATATACCGAAATGCGAAGGGGACAGCCAGCTAGTTGAAATAACCTAACTTATAGGAGTAGGGAAACTTTAGGCCTATAAGCGCGCTCGTCGGCGAATTGCGTATGTAGATGAAACTCTGGCTGGCCGCCTTTAGCGCGGGGCGGACACCGACGGCGACGGACTAACTGCAGACGGGAGGAGGAGCCGCAGCAGCCCGCGGCAGGCTCAGGAATTTCACATGGAAATTATTACATAACATTAACACGTTAGGCTCGCCTTAGGCGGGGGCAGATTAGCCGAACGGTTAAAATACTAAGTCATTGTTATGTAAGACTACAGTAAAATATGTAGGTCATCAACTTACCCAGCAGGGTGTGAAGCCTGATCCAGACAGAATACAAGCAATAGTTGACATGCCAGAGCCGCGTGACAAACAAGGCATCCAAAGGTTCCTGGGCATGGTTGGGTATGTACACAAGTTCATACCTAACATGTCCGAGATAGCCAAACCACTACGCACGCTCCTAGCTAAGGACGTGGCGTGGCACTGGCAAGCCGAACAGCAGGGCGCGTTTGATAAGTTGAAGGAGAAGTTAAGAACTGCTCCTGTGTTGTCATACTACAATGTTAAGAAACCTGTTGTCATTCAAGTAGATGCTTGTCAGTCAGGTTTAGGGGCTGTGTTAATGCATGAGTATATCTTTTGCAAAGAAGTTCAAATTCAAAACGACCACAAGCCGTTGGTGGCGATAATGCAGAAACCAATACATAAACTTTCAGCGAAAATGCAAAGGATGCGAATGCGATTACAGAATTACAATATCCAGTTATGTCATGTGAAGGGTTCTTTGATGTTTTTTGCAGACAAGTTGTCAGGAGCATAGCGCTAAAGTGGTCGATAGCGTCGATGACAGTTTGCATTGCTGCAGTGGCATGCAGTCGTCGAGTTGTGAGAAGATTGTATTGAATAGTCAAGTGTATCTGTCATGTTGATCTCACACATTGAAGATGGTGGACACTACACGCATACAAACACCACCATGTCTGAGCAGTACATTCCGTACAAACACGATTTAACAGTTGAAAATAATCTTGTAATGAACGGCAATCGGGTGGTAGTTCCTCCAGCTCTTCGGAGTGAAATGATAGAGGCGTTGCATGAGACGCATTTGGGAGTGACGAAGTCCAAGCAGTTGGCGCATGACTGTATGTTTTGGCCAAACATGAACAAACAAATTGAGGAGAAGGTCAGTCGTTGTGACACTTGCCAAAACAACCGAAAGAATTTGCATAACGAGCCATTGATAAATCACCCGATCGCCTGTCAACCATATGATAAAGTTGGTGCCGATTTATTTGAATTAAGTCATAAGAATTATCTGATAATTGTAGATTATTACACCAAGTTTCCAGAGGTGACGTTGTTGGGCGATACGTCGTCTGTCACTGTTATTGAAGCGTTGAAAGATAATTTTTCCAGGCACAGTATTCCTAGTCAGGTCATGTTGGACAATGGTCCACAATTTAAGAGTCATGAATATAAGGAGTTTGCACTACACTATGGGTTCAAGGCCATGTATTCCAGTCCACAATATCCTCGTAGCAATGGACAGGTAGAACGGTTTGTCCAGACAGTCAAGGATATGTTAAAGAAGTGTGAGAAAACTGGGGCTGATTTTCAGTTGGCGTTGCTGAATTATCGTAATACTCCGTTGTCTGTCCTGAACGCATCTCCGGCGCAGTTGCTCATGAGCAGGAGGTTGAGAGGCAGGTTGCCTATGGCAGAGGTCATTTTGTTGCCTGAAACACAGGGTCCGAAGGAAAGCCAGACGGCCAAGCGGCAGCATAGTCAGAAAGTGTTTCATGACCGGAAGTGCAGTAAGGCGCACAAGCCTATTAAATTTGGAGATAAGATAAAATACAAAAATAATGCTGGGGATAAAAAAAAAGGGGTTATTTGGGGACAAACTGGGGTTTCTGGGAGAGAGTATCAAATTTTGAACGAGTCAGGTAATATGTTGTATCGTAACCGTGTCCAGATTATCAGGGCGCCTGTGGGGGGGCAACCCGAGCTGGTTGTGCAGACGCAAACTGGGTCAGCGTCGGTGCCGAATGTAAACAGTGCGGCTAATCTAAGTAGGTCAGGTCGGCTGATAAGGCCGGCGAGCAGGTTAGACCTGTAGGAGGTCATTGTACATTGAGTGTGTACGCAAGTAACATGTGCATGTAGGGTTAAGTTTTGTTTCAGCTATTTCTCGGTGTTGTTATTATATATGTATGGACACTTTATGACGTCAGGCATTACGGCCAGACTAGGAGGACTTAAGTGCTTTGTGCGCTCGGACATTTGCAGTTTAGGTACGCATATATTGTTATTGTTTATTGAATGTTTCTTCTTGGTTATTTTGTAACATTTCATGTTTCAGAAATACTTTGAGGGGGGGATGTGATATATGCGTAATAGACATACAGGTATGTGGTTAATATATGTTAATGAGATGCAGAGGTTGAGTCAAAGAGGTATGCAAATGAGATGACGTCATGGAAAGTTGCCGGCGGGTCAAGCGTGCACTAGGCCGTGAATAAACCATTCAGTATCCAGAACTCGAAGTGTTCAGACGTCGTACTTTCACACCACATGTGACTTTTTTCACAGACCAATGTATCGAGTTTGATACATTGGTCTGTGCCTTGTTTCTTAGTCTTGCTTGCCTTATCCTAATAATGCCAAGCGTCTGGCTAGGAAGCGACAAGTATCAATTTTTAAGTCATTGGTTTGACTCGACTAGGGTTCGAACCCACAAACCCATGGGTTCAGATCCCCTGATCTCCCAAAATGGGAGACAGATGCTCAACTCTTTCGGCCATCCCGTCTGGTCTAACTCTCAGCATGTACAACATACTGGTCGTGACACCAATGTCATAGCAGGGTGTCACAAACAAATGGGAACATCATGGCTAGACTCCACCTATCTAGGCTCTCGATAGACTATCTAGGCTCTTTGATGCACTCAATCTACCCATACCTACCTGTGTATGTGGCATTTCAGTAAGTGGACTTCACTACATGTGCTAACATAATTTTCTCATTAAATCAGGTTATGGAGCTAGTTTTTCATAATTACTGTCCAAAACAACATAATGAATAAAAGAGTATCTGATCACATTGAACTAGGACTGAGTAATTAAAGCTGCATAGGCCACTGGTTTTGAGTTTCGCTCATTTTCTGAGATAAATATATTAGGTTTATCGTTATAATCTCCCATACATTAGCTTGAAATGGAATGGCTTTTATTTTAAATGGCTTACTTTTGCGATATTTGTAGTGCAACCATGCACAATCCATTTTGGCAAGCACGCCAAAACTCGGACACCATAGGCTTCTGCGGTAACAGGTTCTATTCAATTGCCTCAGTATTCCTTTCTCTGTGGCGAGACAAGTATTTAATAAGTGCACTGGTATGCAAGTTAGATATGTAGAATAAAATCTAGATGGTTGCTTTAGTTTGGAAGATGTTATATCTTCAACAGACTATGCAGCCTTAAGAGTATTAGTACCTATTGAATTGGAAATCCTGACCCAACAACTAGAACTTTGCATGTAAATGTAAAATGATTTAATGTGCATAATTATCATTACTTATTGCATTGTGTATACTTTAATTTCAGAATTTACTTCACACTTCAATTTACTATATAAACCATGTGAAAATATCTGTGTAAATACCTGTATGCCTATAACACTTACGTTCGGAACACCAGTGCTACGCCACTGACAAAACATTTACAGTAAAACCTCTCTAACTGACCACCTCCACAGCTCGACCACTCCCCTGTATCGATCGCTTTATTTGGGTCCCAACAATACCATTGTAGCCATATTCTACCTCCCTAAACCCACCTCCCTAAATAGACGACTTAAAGTCAGTCCCAAGGTCAGTCAATTTAGAGAGGTTTAAATGTATATGAATAACATTAATTTACAAAAAAAACAAAAAAGGCTGATAGCTGTCGTCATTTGTAAACAGTATGTCCCCCTCAGGCTATACTGACCTATAAATCTCCACTGACCAACACAAAGGGGTCCATTATAGGTGAGTGGCCGCTGCTGACATCCCATCAGCTGATTTGTTACTGCTATAGGCTATTCTGAATGCAACCTAATCCTTACTTAATGAGGTCCTGATATGACCTTAGATGTTGCTCGGATGTAAAACAACAACAAATAAGCAAAACAAACTTAATGAGGAGGTTCAACTGGAAATATCAGATTGTATAAGATATTTCTTCTTTTTTTTAATGGTTTATTTGCCCTGTCCATAACGAGTAAGATGCATCGCGGCTTGTTTTCATCGCTGAACAGCAATAGTCTCAATTTGGTAGTAGCCTTGTGATCTTAGCTGTTAGTCGTTATGTTAGTTAATTGTTGTTTTTTGTTGTGCCACATTTGCAACATTTTGGTATATATACCTACCCCCTGCGCTAGTGTTAGTAGGGATACTCAGTTTATTATGGACGTTATATTTTCAAATGAAAAAGAAAATATTTAAATGTTCTTTTACTTAAAGTTGCATAGTCCTATGGTTTTGAGTTTCTGTCATCTGAGATAAATATATTGAATTGATTGTTATAATGTACCTTACTTTAATTTGAATTAATTTTCATTTTAAATGTTTTTTTTTGTCTTTTAATTTTTTTTTTTTTTTTATAGATATTTGAAGTGAAACATGACAAATTAGTTTTGGCGTGTTGACGCCATATGCTTCTGCAGTAACAGGTTCTATTAATTGGCTCGGTATTCCCATCTATATGGCAACAAATTATAAAGTCCACGGCTGGAATCTGTGGTTGTGTAGGCAGGCTATAGTGAAATCAATACAGGCAAAAAGAGAAAGGAAGGGTATAAAGAGTGAAAATAGAGAGAGAGCCAAGCCCTCAGGTTTATTATGTATAGTGGTACATGGATCTGGTATGGCATACCACCTGACCATGTTCTGCAATAAGAATCAAGCATCTACAGCTCTACCAATGAACATCGAGCATGTTGGCGGAGGCTAACATGTGTAATTTGCGAACGACGCAAGAATGCCCTCTGTTTTCCTCGTTTCCTATTTTCACCTTTCACTGTCACTTGGTCCTGCGACCTCGCTGTGTTCACTTCGCTTCCCCACCCTCCCACCCTCTATCTCTGGGGAGTGAGCGCTGACATCTCCTGCCTGTTCATCGATACTGCTTCCTGAATGATGCCTACCGCGAATCTCGAAACGATCCTCGATAACGATATATAGGGTCTGAGTCACCCGCTTGATAGCCTGCTCGCCAGGTCCTGATATGTCTTCATTATTAAACTCTACAAAGGTTTTCCTGACTCTGTTCTACTTTTCTTACTGTTCCTGTTTACTGTTTCTGTTGTGAGCCGAGTGAAGCGAATTAAGCATTTGTGTGTCCCCATGGTTACATTGCTCTGCCCACCACAAACATCCGCTTGGCTCCCTTGGCCACCACCTGCCCTGAGCTGAGTGTGTGGTGATCCGTGACTAACAGAGTGGGGGGAGGGGGTAGTGAGTAGAGCTCCAAGTGCCCCTTACACGCTATCTGACTAACACACAATTCTTTTAATATATATTTTTTTTATTGAGGCTGTATTTATACTGTCCATAGCATATAAGCCTGGGTACCCAGGCTTGTTTTCAATGCTGGCCAGTTGTAGTGTTGGTGTTATCTTACCACACAGTAGGCGCTGATAAGCAATTTGATTGCCTGCATTTCAGTAGCAGACAGATAGTTGGTTGGTATGGTTAGTAGCCTATGTTAGTTTTTTTTGATTTTCTTGGCATATATGTATTTTATTTTGTTCTACTCTTATTACTAGACTAGCCTACTCCTAGTTACATATCATAGGCTTGTACGTATCTGTGTGGTGTGTTATCTGGCTACTTTTGACATGGTTACCTTCCATTGGGCATCCCGCTGGTGGGCCGTGACATATCACATGCCCCTTTGCAGTGCAGCTTAGTGGGGGTTTCCTAGCCTTATTTTGCACAGATATTTTTTGTAAGTTTGTAGGTCAGGAATTTGTCGTTGACAATTGACCAATGAATCAAGCACCACCAGCAACTACATGAACATTTATGCACCTGGCCCTATATACCTTTTTCATTCCCCAGACCATTTGCATTCCCCCACCAGTGCATCATTATCGGAATATTTTACAAAATGCTTAATGGGTGCATCAGTATCTAAGTTAGATATGTAGAATCAATTCTAGATAATTATTTGGTTTTGAAAAGTTGATGCTTCATCGGACTATGCAGCTTTAACAAAAGGCATAGAGATTTAAATTGAAAAGAAAACCCTACTAAAATGGTCCCCTTTTAATGAACTTGACCGTATAGGCGTTGGGTAGGTGGGGGGTCAAATTTGTCGATAAATTAATATAGTTCTTACCTTTTCCTGCTCAAGCGTCTCTACCTTAAAAGATAATTTCTTGAAGTCTGCAAGTTGGTCTCTATACCGGGGTATACACATCAGGCACACTGTAATAAATCATGATATCATATTATTTGCAAAGAAAATAACCAAATCACTTTTTGTGTGAGATCTTTTCTTTCCTTCAAATGGTTTATTATTGCTGAAACAAATTTAATTGTGATGAAATTGGTCTGCCTTTTGGATAGCTGCATCCCATATGTCAGGGATTTCCGCGATTTCCACGATTTTTTAATATTTACTGATTACTAAGGAATTAGGATGTATATGTCGTGGGGGGTGATGGAAATGGGAAATATTGCGCCTAGAGCGGGACTCGAACCCACATTTCTTTGCATTCCGGGCCAGTGTGCTAACCATTACACCACCTAGGATCCCTGATATCACCACACTACCCACGCCTACCTGTCTCTGTGGTTACTTGCCTGAGAGGTCAGTGCAGACCACTACAGTCGTCCCCCTGGAATTGTAAGTCTTTTAATGCTTACAATTACATACATACAGGCAATGCACTAACACATACATACACAGGGTAGGTTCAACAACCATACAGCGCAAAGCTTGTACAGGATCATGGTCACGGCAACCAGTGTCATGGGGGTGATAACAATGGGAAATATTGCACCTAGAGCGGGACTCGAACCCACATCTCTTTGCATTCCGGGCCAGTGTGCTAACCTTTACACCACCTAGGATCCCTGATATCACCACACTACCCACGCCTACCTGTCTCTGTGGTTACTTGCCTGAGAGGTCAGTGCAGACCACTACACTCGTCCCCCTGGAATTGTAAGTCTTTTAATGTGTACGATTACATAGATACAGGCAATGCACTAACAAATACATACAAAGGGTAGGTTCAACAACCATACAGCGCATAGCTTGTACGCGATCATTGACATGGCAACCAGTGTCGTGGGGGTGATAAAAATGGGAAATATTGCGCCTAGAGCGGGACTCAAACCCACATCTCTTTGCATTCCAGGCCAGTGTGCTAACCATTACACCACCTAGGATCCCTGATATCACCACACTACCCACGCCTACCTGTCGATGTGGTTACTTGCCTGAGAGGTCAGTGCAGACTACTACACTCGTCCCCCTGGAATTGTAAGTCTTTTAATGGGTACAATTACATACATACAGGCAATGCACTAACAAATACATACAAAGGGTAGGTTCAACAACCATACACCACATAGCTCATACAGGATCATGGTTACGGCAACCAGTGTCGTGGGGGTGATAAAAATGGGAAATATTGCGCCTAGAGCGGGACTCGAACCCACATCTCTTTGCATTCCGGGCCAGTGTGCTAACCATTACACCACCTAGGATCCCTGATATCACCACACTACCCACGCCTCCCTGTCTATGTGGTTGCTTGCCTGAGAAGTCAGTTCAGACCACTACATATATATGACAAAATTGGTTATTTTTATATCGCCTGATACAAACCCCAAATAAGAACGAGTTAAGTACGGGCGACAAGATAAGCACAACAAGGACAGTTGAAACCTGACTTCCGGTATTTTCCCCGCGATTCCAAATTAGTGCTAATCCTATAGGGGGAAATCCGCCTTTTCGCGGGAAATTCGCCGTCAGTGTAATAATCTCGTCTTGCTTACAGCATTTTTTTGCTGGAGACAACTGGCATCCCTGAGTGAACGGGCACACATTACCTCCTAGTTTTATGAACACATTTAAAAAACAGTTGACCATCAACTAAGAAAATATTCATCATACGCATAATTATTGCTATGATGCCTATATGGATAGTGATAAACCGGTTATCGCGTGTAGTAAGCTCTGTAGTGACTTCCCACCTCTCTCCTCCCCCCTCTCAGTGCGTGGGGGGTCCCGGTGTAACGATTTCAACTCCCCCCCCCCCCCCTTCCCAAGTTCCCCCCCGGGAATCTGAAAACGTTTTTAACTTCCCTCCGTGGAAATTTAAAAAGTTTTCAGATTCCTGGGGGGGAACTTAAAAACAGTTTTCAGATTCCTCCCCCTATTTTCAAATTCCCCCCTCCGGGAATTTAAAATTGTTTAAAAAAACTTTAAAAAGCGTTTTAAATTTCAGACCTATAATATTTTTTTCTTAACCATCTTGGAGACTTTTTGTGTCATTTGTGGTTAAATATGTTTTATTGTACTAGTAATAATTTCCATTATGCTATTCTCTGTATATTATAATATTTGTCATGAAAAATAACAAAAAATAACAAAAATAAAGAAAATTCCCCAAAAATGGGGGGGGGGGGAGGGAAAGTTAAAACGAGGGAGGGAATTTGAAAACGTTTTCAAGTTCCCGGGGGGGAACTTGAATATGGGGGGAATTTGAAATCTTTACACCGGCATGCACCGCTCCACCCCCTGCGCGGGGCTTGACACTCCACTCGCTCAGAAGTTTATATATATATATATATATATATATATATATATATATAAATACATACATGTATATATATATATATTATATATACACATGTGTGTATAAGATTGTTTGTTTGTTGTTGTTTTACGTAGTCGGAACATCTAAGGTTATATCAGGATGGGTACCGACTTGTGACAGTGCACACTCATGGCGACTTTATAGTGCTGCCCCACGAACCCATGGTTTCGGATACCCCGATCTTCCGAAACAGGAGATGGATGCTCAACTCATTCGGCCATCCCGTCTGGTATATTTTATTTATATTTTAAGCGAGTGGTACAGGCAAGAGGCTGAATCGTGACAGCTGAATAAGCCAGGTGGCAGCACCAGGCAAAGCAGAGAGCCTGTCCATTCGCCTGAGTTGTTAAGTGTTAATAGTTGTGAGGTCTCCACACAAGGTGCCAGGCAGAGGCACCAATAAAGGATAATCAGTTTATGGATAATTATTCTTATATAATGTTTATACAGCATATATATATATATATAGACATATATATATGTATATATATATATATATATATATATATATATATAAATTGATATATATATATACATACATGTGTGTATATAAGATGTCTAAAATAATTAACAGATATTGTGTTTACACAACTTATAGTTGACTATCGAAACCAATCTACTATCTAATATTATGTCTAATCCAGTACAATAATATCCAATCATAATGACAACGATAATCAGTCCTGATATGACCTTACATGTTGCTAGGATGTAAAACTCGAACAACAAAACCAATGATAATCTAGCTCCGACTATCCTGACTGATTGATTGATTGGTGGTTTCTTTACGCCATGTCGGCAGCATCTATATAGGCCATATTCACGGTGAGAATTGTTTGTTTCTTATTCAACCATCGCCTTTACATATAATGTAAAAGCAGACAATCAATTATGTGGCAATAGACACTTATGAATTTTGTTAACTCTCAATCATTATAATTTGTGGACAAGGTAAATAAAATTGATGAAAGAATTAATTGATAAAAAAAAGCCCGTCTAGCAGGAGCCATTCAAAGGAGCTATACATAGAACATAAATTATTTGTTCAGATGTAATCAGTATATAATGTAAGGTATAAAATGTTGAACTTATCTGATGGGATCTTTGAAGATATGGATGTCTATTTTGATTAACATGTTGTGAGTAAGAAAAGGATTAGTTTTCAAATCACGCAAAAAGAAAAAAACACCACAAAATACCCACACCAGGATCTCAAGGAATGATTGATTGATTTATTGATGATTGATTGGTGGTTGCTTTACGCCGTATCAGCAGCATATTCCATGTTCACGGCGAGAAATGTTTGTTTTTTGTTCAAACCATCGCATTTACATGTAAAAGCAGACAATCAATTATGTGCCAATAGACACTCATTAAATTAGAAAGCTCACAATCATATGTTTGTGGTCGAGGGAAACAAATTCCCATAGAATTCTCAAGGAATGAAAGCTTAACTTACATGTGCACCTCTGGGTGTCAGAAGCATCGACTGTGAATCCGGTATGACAGACACACCTGTAGGTTCCAGGTGTGTTCACACAGGTGTGTTCACACCTGTGGTTACCAGCACGGCACTCGTCCACATCTACGGAATATTACAAAATTAATGCAACATGTGTAACTTTCTTGTCAGCTCAGAGATTTAATTATTTCTCTCAATGCAATGAATGTCGTTTCGGGAGTAATTAATCATTTTCTTTTGTGTGTCTGTGATGGTTTACCCTGTCCATAAGATGGGCAGGGAAATATGGTCACGATGACGTAAGGCCTTATGCCAAGCCTAAGGACTGCTTGTTCACGGTGGGGAACCAAGCTACCCGTCACGGTGCCCTCACAGACCAAACGGGATGGCCGAATGAGTTGAGCGTCCGTCTCCTGTTTTGGGAGATCGCGGGAACTTAAACCCATGGGTTCATGGGTTTGAACCCTGGTCGAGTCAAACCAACGAATTAAAAATGTATACTTGTCGCTTCCTAGCCAGGCGCTCGGCATTATTAAGATAGGGCAAGGACTGATTGGCTGATTGGCTGAGTGGCAGGGTAACGTGACTGAGTGAGATATCAGGTCATGGTGCTGGTGGCCTGGTCTCCCAGTGGGGCAGCACTATAAATTCACCATGAGTGCGCACTGTCACAAGTTGGTACCCGTCCTGATATGACCTTATATGTTGCTAGGACGTAAAACATCGACAAACAAACTGGTGCCCTCACTCACCTGTGGCACAGTCGGGGCCCGTCCAGCCATAAGGACACTTGCAGTGGCCAGGTCGGGAGCAACGGCCGCCATTTTGGCATGGCTGGCGGCACAGTGCTTGAAACGAGGAACGGGAAAGTATTGTACTATTTCGCAATTAAAGGGGCAATTTTACGTATTGTCGTGGGGTCATGAAAGGGGGAAATATTGTGCGTATAGCTGGAATCGAACCCACATCTCTTGCCTTCTGGGCTAGTGTGCTAACCATCACACAACCTGTGACCTAGGCTCCCTAATGTCACCACACTACCCACACCTACCTGTCTATGCGGTCCTTGCCTGAGAGGTCAGTGCAGACTACTACACTCGTCCCCCTTGAATTGCAGGTTTATTAAACGGTCATTTAATGCTTACAAATACAAACATACATGCAATATACTTACAAATACATGCACAGGGTAGGTTCAACAACCATACAGTGCATAACTTGTACAGTATCAGAGTCACATTACACCACCTAGGCTTCCTGATGTCACCACACTACCCACGCCTACCTGTCTATGTGGCTCTTTGCCTGAGAGGTCAGTGCAGACCTCTACAGTACTCACAATTATTATGATTAAATATGATCATTCAAAATGTGTATAGCTTGAAACAATCAATCTATAACAGAGGAGTAGTGATCAGAACGACCCTAAACCCACCGTTCGGTATTACATATAATATATACAGTAAAACCTCTCTAACCGACCACCTCCACAGATTGACCACTCCCCTATATCGATCGCATTATTTGGGTTCCAAACGATTGCCCATACAATACCATTTTAACGATTAAAAAAACTCTCTAACCGACCTCCTCCCTAAATGGACCAATTAAAGTCGGTCCCATGGTTGGTCGATTTAGATAGGTTTTACTGTATATATAGATCGGTTTCACTCGACCGGGAATGAAAGTGTGTAAAAAGAGTAGGATGTTCTTACGCTCCATACACCCATGCTGTGGCATCTTACGGTGGAGATGGTAGTACGTCCAGCCTGGACAACAGGCATACATCAGCTGAGAGTTGGGTCTGATGGAATAGACCTCTTTGTATGCCAGCTCATAGCTCACCCTGCAAGTAAACCACATTGAACCACACAATCAGAGATTCCATTAAATGTACATCATCAAATGGTATTTAATGAAAACAAATTTTCTTTTTAGATAAATATTTATGAATAACATACATAGGTTTTTTTTAATGTTTTTTATTTGTGATGGGTGTATTTATGCTGCCCATAACAGTTAAGTCTAATATCTTGTTTTCGCTGTGAGACAGTAATAGTCTTGTGACTCCCCTTCTTTTTATCACTTTCAGTTGTTGTGTAGCTAACTACTGCATGCATCTTTCTCTGTTTGTAAGCATTCTCCCACATGCCCCAAACCTCTGTGAGTTTGTTCATTCTACAATTGGATAATTGTTTGGTTACCAATAGTTGATTTCTCTGAATGTCTTCACCTTGCTGTGTTAGTGGTCATTAGGTTTTGATTATAAGTTTAAAGTTTATCTTTTGTATGTGTCATACCGAGCATCTATACCCTATAAAAGCTTCATTGAATTATCAGTGTATTTTCTATTATTTATTTATCTATCTTTCTTTTTCTTTTTTAATTCATTTTATTTGTTGTTGTCATTAGTCTAGCAGTGCATTTAGCTCTCTTTTGATTAATTTTTAATATGTTTCTATTGTCCCTGTACTTCTTTCTTCTACCCCCGGTGTATTCCCCTGCCTTCATGTACTCGGTACTCCTCTCATATGATCTGTTTTTGGCTCTGTTTATTATCAGTCTGGGGCCATCACTACCTCTTGTTGCCTTTGTTGTTACCTGCACCCTCCCAGGCTTCCTTCTCTCCCTGAATGCTGCTATTTTGAGATGTGCTTTTTCCTGTCATTTAGTGTGTTAACTCTTGTTTTCCTATGGAGATCATCAGTTGGGTGTCCATGTTCCATCTTCAGACATATCTTAAGTGCTCTATTTTGTAGTCTTTGTAGTTTATCCAACATATTTTTGTTACCCCCCCCCCATTTATATTACATCACCATAGTCAAAGAATGGTAGTTTCATACCTTTATAGATTTTAATAGCCATATTTGTAGTTAGGTATTTTCTGGTATTTGTTAATATCCAGATTTTGTGGGTTGCCTTCTTGATAACTTCTTTTATGTTATCATTGTAGTGTAGTTTTCTATCCAGATTCATCCCTAGATATCTGTAGTTGGTATGATAATCAGGAACTTTTCCTCCCAAACTTATTGGCTCCTCATTGCCATAGTTGATTTTCCCACTGCCAAACACTAGGACCTTCGACTTCTTGTTGTTTATGGAAATCTTGTTGGAGTTACACCAATTATCTATAGCTACTAGTTTCTCATTTAGCTTATTTCTGTTCTCTTTTTTGCTATTGCTTGTTGTGTATATCACAGGGTCATCAGCATTTAGTTGGAATTTGATTCCCTCTACGGACTTCTCCAGATCATTGATGTAAATGATGAAGAGGAGTGGGCCTAATACTGAACCTTGAGGGACTCCACAGGTTACCTGTAAACTTTCTGATGTTTTGCTATTTACTGTTGTTCTCTGACTTCTCACAATAATGTAATTCATTATCCAGTCTAGTGCTTTATCTAGGCTATAGTAGTAGTAACATGACAAAAACAACTTGACTTAATCATAATTATTATGATAACATATTGTAAAATATTTCGACTTTCTACACATAGGTTATAAAACTTTCTACACATATACATTATAAAATAGATTCCATTTAAAGTACCCATTTGTTTTAGTTAGTAGATAGAAGAATGCGTAACCCATTGCTGAACCCAGACTGATAGGGTGGGAGACAGTCATGTTTGGTAATTAATGTTTAATGTGTATTGGATCCTGATTGAATTTGTATGGAGTGCATCGGATATGATAGAGGTGTCTGGTCAAGTTGCCATGATATGGTGGTAGCTGGGATGTGGGAATGAGGGGTTCATGTGAGCTGCACTCATCTCTACTGTCCCGGAATCTCAAGATGGTCGCCATGAAGAGTAAATTAACACACTGCCATGGATCAATGACATCATGTACCTTCAATAATATCATGTACCTTCAATAATATTATGTACCTTCAATATCCTGTACCTTCACTGACATGCCTGTATGCGTGTTGGAGAGATTAAAAGCCTGGGCGAGCTGGCAGTCACCACTGGGCCTTTCATGTGACAAGAGGTACTTTTGTGTCCATCCTCTATTCTGTGCTATACCCACTGTAGCCACTTCACTATTATAGACAGGCAACTATAGGACTCAGCTACACCACACCATTTCCTACTCTACACCCTCTGGTACTTTACGGTATTTTATATATATTTAACTTGCATTTCATTATAGCTCACTTCCATTTATAAAGATCTGGCGACAACCTTATAAAAGGGATTAGCCCATAGATTACAATATGACTAGTCATGATTTATATAGTATGACACGACCTATTCTCTAAGAGTTATTTAGGCCCCAACTATGGTCTGAGAGTCTCTGTAGGCAAGCTGTTGCTATTATTGTCTTTCAGCCCTAAATTAGGCCTACTATTCGTAGAGGAAAGGCACCTACATTGGACCAGCCCATATATTGGACCTTCCGCCGATTTCCGGTTGTGTTGCGTGCACTAGTTGCTATCTCACAGCCCCATTCCTAATCTGGGTATGGGTGAATCTGGGTTGGGTGAAGTTTTGATCTAAAGCCGTGTTTACACGGGCGAGTTAAAACGCCTCATATAAAACCACTTGTCTAGATCGATTTACATTTGCCGTGTAAATGCGACGCTGAGGTATTTTATGGCTGAATCGATTCATATAAATCGGTATATGTAAACCACCTTGCGAGGTAGTATAGATGAAGCGATACAGCTGGTTCCCGGGTGGCGATAGTGTAAAATAGTGGTGCTCGCCGGATACAGGCTCAGGTGTAACTATACACTGGTGCCCGGCAGTGTCAGGGACCGATTAGGCCGAAATCTATTGAATGCGATCATATTTAACAGAATTACATACTCAAATAATGAAATTTAATGAAATTAACCCTAAATTCCAAGCGATATTAACATAGCAGCTACATCGGCGTCGTTATTCATATTGTCGAATCGACGAGTGTAAACTAAACAAATAGCAGTGCTCGCCGGCTACAGGCTCACCACTAAGGCTGCTGGTTATTATGGACTTGCTCATGCGCAGATATCGATTTCCGCCTTCAAACTCGTTGCGCGTAAACACGCCATTACAACGATTCATATAAATCGATTTGTCTTAAATCGTTTTACACTTGCCCGTGTAAACACAGCTTAATTCCATAGCTGCACTCACTGCTTGTTAAGGCCCAGTCACACCTCACCGGACTGAGTACCGGACACCACCGGACAAAGAATTTTCTAGTCCAGTGGTGTCCGGTGACAAACTGTTGCAACAGCCGCCGGATGAAACCGACGTTAAACGGAGGCTAAACGGGCGTCAAACGGACGGGCGGGACACCAAACGGACACCAACCGGACACCTACCACACACCTACTGGAAGGACAAAAGGACAGAATTCCCGCAGCACCGTCAACGGACTCTTCAGGATACAAAACGGACACCTAACGGATGAGTAACAGACATGAACCGGAAGAAACGGACTTAAAACGGACAACTGTAAACTTCAGTCCGGTGGTGTTCGGTTCAAGGTTAGTGCATGTTCAAAACTTGTACCGGACACCGCCGGACACCGCCGGATGGGTACCGGACATGTACCGGACATTGCCGTATTTCACCGGACAGTGTCCGGCTCATGTCCCCAGTCCGGTGAGGTGTGACTGGGGCTTAAGGGACACCATGTGCTTCGCGCCGATTTATTTTAAGGCCTACTTTTACTTTTACGCATCCCACAATGCACCGCGCAGCTGAGATTACTAACTCGCCTACTACTAAATAAGTCCACGATTGTTAGAATGTTAGTAATTTTTACTAAGACTTAGCAGCTATTTACGCGAGTCCGAATACACGCTTCAAAGACATAACTTAACAAATGACCTGACTTACTCCAAGCATAAACAATGGATTGGACAGCAGCAAATAACTCTCTAGCGTGTATATAAATATACAAGTGACGTCACTCTTCTCGGGGCGGCCCCCATGTCTAGTGTTCCTGTAATCTACCAGATGGCGCCACGAGTGGTGGTGCCGGCACCTCTGGTCATGTTCCTTGTCTGAGCACCGTTTAGCAGCTTTTAGCGGGGAAGAATTATCCGTAAACCCCGATACGCTAACGTCTGGATGTGTAGTCTTTCTTCCCAGCAGCAGCTGAGAAGCTAATTGACTCTTGAGCAGTGGTGCTCGTGTCTGCGCCTGAGGTTTGCTGGCGTGACACCAGGTGGCGCACTGGTCCTTTAGCCGTTAGTGCTCTTCAAGAAAGATAGTGGGTGTGCAGATAGTGGGTGATTTAGTGCGTTACGTTGTGTTGGGCTCGTCTACCCCAGTCTGCAGCAGACAGGCGTGGTGGGCCTGCCTAGATAACAGATTCACCTCGTTTGTTGTTTGTTTGTTGTTGTTTTACGTCCTAGCAACATCTAAGGTCATATCATGACGGGGACCGACTTGTGACAGTCCGCACTCATGGTGACTTTATAGTGCTGTCTCACTGGGAAACCAGGCCACCGGCACCATGACCTGGTATTGCACTCAGTCACATTATCCTGACACTGAGCACACCAGCCCTTGCCCTGTCCTAATAATGCCGAGCGCCTAGCTAGGAAGCGACAAGCACCAATTTTCAAGTCATTGGTTTCACTCGACCAAGGTTCGAACCCACGATCCCCCGATCTACCAGCACGGGAGATGGACGCTCCGACTCATTCGGCCATCCCGTCTGGTCTCTCGTACTTGCGGTAGAGGGGTGAACGTGAACGTAGTCTAAATGCAGGCGAAAATAGCTTTAGTATGGAACAAGGAGTAGAATCCCTGGCTCCAGTATCAAATAGCTAGCTGGGCCGCGTTCAGGGTACGCCTCCGAGACGCCTTGGGGAAATCGCTGACGTCACGCTAGTCTGAACGGCAAAAGCAGTTGGTCGCCTCGAAAATGGCCACCCCCATAGCTGGCAGCCATTTGCAATGAAAAAGAAGCGCTCTGATTGGCTGAAACCAATGAATACGGCAGCCATTTTCGAGGCGCTTTTCGTCTCCTCTCTGAAATGGGAGGCGTCTCGGAGATGCCTCCGAGATGCATCCTGAACGGAAATAAGCCAAAATGCATTCGGGGACGGACCCTGAATGCGGCCCAGGTACCTAGCTATATCAGCACAGAGTTGGTGAATTGAGAGAGAATGCAAAAAGATAAGATGGCAACGATAGAACGCCCTCGATTTCACTTTTAAAGTTCCTTAAACTACATGTTTTATTTATATTGTTCAACTCAAAAGTAGCGGGTAAATATGAAGACGTATATAATTATTAGGAATATATTTTGCTTCAGTTAATTTTACCACCATGTCAACATTTCTTGCCAGTTTTTCTAATGGGTTGGTTTTCACCCCTACTACATTAAAAGTACGGGGTGATCTTTTATCTAGTGCGTGCCATGTGGTTCACTGCAACTTACAAGTGGTTAGAACCACTCGCACAGCGTATTTAAACTGTTTTCTTCTTGGGGTTTTACGTCATAGCAACATCTAAGATAACATGAACACCAGGGCTTTTACTGACCCATGGTGATTTTATAGTGCTGCCCACTGGATGCAGTGGCCGAATCGGTAGAGCTTGTGCCTTGCGTGAGGAAGCTCGGGAGTTCAGTTCCCAGTCGAGTCAAACCAATGACTTTGAAATAGATACTTGTCGCTTCTTAGCCTGGCGCTCGGCATTAATGGGATAGGGCAAGGACTGGTTAGCTCAGTGTCAGGATAATGTGACTGAGTGGGATATCGGTTCATGGTGCCAGTGGCCTGATTTCCCAGTTGGGCAGCACTATAAAGTCACCATGAGTGCACATTGTCACAAGTCGGAACCCGTCCTGATATCACCTTAGATGTTTCTAGGACGTAAAACAACAAACAAACCAAATCTTACTGCGAATCATGCAAGCTTACGTTGTCCAGCACTTTGGCATGCACATCAAACTAATGGAACATGTTTTCAATTTAAATATCCATCTTCCAAGTAAAAGTTGCGTAGTCTGACGGTTTTGAGTTTCTGTCACTTTAAAAGAAAAGAACAATATAGTATGGTGGTTGTTATAATCTACCTAAAGACCCTGTCACACAATGACGTAACGACGTCAACGTAGGGAGAACGTGAAAAACGTCGAACTTCTCGGCGTAGTATGCAAATTTGGGCACAAGTTGAACGTGGATGCAGCGTAGTGGATGAGAGAGTAATGGTGGTAAAGCGTAGTGATAGCGTCATTCAACGAGAGAGGACAACGTAATTACGCTCAGGGAACGTTATGTACGTTATTCCATCACCAGAACTACATTGCTTTATGTTACCTTATGTTATTTACGTCATGAAACGGTGGCAAAACGGTAAACGTATGTTGGACGTACTTTAGGCGTCCGTTATCCTGACAGTTTCACTACGCGGACCACACATTTCCACTGGCTTTAATGTGGGTCAACGTAGTGCAACGTAATGCAACGTAGTTGAACGTAGTGACCAACATTTTAATAACATCTGTTTAACGTCATTGACGTTCGCCGAACGTGTACAGAACATACGGCGAACATAAACCCTTACATTCGATGTACGTCGAAAGTTTTGAACATGTCCAAAACCTTGAAGTAACTCGACGTAACACAACGTAACGTGACGTAGCTCGACGTCAGTCTAACGTCATTCTGACGTCATCATAACGTAACCCAACGTACGTCAACGTAATGACGAAAAATGACCACGTTAGGCTCACGTTCGCTCGTTACATCATAGTGTGACAGGGGTATTACTTTAGTTTGAAGTAAGTTTTATATTAAATGGCTAACATTTGAGATATTTGAAGTGCAAACATGCTAAATTAATTGACGAAATTAATAGACAGTAACAGGTAGGCCTACTATTAAATTGACTATGCCTCTCTATTTGGCAACACATGTTTAATAAGTACATCAGTATCTAAGTTGGATACGAAGAATCAAATCTAGATCATTATTTTTATTTGGGAAATGTGATGCTTTCATCGGACTATGCAGCTTTAACCGTATATAATCCAATCTAAAGTAAAGTATATGATATCGATCAACTAATGTTGATCAGACAGGATGGCCGAATTAGTTGAGCATCCGTCTCCCATTCTAGCAGATCGTGGGAGTGTGGGTTCAAACCCTAGTCGAGTCAAACCGATGACTTAAAAATTCATACTTGTCAATTCCCAGCCTGGCGCTCGGTATTATTAGGATAGGGCAAGGAGCAGTGGAATGAGGAAGACCAATCTTCCGCAATTTAAATTTCCCCTGCTTAATCAACTAATCTAACCCTGCCCACCCCCCCCCCCCCCGTCCCCCCAATAAATGTCTTTTCCTGAAAATGTATGGCACAAACTCTAAATTATCGGATTATGCAATTTTAACACAGCAACAACAAAAAGGATAACACATAGATTAATGTGGACATTTGAAAATGCCTACCGGAAGGAGCTGCAGAGGCGGTATTGTGAGTTGTCACACATGCGCATGTGCTTTTTGTACACTGGTTTATAGTACGTCTGAAGAGACTTGACTGGTGCCTGTGACGTCCGTCGCCCCATGCACATATGCCGCCTGGTGGGAAGATATAGAAACAGTGATCACTGGCAATACAAGATAGCGCGAGGGGGAGAAAGAGAGGGAGAGGAGGATGGAGAGAGGGGAGGGGGATGAGAGGGGGAGAGGGGAGAAAGAGAGGGCGAGGTGGAGGGAGAGAGGGAGGGAGTTAGTGAGGGGAGGGGGAGGAGAGAGGGAGAAAGAGAGGGCAAGGTGGAGGGAGAGGGGGGAGGAAGTTAGAGAGAGGGAGAAAGAGAGGGGGTAGGGGAGAAAGAGAGGGATAGGTTGAGGGGAGAGGGGAGGGAGATAGAGAGGGGGAGATAGAGAGAGGGGAGGGGAGGAGAGGGGGAGAACGAGAGGGAAAGTGGAGGGAGAGAGGGGAGGGAGATAGAGA
Source organism: Branchipolynoe longqiensis (assembly GCA_030323885.1). Lineage (NCBI taxonomy): Eukaryota > Metazoa > Annelida > Polychaeta > Phyllodocida > Polynoidae > Branchipolynoe > Branchipolynoe longqiensis. Next base: position 1,487,807 of record CM059201.1, read on the forward strand.
GAGGGAGATAGAGAGAGGGGAGGGGAGGGGGAGAGGGGGAGAAAGAGAGGGAGAGGTGAGGGGGAGAGGGGAGGGAGATAGAGAGAGGGAGATAGAGCGAGGGGAGGGGGAGAAGGGGAGATGCGGAGACAGAGAGGGAGGGGTGGAGGGAGATAGAGAGAGGGAGATATAGAGAGGGGGAGAAGGGGGAGGGGATAGGAAGAGAGGGAGATGTGGAGGAGATAGAGAGAGGGGAGGGAGATAGAGAGAGGGGGAGCGGAGAAGAGGGGAGGGGATATGAAGAGAGGGAGATGGGAGGAGATAGAGAGAGGGAGATAGAGAGAGGGGATGGGGAAGAAGGGGAGAGGGGGAGAAAGAGAGGGAGAGGTGGAGGGAGAGAGGGGAGAAAGATAGAGAGGAGAGAGCGGGAGAGAGGAGGGAGGGAGAGAGAGGAGAGAGAGGGAGAGGAGAGAGAGAGGAGAGAGAGAGGGAGAGGGCGGGGAGAGGGAGGGGAGAGAGAGGGAGAGAAAGAGAGGGTGGGAGAGAGGGAGAGAGGGAGAGAAAGAGAGGGAGAGAGAGGGAGAGAGAAAGAGGGAGAGGGAGAGTGAGGGGGAGAGAGGGAGAGAGAGGGAAAGAGAGAGATGGGGAGAGAGATGGGGAGAGAGAGGGAGTGAGATAGAGGGGGAGAGAGAGGGAGAGAGAGGGGGAGAGAGAAGGAGAGATAAAGAGCGACAGTGACAAGGAGACACATGAAGATAGAAAGATATATATGTATATATATATATATATATATATATATATATATATATATATATATACATATAAATAGTTGTTGTTTGTTTGTTGTTGTTTTACGTCCTAGCAACATCTAAGGTCATATCAGGACGGTACCGACTTGTAACAGTGCGCACTATCCTGGCGACTTATAGTGCTGTCCCACTGGGAAACCAGGCCGCCGCACCATGACCCTGGTATCCCACTCAGTCACATTATCCTGACACTGAGCACACCATCCTTGCCCTACCTAATAATGCCGAGCGCCTGGCTAGGAAGCGACAAGTATCAATTTTAAAGTCATTGGTTTGACTCGACCGGGACTCGAACCCACGATCTACCAGCACGGGAGACGGACGAGGAGACAGAGACAAATAAAGGGACACTGAAAGACAGACGGGGGAAGAGAGGAAGATAGACCAAAAGAGAAAGAGATGGATGGCAGGCGGGTAGTCTATAGGTGGGGAGGCGAGGGAAGTTCAGATGCGGCAAACCCCAAAACGTGGGGAAAAAAATTACAACTTCCAGACTAGCTGAAACATGACCAACCTAAGCCGTGTTTACACGGGGAATTGTGAAACTATCTAGACAAAGCGATTTATATGAGGCGTTTTAAGAGGTGCGTTTACACGGACAGAGTTTGAAAGTGTTTTGGCGCCGGGAACCAGCAGCCTTAGGTCCGCTTGTAGCCGGCGAGCACTGCTATTTGTTTAGTTTACACTTGGTGATTCGACGCCGATGTAGCTGCTACGTTAATATCGCTTGGAATTTAAGGTTAATTTAATTAAATTTCATTATTTGAGTCTGTAATTCTGTTAAATATGATCGCATTCACTAGATTTCGGCGTAATCGGGCCCTAACACTGCCGGGCACCCGCGATTAGTTACTGCTCTCCCTGTTGCCGGCAAGCACTACTATTTTATACTATCGCCGCCCGGGAACCAGCTGAATCGCTTCAAATAAACCACCTCGCGACATGGTATAGATGAACCCTTTCATATGAATCGATTCAGCCCTAAAACGCCACAGCATCGCGTCTACACGGCAAATGTGAGTCGATCTAGGCAAGGCGTTTTATATTAGGCGTTTTAAATCGCCCGTGTAAACAGGGCTTTAGACCACCATTACAGACAACACGGGACTGGGGCCGGGGAATTTGAAAAGATCACCATGACAACCAGTTATCTTGTCGAACACAGAACAATGTCACCGACTCATTTAGAACTGGACTTTGAGACAGTGCACACGAGGTAAAGACTGGTAATTGTCGCACTTTGTGTTATTAGTTATTTTGCATGGTGTGTGTTTTAATTTAAGTTCCTTTTATTATTGTACATACAGTAAAACCTCTCTAACTGACCACCTCCACAGATCGACCACTCCCCTACACCAATCGCTTTATTTTGGGTTCCAAATGATCGCCCATACAATACCATTGTAATGAATGAGAAACTCACTGAACTGCCCACCTCCCTAAATGGACCATTTAAAGTAGGTCCCATGGTCGGTCGATTTAGAGAGGTTTTACTGCAATTCTAGTATTTTAGGCAATGCTCAATTCAACAGAAATATATTCCTTTTTTTCAGTTCCTTGGGTCCGGTGTCGCAGTTTCCGCCGTCCGCCAGTTTCCGCTGATGCATTGTCAATGGCCGTGAGCAATCTTCATACAGAAAAAGTGAAATATCTCTAAAACCACACCACCTAGAAACAAATCGCTTGGTACACATATAGAAAACATCTTTACCAAAAAGATTATATTAAATTTATACGGTTAGGGTTCTTGATTTCTATTAATTTTGAATAAAAGTAATGTTTTGCACTGCGCATACCATCAAACTCAAAGCATTGTCAATGGTCGTGAGCAATCTTCATACAGAAAATACAGAAAAGGTGAAATATCTCTAAAACCACACCACCTAGAAACAAATCGCTTGGTACACATATAGAAAACATCTTTACCAAAAACATTATATTAAATTTATGAGGTTAGTGACGATGCTGTTCGATTTTGACGCCTGCGCAGAAGCGATGTGTACCACGGAAACTGGCGGACAGCGGAAACTGCGACACCGGTCTATGACAATGAAACATGGGTATAGGTAATTTACCCAGATCTTGTTTGTGTTAGCCTTTGTCTGTTTGTTGCGATTCTACATCCGGGCGACTGTTGTTGTTTTGAGATATAAGCAAGAGAATATGGATGGGGTAAAGGTGCCAATGAATTACACTTTAAGTAAGAAGTGTATGCCTAGTATTCTACTGTCATGGGGGTGATGAAAATGGGAAATATTGCGCCTAGAGCGGGACTCGAACCCAGATCTCTTTGCATTCTGGGCCAGTGTGCTAACCATTACACCACCTATGCTCCCTGATGTCACCACACTACCCACGCCTGCCTGTCTATGCGGGTCCTTGCCTGAGAGGTCAGTGCAGACTACTACACTAACCATTACACCACCTAGGCTCCCTGATGTCGCGACCCTGCCCACACACACCTGTCTATGCGGTTCATTACCTGAGAGGTTAGTGCAGACTACTACACTAACCATTACACCACCTAGGCTCCCTGATATCACCGCACTACCCACGGCTGCCTGTGTATGCGGCTCCTTGCCTGAGAGGTCAGTGCAGACTATTACACTAACCATTACACCACCTAGGTGCCCTGATGTCACGACCCTACCGACACACACACCTGTCTATGCGGCTCATTACCTGGGAGGTCAGTGCAGACTACTACACTAACCATTACACCACCTAGGCTCCCTGATATCACCACACTACCCACGGCTGCCTGTCTGTGCGGCTCCTTGCCTGAGAGGTCAGTAGAGACTACTACACTAACCATTACACCACCTAGGCTCCCTGATGTCACGACCCTACCCACACACACACCTGTCTATGCAGCTCATTACCTGGGAGGTCAGTGCAGACTACTACACTAACCATTACACCACCTAGGCTCCCTGATATCACCACACTACCCACGGCTACCTGTCTATGCGGCTCCTTGCCTGAGAGGTCAGTGCAGACTACTACACTACTATTGAGGAAGACAAGAACACTATATTATTATTTTATTTCTTTCAAATTTTTATTCCAGTTGAATAACATCTTTTTTCAGCACCGAGGCGCTGGTCTTCCGGCCTTAACAATTATAGTGCATATGAACTATTTATGGATGAGACGATGCGATGGTATGAACAATATAGACAGTAGTAGGTTAAAATGAGGCATTACAAATATAGTGGGGATCTTATTTTGCAAATGTAGACTGGAGAATAGCCATTTACCTTTAGACTATATCAGTGATTTGATGATCATACCTGTGAGGAGACATTAATATAATGGACATGACTTGCTGATACAGGTAGTCGTGGATTTTGGATTATGCAAATAATGGTTGCACGACTCATTTAAATTGTCTTGGGTCCACTATAACTTTGTCAGTAGTATATGTTTTATTGGTTTAGTCAGGTGTTATATATAGGCTTGTATATTATAGTTCTATAAATTAATCAGAAGGAATACATAACCAGACTCGATGGCCGAATAGGTAAGAGCGCTGGCTGGCGGCCATGATGGGAGTTCGTAGGTTTGAATACCGGTTGAGTCAAACCAGTGCCACACACAATTGATACTTATCACTTCTGTTGCTTGGCATTAATTCGTATTGCACATGTACATAGTTATTTTGCTGTTCACTGTGGAACTATATTCTCGTAACTTCATACGGCTCTAGTGTCATTCGACCGAGCAGAAAGCAGCCCTGTATCGAATACATAATACAGTATAACCCCATTAAACTAAACTTGAAGGGACCCTAGAAATTTGTTTGGATTAACCGATCATTGGTTTCACCAAGCTTTGGCTTTGACTTTTGACTTTGAGTAAGCGTGTATTGCACATGTAATATACAATGTATGTGGACACTTTGATTATTGTTTTTTATGTATATACAGTATAACCCCATTAAACCAAGCTTGGTTAAACCAAACAAACAGTTTTTTCGGTGGCCTGGCAAAATATTACCGTTTATCATAGCAAAAAGTTGGTGGGGTCTCAGATGACCTTATAATCACATGAAAGTTTGGTTTAACCATCCTGGAAGTGGCCTGCAGGGGTCCAACAATTTTGTTTGGATTAACCGATGATTTTGATTAACCGACTTTGGTTTGACCAACTTTTTTTATATGATAAATGGTAGTATTTTGCTGGGTGGCCAACAAAATTTGGATTACGGATCATTTGGTCTAACCGAGCTTGGTTTAACGGGGTTATACTGTATGCTGTATTGTGGGCTGTGACAGACAGTCGCAAAGTGAAGAAATATGTGACAGTATTTTGGACAACATGTTGTTGTAGCCCGAAACTAGAATCCTGGATTGTTTGCGCCCAACCGGGCACGGTGGCCTAATCGGTAGAGCGCCGGCCTCGCGTGCGGAAGGTCGCGAGTTCGATTCCCGGTCTAGTCAAACCAATGACTTTAAAATTGATACTTGTCGCTTCCTAGCCTGGTGCTCGCCATTAAAGTTGCACAGTCCGATGGTTTTGAGTGTCTCTCATTTTCTGAGATAAACATATTAGGTTGATCTTTTTAATCTACCTTACTTTAGTTTGAAGTAACTTTTATTTTAAATCACTAACTTTTGAGATATTTGAAATGGAAACATGCTAAATTAATTTGGGCAAGCTTTCCAAAACTCTATCACTACAGTGGCATAGGCTTCTGCAGTAACAGGTTCTATTAATTGACTCAGTATCCCCTGATATGTAACGACAAATGGTTAATAAGTGCACCAGCATCTAAGTTAGATATGTAGAATCAAATCTAGATAATTGTTTTGGTTTTGAAGATTTTATGTTTTCATTGGACTATGCAGCTTTAAAAGGATAGGACAAGGAGTGGTTAGCTCGGTATCAGGATAATGTGACTGAGTGGGATATCGGGTCATGGTGCCAGTGGCTTGATTTCCCAGTGGGGCAGCACTATAAAGTCGCCATGAGTGTGCACTGTCACAAATCAGTACCTGTCCTGATATGACCATAGATGTTGCCAGGACGTAAAACAACAGAAACTAACAACACTGTTTGCACCCAAACACAAGTGGATGCTAACGACAACTTTATAGGGGTATCACTGTCAGTTAGGGTTCAAGGTCAAACGTCAGGGTTTGCTCCAAGCTTCACTTAATGGCCCTGTCACACTACGACGTAATGCACCAACGTAGGGACAACGTGAAAATAAATTTAACATGTCTAAAATCTCGGCATAATATGCAAATTCGGGACGTCAATGCTGCGTAGTCAAAGGAATTATTTTTTATGTAAACGTGAGGCTTGTGAAACCCCAGCACGCGACGTCAGCCTAGTGTGACAGTAGCGGCCGCTTAGCATTGCTTAATGTTGTCACGCCCGACACAATTGTTTTCCCCGACGTCAGTCGACGTCCACCAACCGAGAGGCTGGCGTCAGTCCAATGTCGCCGGCGTGAACCGCAAAGGCCTCCTCCCTGTGCGTTACTATGACGTAATGCACCGTTGATCTAACTTAGCCGACGCATCCCTCCCGCACGTCTAACATTGGCATAATGTGAGTGTGACATACCCGAACGCTAGAGCATCACGTCGAGCTATGTCGAAAGTTTTCAAAACATCGACATAACTCGACGTAACCTGACGGAACTCAAAGTAAATCGACGTCAGTCTAACGTATGCATGAAATAACTCGACCTACCTCAACATAATGACGAAACATCACCTATGTCGGCTTACGTTACCTCCTTACGTCGTAGTGTGACAGGGGTATTAGAGATCAGCTTGAAGTTGAACAATGTCAAGGTCATCCAAACCTCCGACGTGTGGATTTCTCTCCAAAATAAATAAATATATATTATATATATATATATAATATGGAACGCAATTTCTTGTTTTATTCAGTATTTTAACAGTAATTGGTTTGACTCGGGCGGGATCAAACCCTTAACCATCCGCATGGGAATTCTGCTCTCCACCTTTTCGGCCACGGTGTCTAGTCGATCATCACTATCATGATCAATCTATATATTTGTATTAAGAAAAAAAAACTACAGCAGGAACTCAAAAGACAACTTAATATTGTTTCAATTATCACGCTAAAGCTTGGTTCTGTGATTTCCTGCTCTGGTAGTCCAGACGGGGTGGCCGATTGAGTTGTGCGTCCGTCTCCCGTTTTGGTAGATCGTGGGATATGAATCCATGGGCTTAAACCCTGGTTGAGTCAAACCAATTACTTAAAAATTCATACTTGTCACTTCCTAGCAAGGCGCTCAGGATTATTAGGATAGGGTGAGGACTGGTTGGCTCAGTGTCAGGATAATGTGACTGAGTGGGATCATGGTGCTGGCAGCCTGGTCTCCCAGTGGGACAGCACTATAAATTCACCATGAGTATGCACTGTCACAAGACGGTACCCATCCTGATATGACCTCAGATGTTGCCAGGACGTAAAACTCCAACAACCAACCAACTACAGCTCGGGGTGGGGGTCTTGGGAATCAAGTTCAGCTTTATAAAACGACGAGGGTTCAAGCTCCGACACCCCATTCGTCTCAAAGTGCTCACTTGACCACTCCCTCAGCGCCTCGTTTTCAGTTAGGGCACCAACAAGCACCAACAAGCCCCGAATACGCCCGCAAGCACCGCTTTCATTCCAGATTGTATGTCTCGGTCACATTTCATTCTTACTCCAGATTACCAGACTACCACCCCTCCCTCTCCTACAAGCACACGGAGCGGTGTCAGCAAGCCAAACCGTGGTTAGGGCGGGATTTCTGGTTTAGCGCCGAAAAATCGCTATGCATGGAGCAGTGTTAGGCCAACACCGCAAGTTTAAAGTCTGAGATTCTAACCCCAGCCCATAGCAGGTTTACAGCGGTGTTAGTGTTAGGTTAGGGCCAAATCTATGCAATGCTATCATATTTAACAGAATTACATACGTAATAAGTGAACTTTCATGAAATTAACCCTAAATTTGAAGTGATATTAACGCCGCCGCTGCATTGGCGGTGATATTCATACTGTCGAATCGACGAATGTAAACAAAATAAATCGACCTCGCCGCCGCCGCCGCATCAGCGGCGATATATTAGAGCCAAATCTATTCAATGCTATCATATTTAACAGAATTACATACTCAATAAGTGAAATTTCAGCAAATTAACCCTAAATTCAAAGCGATATTAACGCCGCCGCTAAATCAGTGGTGATATTAATATTGTCGACTCGACGAATGAAAGCAAAACAAATCGCCCCCGCTGCCAAATCGGCTGTGATATTGGGAAATAGCGGTGCTCGACGGCAAGAGGATCAGAGAGATTTCCATAATGTATAAATTAATTCACGTATAGCTAACACACACCTTTTAGGCCACCATGCATACGGCGTGACATACTTTGCGACGCCCCTGATAACCGGTGATAGCTACCCTGTGTTATATGGTTAACACCACACGCCGCTAACACTGCTCCATGCATATGGCCAGACGGGGTGGCACGTAGATAAAAGATTCACCCGGTACTTTTGGTACATGGGTGAATGACAATGTAGTGTAAATACGGGCGAAAATAGCTTTAGTATAGAACAGGAAGTAGAATGCCTGCCTCCAGTATCAAATGGATACTTATATAGGCACAGAGTTGGTGAAATGGGAGAGAATGCAATAAGACAGGATGGCGGCCATAGAACACCATCGATTTCACTTTTAAATCCGATTTAACTAGATGTTTTATTATATTTTTCAACTAAAAGGTAGCGGGTAAATATAAAAACATATATAAAGAATATAATTTGCTTCTTAAATTAAGACATTATTCACTCAATTAATTTCCCCAGCATGTCGAAATTCTTCGCCAGCTTTTCTAATAACCCCTGTACTGTCAGTACGGGGTGAATCTTTTATCTAGGTGGCCCAATGAGTTGAGCGGCCGTCTCCTCTTTTGGGAGATCAGGGGTTCCCGAACCCATGAGTTGTGGGGTCGAACCCTGGTCCAGTCAAACCAATGACTTAAAAATTGATACTTGTCACTTCCTAACCAGGCATTCTGCATTAATAGGATAAGGCAAGGACTGCTTGGCTCAGTGTCAGGATAATGTGACTGAGTTGGATATCAGGTCATGGTGCTGGCAGCCTGGTCTCCCAGTGGTCAGCACTATAAAGTCACCATGAGTGCACACTCTGTCACAAGTCAGTACCTGTCCTGATATGACCTCAGATGTTGCTAGGACGTAAAACAACAACAAACAAACAAACCTACAAGCACACACACTCACACTCCACACACATCATCCAGATATCGATTTTAGAAGATGGCATGGTTGAAAGAGTTGAGCGCCTACAGGCCGAGTCACACCTTACCGGACTGGGGAACCGGACACTGTCCAGTGAAATATGGCAATGTCTGGTACATGTCTGGTACCCATCCGGCGGTGTCCGGTGGTGTCCGGCGGTGTCCGGTACAAGTTTTGAACATGCACAAAACTTCTACCGGACACCGCCGGACTGACGTGTCCGGTTGGTGTCCAGTTCATGTCCGGTACCCATCCGTACATGTCCGGTACCCATCCGTTGGTGTCCGGTTGGTGTCCGGTTTGTCCGTTTTGTCCAGTATATGTCCGGTACCCATCCGTTACGTGTCCGGTTCTCGTCCGGTACATGTACAGTACATGTATGGTACTTGTCCGGTCGAGCGTGGCAATTGACCCAATTACGCTCCATTTCAGTACATTTCGATACATTTTATCACCGGACACCACCGGACTAGACAATGCTTTGTCCGGTTCATATCCGTTGCTCAATCCGGTAAGGTGTGACAGGCGCTTACTTCTCTGACAAGTCGCAGGTTGTGGCGAGTCAAACTAATTCTAGGGGGGAGAAGTGTAGTAGTCTGCACTGACCTCTCAGTCAGGGAGCCACATAGACAGGTAAGCAGAGATAGGGTGATTGCACCAGGATACCTAAATAGACTAATCGCTAGGATACTAACCCCAGAGTGCCAAGGCATGGGTTTGAAATCAGCTCCAGGAGCAATATTTTCCATTTGCAAAAAAAATGAAGTATTTATGCATATGTGTGTATATGTATATATCTGCTCTATAATCTACTATGGTGTTCTCTGTGGCGGAGTGGTTAGAGTGTCTGACTTTTTTCTAGGTTGGACTCCTAATCTGAAGATCAGTGGTTCGATTCCCTGTGCCCCCACCTCTGCCAATTTGTATTTCCACCACTGTGTTTAACTTACAGCATCATCAAAGGCCAGTTGCTCTCATACCATGTCTATGTGGTGTGGGAGGTTAAAAATCCCTTGGGTCGGTAAAAGTGTAGGCTCGGGCTTTCTATCGACAAACTGTCTAATGGTGAAAACAAGCCTATTCAGGCTTATCCATGATAGGCAGTATAAATCTTCAACAACAACAACAACAAATTATGGGAATATAAACAAGGACACTATGTATCTTCAGTTCCCTATATTATAGTATACTCACTATATCCTATCTAACTGGCCCCGTGTAGTTACAGTAGTGGCCACACTGGCGCCACCTTTGAGGGGCTCTAAGCACTGTATGCCAGCTGCGTCTGGCCATTATCGCCCATAGACCCGTTTGGGCGTTCAAATTTAAAGGTAATGGGCATAGATTTACGTGACCATGTTCTATGGCTAGAAATTGAAATTGGACTGCCAGATATTATTATCTTGTTATTCTTCTTTTGGGGGAAGTAACATCTATGAGAATTGAGAGGCACAGCTAGGAGGCTTCTCATTTTAATCGGAGAAACCACAGGAGTGCCCCGACCCTGGAAAGCCCTGAAAGTGAGTGATTTTCAGATAAAATGAAAGGAGTCCTGGACACCCCACCCCCCCACCCACACCCGGACCCCTTCTACCCTCAACCCGGACCCCCACCCCCACCCCCACCTCCACCCCCACCCCCACCCCACCCCCACCCCACCCCCACCCCACCCCCACCCACACCCCCCCCCACCCCACCCCACCCCCCCCCCACCCCCACCCCCACCCCCACCCCCCACCCCCACCCCCACCCCCACCCCCACCCGAGTTCCTAAAACAGTTGAGTCACCATTTGCAGATTTGATCCGGAGTTGACCCGACTTTTGAGCCAACCAGATCCTATAGTGAAAGATGGTTGTTTGTTGGAGTTTTACGTCCTGGCAACATCTAGGGTCATATCGGGACGCGGTGAAAGAAAATGTGACCAGAAAATGGTCCAGTTCCATGTCTCCAGTGAGTGAATGCGGATTTGGGGTTTTACATCCTAATGATGTCTGAGTGCATGGCAGGACATTTGTGATAGTTTTCAATCATGGCACCGTTATAGTGCTTCCTAACTGGGATACCATGCCAATATCGTCATGACCTCCACTGGGCGTGGTGGACTAATCGGTAGATCGCAGGCCTCGTGTGCGGAAAGTCGGGAGTTTGGTTCCTGGTCGAGTCAAACCAATGACTTTAAAATTTATACTTGTTGCTTCCTAGCCTGGCACTCAGCATTAATAGGATAGGGAAAGGACTGGCTAGCTCAGCATCAGGATAATGTGACTGAGTGGGATATTAGGTCTTAGTGCCGACAGCCTGATGTCCCAGAGGGCGAGCACTATAAAGTCGCCATGAGTGCACACTGTCACAAGTCACAAGTCCGTATCCGTGCTGATATATCCATAGATGTTGCCAGGGCATAAAACTCCAACAACCAACCAGCGTCATGATACGACCATATGCAGTGGTTGAATCGGTAAGAACGCTGGCTGGCTTCTCGTTCGAACCTTGGCTGAGTCAATCCAACCAATGACTTACACAATTGATACTTGTCACTACCACGCCTGGCGCTTGGCATTAATAGGATAGGGCAAGGACTGGTTTACTCAGAATCAGGATAATGTGACTGAGTGGGATATCGGGTCATGGTGCCGACAGCCCAATCTTCCGGTGGGGCAGCTCCAAGAGAGTCACTATGACTATGAGTGTGCACTGTCACAAGTCGGTACCCGTCCTGATTATATCCTCAGAAGTTGCCAGGACATAAAGCCTTAACAAACAAAAAGTATCATGATCCGATATTTCACTCAGTCATATTATCCTGGAAATGCCAAATCTGAGCTTTAAAGGCCCAGTCACATACACGTTAGTGGATGTAGGTGAACGTAGTGGAGGCTAAGGCAGTTGAACGTAGTTGAACGTAGTTGAACATAGTTGAACGTAGTTGCACATAGTTGAAAATAGTTGAACATTGTTGAATGTAGTTGAACGTACCAGATAAGTATGGATGTCAGTATGTTCAACTATGTTCAACTACGTTCAACTATGTTCAACCACATTCAACTATGTTCGACTACGTTCAACAATGTTCAACTACGTTCAACTACGTTCAACTACGTTCAACTACGTTCAACTACGTTCAACTACGTTCAACTACGTTCAACTACGTTCAACTACGTTCAACTACGTTCAACTACGTTCAACTACATTCAACTACGTTAGCCACCACTACGTTCAATTATATCCACTAACGTGTATGTGACCGGGCCATTAATGACTAGTATTCAATCATAGTTAGTTACCACTAGAACTGCATATATTCATAAGGGCTGAGAACGATATGACTATTTGTCAGTTTTTGTTTTCTTTGTTGGTTTCTTTCCTTTTAAAAAAATGTCTTCTTTTTTAAAAGTGTGCTTGACTGCAAGCAGGTTGAGACTTGCGGGCTGACCTCTCTCCTCCCCCCTCCCCCTCCCCCTACCTCTCCCTACCTCTCCTGCATCCCCCCTGCTTCCACCTACCTGGGTATTCTCAGTTTTACTGGTCCCTCGAGGAGGACTGAAGCTGTGACCCAGCATGTCACCGTGACCCACCATGACCCACCATGTGAGCATGTTTTCACTTAAAATATCTCAAAAGTTAACCATTTAAAATAAATATTATTTCAAACTAAGATAACTTAGATTATAACAATCAACCTGTTTTGGTTAATACAGAATCCTCCACTAGAACAATCAGAACAGGAGTGCCCCAAGGTTCCACTTTGGGACCACTTCTCTTTCTGATATTTATTAATGACCTACCATTGCTGTCTGCCAGTGCTAATTTCACACTTTTTGCGGATGATGCTGTCCTCACAGTGCACAATAAAAACAATTATTCTGGCAGCTACTATGCTAAACAAGGTGTTAAAAAAGGTCAATATTTGGTGTGCTGATAACAAACTTACCTTAAACACACAACAATCAGAATATGTGATATTTGGAACAAAATCTCGAAAATCTCAAGCACAAAATATAGAGCTATGTATAGGCAATGCAGTGCTAAGAGAAGTAAACTCGTACAAATACTTAGGAACCACACTTGACTCTACACTGAATGCGAAACAGCAACTATCAAGGCTGAACCAAATTCTAGGTATGAGAATGGCAACCTTTAGAAAAATAAGATGTTACATGAGTGAGAACACAGTCCTCAAACTGTATAAGGCAACTATACTGCCAATAATAGATTAATATGATCTAATCTATGGCCTTTTAACAAAACAACAAGAAAATAAATTACAGAGAACCCAAAACCGAGCTCTTAGAACAGTATATAAGGGCAAAGTTCTCTCAGTGAATGAGATGCACACTAGATCTAATATCACATACCTGAGCCAAAGGAGAGATGCACATCTGCTATCTCTTATGTTTATCAGAGCCAAGAATGAAAACTACATAGACCATACTACTAGAGTTACCAGGAAAGGGGATGCTATACTCCTTAAAGTTCCTAAACCACTCCCAAATAGACTGACAAGAGCCCCTATCTACAAAGGCAGCAACTTATGGAATGAACTCCCAGTCAGAATTAGACATGAACAAACACAACTAGAATTCAAGAACCTGGTAAGAATTCACCAAGCCAATCAGGCCCTTCTACAGGCCTAGTGATGAGGTCGCCATATTTAATTATCTATCTATTATAAGCACCTATGGCCACCCCCTCTCCCACCACCCCATGTGCTCCTTTACCTGCTGCCAACAAACCAAATTATCCACCTTACAAATTATTTGCCCAGCAAAATCAGAAAATATATATCAGTATGGTAGTATTGCTATAAACATAGACCCTAATAAAAATTGTACTAGACTACTAAATGACTGAAACGTACAATCCTCCAATCATAGTTTATCCCATCATTACTAAAAGCCTACTTACTCAAACTACTTCCTGTAGTCAAAAAAACACGCCCGAGGTATTAACCTTTTAAGCATAACCCTACAAGCTAACCACACTCTTTCTAACAGAATAAACAAACCATTCTACTAACACTCCATCTCAAAATGTTATCTCCAACAACATGATAATTATGCAATTCACAACACAGTAGACATACAAACCTATGAAGGGAAACTATGCACCTAACCACTCCGTAATGTAAAGGTCTAATCAATACACATGTATGTATCTAAGTATGTATGAATACAACATATAACTACTATTTTTATATGTGAGTTGTCAAACTATGCCATATGTAAGTGTTTGAATGATTAATTTTGTTATTTCAGCTGACTTGAGCTAGCTGCTGATGACAATATGAGAATACATATATATATATTGTAAATAACTGTATTGTCACATGGCTGGAAGACCAGTGCCACAGCGCTGACAATAGACTTTATTCAAGGAATAAACTATATTTACAACAACAAAAAACCTAATGTATATGGGCCATTCTCTGAAACTGGGCACCAAAATGTGATACGGAGACCAAAGGTGAAAACATTCCAAAGAATAGCGTAAAACATTCCAAATAATAACAGAATCCAGGTTCCCATGAAGGTCTACATTTTGTGAATATGTCAGACTTGCAAAAAACAGTATTTTACTTTTTGATTTTGATCTTATACAAATTTAGCAACACATTAAAATCACTCATGTAACATGGAAACCGAACACCCGCCCACCCAGAACATCATTTTAACATACATGACAAATTCAAACAAGATTTGTCTTGATTCCAGTTAAGCAAAAAAGATGATGTCTTACAGGGCAAAAAGTTGAGAGAAAAAAACATGGCGTCGATGTGTAAATTAATTTTGCCTGTTTGCACTTCAAATATCTGAAAATCTAGCAATTTAAAATAAAAGTTCCCCCAATCTAAAGTGAGATCGATCATAATGATCAACCTAATATATTTATCTCAGAAAATGGCACAAACTCAAAACCATCGGACTATGCACCTTTAAGTGTTCAGTGTCACTTCTTAGATATACTCGACCATGCCGGCTTCCGGTTTTTATTACTGCAGTTCGAAGAAGATAAGCCAGATAGTGCTGAGCCAAGTGTTTCAGGAGGCCAGGGGGTATTGTTTAAGGCTCAGTCACACCTCACCTCATTGGGGAACGGGATAGAAACCGGACACTGTCCCGTAAAATATGTCAATGTCCGGTATATATACGGTAGGCATCTGGCGTTTCCGTTCTCTTTCCGGTGGTTCCGTTCTCTTTCCGGCTTGTACAGTGGCAAGTTTTGAACATGCACAAAACTTGTACGTGTACAGTTGGTGTCCGGTTTAAGTCCTTTTTGTCCGTTTTGTCTGGTTCATGTCCGGTACCCATCCGTTACGTCTACGGTTTGCTTCCTGAATAGTCCGTTGATGGTGTTGCGGGGATTCGGTACATCGGTTTTTTATATGTTTTCGGCGTGTCCGTGAACAGTCCGGTACGTGTCCGGTTGACACTTGGTAGTCGTCCGGTTATCGCCGGTGGCTATTCGTTAATGTACGTTCCTTGTCCACTTAGCGTTCGTTTCGTATGGTGGCCTTTGACCCGATAGCACAACATTTCGACACATTTCGGTACATTTTGATACCGAACACCACCGGACTAGAAAATTATTTGTCCGGTTGTGTCTGGTGCTCAATCCGGTAAGGTGTGACAGGCCCTTTAGAAGGAAACATTGCAGATGTCCCACATTAATGTTTACCGGGCCTTGTATAAAGGAGGTATCATGGTATTGTTGCTGGTTTGTGTCTGTCAAAGCTCAGGGGTTAATTGTTATTTTGTATTGATCAAATAAAGAGGGTGTTATAGTGTTACAGTGGGTGGTACCAGGTGTGGATGGAGTGGCATTGGTGTTGTGACGCGTTCTACTGCAGGGTTCATACCCGTTTCCAGACTTGTTTGTTTGTTGTTGTTTTACGTCCTAGCAACAGCTAAGGTCATATCAGGACTGGTCCCCCATTTCCAGAAGGTTTTAAAGATATTTATTAAAGTTGCATGCTCCGATGAAATATAATTTTGTCAAAATTAAAACAACTACTTACATTTGATCCTATATATCCAACTTAGATATTGGTGTATTAGCTAATGATTTGGGACAGCATATACAGAATAACCAGTGAATTTATAAGCTCACCCCTTTAGACACTCACTTTGAAACACCCATTATGCAGGGAGGCCATTAACCAACTAGGCCAATCTCGTGACCTCATTAGCCTCCCCCCAACTAAGTAGGCCTATTGTGCAGGGTCATCTCACATCACGTGGTCACCGCGAGATGACCATCTAGGTCATAGATAGCCACAGGACTTTTGACAAGCTTGTCGAAAATAGTTTTGGTTCTTTCAGCTCAAATTACTTCAAAACTAATCATCTTTAATCAAAATCACTCCGGACTAATGATTAGTAGCTCGTAACGATCAATTTGATATATTTATCTAAAAAATAAGGCAAAAATTCAAATGGCATCGGACCATGCAACTTTAAATCAAAGTACCCCGAAACATGGCTGTATTCATAGTCGATTCACTGCGTGAGATGTGAAGTGTAAATAAGCATGAAAAAGAACAACGAATAATATGTATAGTTTTAATATAAAAAATCAAGAGGCAAGATGCTAAATGGGATAGCTGAATGAGTTAGAGCGTCCGTCTCCTGTGTTGGTAGATCATGGGATCGTGTGTTTGAACCCTGGTCGAATCAAACCAATGACTTAAAAATTTATACTTGTCGCTTCCTAGCCTGGCACTTGGCATTCTTAGGATAGGGCAAGGAGCAGCGGAATGAGGAAGACCAATTGTCCGCGATTGAAATTTGCCCTTAATCAACTAATGTACCCCCAACAAAAAGAAGATAACAAAACCACAAAACTCACTTTAGTGCAACAGTATCTCACTTAGATATGTAGACTCAAATCTAGATAATTATTTGGTTTTTGAGATTTTGAGATTTTTATCAGACTATGCAGCTTTAAAGTTGATTATTCTGATGATTTTGAGGTTCTGTTATTGACAAATAATATATCAATATATTCGGTTCATCATAATCATTTTTACCTCACATTAACTTCAAGTGACATTTATTTTAAATGGTTAATTCAGGACAGGAGGCGGACTACATAGTATGGGATTTATTCAGTAAGGCAATGTAACAGTGAAGTAATGTAATCAGAGGTCAAGTTCGAGTTGTTAAGGCAATGTAAGTGTAATGGATAAGTAGTAATGTTCAAGGTCAAATGTCATAGGTAATGTCTTTTATCGTTAGTTAGAGTCTTAAGTGACCCGGGCCTCAACCTCTGGAGAGTTGGGTGGGTGGGACGGTGAGAGTAGGTATTGTCGGTGCTGTGGCAGGAGGAGAAGTGGCCGAGGTGATGGGGAGGCGGAAGGAGGAAGGGGGGGGGGGGGGGGGGGGGAGGTACCAGCGGCGGGAGCAGCGTCGGGACCAGCGGCGGGAGCAGGGGGGAGGGAGGCTGTGGTGGCGGCGCCTGGAGGGAGTGGGGAGAGTGAGGGGAGGAGGTGGTGGCGCCATCTAGGTGGAGAGGGTGAAGGTAGGGATGAGTGAGTGGGGAAGGGGAAGGAGGGAAGGAGAGGTTTGGAGATTGGTGAGGGTAAGGGGGGGGGGGAGGCCGGGGTAGGGTGGTCGTCCGCCTCCCCCGAATTACCCACATTGCCACAGCAATATGGACAATGTTGGAGATATTTGAAGTACACAGATGCAGAATTAATTTTTACCTGCACTTCAAAACACTCAAACCATGGGCGTCAGCTGAAAGAGATTCGATTAAATTGACTTTGTTTGACATTCTATGCAGCAACATCATCATCATCATGCTGTCAGTAGTGATGCGACAAAGACTGCTTTCATTACTTGACTGCCGCTCTTTTGTGTGGTTGTACATTTCATGAAAGCTGCCTGCAAAAGTGTTGAAGTGCTGCTGGCTTTTGCAAGTTACCAGTGGCACTCTCTCGGGGAGCAAATAGAGGTTTCACACTGGCAAGAACATGTCAAGACAGGCGCAAAACTATTCGTCCCTGCAGTGGCTGGTCGGGAGATGTTGGGAGTTTCATACATCAACTGCCCTTAATGCTGCCACAGTGACATGGTTTTCTGTTTAGGGTTTGCTCCCTTAGCCTTCGGTTCTGTCAAGAACTGTGCAGCAACACATGCTTATTAAATGCACCACTATCTTAAGGGCCTGTCACACCTTACCGGATTGAGTACCGGACACAACCGGACAAAGAATTTTCTAGTCCGGTGGTGTTCAGTATCAAAATGTACTGAAATGTGTCGAAATGTTGTGCTTTCCGCCGGATGAAATGGATGCTAAACGGACAAGGAACATACATTAACGAATACCCACCGGACGATAACCGGGCGATAACCGGACGACAACCAAATGTCTAATGGACGGACTGAACATCAACCGGACACATACCGGACTATTCACGGACTTGCCAAAAATATATACTGACCGAATTCCCTGCAATATCGTCAACGGACTCTGCAGGAAGCCAACCGGAGAGGTAACGGATGGGTACCCGACATGAAATGGACAAAGCAGACTAAAAGGACTTAAAACAGACACCAACCATACACGTCAGTCCAGCGGTGTCAGGTACAAGTTGTATGCATGTTCAAAACTTGGCACCGTACACACGGGACACCAGCGGAGAGAGTACGGACACGCCGGATACGTACCATATATCAAATGGACACTGACGTATTTCCCCGGACAGTCTCTGTTTTCTATCCGCTACCCCAATCCGGTAAGGTGTGACTGAGCCTTTAGACATGTAGGATCGAATCTAGATAAGTGTTTAGGTTTCGGAAATTTGATGCTTTCATTGGACTATGCAGCTTTAAATAATTCGCGTGTTTACCCAGGCACTAGCCTGAGATGTAGCTTTAAGAACGGCATGGTCAACAACTGAATCACAATCTAAAATCAAGTTGATGAGAAAAGCCATCTCTAAGGAGTGTGTGTCACTTGCACAATTATTAATAGGCAATGTAATTAATATCCGTCCTGATATGACCTTCGATGTTGCTAGGACGTAAAACAACAAACAAAATGTAATTAATATACAATGTTTATGCAACAAGCTTTAGAAAACCAACCACAGGCAAGTTGGTAAAAGAATCAAAGATAAGTCAAACTCGCTGTTTAAGTTGCATAGTCCAATGGTTTTGAAATTCTGTATTTTTTCTGAGATGAATATATTAGATCGATCTCTAGTATCTACTTTACATTATTTCAAAGTTACTTTTATTTTAAATGGTAAACTTTAAGATATTTTGAGTGCAAACATGGAAAATTAGTTTTGGAAAGCTTGCCAAAACTCTGACACCATAGACTTCTGCAGTAACAGATTCTGTTAAATTGACTCAGTATCGCATTCTATGCAGAACGAATGCTTAATAAGTGCATCAGTATCTAAGTTAGATATGTCAACTCAAATCTAGATAATTGGTTTGGTTTTGAAAATTTGATATTTCATCGGACTATGCAGATTTAAGAAAAGCTAAGCAGTTCCTCCGATGACCCAAATATGATAATTGCTTGACACTGACACGTGATCGTGATACTGCCTCTTCTCTCCCAGAGTCACCTGTAGTCTCTAGATTACAGACCGGTGTGGCAGTAAATCGCAAACCCCTGGAAATTGCACACCCCGGGGTTTGCGATTTACTAGGAAATCACAAACCCCCCTGGAAATCGCAAACCTCCCTGTGTTTTGGGACCGATTCGGGCCAAATCTATTCAATGCGACTATATTTAACAGAATTATATACTCAAATCGTGAAATTTCATTAAATTAACCCTAAATTCAAAGCGTTATTAAGGCTACCGCCGCATTGGCGGTGATATTAATCGCCGAACGTAATGTAAACAAATCGCCGCCGCATCGACGTCGCGTTTCATACTGGCGGCGGCGGCGATTTGTTTACTTTACGTTCGTCGATTCGAAAATATAACTAGTAATATCGCCGCCAATGCGGCAGTAGCCTTAATAACGCTTCGAATTTAGGGTTAAATTGGTAACCAAATAAGTGAAATTTGACCAATTTAACCCTAAACTCAACGAACGTAAAGTAAACAAATCGCCGCCGCCGCCGAATGGGGGGCTTGCGATCTCCAGGGGGGATATGCGATTTCCTAGGAAATCACAAACCCCCCATGCCCATATATGGCATGGGGTTTGCGATTTCCTAGGAAATCACAAGTGGGGGTTTGCGATTTACAGGGTTTGCGATTTCCTGCTACACCGGATCAATATATATGATCATATATATATGCTCTATAATCTATTAGGAGAATATAAACAAGACACTACCACATCTCAGTTTCCTCCGCTATATATACTGACCATCAAACAACTACCTACTACAGTTGATTGATTGATTGATTGATTGGTGGTTGCTTTACGCCGTGTCGCCAGCATAGGCCATATTCACGGCGAGAAATGTTTGTTTTTTGTTCAAAGCATCGCTTTTACATGTAAAAGCAGACAATCAATTATATGCCAATAGACACTCATTAAATTAGAAAGCTCACAATCATATATTTCTGGTCAAGGGAAACAAATTCCCATAGAAAAAGATAAGTTTTCTTAATAATTCATAGAATCTATTTAGTAAACTATATGAGGTGGAACAGTCCAGCTGCCCTCAAACTACTACAGTACAACTCCGTTAAACCAAACTTGAAGGGACCCTAGAAATCTGTTTGGATTAACCGATCATTGGTTTAACCGAGTTTTGGCTTCGACTTTGACTTGGCTTTGGCAAAGACGTGGGTGCATTATGAATTACTAAGCATATATTGCACTTGTAATACATAAACAACTCATGCAACACCTAGGTATGCAGATGTAAGAGGACCGTTGCAGCCGATTGCATAAGCGGCTAATTGCAAAAGCACCCCCATGATGGTTTCATGCCCTAACACTTATCCAAACAAGCGTGGTATAAGAGGCGGTGGGGGTCTCACATGCCCATATAACCACATGAAAGAGGCAGTGGGGTCTCAGATGACCATATAACCACATGAAAGTTTGGTTTAACCGTACCGGAAGTGGCCTAGGACCGACAATTTAGTTTGGATTAACCGATAGTTTGGAGTAACTGACTTTGGTTTAACCAACTTTTTTATATGATAAATGGTAGTATTTTGCCGGGCCGCCGAAAAAAAGTTTTGATTAACCGATCATTTGGTTTAACTGAGCTTGGTTTAACGGGGTTGTACAGGGCTTAGCGCCACCTGTGAGTGCCTCCTGTTCATACATATACCAGCTGCGACTGGTCACTACCACCTCCAGACCAGCGCAGACGTCAGATTTTAAATTTGTCAGTGGGGTATTAATTAATATATTCCCACCAAGAGAATATATGTTTTCCCAACCACTCCAGTCTTTTGTTGTTCTCTTTACCAAGGACCACCTGTTTATATATATATATATATATATTTATATATATATATATATATTTATATATGTGCTCTCTAATCTATTATGGGAATATAAACAAGGACACTATCACTTATCAGTTCTCTCTATATTAGTTATTACCTACTGTACTACTGTCATAGGAGTTAGTTATTACCTACTGTACTATTCCATATGGGTTAGTTCCTGCCTCCGCCACTAGTGTGCCACCTGTGAGTGGCTCCTGGCCACCCGGATACCAGCTGCGTCTGGTCACTACCGCTGCCAGGCCCGCTCGGATGGTCAGATTTTATTTATATTTATATACATGTAAGAAGCAGAGGCTAGAAATAGTAAGGGCGAAGTCAGTTTATTCAAGCTCCAACAACAGTGCATGGTGGTAGCCGACAATTATCGCATAACTTCATAAATAACAGTAAGTCGAGCCACAGCTCAATAATCAATAACAATCAATGTAAGTGGGTCTACGCACCCGAAACCGACATCTGGCTGGCCACTGCCACGGGCGCACGCCCAACCAGCCAAGAAGAAAGGAGAAAAAAAAAAACAGTGCGTAAGACGACTAGACGTCTAGCACTGCACAACCCTCAATTGCATTAGCTGTATGCATGTCATTCAAAATGCGGTCTGCTAAAGGCAGGGCAATATATTTATATACACATTCTGAATGCCAATCTCCACGAGCCTTAAGCTCCTCTATCGACGCACCCTGCATGTGCAAAAAGGTGCACCCACCTCTCCTCAACGAGTGACATGAATAATCATGGGGATCCAGTCCTGACATGGCACATAGAAATTTAATAGTAGCTTGGAGAATTGAATACATCAACAGCATGTACCCCCCGCCGGTGCGTTAGCGGACATAGGGGTCTGAGCAAAATGCAATCTTGTCCAATGTACTGCACATAATTCCGTATTATTCATTACCGCTATAGGAATTAATAATTGTCTCTGAGCAAATTGTATAGTCTTTGACTTCCTCACTGACACTAACATCCCCCACGAAAAGAACTGGAAGTCTGAGCGTAACAGGACTGAGTCTGAATGCGTTAGCTGACATTTCCGGAGTAATCCCCGGAAACCAGTTAAAATCGCAGCTCTAGTGGCCACATGCCCAACTGACTGAGAAAGAAAACTAAACATAACTAACAGGTTCCTAGGTAATAACGGTTTTGCTGTGTGCACTTGACACCCTAATAGACGTTTAACACCTCCAAGAGTGGTTTTAATTATATGATTTTTATAGTCTATCGGAACGGCATTTTCCGAACGCAAGAAAAAATTCAAAGCAGATAAATAGTTAGTAATCGAACTATAGGTAAATGAATGCGATAGCCAAGCTATATATAACGCTACTTGGTTTGCAGGGCACGGTACTGGCGCTAGCAGCCCTCCAAATTCCTCAATAAATTAAAAATATTTTGTCATTTGCACCGAGCGCATTACCAGACTGTTCGGCGCATAGTAATGCGCAGCGATTGATTCGACCTCCTTCTGCAACGCCCGCAAATCTAAAATTAAGCGTTAACATACGAGTTAAATATGAAACAAATGAGAACAGCATAAGCCTTCAATTCTATCTACCCCACGGACTCTCTCAATCTGACGCGGAGTATCCCACCTGCTCAAACTATCACAAATAACATTATCCTGTGTGCTTACATGCACCGAAGAAATGCTAAAATTATAACGGACAGATACCCAAAATATCCGCTTCAACCAGCTTAATATAATGGGATTTTTTGCAGTACCCTTTACCAAGGCCGACCTAACCGTGTTATTATCCGTTACAAAGATTATATTCTTGTCTTTCCAATGGGAAGCCCAGCGGTCTACCGCAGCAACAATGCCCACATTTCTTTAACATTAATATTCTCATTCACAACGTCATCTGTGGAATACACCTGATGGTGCGACAATTTATTAACAACCTCACTTTTATTAAAAAATCCTACACACCAATCTATCTCGTGCAATGCACCAAACCCACACAGCGAAGCATTCGTGTATACAGCAAAAGTTTCAGTTTGCACCTGTAACATTCGTTTTTCACCATTAAATATGTCGACAAAATGCAACCACCAGGATATTTCCTCACGAAACGCACAATTAATTCTATATTTATGATATGGATGCTTCAAGGTTCTGACTGCATCATGAATCCTAGCAGAGAAAGAACGACCCCCTTTCACCACTACTGCACAATGCGACAGCCGACCCCCAAGGCGTTCCAATTCCTTTCGCGTAGCCTTTTTCCTAGTCTCAAAAACTCGAAGATGCTCTTTTAGCTTCAACACCTTGTCAGCAGGAAGCTTTACTTTCTTGGCGTTCTCTGTGGCGGAGTGGTTAGAGTGTCAGACTTCTTTGTAGGTCAGACTCCTAATCTGAGGGTCAGCGGTTCGATTCCCCGTGCCTCCAGCTCTGTCAATTTGGATTTCCACCGCTGTGTATAACTTACAGCGTCATCAAAGGCTGGTTGCTCTCATACCATGTCTATGTGGTGTGGGAGGTTAAAAATCCCTTGGGTCGGTAAAAGTGTAGGCTCGGGCTTTCTATCGACCGAGCAGTGGAATGAGGAAGACCAGTCGTCTATGACTGAAATTTCCCCTGCTTAAACAACTAATGGACCAAAAAAAAAAAAAAAAAAAAAAAAAAAGCAATTGTATCTACTTCTATACCTAAATATCTGACATTAGTAGCAGGATTTATCAGCTTAGGAAAACTCACATAAAATCCCAATCTACGCAAAATAGCAATTAAGCCAAACTGTCGTCTAACGCAAACCTCATAATTTGCTCCCAGCACCGCAAAATCATCCAGATAGTTCACTAATCTGTCAATTCCTTCTCTAACTGAACAACGATAAACAAAATCTGATACTTTACTAAATATATATGGGCTTGATGATAGCCCCATAGACAGGCGATTATCTAGGAAATACATATCTTTATCCCCTACTGTCCATACTAATCCCTGTCTCTCCCTATCAGATGGATGTATAGTCAGAGCCGTGTAAGCATCCTTTATGTCTACGACTGATATATAATCTCCTTGAACCAACATTTCAATCAAGGTATCGACACTCTTATATTATAACTCTATATCCTTCACTACTTGGCTTCGGAACACAAAACAAATTATGAGAGCACATTGGCAATTTATCAGTGCGTGAAATGTAACCTTTATCCAACTCCGACTCCAATTTACGCGTAATGAACGTGTAATGGTCAAGATCAATTTTTCCAGAGTAAGTATTATTATAACTAGTAGAAAAATTATGATTTATTATTTTGAAACCAAATATGGCTCCATGCAATATGTATTCCCAATCGGGATCAATGTCCCCACGAAAAAATAATTCGACAAAAACTCGACAAGGTTTGAATTGCACCGGCACATCAGCAACACAATGTATACAGTCACAAACACCCTTGAAACACGCCTCAGCTACGATTACAATGCACTCGACCCTAACAATTGAATGCCTATCAACAGCCGTTAATGTATATGCACTTGGGCTATTGGACACTTGTAACCAATTTGAGACCACAGGGATCCAATTAGGCAATTGGAAACCTGAACCAACTGCAGTCCTGTTACGCGTCAAAGGAATTTGAACTTTGCCAGAAACAATCTCTACCAGAGCGCTGGAAGCACACCCTTCCACCTTCATAACTAGCGGATTATCAACCAGTTTTAAATGCGTAGTATTATTATTATTATTCACAATTATATTATTTAATTCAGAATGGAGTTCAATTAATTGACAGTTCAGAGCCTTTTTCTTGCATCTTCAGTCTCTTCGACAATTGCTCCTCTTATGGCTGCGACTGCCACAACGGGAACACCAGTGCCCAAAGTCACAGGTCTTTTCATCTCGCACACACCCCGAGTCCCCGTTGTGGGCAAAGCATGGCCTCTTTCCGTCACGCGTAAATAATTTTGACGACGCGTTGGACGACTTTGAAGACTCCCCTGAAGATTTTTTAACGTCTTTAATGTTTTCAAACGCGTAGTGACGCAGAGCCAAGTCACTATTACCGGAGGCGAATGCAGCAAAACCCTGCTTCTGTGCCAATTTACGCACCCCCGTGTCGTACGCTACATGAGCCGTATTGTTAAAGTTATTAAATTTGGCCTTCGTACAGAGATAGCTTATATGGTTCAACATCGCGTGGCACGACTCAACGTCGTCATAGCTGCTGGCGTCAGAAAACCACGCACAATTCGACTCTATAAGCTCATAAGCATTTAACTTTTTAATTTGTTTTCTGTCCACTGTATAGTGTTTGAGTGTCCACTTACGCTGACGGCGTCTTTCAGTACTTGGTGTGCAGCTGCCTGAACTTGAAGAGGATGACCTGCGCCGTCGCGTGCACCGGCGTGCGTGCCCCGACCGGCACCGCCCCCTTTCTTTCGCTGACACGTCCATTTTTCGCAATTCGTCCTCCAACGCTGCAACAGCTCCGCCACCTGTCTCTTTTTTTCTAACGCGTCCACCCTCCTCTGCAATTCCCGCTCGTCCTCCGACTCCCTGTCGCCTGTCGCACCCATGGCACGCACCTCTTCCTTGACCTGACTTTCAGCCATATCAACCTCCTGTTGAGGGTGTGCACGAGTTGCCCGCTTAGCAGCTGCCTTGCCTACAGGACATAACACATTCACCGGCAATTTATGCTTTTGCCGCAAGGCCCGCAGTAGTCTGTCACCGGCTTAGCCATAGACACAGAGTGCAGCAAAACGCACCGTGCAGCAAAATGCACAGTAGTTGTTCGGGTGGAGCCGGGGGAGCGAGTGGCAGCTCAGCAGGCAGCGGCAGACCAGCCGCATGCAGCGCCAATAGTCCCCTGGTGCCAGAACCGGGAACTACAATAGTTTCAGTGAGTAGTATAGCCGGAGTCTGCTTTGGCTTACAACCGTATACAGTCTTGTATACGAGTCATGATATATATGTATATAAAACATTATGCGAAAGGGGTGGAAGGGATTAATAGTGTTATATTGTTTATTATAATATTATTATATTATATTATTAGCCAATGGGCACTCGCCATGTATTTGCTCCTTACTCATACTGGGACTGGTGGCGCCACCACCGGCCCCAACCCTGACTACCGGCGCTTCCACTGTCATTTGCGCCCGGATATATGTATACAGATATATGATTATTTACAACTGCGACTGTTCGGGAGGCCATGCCCAATAAACATCCTGCAGTGTTAAATTGCTCATCGCACTTGACACCACTTCTCGGGATCGAAAATGGTGTCTTCTTCGCTTCTCTGTTTGTTTGCTGACTGTTATTCAAAACGAGGCTATGTAAACAAGAGGATGCGCTAAGTTCTCAGACAACGTGGATATCGCCATGTGAGGAGGTTTGGAGATAATGGACCATTGGAATAAAAGCCAAGCACGGTGTAAGACAGACCACCCCCTCCTCACCCTCAACCCCCGAGACATTTGAGCCCCCCCCCCCCAAAAAGAACCGGCCGGAATGGTCGAGTAGATAGGGCGTCAGCTTCCCATCCATGGCTTCGATTCCCAGCTGAGTCAAAGCAAAGGGTGGGGTGGAGGGGGGGGGGGGGGTACTTGTCGTTAAAGTTGGATAGTCTGACGGTTTAGAGTTTCTGTCATTTTCTTAGATAAATATATGAGCTTGGTCGGTATAAATAATCTACCTTACTTTACTTTGAAGTAATTTTTATTTTTAAATGCCTGACTTTTGAGATATTGCAGCTCTATGTAGCGGTGTGTGCTGCATATTCCGTTGAAATAATTAAATTTTCGAAATCAAAACACCCTTTTATATTCGATTTTACTAATCCAATTTAATTAACTGTGCACTTATTACGGGTGTGTTGCTGCCTAGAAGGGCGTATTTTAAGTCAATTTAATAGAGCATGTTATTGCCGGGGCCTATGAGCGTAATCGATTAATCAACTCGCGTCACCCGAGCCACTTTTTGGCGCATGCGCACATCCTACAGACTAGGGTTGAATAAACGAATACGCTTCTCCGTGCTTGGGGTGGAAAAAATGGTGGCTTAATCTAAAACCTAATTATTTGTTTTAATAACCAATATAAGTACAGCAAAATAGGATTTAAAGTATTTTAGGATATTATAAGCTGACAATCTGGGTTATTTTAAAAAAAGCATTAAAACAACGAATAGGACTTGTAGTGGTACCTGTTATCCTACAGGTACCAGCTCAGGAGTGACGTCATCGTTCCTAGCAAACCCCAGCCAAGAGGTGGGTTACTGGCGTCGGGTCGTTTTGCACACGGCACGTGTTTTTGTCGACTCCACTCGCGGTGTTCGATTTGAAATTCTGACGACTCGTGTTAATCGATTACGGCCTTCGATGTCAGAAATTTGATGTGTATAACAATATCAATTTACATGTTCGCACTTCAAATATTTATAAAATTAGCCTTATAAAATAAAAGTTACATTAAACTAAAAAGTAAGGTACATTATTATGATCAAGCTCATGCATTTATCATATAAAAATATAAATTTGTATGTTTGCAAGTCAAATATTTCTAAAATTAGCCTATAAAATAAAAGTTACTTCACACTAAAAAGCATGGTAGATTATAATGACCAAGCTCATGTATTTATGTTTAAAATATGACAGAAACGTACAGCCATCGGTCTATGCAACTTTAAAGTTGCATCGTCCGATAGTTCTGAATTTCTGTATTTTTTCTGAGATAAATATATTAGATCGATCACTAGTATCTACTTTACATTAGTTCAAAGTTACTTTTATTTTAAATGGTAAACTTTTTAGATATTTTGAGTGTAAACATGGAAAATTAGTTTTGGCAAGCTTGCCAAAACTCTGACACCATAGACTTCTGCAGTAACAGGTTCTGTTAAATTGACTCAGTATTGCCTTCTATGCAGAAACAAGTGCGTAATAAGTGCATCAGTATCTAAGTTAGATATGTAAAATCAAATCTAGATAATTGGTTTGGTTTTGAAAATTTGATGTTTAAGCTTTAATAGACAACACCATAACAGATGGGATGGCCACCTACATGAGATGTGCGCTTTCTACCCATACACCGAGCGCAGTAGCCCAATCGGTAGAGCGCAGGCTTCCCGTGGGGAAGGTCGGGAGTTTGATTCCCGCCCGAGTCAAACCAATGACTTATCAAATTGATACTTGTCGCTTCCTAGCCTGGCACTCGGCATTACTAGGATAGGGCCAGGACTCGTTAGCTCAGTGTCAGGATAATGCGACTGAGTGGGATATCAGCTTATGGTACTGGGTGGCATGGTCTCCCAGTGGGGCAGCACTATAAAGTCGCCATGAGTGCGCACTCTGTCACAAGTCGGTACCCGCCCTGATGTGACCTTAGATGTTGCTAAGACGTAAAGCAACAATAAATAGCTACCCATGTCGGAGGTCCTGGTCTTCATTTGTGGCTGAGTGAAACCAGAGACAGTTTACAAAATTGATACTTGTTGATACCTTGTCTGGCGCTCGGCGTTACTAGTGTAGGGAATATGTTGTTGTTTGTTGTTGTTTGACATCCTAGCAACATCTAAGGTCATATCAGGACGGTTACCGACTTTTGACAGTGCGTACTCATGGTGACTTTATAGTGCTGCCCCACCGGGAGATCAGGCCACCAGCACCATGACCTAATAATACCCGACTCAGTCACATTATCCCGACACTGAACCAACCAGTCCTCGCCCTATCCTAATACATGTAATGCCAAGCGCTCGGCTAGGAAGCGATAAGTATACATTTTTAAGTCATTGGTTTGACTTGACCAGGGTTCGAACCCGCCGATTTACCAAAACGGGAAACGGACATTCAAGTCATTCGGGCATCCCGCCTGGTCGCGTAAGGAAGAAAGGAGTGGTCGAATTAGGTGCCTGCATTCGAATTTTCCTTAGATAAATCAAGGATTTAGGTTAATTAAATAAAGAAAAATAGTAATTTTTGTTTTGTGGGTACATTAGTTGATTAAAGGCCCTGTCACACTACAACGTTTCTCACCGGCGCGCCGGCAACGCGCAAAATATTTGCAACCCGTCGACACACGTCAAACTCTTCGGCGCTTTGGGAGAAAGTTTGATGCGGTGCAGCATGTTAGTAGCGTGCTATGAGCGTGCGGCCAACGCGTTTCGACGCGCGGCGGAACAACATCTCAACGTCCCTCCAGCGGGTTCCCAGCGTGCCATCGGCGTGTTTTTCGGCGCGGTGTCAGCGCGTTGATGGCGCGTTGGTGTCGTGTTAGTACCGTGTCAACGCGTACATACCCGCCAGCAACACGTTAGGACGCGCCCGCAGCGCATCCACACCGCGCGGCCAACGCGTCCAGGCGCGCCGGCAACACGTTCAACGCACCAAGAAACGCTGGAACAACGCCAATATTGCGCCGACTACCCGTCGATCGGACGTGACGGACGCGCCGACGGAACGGTCGCATTTTGGGGGGAAAAAAGCCAACGTTAACCGACGTTGATCAACGTCCTATCAGCGTTCCGCCGGCGCGCTGCCAAGGGGTGTCGACGTGTTGCTAATGCGTCCGTAACGCGCCCGCCAACACGCTGATGCGCGTTGCGGCCCGTCGAAAGTTTTGTGCAAGCACAAACCTCGATGTGGCCCTACGCGCGCCGACGTGTCCATTCACGCGTTGCTATCCTTCAACGTGTACCGACGCGCCGGTAACGCGCTGGTAACGCGCCGGTAATGCGCCGGACGTGTACCGACGTTCGCCCAAAAATGCAACACGTCGCCACGCATCGAAGCGCGTTCGTGAGAACCGTCGTAGTGTGACAGGGCCTTAAGCAGGGGAAATTTCAATCGTGGACAATTGATCTTCCTCATTCCACTGCTCCTTGCCCTATCCTAGTAATATTGAATGCCAGGCTAGGTAGTTACACGTATAGATTTTCAAGTCATTTGGTTTGACTCAGCCAGGGTTTGAACTCGAGGGTTCGAATCCCATGAGCCATATGCTCTGCCTATAGCCACGTTTCTGCCATTCGGGGGCAAGTGTCCTAACCATTAAGCCGGCTAGGTCTCCTGATGCCGAGAAACCAGACACATCGAGAATATGCAAATACTTAGCAGTAAAAATTATAATTTAAAAAATGGGAGGGGGGAGTGAAATGAAAATAAAATCCACCCATACAGACAAACACAGGCAGTAAGAAAATGGAAATATATATATATATGAGTCAGTCTCACGAAAATAGGCCAATCGGGGAAAGTTGTCGGCTTCGAGCATTGGATGTCGGCATCGAACGGCATAATTATAGTTTAGCATTGACAGAGATGTTGGAAAGTTTTAAAATTGATCCTGAATGTAAAGGTAGAGAAAATACAACAACCCTGTTTGTTTCTAGGATAATTTAATAGGAAACAAAGAAATGCACTACACTGTAACAATTGCAATGCCGACATCTGTTAAAAATGTTGGCATTCACTATTGGATGTTGGTGTCGAACGGCATAATTATAGTTTAGCATTCACATAGGTGTTGGAAAGTTCTTAAATTTATCCTGAATGTAAAGGTAGAGAAAATACAACAACCCTATTTGTTTCTAGGATAATTTAATATGAAACAAAGAAATGCTCTAGACTTTGACAAATGCTACACCGACATCTTAAATTGACCATCAATTGGCCCATTTTCGTGAGACCAACTCATTTATATATATATATACATATATATATATATATATACATATATATAATATATATATATATATATATATATACAGTAAAACCTCTCTAAATCGACCGACCTTGGGACGGAGTTTGAGTGGTCCATTTAGAGAGGTGGTCGGATTAGGGAGTTAGAATATTACGATGATATTGTTGGGACCCAAATAAAGCAATCAATATAGGGGAATGGTCGATCTGTGTAGGTGGTCGGTTAGAGAGGTTTTACTGTATATATAGTGAAACAAATAAACAAACACAATTAAAAAATACAATTACAAACACTTTTCTTTTTAAACATGGCGAATTTATAGCAATACCGAGCAGAGTCAGTCATGAGATGTTGGTGAGAAGTTAGCCCTACTCCCCCCGTCCCCGAGTTGTGGAAGGAGGAGGCAGATAGTGATCTTCAGCTCAACTATGCCTAGTTCCAAGTGTCGGCAAGGTTACCAGCCGGTGGTGTGTGTGCGGGGGGGGGGGGAGGGGAGCGTCCAGGGGGAGGGGTATGAGGACAAGGATCCGCCATTGTTTGAGCACGTGACCTATTGTGATCCACTCCACCCCAACCCTACCCAACCCCCACCTCCACATAACCACAAACTCTCCACCCACAAGCTTCCAGACTACAGTAAAACCTCTCGAACCGACCACCTCCACAGATCGACCACTCCCCTATATGGGATTGGGTCCCAAACGATCGCCCATACAATAGCATTGTAACATTTTTAAACTCCCGAAGCCAAACACCTCTGTAAATGGATCATTTAAAGTCGGTCCTATGGTTGGTCGATTTAGAGAGGTTTTACTATACAATAAAATCTCTCTAACCGACGACATCCACGAATCGACCACTCCCCTATATCGATCGTTTTATTTGGGGCCCAACAATACCGTTGTACCCATTTTCTAACTCCCTAATCCGACCACCTGCCTAAATGGACCATTTAAAGTCGGTCACAGTACAGTAAAACCTCTCTAACCGACCACATCCACAGATCGACCACTCCCCTATATATATCGCTTTATTTGGTCCCACAACCATGTACCTATCTAATCCTAATCCGACCACCTCCCTAAATAGACCAATTAAAGTCGGTCCTAAGGTCGGTCGGTCTCACCTGCTTGGAGATTGACGGATTACTAACTGAAAATGCCCGGAGAGTGACCCTTCCACTTCCAGCATGAACTAAGAGGAGCTTCAAGCAGAGCCGCCGTCTGGCGTCTGCTGACTGAGTATGTGATGGGAGAGCGCTGAGTGAAGCCTATAAAGGGGGGTTGCTGATGGATCTGTGAGAGGTGTTCAGTTTGCGCTAAGCATTCTGTTAAAATAAACGGACGACCCGCCCCCCTCGCCCTCACAACATATGGGTTTGTTGGTTGTTGGAGTTTGACATCGTGACAACATCTAAGGTCATATCAGGATGGGTACCGACTTGTGACAGTGCACACTCATGGCTACTTTGTAGTGCTGCCCCACTGGGAGACCAGGCCGCCAGCACCATGACCCGATATCTCAGTCACATTATCCTGACGTCCAGTGCCCACCAAAGAACCCAGCCCCTCCTCCTCCTCTCACCCCCACATCACCCCCACCAAAGAACCCAGCCCCTCCCTCCTCCTCACCCCCCAGCAACCCCCCCCCCCCAAATAACCCACCCCCTCCCCCTCCTCTCACCCCCCAGCAACCTCCCCCCCCCACCCGCCACCACATAACCCACCCCCTCCCTCCTCATCTCACCCCCCACCGCACCCTCCCCACCCCTTCTGCTCCTCTCACCCCTACATCACCCCCACCAAATAACGCCCTCCTCTCACCCCCCAGCAACCCCACCCCAAATAACCCACCCCTTCCTCATCTCACCCCCTAGCAACCCCACCCCAAATAACCCACCCCTTCCTCCTCATCTCACCCCCACAGCAACCCCCACCAAAGAACCCACCCCCTCCTGCTCCTCTCACCCCCACATCACCCCCCCCCCTCACCAAAGAACCCACCCCCTCCTGCTCCTCTCACCCCCACATCACCCCCCTCACCAAAGAACCCACCCCTCCTGCTCCTCTCACCCCCACATCACCGCCCCCCCCCCCCTCACCAAAGAACCCACCCACTCCTGCTCCCCTCACCCACACATCACCCCCCCCCCCCCCCCAAAGAACCCACCCCCTCCTGCTCCTCACACCACCCACAACACCCCACCCCACCAAAGAACACCCTCTCCCCCTCTCACCTCCCACAGCAACCCCCACCAAAGAACCCCCCCCCCCTCCTGCTCCTCTCACCCCCCACATCACCCCCCCCCCCTCACCAAAGAACCCTCCTGCTCCTCTCACCCCCACATCACCCCCCTCACCAAAGAACCCACCCCCTCCTGCTCCTCTCACCCCACATCCCCCCCCCTCTCACCAAAGAACCCACCCACTCCTGCTCCCCTCACCCCCACATCACCCCCCCCCCCCCAAAGAACCCACCCCCTCCTGCTCCTCACACCACCCACAACACCCCACCCCACCAAAGAACACCCTCTCCCCCTCTCACCTCCCACAGCAACCCCCACCAAAGAACCCCCCCCCCCCCCTCCTGCTCCTCTCACCCCCATCATCACCCCCCCCCCCTCACCAAAGAACCCTCCTGCTCCTCTCACCCCCACATCACCCCCCTCACCAAAGAACCCACCCCTCCTGCTCCTCTCACCCCCACATCACCCCCCCCTCTCACCAAAGAACCCACCCACTCCTGCTCCCCTCACCCCCACATCACCCCCCCCCCCAAAGAACCCACCCCCTCCTGCTCCTCTCACCCCCATATCACCACCCCAAAGAACCCACCCCCTCCTCCTCCTCTCACCCCCACCAAAGAACACACCTCCTCCCATCTCACCCCCCACAGCACCCCCCCCCCCACCAAAGAATCCACCCCTCCTCCTCTCACCCCCAACAGCAGTCCTGTTTGATATCATTCCACTGTAGGCGCAATCCTCATATGACCTTAGATGTTGCGAGGATGTAAAAGTATAACCCCAATAAATAAACAGCTGTACGCATACTCTGTATGATGAGCCCCAGATACAGGCTTTAGACCCTCGCTGCTTATCGGAAAGAGTAGCCTATGCGGCGGCAGCGGGTCTCCTCCAAAGAAATATGTCAGAATGACCACATCTTTGATGTCCAATAGCTGATGATACAAAAACCAATGTGCTCTAGAGGTGTTATTAAATAAAACAATCTTTTTTATAGTTACAGGTGGGGGACGGGGACATAAGCTCCATATATCTAATGCCTGGTACACACCTACCGTATACGATTCACGCATTAAAACTCGCGACTCAACCCGACCCGCTTAAAACTGAAAACGGGCCGATTCATTTTTCGAATCGCGAATCGCAATCGCAATCGTAATCGGCCCGTTTTAGCCCTAAAACTGAGTTTTTAGTCGCGAATCGCAATCTCTAGGTGTGTGCGGGGAGCACACACCTAGCGATTTTTGTGCGCGAAACGGGCAGTTTTAGATCGTATACGGTAGGTGGATGCGCACAAACGGTAGGTGTGTACTAGGCATTAGGGTCCAAAAGAAATATATTGTTCATCAACAACCTATGACTAGCTACAACGCATATTAAAGGAGGTCAAATAATGTTTTATGAACTTGTTATGACGACAAGACTAGCACCTTGGTGCTGTGAAAAGAAAATCATTCAAATGAATTAAACCCCCCCCCCCCCTCCTTCATCCCCCTCGTCAGCCCCGCTCCCAATGCTACAGTTGGTTATTTGTTGGAGTTTTACGTCCTGGCAACATCTAAGGTCATATCAGGATGGGTACCGACTTGCAACAGTGCACGCTCGTGGCGACTTTATAGTGCTCCCCCCACTGGGAGACCAGGCCGCCGGCATCATAACCTGATATCTCACTCAGTCACATTATCCTGACACTGAGCTAACCAGTCCTTGCCCTATCCTGTTAATGCCGATCGCCAGGCTAGGAATCGGCAGTTATCAGTTTTGTAAGTCATTGGTTTGACTCGACCGGGAATCGAATTACCGACCTTCTACATGGGAAGCCTGCGCTCTACCGATTCGGCCATCGCGTCCGGTGAAATGTTCTAGTAGTAGGTCGCCTGATATAGGATACTTCATTTACACTCGATTAGACAAAGCCACATGGGCAATTAGTGGTCGATATGCTTACACTTCCGTATTGCAAATAAAAATAAAAATAAAAAAAGTTATAAAATAAAAAGTTATAACAATATTTTTTTTAATTAAACACCACACAATATTAAAATTGTATAGCCCGATGGTTTGGGGTTTGTTTCATTTTCTGAGATAAATGTATTAGGTTGATGGTTGTAATCTGTCCTACTTTAGTTTGAAGCAACGTTTATTTTAAATGGCTAACTTTGGAGATATTTTAAATGCAAACATGCAAATTTAATTTTGGCAAGCATGCCAAAAGTCTGACACCATAACCTTCAGCAGTAACAAATTCTTGTAAATTGACTCAGTATTCCCCTTCGTTGTTGCAACAACTGCTTCATCATAAGTATGCCAGTATCTAAGCTAGATTTGTCAGGTTAAATCAAAGACCCTATCACACTAAGATGGCTCACTCAGCCTGTACTGTGTAATCAAAATGATCAAACCCACCACTTGGTGCGCTGGCTGTTCTCTTGGTTAAACAGTTGCTATATTATATGTATAAATGTATATAGGAATGTGAAAGATGTGTGATGATGGTGATGCTGATGATGATGCTGATGCTGATGTGTATTTGTTCATAGCAATTTCATATTGATGTGTATTCATACTTACCTATCTCATGCATAATATAATTGTATGTGTTTACATGTGAAACACCAACCAGCAGCCGGGCTGATCAAACCCACCACAAGGTGGCACTGCAAAATTTACATTACCATGGGAGAGGTAGGGAGTGAGCCGTCTTAGTATTATAGGGTCTTTGGTTAAATCTAGATAATAGTTTTGGTTTTCAAAATATGATGCGTTTATCGGACTATGCAGCTTTAAATAAGAGAAAAAGGAAGGATATTGAGAAAGGGAGAAAGGGGGAGAAAAGAAAGAAAATGGTGAAAGTTGAGGAAAGGAAAAAAGGGGAGAAGGTGGGGTGGGGGAGGTGAGAAAAGAAAAGAAAATAACGTAGGTGACGTACCCTTGTCTTGAGCTGCTGTAGGCTGTGACTGGGCAGACGACAATTATCAACCATATGAGCATCAGTAGTACTATGCCCATATTATGGCGGGAAACCAGCAGGCACCCTCCTCCAGTGCCTCGAGCAGTCAGTCCATAGGCTCCAGGGGTTGGGGAGGGCTGTGTGGGGCGTCCTTCCAAGGTCATGTTGGTGATGTTGTTGTTATTGTTGTTGTTGTTGTTCCAGAATGTTGACACATCGAGTCATCATGTCAGTACTAACGACATCATGGACGCATGGCATTGACAGTGGAGCGTCAGTAACCAAGGTAATGTCAGTTCTAATTAAATGTTGTCTGCTCTTTTCATACTGACACATTGGTGTGTGTATGTGTGTTTATGTGTATGTGTGTTTATGTGTGTATAAATGCATGTACGCATGTGTATGTATTTAGGAATTATGTATGCTTGTTTATGTATTATGTATGTATTATGTGTGTATGTATGTGTATGTATGTATTGTGTATGTGTGTATGTTTGTGTTATGTATGCTTGTTTGTATGTATGTACAAATGTATGTTTGTGTGTGTATGTCTGTGTGTATGTATGGCTGGGTGTATGTATGTATTAGGTGTGTATGTATGTGTGTATGTATGTTTTTGCATGTGTATGTATGTCTGTGTGTATGTAAGTATGATTGTGTGTATGTATGTATGAATTATATGTATGTATATATGTATGTTTATGTGTATGTTTTTGTGTATGTATGTTTGTGTGTATGTATATCTGTGTATGTATGTTTGTGTGTATGTATGTTTGTGTGTATGTATGTACGAATGTATGTTTGTGTGTGTATGTATGTTTCTGTTATAATGTATGGATGTGTGTATGTATGTATGTATGAATTAGGTGTGTATGTATGTCTGTGTGTATGTATGTTTTTGTGTGTGTATGTATGTATGTCTGTGTGTAAGTAAGTATGGTTGTGTGTATGTATGAATTATATGTATGTGTATATGTATGTTTGTGTGTATGTTTTTTTGTGTGTGTATGTATGGCTGTGCGTGTATGTATCTATGTATGTATGTGTTATGTATGTATGTATGTATGTATGTATGTATGTATACTGCGTTCAGCCGCTGTTCACTTTTGCTCGGAGTCCTGCGGTGCAAATCTGCTGTGTTGACATGTCGTCTGCTAGCTTTGCAGTCGGCCAGTCAGGGAGGGCCGCGCGAAAATCAAAAAATGTCGTCTGCTACTTCACCAACTCAACGAAATCCAACTCCCACCTCGCGCAAACCTTCACAATACCAACAAACTCCAATAATAATAATAACAGATTACCAGGGTCTTTGCTCGAACACCTTCCATTGTTAAGCCACCTCTAACCTGGCCTCTTCTGCCGAGTTCCACCGAAATGTCGTCTGCCTTCCTCAACTCTCGAAACTCGACTGGGACGCGGCGTCCCCTGGTCCGTGTAACCGGAACTCGCCCCGCGAATAAATGGCCTGTCATCAACGCTCTCCACAAAAAGAAGTAAATGACACCAGACATTCAAAAAGTCTTCAACTGGACGCGCTAACCGTGTCCCTTTTTTTCTTTCTTTCTTTCTTTCTTTCTTTGGTTCTTTGGTTCTTTCTTTCTTTCGTTCTTTCTTTCATTCTTTTCATCCCCATTAAGTTTATGTATACATATATATGTTTTATGTTTTGAGAATTTATAAACATACATATATATATATACATATATATACATATATATATAAATATATATATATATAAATATCTATATATCTATATATATACATGTTCCGCGATGGGGGGCCCCTCCAATTACCCCGACAGCTGGGTGGGTGGGGGGGGGGGGTCACTCCACCAATGAGCCAACAGAGGAATATAATATAGAGTAAATGTTCCCCTTGCATTAATACTTGTATAATGCGTTATACTTTACACATGTATATATAATTATATATATATAAATTTTTATATATATAGATGGGAAATTTCAATTGTGGACAATTT
Organism: Branchipolynoe longqiensis; assembly: GCA_030323885.1. Taxonomy (NCBI): domain Eukaryota; kingdom Metazoa; phylum Annelida; class Polychaeta; order Phyllodocida; family Polynoidae; genus Branchipolynoe; species Branchipolynoe longqiensis. The sequence goes on from CM059201.1 coordinate 1,526,166, forward strand.
GATCGTCCTCATCCTACTGCTCCTTGCCCTATCCTAGTAATGTTGAGTGCGAAGGCTAGGCAGTGACAAGATTCACTTTTTAAACCATTGGTTTGACTCTGCCAGGATTCCCAATAGCCGATGATAAAAATACAATGTGCTCTAGAGGCGTCGTTAAATAAAACCAACTTTCGGCCAGGATTCCTTGTGGTGTTCTCTGTGGCAGAGTGGTTAGAGTGTCTGACCTTTTTCTAGGTCGGACTCCTAATCTGAAGGTCGGTGGTTTGATTCCTCGTGCCCCCCCCCCCCATCTGCCAATTTTGATTTCCACTGCTGTGTATAACTTACAGCATCATCAAAGGCCGATTGCTCTCATACCATGTCTATGTGGTGTGTGGGAGGTTAAAAATCCCTAACGGCCCTGTCACACTACGACGTTTCCGCCGGCGCGCCGGCAACGCACAAAATATTTGCAACCCGTCGGCACGCGTCCAACTCTTCGGCGCTTTGGGAGAAAGTTTGACGCGGCGCAGCATGTTAGTAGCGTGCTATAAGCACGCGGCCAACGCGTTTCGACGCGCGGCAGAACAACATGTCAACGTCCCACCAGCGAGTTCCCAGCGTGCCATCGGCGTGTTGTCGGCGCATTGACGGCGCGTTGGTGTCGCGTTAGTACCGTGTCAACGCATACATACCCACCAGCAACACGTTAGGACGTGCCCGCAGCGCGTCCACACTGCACGGCCAATGCGTCCAGGCACGCCGGCAACACGTCCAACGCGCCGAGATACGCTGGAGCAACGCCAATGGCGTGCCCACTACCCGTCGATGGGACGTTATGGACGCGCCAACGGAACGGTCGCATTTTGGGGGGGGAAAAGCCAACGTTAACTGACGTTGATCAACGGTCTGCCAGCGTTCTGCCGGCGTGCCGCCAACGTGTGTCAACGTGTTGCTAACGCGTCCGTAACGCGCCCACCAACGCGCTGCTGCGCGTTGGGGCCCGTTGAAAGTTTTGTGCAAGCACAAAACCTTGAAGGCCCTGTCACACTAGGACGTTTCTCACGAACGTGCTTCGACGCGTGGCAACGTGTTCCATTTTTGGGCGAACCGTCGGTACACGTCCGGTACGTTACCAGCGCGTTACCGGCGCGTTACCGGCGCGTCGGTACATAGCAACGTGTGAATGGAAACGTCGGCGCGCGTCGGGCCGCGTTGAGGTTTTGTGCTTGCACAAAACTTTCAACGGGCCGCAATGCGCGGCAGCGTTTTGGGGGGCGCATTACGGACGCGTTAGCAACACGTCGACACCCGTTGGCGGCGCGCCGGCGGAACGCTGGCATGACGTTGATCAACGTGGGTTAACATTGGCTTTTTTCCCCCCAAAATGCGACCGTTCCGTCGGCGCGTCCATAACGTCCCATCGACGGGTAGTGGGCGTGCTATTGGCGTTGCTCCAGCATATCTCAGCGCGTTGGACGTGTTGCCGGCGTGCCTGGACGCGTTGGCGGCGGGTCTGGACGCGCTGTGGGCGCGTACAAACGTGTTGCTGGCGGGTATGTACGGGTTCCCGCAATACTAACACGATACCAACGCGCTGCCTCCATGCCGTAAACGCGCCGACAGCGCGCCGACAACATGCCAATAACATGCTACCGACACGCTACCGACATGCTAATAACATGCTACTAACGCGCCAATAACGCGCCAATAACGCGCCTCCAACCCGCCACTAACACGCTGCACCATGTCAAACTTTCTCCCAAAGCGCCGAAGAGTTGGACGCGTGCCGACGGGTTGCAAATATTTTGCGTGTTGCTGGCGCGCCGGCGGAAACGTCGTAGTGTGACAGGGCCTTGACGCGGCTCGATGCGCGCCGACGTGTCCATTCACACGTTGCTATGTACCGACGCGCCGGTAACGCGCCGGTAACCCGCCGGCAACGCGCCGGTAACGTACCGGACGTGTACCGACGTTTTGAACAAAAACCCAACCCGTCGGCACGCGTCGAAGCGCGTTGGTGAGAAACGTCGAAGTGTGACAGGGCCTTTTTACGACGTTTCTCCCGGCGACCCGTCAGCGTTGAAAATAAAATCTTGCACGTCGAGAAACGTCAAACTTTTCGGCGGTTTGGGGGAAAAGATCGGCGTCAGCGCGGCGCGTTATGCGCGCGCGGCCAACGTGTGTCGACGCGCTGGGGAAAAAAAAAAAAAGTTTGCCGCGACGTCTTCATTTAACCTTAAATGTTGCTAGGGCGTAAAACAAAAACGGCCCAGTTTGCCGCAACGTGTGAGCAACGACCCTCCCGCGCACGCGCCGTCTTCCTAGCGTTCCCATAACTTTATTCCGGCGCGTCCAACGCAGCGCGACGCGCGCCTAAGGCCCTGTCACACTACGACGTTTCCTACCAACGCGCGTCGACGTGTTGCCTTTTTGGTCGAAACGTCGGTACACGTCCGGTACGTTACCGGCGCGTTAACGGCGCGTTACCGGCGCGTTACCGACGCGTCGGTACATAGCAACGTTTGAAGGAACAAGTCGGCGCGCGTCTGCGCGCGTCGGGGCGCGTCAAGGTTTTGTGCTTGCACAAAACTTTCGACGGGCCGCAACGCGCGGCAGCGTTTTGGGGGGCGCGTTACGGACGCGTTAGCAACACGTCGACACGCGTTGGCGGCGCGCAGGCGGAACGCTGGCAGGACGTTGATCAACGTCGGTTAACGTTGGCTTTTTTTCCCCGAAATGCGAGCGTTCTGTCGGCGCGTCGGGAACGTCAGATCGACGTGTTGTGGGCGCGCCATTGGCGTTGCTCCAGCGTTTCTCGGCGCGTTGGACGTGTTGCCGGCGCGCCTCGATGCGTTGGCCGCGCGGTGTGGACGCGCTGCGGGCGCGTCCTAACGTGTTGCTCGCAGGTATGTACGCGTTGACATGGTTCTAACCCAACACCAACGCGCCGACAGCGCGCCGATGGCGCGCCGATGGCGCGCCGATGTCACGCTGGGAACCCGTTGGCGGGACGTTGGCATTCTCTTCCGCCGCGCGTCGAAGCCCGTTGGCCGCGCGCTAATAGTACGCTACTAACACGCTGTGCCGCGTCAAACTTTCTCCCAAAGCGCCGAAAAGTTTGACGTTTCTCGACGGGTTGCAAATATTTTGCGCGTTGCCGGCACGCCGGGGGAAACGTCGTAGTGTGACAGGGCCATCCTTACCCATATATTTGCGCGCGCTGGCGGTCGTTGGGTTGTTTTTGACATGTTGAAAACACTCAGCGACCAATAACGCGCGCCGACTTTCTCCGCCGACCGTCAACGTCAAACATAGTGTACCGACGTGTACCGACTCACGCATAACGCGCTCCCAGCGTTTCTCGATATTTCACCCATTTTCGCCCAAATACACCACACGTTGACGGGTCGCCGGCGAGAAGCGTCGTAGTGTGACAGCCCCATCAGGTCGGTAAAAGTGTAGGCTTGGGCTTTCTATTGACAAACTGTCTAATGGTGAAAACAAGTCTTTTCAGGCTTATCCATGATAGGCAGTATAAATCTTCAAGAAGAAAAAAAGAAATTCCACCCTCACCCGACCCGGACCTACCAGAACGGGAGGTGGATGCTCAACTCGTTCGGCCATTGAGTCTGGAACAAAACTCACAAAACATAGATGCTATGTTTTCTGAGTTTATATAAGCATATCATCTATGTTTTGTAAGTTTATATATATATATATATATATATATATATATATATATATATATATATATATATATATAGTGAGTCAGCCTCACGAAAATGGGCCAATTGGTGGTTTATTTAAGATGTCAGCGTCGCAATTCTTAAACTGTTTTGCATTTCTTTGTTTTATATTAAATTATCCTAGAAACAAATAAGGTTGTTGTATTTTCTCTACCTTTACATTCAGGATCAATTTAAGCACTTCGCAACACCTCTGTCAATGCTAAACTATAAGTATGCCGATCGACGCCGACATCTAATGCTCGACGCCAACAACTTTAACAGATGTCGGTATTGCAATTCTTAAAGTGTATTGCATTTCTTTGTTTTATATTAAATTAAACTAGAAACAAATAAGGTTGTTGTGTTTTCTCTACCTTTACATTCAGGATAAATTTAAGGACTTTCCAACACCTCTGTCAATGCTAAACTATAATTATAATGTTCGACGCCGATATCCAATGATCGAAGCCGACAACTTCCCCCAATTGGCCTCTTTTCATGATACTGACTCATGTACATGTAATTGCCATATACAGTGTATGTTTTGTGAGTTTATATTTACAAGAGACAGACACTACCAGTTAAAGTTATAATATATATATATATATACTCTGCATATATATATATATATATATATATCTATATATATATATATATATATATATATATATATAGGCAGAGTCGGTGAAGTGTTAATGTTAATGCCTCTAGTAAGTCCTTCCTGACTCCTCCCTCAGCCTTCCTACGTGGTTCATGGGGGACGTCTTACTAGTATTTCAACCTGACTTACTGCTCTCACCAACTCACAGCCATCTCATTTCCTTGTCCTTATGTTCAATCAGCAGCCACAGAAGTAATCCTTCTGATCGTAGGGCTGAGGCAGTACCTGTGAGTGGAAATACGGGGGGAGGGGGAATGATAGTCAGTTCTCAAAAGTTGCTATGACAGTTTGAAACAAAAAGAGGGGGAATTTCGTGGGATTGTATTAGTAATGCAGATCACGTTATCGCCAATGTGTGGAGGGGATACAGCTGTCGCAATCTGATAGGCACTGACCCCCCCCCCCCCCACACACACACACACAGACTTCCACCAGCACCACCAGATCCACCACCACTACCACCAACGCCACCACTCGGAACACCATCACGGACCCACGGGTTCGAACCCTGGTCGAGTCAAACTAAATACTTAGAAATTGATACTTGTCGCTTCCTAGCCAGGCGCTCAACATTATTAGGATAGGGTAAGGATTGGTTGGTTCAGTGTCAGGATAATGTGACTGAGTGGGATAACAATTATCAGGTCATGGTGCTGGTGCCTGGTCTCCCAGTGGGTCAGCACTATAAAGTTAACATGAGTGCGCATTGTCACGTGTTGGTACACGTCCTTATATGGCCCTAGATGTTGCAAGGACATAAAACTACAACAACCAACCAACCATTGCCACCAACATCAACATCAACACAACCAACCCCATAAATAGCATCCACACCACTCACCAACATCACACCCCCAACACCACCACCATCATCCCCACCACAATCATCACCACCACCACCTCCACCACCATCAGCATCATCACGATCAGCATCACCACCACCATCATCGCCTCCACCACCACCACCATCATCACCACCACCATCATCATCACCACCATCACCACCACCACCACCACCATCACCACCTCCACCACCACCACCATCACCACCTCTACCACCATCACCAACACCACCACCACCACCAACACCACCACCACCACAAACAATAGCGAGTCCTACGTCTCTATCGTCCCATTTTCGAACCAAACACAGAATAATAACCAACAACAGCTTCCTTAATTTTATGAATATGTGAAATTGTTCAACTTTTAAACAAATTTACACATTCATTTTCAAGACCGTTCTTTGTACTATCACTTTGCTGTACATGGCTCTGCTTGTGTGTGTCAAGGGTTGAGAGGGGGGTGGGCGAGCACCACCCAGGCCCAGTCCCCACCCCCTCAAGCCCTATCTGCACACACACAAACACCCACACACAAACACACGCGCATGCGCACAACAACATTCCACTTCGGCCTTTCTCTTTTTATCGGCCTTCGATTTATTGTTCCGCTTGAACACTGTTTATAAAAGTTCTCTACACAAAATACATCACATTTTCTTTCAGGTTTTAAAGTAGAACTTCATGTGTGTATATATAAATAGGTGTGTATATATATGAAGAGTTCAGGCGCAAAACCATGTAAACGCCAACCCAAATATGGAGATAATCAGTGAAATTAAACCTTCAAAACGTATATATGTTTTATATTCCTACTCTTTTCTTTATTGCTCCATAACCATGTGATCATATGGAAAGTGGAAGTAGTGAGTTTTAAAATTATTTTCAGGTAAAAATGTGTTATTTAAAGTACACTTTTGGATTGGCGTTTACATGGTTCTGCGCCTGAACTCTTCATATATAGTGTACATATATATAAGCTATGTAGATAATGTGTGTATGCACACACACGCTATGTAGATATATATACACACTACATAGTAATAATAATGATGATAATAATGATGATGATTATAATAATGATGATGATAATGATGATAATAATGATAATGGTAATTATGATACTGATGGTAATGATAACAATGATAATGGTAATGATAATTATAATGCTGATATTGATGATAACAATGATGATGATGATGATGATGATAATAACGATAATGATGATAGTACTTATGATAATGATGATAATAATGACAATAGTGATAATGATAATAATAATGATCATAATGATAATGATAAGGAGAAGAAGAAAAGAAGAAGAAGAAGAAGAAGACGACGGATAAGAGTAACACAAATAGAAAGAAATGGAAAAAAAGAATACAAAACGAAGAAAGAAAGAAAAAGGAAGAAAAGAATTGAGCACAAATAGAAAAAAAATATAAAGTTATATGAGGAGGAAAAGAAGAGCAGAAAGAAGGAGAAATAGACAAAAGGAAGATGAAGCAGACGAAGAAGAAGAAAAAGAAGACAAGAAAAAGAAGAAAATGAAGAAGAAGAAGAAGAAGAAGGAAGAGAAAAAGAAGAAGAAAGAGAAAAAAAGAAGAAAGAGCTGGATAAGAAATATTCGAAGGTGAATTATATGGTGGTCGAATAAGAAGACATTTCATGCTAGATGAAAGACTTGGATTGAAAGGATATTTCATTTGTCTGGGATGTTTTATTGACTTTGATTAAGTTGACGTTACGTTGACATTTTAGTTTCTAAACAACAACAGGACAACAAAACGGCTCAGATACGTCTCGCAAACCAAGACTTTGAGTGTTTCGAATTGAAATACTATACTGAGTGATCTCATCTCATTTGAAACGTGCTTTTAAAAGAATTAGTGATAAAATTGATTCTGACTTGGCAACGACAAATGCACGTGGGCCATTTGGGATGGGAAAAAAACAGAAAACCCCCCAGAAAACCCCAGAAAAAAATCCCAGAAAAACCCCCAGAAAAACCCTAGAAAAATAAAAAGGAGTAATCTGTTTTTTCTCGTCCATGCTTGCGTGCACCCATGTCGGCTGGGTGAGTGTGACGCCGTCCTGACATGACCTTAGATGTTTCCAGGACGTAAGACTCCAACAACCAATCAACCAAAATTAATTGGAGCGGGTCTTGTGACACTATATCCGGTGTCACAATGATGTGTGACACCGTATCCGGTGTCACAATGCTGTGTGACACCACATCCGGTGTCACAATGATGTGTGACAGTGGCCCACCCAATACTCCGCCCCACAAGCTTGCTCACAAAGCAAGATGCACAGCCTCCTCTGCCAGACTGTCACCATTATTTGAGAGGCCAGACCCACTAAGTTCAGGCTATATGTCAGCATCATGGAAAATTAGTTTTTGTTTTTTGTTTGTTTGTTGTTGTTTTACATCCTAGCAACATCTAAGGTCATATCAGGATGGGTACCGACTTGTGACAGTGCGCACTCATGGCGACTTTATAGTGCTGCCCCACTGGAAGACCAGGCCGCCAGCATCATGACCTGATATCCCACTCAGTCACATTATCCTGACACTGAGCCAACCAGTCCTTGCCCTATCCTAATAATGCCGAGCGCCAGGCTAGGAAGCAACAAGTATCAATTTTTAAGTCATTGGTTTGACTCGACCAGGGTTCGAACACAACCCCATGATCTACCAACACGGGAGACGGACGCTCTAACTCATTCGGCCATCCCGTCTGGTCCCCATCAGGAAAAAAGATATAATATTTAAATATATAATATATAGTATATATACATTATTTTGCACCATTCTATTTCAAATATCTGCAAAGTTAGGAAATACCCTAATGCTGAGTCTGAACTAAAGTACTGAATTGAATTGATATATATATAGCCATTGGAAAAAAATCAATTTATATGTATATATATCTATACACATAGATATACCTTTTTCTGATGGTTGGTTGGTTGTTGGAGTTTGACGTCCTGACAACATCTAAGGTCATATCAGGATGGCTACCGGCTTGTGACAGTGTGCCTTCATGGCGACTTTAGAGTGCTGTCACACTAGGAGATCAGGCTGCCGGCACCATGACCCGATATCCCACTCAGTCCATTATCCTGACACTGAGCTAACCAGTCCTTGCCCTATCCTATTAATGCCGAGCGCCAGGCTAGGAAGCGACAAGTATAAATGTGATAAGTCACTGGTTTGACTTGACCGGGAACCGAACTGCCGATCTTCCGCATGCGAGGCCCGCGCTCTACCGATTCGGCCACCGCGCCCGGTTTTTTCTGATGGTGATATATATTTGTTGCTTGTCGACATCCGTTGGAGGGGAGGTGGGCCACAGGTGGCGCCACCAGTCAAGTGTGGAGTCTTACGGAGAATAACAATGGAAATAACTATAATATAATAATATAATATATAATATATAATGGAAACAATTCCCTTCGCATTTTTATACTCGCATAATTCGTTATACATCACATATACATATATATATATATATATAAATATATATATAAGACTCCCCTACGAAATGACAAGGAGACCAGCAGATTGGGTTGGTTCATTTATTCGACTCCGGGCTGAGCGATAAATGCCCTACCTAATTCAATCAAAAAGCAAAAAACGGGCAGCGACTGACAATTCAAAATCAGTGAGAGGTGTCGGACGCCGCTGGGCCCAGTAGGTCCACAGCAAAGTGGCTGGACGATGGCGGTTCGTTAATAATATACTCGAGTGAATCGCCTAATAAATAATTCTCCGAGCGTTTATATGTATATAATAGATTATATATAATATATAGCCGGATGGAGAGTTGTCAAACAATGATGGCGATTTTAAACACCACACAATTTGTTCTTTTCTTCAGAGGTGTCGTTTGAACGGGTGACTTGCCGTGGGAGATAAGGGGGTCTAAATATTTAAGGAGGACGATGCAGGGATCTCACTGACTGAAATCTCAAGTGTGTATAACGATTGGCATAAAGTACGCCACGCTGATACGTGGTGAGTTGGTTGATTGTTGGAGTTTTACGTCCTGGCAACATCTAAGCTCATATCAGGACGAGTACCGACTTGTGACAGTGCCCACTCATGGTGACTTTATAGTGCTGCCCCATTGGGAGACCAGGCTGCCAGCACCATGACCTGATATCCCACCCAGTCACATTATCCTGACACTGAACCAACCAGTCCTAGCGCTATCCTAATAATGCCGAGCGCCTGGCTAGGAAGCGACAAGTATCAATTTTCAGGTCATTGGTTTCACTCGACAAGGGGTCGAACCAGTGGGTTCGAATCCCACGCACTACCAAAAACGGGAGACGGACGCTCAATGATACGCGGTGAGGGAAGAAGGCGAATGTGGGATGGAAATAAAAAGTGTTTATTTTGTCCTGGTTAACATGAATGCTTGTGAATAGAAGAGAGCACCTCCACCCTACGAAGAGGAAATAAATAAGAAAGGAAAAAAAAACCGGACGTGGTGGCCTAATCGGTAGAGCGCAGGCCTTCCGTGCGGGAGATCTGGAGTTCGATTCCCGGTCGAGTCAAACCAATGACTTACAGAATTGATACTTGTTGCTTCCTAGCTTGGATAGGGCAAGGACTGGTTGGCTCAGTTTCAGGATAATGTGACTGAGTGGGATATTGAGTCATGGTGCTGGTGGCCTGATTTCCCAGTGGGGGAGTATTATAAAGTCGCAATAAGGGCGCACTGTCACAAGTCGGTACCCGTCCTGATATGACCTTCAAAGCCCCAGTCACACCTACCCGGACGAGCCCCGGATTTTGATCCGGACCACCCCCGGACCAGTCGCCCGGACTGTCTCGGACAGCCCCGGATAAAATCGCTATTTTCATCGTTGTTTGCCTCGCGGTCACACGGACCCGGTCGGTGCGATCCGGGGGTGGTCCGGGGGGGTCCGGGGGTGAACCGGGGCCTGTCCGGGTTGTCCAGGGGTGGTCCGGGGCCTGTCTGGGCTGTCCGGGGGTGGTCCAGGGCAGTTTTGCTACTACTACTCCGGATCGAACCCGGATGCCCCAGACCTCCCCGGGTGTTTTAAACATTTTAAAACATCCGGGGAAGACCTGGGACCACCACGGATCACCCCTGGGGCCGTATGCAGGAGTCAGTGTTAGCGAGGCAAAACGGTGTTTGTCGGGAATTCCGGGTTAGCGGCGAAAAAATGGTATGCATGAGTCAGTGTTAGGCCTAACACCAAAGGCTTAACCGGTGTTACCTTAACCCTAAAAAATATCAGGTTTAGCGAGTTTATCAGGCCCAAATCTATTCAATGCGATCATATTTAACTAAATTAAATACGTAATAAGTGAAATTTGAGGAAATTAACCCTAAATTCGAAGCATTATTAAGGCTACCGCCGTATTGGCGGCGATATTAATAGTTATATGTTCGAATCGACGAACGTAAAGTAAACAAACCGCCGCCGCCGCCAGTATAGAAAGCGGCGGCTGCGGCGATTTGCTTACTTTACGTTCGTCGATTCGAACATATAAATATCAATATCGCCGCTTTTACGGCGGCAGCGTTAATATTGCTTCGAATTTAGTGTTAATTTCCTCAAATTTCACTTATTACGTATTTAATTGTGTTAAATATGATCGCATTTAATAGATTTAAGCCTAATATATCGCTAAAGACGCAGAGGGATTTCCCAAATCTATAAATAATTTCACGTTTAGCTAAAATGTTAGTGTTACGCGCTCGTGCATACGACTTGACACAGTTCCTGACATCGGCGATAGCTAATCGGTAATACGCTGTAACACCAAACCCCGCTAACACTGACTCCTGCATACGGGCCCAGATCATGACGGATCACACAGGATCACCATGGACGAGCCACGGATGAGCCACGGATCACCCCGGATCGCCATGGACCACCCCGGATGACGGTCCGGGACTCGTCCGGCCTCTTATCTGGGTAGGTGTGACTGAGGCTTGAGATGGTGCCAGACATAATGTATCAAAAGTATATACTGGTGCATTTATTAATAATATATTTAGGGTTTTGCCGCATAGAAATATCTTAACTAGCTGACTATGTGGTCATGTGGTTATCTGACCTAGTTAATGTAGCAATGGCACACTGCACTTGGCTTCAACTTGTGTGCACACATACATTATTTTGCATCATTCTATTTCAAATATCTGCAAAGTTAGGCACTTTTCGTGAACGTTACTCCAAGAATGACAAATTCAGTAATGCTTGTTTTAGTTAACGACGCCTGTAGAGCGCATTGATTTTTATCAGTGGCTATTGGACGTCAAACATATGGTCATTCTGACATCATTGCAGCAATGGCACACAGGACGAGGAGGCATAAGTTGGGATAACATGGCTTTATTCCGGGCAGCCCCGGGAGGCTTTACATTTGTGGTTTATGGTCAGCTGGCGATCTGAGAGCTGCAAGGAACAATGTCATGTGGTGATCAGAGTCGGGGAGATGGGAGTGGTATGAGTGAAGTGCGGCATGTGAGCAAGGTGAGGTGAGGTGAAGAGAGAGCAACTAACGGGTAGCAGTAGTTGGTTAATTATGGGTAATAAATTTGTAATTATGAATAATAAATTTATGATTAATTAATTAATAAAAGTTGAGTTTGTTAATTAAGCTAATTAAATTAATTTATGAGTAATATAATTTGGTTTACAATTTCGGCCAAGCCAATGTGGTGAGTTCATGGTAGGTGTTATTTAGTCATTGCCTGCACTAGCGCAGCGTTGACTTTGCGAGAGTCGTTTGTGTTCATGTAGCGCCTATGGGCATCAGAGGCCCACCCGCCGAAGCGCTGGACCTCCAGCTTGGAGCTTCCCCAAGCAAAGGCAACGGTGGCAGCGTCCCTCTGGATGGCATGGAGGGTGAATGGTGGGTCAGTTGAGCGGGCCCGCTGGACCTCGCGCCACCTCCTGGTGAGGTATGGGTTGGTCATCGGCTCTGCATCAGCTGGGAATACCAGGAGGGGCTGCCGGGGGGGCCGAGGTGGGGGGGGTGAGGCGAAGGACCTCGCGGTATGCGGTGATCGGGCAGAAGCAGGCGTCAGGGGCTGGGGCCAGCACCAGGGTGTGGGACTCATTGTTTGCCTGCATATTTTTGGCCCACTTCTGGTCGATGTGCAGTGCCTCCGCCTGTTCCCACACATCGTCCCTGGTCTTGTGGCGTGTCGGGTCGAAGGTCGCTGCTGATCTGGGAGTGACCTCAGACTGCCTGGCCCAAGTGAAAAACATGACCAGGACCACAAACGCCACCACCGTGCCCAGGGGGTCGGCCCTGAGGTAGATGACCACTTGGCGGATGACCTCGACTGGGGCATGCCGGGGCTGCCTGGGCCTGTGTTCCTGGACCTCCTGAGGGCATCCATGGTGAGGCGCACCGTTATGTGGTCAATGGGGTCAGTCGTGGCCTCCTTGATGATGGGCAAACTCGGGCGGCCCGCTCTTCTATCCAGTACCTGAGTTGGAGTGGTGTTGGGGACAGCGATGGCACTGCGTACCTGTCGCAGTGCGCCTTGTAGTGTTTGATCATGGCGATCCCGGGGCCCTCGCCTCTGCCTGCCTGGCCATCGCCGCGTGGATGAGCGCCCTGTACTCGGTCCCTTTGAACAGATAGAGGATGGGGGAGAGCATAATCGAAGAGGGCTGGTTTGACAGAGTGAGGTGATTGTTTATGCATATGCTTATGGCAGTGTGTCTATGGCTATGGCTTATGTGCGCCCCGCTTAGGGCATCAGCTATGACATTGAGTTCACCCGGTATGTGGTGGAAGGTGATCCGGATGTTCCGGACGTTCCGGACGGCCTGGAACATCCAGGCTGCCCTGGCTATGCCAAGGAGGCGGAGGTCATGGCCCCTGCCGGTGGATAGCATGTGTACAGTGGCCATGTTGTCACATCTTATGGCTATGTGGCCGCCGCTGTCATCCGGCCGGGCGAGGGTGTGGAGGTCGAGGAGTACATTGAGGGCCTCTATCTGTGTTATGCTGTCTCCGTCTTTGCAGTAGCCCTGGTGGAGGGGCATTGAGTAGGCATATGCATCATTGGCGTCCCCCGATGCCGCCAAGGCAGGCGTCGATGACGATCTCCCAGCCGGGGTTGTTGGATGTGATTATGGTGGTGCCGTTCCAGCCTTTGGTGAAGGCTGGGAACCAGGTTAGGTCGGCCCTCATCTCGTCAGTGACGGGGGCCCTGGGCCCATATTCACGACGCGGTGTTAGCTTACACTCGGTGTGTTTGCGCTAACACCACTCCTTGCGTACTGAGTTTTCGCCGCTAACCCAGAAATCCCGGCCAAAACCAGTTTTGGTTCGCTAACACCGAGTCATGAATACGGCCCCTGGTGTTGGATAGGCCCCTGAGGGCCTGTAGTAGGCGGCCGACAAAGCGCCTGGCGGGTCGGACACATTTGGAGAGGTGGAGGAGCTTGCCCAGGGGCGACTGAAGCTGCTTCCTGGTGATGTGTGTGCGGGCTGCAGTGGAGTGTACCTAGCATATTGTGCTGGCAATCTTGTCGGCCGGCATGGTGAGGGTCATGGCAGCGGCATCTATGAGGATCCCTAGCCATCGTACAGATCTGGCAGGGTTTTCCTTGAGCCTGCGATCCAGGTGCCAGTTGGCATCCTCGGCCCACGGCGGGGCCTCCTGCGAGCCGGGGTCGGCTGCCCGGGGGGGATGTAGGAGTCGTCACTATCGATTGGTGTCGCAGTTTCAGCCATGTGCCAGTTTCAGCCGTGCGTATAGATTCAAACTCAAGGCATTGTCAATGGTCGTGAGTCACTAACCTTATAAATTTAATATAATGTTTTTGGTAAAGATGTTTTCTATATGTGTACCAAGCGATTTGTTAATAGGTGGTGTGGTTTTAGAGATATTTAACTTTTCCTGGATTTTCTGTATGAAGATTGCTCACCACCATTGACAATGCCTTGAGTTTGACGGTATGCGCAGTGCAAAACATTAGTTTTATTCAAAATTAATAGAAATCAAGAACCATAACCTTATAAATTTAATATAATCTTTTTGGTGAAGATGTTTTCTATATGTGTACCAGGCTGGTGTGGTTTTAGAGATATTTCACTTTTTCTGTATTTTCTGTATGAAGATTGCTCACGACCATTGACAATGCCTTGAGTTTGAGTCTATGCGCACAGCTGAAATTGGTGCACGGCTGAAACTGCGACACCGGTGAGCATATCCCTCCCGCGGGCGAGCCGGTGTGTTCCTCCGAGCTCTCGCCGAGCTGGAGCGGTAGGTTCGTTGCCCCGGCTCGGGCCCTCGTCGGGCGTCCCGACTATTACGCTTCTTTCCATACTACCCCTGTCACACTATGACGTAATGAGCGAACGTGAGCCTAACGTGGTGATATTTCGTCATTATGTTGATGTACGTTGGATTACGTTATGATGACGTCATAATGACGTTAGACTGACGTCGAGCTACGTCACATTACATCGTGTTACGTCGAGTTACGTCGAGGTTTTGGACATGTTCAAAAATGTTGACGTAGCTCGAACGTAAGGGTTTACGTTCGCCGTACGTTCTGTTCACGTTCAGTGAACGTCAATGACGTTAAACGGACGTTAGGCAAATGTTCCTCACTACGTTCCACTATGTTCCACTCGTTGACCGACATTAAAGCCGGTGGAAACGTCCATGCGTCGTAATGGGAAAGTCAGGAGAACGTCAGCAGAACGTCAGCAGAATGTCAGCAGAACGTCAGGAGAATGTGCATTCAACATACATTCAACGTCTCATGATGTAGCTAACGTCACGTAACGTTCTTCTGGCAATGGAATAACGTTCATAACGTTCCGTGAGCGTCATTACGTTGACCTCTCTCGTTGAATGACGGTATCACTATGCTTTACCGACGTTACGCTCTCGTCCACTACGCTGCATCCACGTTCAACTTGTGCCCAAATTTGCATACTACGCCGAGAAGTTCAACGTTCTTCACGTTCTCCCTACGTTGACGTTGTTACGTCGTAGTGTAACAGGGCCATTAGATCTGTGTCTTGGCATGGCTGTTTTTTAATGTTATTTACGATGATGGTGCCAAACAGAGAGTAGTGGTCAGTCCGGATGGGTGATGCGGAGAGCTGAAGCTTGTCAGCTCTGAGTGGGGTGTGATTGGCTGATGGGCAATGTGTGACGGTGGCAGGGAGTGAGTGAGGAGGGAGGGGCCAGTGTGAGTGATTAGCAGGAACGGTGATTGTGTGTGTGTGTTCCCCCTCCCCTTCCCCCCGGCGACGGGGGGGGGGGGGCGGTTTATAGTTTTATCTTTTTTAATTTCTTTTCAGTATTTCACTGGTCTCCTCGCCCTCGCCCTCTCATTCCCAGTTCCCTCCCTATCACCCCTCAAATCCCTTTGCATTCCTTTCCCCAATTGCCATGTCCATTCCCCCCCCCCCCTCTTCACCCCCCCCCCCTTTCTATTTCTCACTCTGTCCACCCGACTCTCCACTCCCCTTTCCATTTCTCACTCCACCCGCCCTCTCCATTTCAATCAATCAATAGTTCCGTCCTCTAGTCGAGGGTTGGATGCAATGGTGTGGCCAAAATAAATAAGTTTCTTTGTCTGTATAGTGGCAAACAAGCTTTTCTTAGTTTTAATTTTTCTGAGAACTTCTTTGTTGGTGATCTTCTTTGTCCATGATATTTTCATCATCCTTCGATAAGTCCACATCTCAAATGCTGCTAAACGTTTGTACATTTTCTTACAGATTGTCCATGTCTCAGCCCCATACATTAGAGTAGGCCACACATAACATGTGTGGTCTCAATTTAACAGTTAAACAAAATATTGTCAAATAAAAATTCAGGGGCGGGCGATTTTTCAGACACGGGCGGGGACGATCACCAATTTGTTGTTATTATTTAGCCTTATAAATCAGAACAAGAGCGCTACCACGCCCGATTGGAACCGGCGTAATTGTTTAATTATTCCGCTAGGTGGCGGGTTGCTGACGCGTGGACTGCCGGGACAGCCGAGAAGGTCACGTGTGCTGTCGTAGAGAATAACAAGCGCCTTCACATCTCTGACCTTAATGGATTTGTTTGTTTGTTGTTGTTTTACATCCTAGCAACATCTAAGGTCATATCAGGACGGGTATCGACTTGTGACAGTGCGCACTCTTGGTGACTTTATAGATTGATTGATTGATTGGTGGTTGCTTTACGCCGTGTCGGCAGCATAGGCCATATTCACCGCAAGAAATGTTTGTTTTTTGTTCAAACCATCGCTTTTACATGTAAAAGCAGACAATCAATTATGTGCCAATAGACACTCATTAAATTAGAAAGCTCACAATCATATATTTGTGGTCAAGGGAAGCAAATTCCCATAGAAAAAGAAAAGTTTCATTAATAATTGATAGAATCTATTTAGTAAACTATATGAGGTGGTACAGTCCAGCTGCCCTCACAAAGGCTAAAATGTTTTCCTCTTTTACCTTAGTAAAAAGGTCATGCATACTATTGCAGAGTAGAACTGTTGGCAGAGGGCCAACAAATCAACGCAACTTAGTCAAATGTGTTTGAGTGTCAGCGGGGACTGTCACCCAATACATTATGGGGGAGGTCCCCCCTTGAGCAGAAAAGCATGTGTAAGCCACGAGTGGCCAATACGGCAGCGGCTAAGGACCTCCCGCATGAGTCTGTTTTGGTTTTCCCACAGATGGCTCAATTTCTTTAAGTTTATTAATGTTTTCATCAATAAACTTAAAGAAATTGAGCCACTTTATAGTGCTGCCCCACTGGAAGACCAGGCCGCCACCACCATGACCTGATATCCCACTCAGTCACATTATCCTGACACTGAGCCAACCAGTCCTTGTCCTATCCTAATAATGCCGAGCACCAGGCTCGGAAGTGACAAGTACCAATTTTTAAGTCATCTGTTTGACTCGATCCGGGTTCGAACACACTACCCCACGATCTACCAACACGGGAGACGCACGCTCTAACTCATTCGGCCATCCCGTCTGGTCCCGAGCTTAATGGAGATTCTGCTATAGGAGGACAGGTCAGAACAGCAACAAATACGTCAAACTAAACCAAGCAGGCCTACTCCCCTAGATGGACGAATCTGCAGTAAAATACAGTACAGTAAAACCCCTCTAACCGACCACCTCTACAAATCGACCGCACCCCTATATCGATCACTTTATTTGGGTCCGGAACGATCGCCCATACAATACCATTACAATAATTTTTTTTAACCTCCCTAAACCTCACACCTCCTTAAATGGACCATTTAAAGTCGGTCCATTGGTCGGTCGTTTTATTTGACGTGTTAATGGATATATTGTTTGAGTTATTTGATGTTTGAGGCTCACAGACGCTTAAACCCTAGGATTTTTTAGAAATAAGCTGGGTGGGTGGGACGGTAAATTTAGTGAGTCTGTCATGTACATTTTGTTGGTTTAGAAGCTAAGAACAAAGTGATTGGAATACTGCTTATAACAATTAATATACACCGACCTTGGGACCGACTTTAAGTGGTCCATTTAGGGAGGTGGTCGGTTTAGGGAGTTAGAATATGGTTACAATGGTATTGCCGGGACCCTAATAAAGCGATCGATATAGGGGAGTGGTCGATCTGTGGAGGTGGTCGGTTAGGGAGGTTTTACTGTATATACAACTGGGCGCTAGATGGCGTGGCGTGTCAGTCGCCAGTCCAGCAAATTGTGATAGTTCAAGTTCATTACCGCTAGGTGGCAGCAGTTTAAGCACCCATAGAGACAGTATGGCGCCGATCCGGCGCATTCAATTACCCGTGTTTTCTAAACATGAACAATGTTGTCAATATAGTTTATTCATTGAATAAAGTCTTTTGTCAGCGCTGTGGAACTTGTCTTCCAGCCATGTGACAATACAGTTATTTACAATATATGTATATGTAGTCTGTGTCATCAGCAGCTGGCTCAAGTCACAATATTAATCATTCCAAGACTTACATATGGTATAGTTTGACAATTCACATATAAAATAGTAGTTACATGTTGTATAGACAGGATAATTATTATCATTATATAAAAAGGCGGAGCGGCTTATCCTTTATTATTGTTCCGCGAGCGGTTCCTTTAGCCATTATCCTAGCCAAGATCTAGCATTAAAAGTGGTCAACCAATACTTATGTTTGTCTCGTATCTTCTAGAGTGTAGCCTAACTTTATACATACATACTTAGATACATACATGTGTATTGATTAGACCTTTACATTACAGAGTGGTTAGGTGCATATTTTCCCTTCACAGGTTTGTATGCCTAGTGTTTTGTGAATTGCATAATTATCATGTTGTTTGAGATGGCATTTTGAGAAGGAGTGTTAGTAGAATGGTTTGTTTATTCTCTTAGATAGAGTGTGGTTAGCCTGGAAGGTTATGCTTAAAAGGTTACCTCGGGTGTGTTTTTGACTACATGAAGTAGTTTGAGTAAGTCGGCTGTTAGTAATGATGGGATAAACTATGCTTGGAGGATTGTAAATTTCAGTCATTTAGTAGTCTTGTACAGTCTTTATTAGTGTCTATGTTTATAGCAATACTACCAGACTGACATACATTTTCTGAATTTGTTGGGCAAATAATTTGTAAGGTGGATAACTTGCTTTGTTGGCAGCAGGTAAAGGAGTGCGTAGGGTGGTGGGGGGTGGCCATAGGTGCTTATAATAGATAGATAATTAAATATTACGACCTCATCACTAGGACTGTAGAAGGGCCTGATTGGCTTGGTGAATTCTTACAAGGTTCTTGAGCTCGGTTCTCTGTAATTTATTTTCTTGCTGTTTTGTTAAAAGCCCATAGATTAGATCATTATAATCTATTATTGGCAGAATAGTTGCCTTATACAGTTTGAACGCTGTGTTCTCACTCATGTAACATCTTATTTTTCTAAAGGTTGCCATTCTCATACCTAGAATTTGGTTCAGCCTCGATAGTTGCTGGTTCGCATTCAGTGTAGAGTCAAGTGTGGTTCCTAAGTATTTGTATGAGTTCACTTCTCTTAGCACTGCATTGCCTATACACAGCTCTATATTTTGTGCTTGAGATTTTCTAGATTTTGTTCCAAATATCACATATTCAGATTTGTGGGTGTTTAAGGTAAGTTTGTTATCAGCACACCAAATATTGACCTTTTTTAACACCTTGTTTACCATAGTAGCTGCCAGAATAATGTTTTTATTGTGCACTATGAGGACAGCATCATCAGCAAAAAGTGTGAAATTAGCACTGGCAGACAGCAGTGGTAGGTCATTAAGAGGAGTGGTCCCAAAGTGGAACCTTGGGGCACTCCTGTTCTGACAGTTCTGGTGGAGGATTCTGTATTATTAATATTTGTGACTTGTTGTCTGTTGTTTAGGTAGTTGGATATGAACCTTCACAATCTTTTTCCTAGTCCAGCTCTTTTGATCTTACATAGCAGGATTTTGTGGTCAATTGTATCAAAAGCTTTCTTGAAATCAAGAAAAAGATCTACTGTAAGCTCACCTCTGTCTGTGTTAATCAACAATTCATCCATTAATGAGGCAAGTGCCTTAGTCGTTGACCTTTCTTTTCTGAAGCCATTTTGTTGGGTGACTAAATTGTTAGTGTACTCAAGAAATGTTTTTATTTGGTCATGAATTATCTGTTCAATTATTCTGCCAGGGAGAGGTAGTATGGATATTGGTCGCAATTCATTACAGGACTTTGGGTTACCTACCTTGTGTATTGGGGTAACTGTTGCTCTCTTCCATTTTTCTGGGAAAATTCCAGTAGTAATTATGAGGTTGTATAGGTATGTAAATTCATCTATCAGAGCCTTGATGGTGCCCTTGATAAAGGTTGAACTGATGTCATTCATGCCTGAAGGTTTGAATGGTGATAGATTTTGTACTTTGGTAAGGATCTTCTCTTCTGTTGTTTCTATAAGATCGTATCTATGTTGGTTAACTACAACCTTATAGTTTTCCTGGACAACATCTTTTGGCTGACATTTCTGGGCTAGGTTAGCTCCTATATCAACAAAGTATTTGTTGATCTCTTCTGCTAGCTGAATGTCAGGTATTTGTTCACCAGTGCTGTGGTTTATTAGATTACTGATTTTTGGCTTGGGATCAGGCTCTATTTGATCTAGTTCATACCAACATTTCTTGGGGTTTTGGTTGCGAATGATGGCTTGGTCAAGATAGTACCTTGATTTTGCCTTTCGAACCTCAGTCCTGGCCTTTCTAGTTATACGTTTGGCTATGAATGTATCCCCTGGGTCTTTGGTTAATTCAGCCTTTTGGCAAAAGCCCCGCAGCGGGCTGAGGATGCCAACTGGCACCTGGATCGCAGGCTCAAGGAAATGGAAACCCAGATTGATGACCGGATGGCGGCACTGCAAATCGCCATACTCCAGATAGCGGATATGGCGGTGGCCCACCTCCCTGGACAGCCCAGCATTTTCTATGATACATGCGACCATCACACAACAGGCTCATCAATAATGCCTAGCCGAATATATCAGTCAAACTAACCAGGAGTCATGCAGATATTGTTTACAAGATTTCTGTATCATCTTAAGCTGTGGTAATTTGTGTGTTCTGGATATATACCTCTGTCAATGTAGTTGGCAACAACAAAACAATTACATTCGATCACATAATTGTGTGGCAATTTACATGCTCTACAATATATATATATGTCTGTCAATGTAGTAGACAATAGTACCAAAAATAATGACAATTGATCACATTGTTGTGTGGTGATCAACCTCAGGCCACACATGACGACCATACTTGGACACATTTTAGTCAGTTTTGAGACCTAGATAATAAAACTAATGGGTATGGGTAAAATTTTCGGCTGTAGTTTGAAAAGCATGCTTCATACTTCAACTTTGAGGTGAATTAAGCATAATACCATAGTTTACAACTAAGTAACTTCAAATGTAATTTAAACCACACATTTTTAATTTTTTTTAAGTAATTGAATGTGACAATTAAAGAAATACAAAGACACTGTGACTAGTAATGGGAGTGACAACACTTCAGTCAAGTGCATTAACAAGGATTAATAGAACAATTCTGTTATTTATGAGCATGATCCAATAATAATGAGAGAATACTAGAATTGAAGAAATTGTTTAATCAAGTTAATGAGCCTGTGGGAAGCAATGGTATACAATGGTATACAAATGTGAGCAATCGCCATTAGGACAAAAGCATAACAAACTTTTCACTGCTTCCAGTTAAATTCTGTTATTTACTGTCCTTTAGTTTGGGTAGTCCTAAGGTGTTCACGTGTGGCCTGGAGTTCTAGGCATAGCTTATTTAATCCCTTAAAGGATTTTTCCCTGAAGTCCCTGCTGTGTAAGGTTGTTCTGATTCCGAAATATGGTTGGAAGTTGCTTCGTGCAATGTCATGTTGCCTGTCCCAATTAGTTTTTCCGCTAGGCATGGGTTTTGCATAAACTTTTGTTCCAGGATTTCTTCCATGACCGCCTGTCTGCTGTGGTGCCATTCAGGAGTTTCTGGAATAGAGTCAGCAATACGCTTAGCCTCCAGCGGTGTAGGTGCGCCTATGACCTGAGTGAGACGGGCAGTATCGCCAGCCATTTGACACTTAGTCGCCTGGTATTTATTAGAGAAAGATGGAAGTTTGACAAGAAGGAATGTTCCGAGTGAAAGTAGATTCCCCCCTCCAGCTCTAACATGAGGATGCTGACCTGCTCCCCCATCTCTAAAGCGATGGGGGAGCAGGTCAGCATCCTCATGTCTGTATTTCCTTCCATCAATAATTATTCCATCTCACATCCCGCGGTTCTGGCTAGCGTCGCTACTGAGTGGAACTTGTCCCTATGTTTGTGTGTTAGCACAGTCACATCATCATTTAGGAATATGCCTCAGTATAATTCCGTATTTTTTAGTTTGGTATGTGCATAGAAAAGTAAGTTCCTGTCATGAGTGCTATGGAAAGTTACCATGATTGGTCAGGGCCTAGGTTGCAGAGAGTGCTGACTTGTATGGGCCTGTGGTGTCGGCTTCTTTCCAATCCTGTGAACTGAGAGAATCGTAGTTGGGTCCGCATCAGTGGAATTTAGGAATTTAGCCAGGTCCAACACATACTTGTGTATATTTTCAGAGTCAGTTTCCCCCTTTCCATCAATTCTAAGTGAGTATGATCGAGATTTGTTTTCTAGATCATTTAATTTCATAGCCAGTCTTTTGTTGTTTGCATCGGCCATGCACAGTTCTGCTCAGCTATTCGCAGTTTCCGTCTGTCACTAGACTGTTGGCGGTAGCTATCCTCTAGCAGCACCGTCAGCCTATCCATGTCCTCGGTGGCATTGAGTTTGATGTCATCCGTGGGTTTTTTTGTGTCTGCAGAAATGTTATTTGTGTCTGCAGAACTCTTTTTGAGTTCTGAGATAGCACCCTCAAGTGAATCCAGTCTTGCAAGCACTAATGCAAGGGTGTTATTTCCATGATCATCATCATGGTCTTCCTTTGGGGCATCCATTGATTTGAATGGAGACTTGGTTGCTGATGACAGTGATAGTGTTTTCCCACGAGTGCAGGGCTTGTAGCCAGCTGTTTTCTGAGATATCTCAATTTTATGTTAAGTTTGTTCACCAACAACAACAAACACTCCCAAAACAGTACAAGGCGGGCAAGGGTAAAGACACCAGTATAGAATGTTGTCATATGTATCAGTCATTTGCAGTGGGAGATGTTTGGCTGTCGCCTGTAATCACTCTCTCAATCTACTGGTATTATCATCCACTCACCCAACAACAACGCTGGCTTATTGAGTGATATCCAATGACACTCACAAAACAGCACAAGGCAGTCAAGGGTGAAGACACCAGCAAAGAATGTTGTCACCCAGGCTGTATCAGTCTTTTGCAGTGGGAGATGTTTGCCTGTAGCCTGTAATCACTCTCTCAATTTACTGGTATTATCACTCACTCACCTAACAACAACACTGGCTTACTGAGTGATATTAAATGATTTTAATTCCAGATTAGTTCCAAATTTGGTGTCCTTGTGTTCTCCTACTATTAATATTCCTCCTTGAGCAGTGGTTATTCGTGTTTTAAAGTCGGAGACATGTATTTTGCCTTTGTTTACTCCGGCTGATAACGCACGTGTTTACTCGCGCGCAATTCCAGAGTGTTGAGTGAATATTGATTAATGAAAAACCCTGCCACAGGTAATATTACATCTAGCCATGCTTGTGCAGTAGGCATCGAATAAAGGTTAGACAGTCCCATCAATTGGTGGTTTGATCCATAACAAATTGCAATAGAAAGTTTATCACAAAGATACATCTTAGGAACAACACACAAACAACATATAAAATAACATATCAAATCTACATATGTAGATTTGGTGGAAGGGGTCTAATTATACTAATTTATGTTAATTACCTTTTGGCATCCGGGGAACGGAGGTATGACAGTAAAATGCAGGGATTACTCTATCAAATCATTGTTCTAATAAGTTCATACCTCTGTGTTTATTGTCCAAGAACACTAATATGCCATTAGTAGTGTTGGTTTGTCTGTTACATAATTATAACAGGCTAATTACAGACCGCCATTACCAGAAAACACTTTTCTTACTATAGCTTTGTCACTAATGCACCAAATGTCACAAACGTTGGGTCTAAACCTAGGTTTTCATGGTCAATGAAGATGATTAGAAAGTGTTTTGGCTGAAAAGGACACAACTAAATGCATAAATACCTACCTTCTGACCCCTTCCACCAAATCTACGAATGTAGATTTTTAATATGTTTTTGATTGATTGATTGGTGGTTGCTTTACACCGTGTTGGCAGCATAGGCCATATTCACGGCGAGAAATGTTTGTTTTTTGTTCAAACCATCGCTTTTACATGTAAAAGCAGACAATCAGTTATGTGCCAACAGACACTCATTAAAAGCTCACAATCATATATGTGTGGCCAAGGGAAACAGATTCCCATAGAAAAAGAAAAGTTTGATTAATAATTGATAGAATTTATATAGTAAACTATAAGAGGTGGTACAGTCCAGGTGCCCTCAAAAAGGCTAAAATGTTTTCCTGTTTTACTTAGTAAAAAGGTCATGGAAACTGTCTGCAGTGTAGAATTATTGGCGCAGGGCCATTTTAATATGTTGTTTGTGGGGTGTTGCTCAAAGGAATCCCAGTGAGAAACTTTATATTGCAATTTGTTATGGATCAGGCCCCAAAATAAGCTAGATTGACTGTACTAGTTGACCATGTTTCGGGTAAAAACCCTGGGTTTCCCATAGATAACAGTGTGGCGTTGGCCAGAGCCATCCCTTAATGGGACACCCATGGAAGCGTGTTGAGTGTGGTACGGGATGAATCGTCACCATACAGAGATCAAAGAAAACTGCTGAGATCAAATAAATCTATTGCTCTACAGCAGTAGTGCCCAAATACATTACTATTGTAGTAGTGTGCACTGACCTCTCAGGCAAGGAGCCACACAGTCAGGTAGGCGTGGGTAGGGTGGTGACATCAGGGAGCCTAGGTTGTGTAATGGTTATCACACTGGCCCGGAATGCAAGAGATGTGGGCTCGTTCCCAATCCAAGTCTAGGTGCAATATTTCTCATTTTCATCACCCCCACGATATTGGGGCCATGACCAGGATCCTGTACAAGCTATACACCGTATGGTTGTTGAACCTACCCTGTGTATGTGCATTGCCTGTATGCATGTAATTGTAAGCATTAAATGTCCATCTAAAGGACTTACAATTCCAGGGGGATGAGTGTAGTAGTCTGCATTGATCTCTCAGGCAAGGAACCACTTAGCCAGGTAGGCGTTGGGAGGGTGGTGACATCAAGGAGCCTAGGTGGTGTAATGGTTAGCACACTGGCCCGGAATGCAAGAGATGTGGGTTTGATTCCCAGTCTAGGTGCAATATTTCCCATTTTCATCACTCCCCCCCCCCCCCCCCAGGACACTTTTATTCATATAATCCATTGTGCAGCATTGCGGTGTGTTGTAGTATGGCAGCTTGCCGTTGGTGGCCCTAGAATCGAAATCCAGTCCGTGCCCTATGGATATAGCGATATAGCGAATGGTAGACAGGAAGTGTGAACACTTATTTGTCTCTCATTTTTGCTTGAGTGCAAGTAAATAGGCAACACAAGGAGCAATTAGTAGCATGTGGTGAATAAGGGGTCAAATTTCCCTGGATCATCAGCCCATGCTTTTACTAATCTATTATTGAATGAATTAATTGACTCGGCATCAATAACATTTTGTGGGAGACTGTTCCATATATTTATGATCCTGTTTGAGAAACTATGTTGCCTTAACTTTGGCTCTGGGTTTTACTAGTTTGAGAGTATGGCCCCGACTGCCTTCTCTTTTCTTCAAGGTGAAAAATTTGTTCATATCTATTTTATCAAAAGCCTTCATAATTTTAAATACTTCAATTATGTCACTTCTTTTCCTTCTGTAGGAAAGGGTAGGAAGTTTCAATTCCCTAAGCCTTTGTTCATAGGGTAGGTCCTTTATAACTGCAACTAATTTCGTTGCACGTTTCTCAACCTTTTCGATCTCCAGAATATCTTTCCGAAAAATTGGGCTCCAAATTTGTGGACAGTATTCCAAATTTGGCCTAACAAGAGACTTAAATAGAATTAGAAAATTGTTCTTGTTGAGGCGATGGAAAGTTCTTTTAATTATTCCTACTCTCTGGTTAGCATTTGAGATGATAGTCCTCATGTGTTTCTGAAAGGAGAGTTGGGAGTCGAAGGTTACACCCAAGTCCTTTTCATAGCTATCTTGTTGCAGGACAGCGTTCTTCATATTATAGGCATAATGAGGATTATTTTTCCCGTAATGAATAATTTTGCACTTCTTTTCATTGAAGGGCAATTGCCATTTATCAGACCATTGTGCGAGTTTCAGAATATCCTCTTGCAAGAGATTCTTATCTCTTACATCTTTTATTGCCCGAAAGACCTTTGTGTCATCCGCAAATATTTTTAGGTTTGATGAGACACTGCCTGGCAGGTCATTTATAAATATTATAAGTAATATTGGTCCCAGCACACTTCCCTGAGGTATTCCTGAGGTGACATTCTTAAAGGAAGATTTGTTATTACCTACGACTACCCTTTGCTTTCTCTCAGACAGGAAGTCCTGTATCCATTCAGAAATTGATCCGGATATTCCCAGAGCTTTGATTTTGTTTAATAGTCTTTTGTGGGGCACACTATCGAAGGCTTTGGAGAAGTCCAGATAGATGGTGTCCCATGCCAGGCCATGATCCAGCCAGTCAGTCCAAATTTCCATCACTTCTAGTAGTTGTGTCAGGCAAGATTTGGCTCCAGTGAATCCGTGTTGGTTTGGAGATACCAATCCTAGTTTTTCCAAGTGCGCTATCCTAGTGATGCTGAGCACCAAGCAATGTCGCGACAATTATGAAATTGTGTAAGTTTTCGATTTTACTTAGCTGGCGGGAGAAACTGCTTTGGCAATCCATTACATCACATAATTAATCTGAAGAGGAAGGTATTGGTAGTCATTCGAAAGACGGAGAGGGAGGAGGCTAGGGGGTAGGGGCGGGGATAG
The DNA here is from genome assembly GCA_030323885.1 of Branchipolynoe longqiensis. Taxonomy (NCBI): domain Eukaryota; kingdom Metazoa; phylum Annelida; class Polychaeta; order Phyllodocida; family Polynoidae; genus Branchipolynoe; species Branchipolynoe longqiensis. Next base: position 1,552,980 of record CM059201.1, read on the forward strand.
GGGGGGGGGGGCGCTGCTTCATTCCATCCCTGATGTTTAATCCAGACTGAAAGTATTCGAACAATAGAGGAGAGCGAAATAGCCCTGCACAAAAAACCTTCTTGTGTCCAAAATGGTTGCCCAGAGGTCGGCGACCATTTTCATAGGTTGTTTTGGTCGCAATTAAGGAGGTGGCTGGTTACTGTGGGTTTGTTCATTGGTCCAGCATAGTCACAAAGTGGTTGCAAGTGATCGCAAGTCGTAGTGTGACTGGGCTTTATTTGTTACTCCACCAAAATATTGAGATTTAAACAAACAGGGATGAAAGTGGTCTCTGGGAAAAAAAGCGGAAATGCTGATATTCTCCCATCGGTTTAGAATTGTCAGGGAATCATGGAAAATTCCCGGAAGTCTGGTTTAATACATATACGTTTGAAGGATGTATTAGTAGTATACGCTGATAGTGCTGCACCGTTTGAAGCACGTAATAGTAGTATATGCTGATAGTGTTGCAGCATCTGCACCACATAGTGCTTCAGTGTTTGAACAACGTATTTGTTTACACTTATACTATAGTTATAGCTACAGGAAAAATCCGCGAAATCGCGGAGATCTTTCATCCCTGAATAAAAAAAACTATGACAAAGCTATATGAAATGTGGGACAACTTACTTTAGATTGGTTATTTATCGTGAAAGAACACTGGTACTATTTTGTTGCTCCATTTCTAAAATGAGCTGACTTTGAAATAGCTGTGAACTACAGTATTACACAAAGTGCTACAGCTTAATCTGATGATTAAAGTAAATAAATAACATTGATTTATATTTATACAATAACACTTCACTTCATCAACAGAATTTAACAAAAAAATATTTTCAGGTACAATGTAAAGTTGAATCAATGTATTTTATCTTTTTTTTTAAATCCTAACTCTCTAGTAAAATATTGTGGGTATTAAACTAATTCAGTTAGCAATTGCCTAAACTTAAATTTGCATAGTCCGATGTTTTGAGTTAATGTCATTTTCTTAGATAAATATATTAAGTTGATCGCTGTAATGTACCTTACTTCAGTTTGAAGTAACTTTTCTTTAAGTTATTAGATATTTGAAGCATATACATGCCAAATTAATTTTGGCGTGATTGTCAAAACTGTGATCCCATCGGCTTCAGCAGTAACAGGTTCTATTCACACTATTCATGCCGCGGCCATGTTGAAACCAGACTGAGGCCACATACACGTCTGCGAGGCGCCGCTGTATGAAAAGTAATGTCAATACTTTTTCATCGACCAATACCTCTTGAAATCACTCAAATCTGAGGGTATTCATTTTTTAAACTACCATATTCATCTTTGCATACCTGTTTTCTATATATTGGCCAATTTTCACGAAGATTGGGTGACCCTTGCATGGTGATTTTCCCATTCTTTAACTACAATGTGACTGTCAACTTCAAGTCTGCATAGTTATGGTGGTATCATGTAATGCAGCACTGTCAGCGTAGTTATCTGTGCAACACAGTTAAACAACTACACTTAGTAATTACAAAATAATAAAAGCTTTAAAAGGGTTAAAATATATTAAGAAAGTTATGCAATTTTGAATTTAAGAAAAGATTGGCAGCCAAGGTGAGCAACTTTGTTGACATTGCCTACTGAAATGCATCTGATCATCACTCAATCTTCATGAAAATTGACCAATAAATAGAAAAAAGGTATGCAAAAATCAATATGATTGTTTCAAAAGTGAATATCTTCAAATTTTACTCCTTTAATTTCTGTAGTCGTTCATAAACATCGGCACACAGCAGTGTCTTATGGCCATTTCCAATATTGACATGTACTCAGACTCGTTCTGATGCCAAATTAGGTCATGCGTGAATAGTGTGAATTAAATTAACTTAGTATGCCATTCCATGCAGAAACACATACTTAATAAGTGCACAAGTGTCTAAGGTGAATATGTAGCGTCAAATCTAAACAAGTTTTTTTATGTTGAAAATGTTATTTCGTTGGTAGAGTTTTACGTCCTGGCAACATCTAAGGTATTATCAGGATGGCGAAAACTTGATGTTATTATCGGACTACACAACTTTAAAGAAGTACCAATTAAACGGTACTAGTACCATTAACTGAGAGACAAAACGCCGCGTAGGCACTAAAAAGAAAGGTACACTTCTGCGTTGGTAATGAAATAAACTATCCAACTCAGTCACATTATCCTGGCACTAAGCCAACCTGTCTTTACACTATCCTAATACTGCTCAACACCAGGTGATATACAAATAAATGGCATGTCAAGTGTTGGGTATAACGAGGCCGGGCATCGAACCTATAACCTCCCCGACATGGGACGCGGACATTGTACCGCTAGGCCATTGTCGTCCAGTGTCCTGTGACCTTTAACTTGCAAAGTCGATGCGCATGCGTTAATGGTGTTGGTTGGCTGTTGGAGTTTTACGTAATGGCAACATCTAAGGTCATATCAGGACGGGTACTGACTTGTGACAGTGTGCACTCATGGGGACTTTATAGTGCTGCTCCACTGGGCGACCAGGCCACCAGCACCATGACCTGATATCCCACTCCGTCACATTATCCTGACACTGAGCCAACCAGTCCTGGCTCTATCCTAATAATGCCGAGTGTTTGGCTAGGAATCGACACGTATCAATTTTTAAGTCATTGGTTTGACTCGATCAGGGTTCGAACCTGTGTGTTCGAATCCCACGATCTACGACCACGGGAGACGGACGCTCAACTCATTCGGCCATCCCGTCTGATCGTATGCGTTAAAGGGACCAGATATAGGTCGCTGGTGATGGGAACCATACTCTGACAAATGCTCTCCAAGCACAACCTTGTTTAGTTTTTATGTTTAAAGAACCAAATATGTGTGGGGAGAGTAGGGGACCCACTTCACCACCAGAAGTGGGTCAGTTCTGAGGCTGGGACTAGCTGGCAGCTGTTGTTGTAAAAATGGCTGGGTGAGTGGAGATAAGGGAGAGTAAAACTGGGGTATTTTCAATCTTCTTTAGAGTAGTTCAATCAGGAAATATATTTGTGTAATGTAAAATATATGTTAGTACAATTACATTGCATAATTCAATGAGAAACAGATATAGATGAAAATCATTTTTTTGTTGATGAATGTAAAAAAGGTTCTGGGGCCATATGCAGGAAGCGGTGTTATCGAGCCAAAACACGTTTAGACTGGAATTCTGGTTTAGCACCGAAAAGTCGGTATGCATGTGTATGGGGTTGAAACACCACCAAACAACTTCAGATTACAAGTTCAACACTCTAACCACTAGGCCACAGAGACCACACATGATTACTTATCTCACTTCAGGCTATTTGTGTATAGGACGTCACATATACAAGGTGTGTATGTATGTGTGTATGTGTGTATGCATGTGTATGTGTGTGTGTATGTATGTGTGTATGTGTGTGTGTATATGTGTGTGTGTGTGTTTGTTTTGTTTGTTGTTGTTTTACATCCTAGCAACATCTAAGGTCATATCAGGATGGGTACCGACTTGTGACAGTGCGCACGCATGGCAACTCTATAGTGCTGCCCCACTGGAATACCAGGCCACCAGCACCATGACCTGATATCCCACTCAGTCACATTATCATGACACTGAGCCAACCAGTCCTTGTCCTATCCTAATAATGCTGATCGCCAGACTAGGAAGCAACAAGTATCAATTTTAAAGTCATTGGTTTGACTCAACCAGGATTCGAACCCATGACCCCACGATCTACCAACACGGGAGACGGACGCTCTAACTCATTCGGCCATCCCGTCTGGTCATGTATGTATGTCATACACCAGTCACACGCGAGGCAGCGTTCGCCGCCAACCTCCTTACGCCCAAAAGGACACCAACCACCCAGCGTCCCATTCGATACATTGATTCAAAAATGATGTCGGCGTCCTGGCACCGCCTTGGCACCGCCTTGGCGCTGCCCTGGCGTGGACAGGGCGCGGACAGGGCGCGGACAGGGCACCAACTGCTATGGTGGTTGGCGACCTGGCAAGTGCAGCACTTGCAACCTCCTTGCATCCAAAATTTCCGAAATGGACGCCGGGAGGTTGGCGCCAGCACTTAAGGAGGGCATAAGGAGGGCACAATGAGGACGTTTTGACGTCGCGAATCGATCGTAAGCGAACGCAGGCCTCGTGTGACTGGGGTATAAATGTATGTTTTGGGTGCATCCATTTGAAATTTGTCAGTTAAGCTGCGAATACACTGGACGCGTTTCTGGTGTGGGTGTCAAGCGTCACGCATGCATCAAAAATAAAAATGTATGTAATAAAGAGAAGCCAAACACATACATACATTTTGATTTTTGATGCACACGGGGCGCAAAACATACATTTACATACATACATGACCAGACGGGATGGCCGAATGAGTTAGAGCGTCCGTCTCCCGTGTTGGTAGATCATGGGGTCGTGAGTTTGAATCCTGGTCGAGTCAAACCAATGACTTTAAAATTGATACTTGTTGCTTCCTAGTCTGACACTTGGCATTATTAGGATAGGACAAGGACTGGTTGGCTCAGTCTCAGGATAATGTGACTGAGTGGGATATCAGGTCATGGTGCTGGTGGCCTGGTATTCCAGTGGGGCAGCACTAAAAAGTTGCCATGAATGCGCACTGTCACAAGTCGGTACCCGTCCAGATATGACCTTAGATGTTGCTAGCATGTAAAACAACAACAAACAAAACAAACATACACACACACGTTTTATATGTGACGACCTATACACAAATAGCCTGAACTGAGAGTAGTAATCATGTGGGGTCTCTGTGGTCTAGTGGTTAGAGTGTTGGACTTGTAATCTGTAGTTATTTGGTGGTCTGGGTTCAAACCCCATACACTCCAGAACCTTTTTTATATTCAACAACAAAAAAACGTTTTTCCATCTTTATCTGTTTCTCATTGAATTATGCAATGTAATTGTACTAACATATATTTTACATTACGCAAATATATTTCCTCATTGAACTACTCTAATGAAGATTGAAAATACCTCAGTATTACCCTCCCTTCTCTCCACTCACCCAGCCATTGGCACAACAATCTAGGTGACTCTCCTGTACACCACCAAGTGGAAAAGTTCAGTACTAAGCATGCACCACCCCTGTGGCACAAATCTGAACTATTCTGAGTTTGTTTGTTTTCCCGACGAGGTTAAAGCCGTGTTCACACGGGCAAAATCTAAAGCGATTCAGCCAAGGCGAATCATATGAATCGATTTAGACGCCCGTTCACACGGGCAGTACTTGGGCCGGAAATCGATATCTGAGCATGAGCAAGTCCAGTCTGACCAGCGCCATTTTTCGGTTAGTCGACGTCACCACGAGAGAGTGGGTTCGACCTAGATATGTATGTACTGAATCGTATTGGTTTGGAACGGTCAAAACTTCTGCTGGGCAGTGAAACCCTAAAAATAAATGATGAACAAAATATCTGTGCACAGCTAGCAGTTTCATAAAGCAAATTTACCGGAAAGTCAACACACTCAGGTCTCGACTGTCACGTCCTTAATCCACCTCAAGTAAGTCGGTTGCATTCACACGGGCAAAATAAATCGATTCACAGAAATCGACTCACGTAATCGACCTCCCCAAGTGGTTTACAGTATCCGCATCACAGAAATCGATTTAGCCCTAAACCGCATCAGATGCCCGTTCACAAGCGAAATGTGCGTCGAACTAGGCAAGTCGATTTCTATGAATCGATTTACATTGCCCGTGTGAACACGGCTATATATAGTCCCTTTAATGAGAAATGCAAGTAAACCTATAAATACGATGGTTTTCTTAGAAGCCGCTAGGAGTGCTGTCGAACATTTTAGGTCAATAACAAATAAGCTTTCAGTGAGATGTGTTAAATAGGATGTGGATATTAAAGGTAGCTAGTGCAAATGGTTGCCTCAGGTGGGTGGGGGGGGTGGAGGGGGGGGGGGGGGAGGGGGAGGCAGGGGGAGAGGTGAGGGAGAGGGGCATGGTAGGGGAGGAGGGGGGAGGAAGAGGGGATGGGAAGAGGGGGAGGGGGGAGGGGAGGTGTACCGGGAGGGGAAAGGTGAGGGAGAGGGGTGGTGGGCAGGGGGAGGAGATGAGGGGGAGGGGAGTGTGGCAGAAAGGTGAGGGAGAGGGTGTGGCAGGGGAGGAGAAGGAGAGTGCAGGTGAGGGAGAGGGGGGCGTGGCAGGGGAAGAGGTGAGGGAGGGGGTGTGGCAGAGGTGAGAGAGAGGGGTGTGGCAGCGGTGAGGGAGAGGGGTGTGGCAGGGGGAAATGGGTGACGGAGAGGGGTGTGACAGAGGGAAGGGGTGAGGGAGAGGGGCGTGGCAGGGGAAGTGGTGAGAGAGGGGATGTGGCAGAGGTGAGGTAGAAGGCTGTGGCAGGGGGAAGGGATGAGGGAGAGAGGGGTGTGACAGACGGAAGGGGTGTGGAAGATTGGGGGCAGGAGAAGGAGATGGGGAAATGATGGGAAAGTGGTGGAAGGGGGGGGGGAGAAGGGGGGGGGGAAGAGTGGAAGGGGTGGGAAGAGGGGAGGGGGGGGGAGGGGAGATGGGTGGGGAGATGGCCATGAGTGCGCACTGTCACAAGTCGGTACTGGTCCTGATATGTTGAGGTCCTTAGATGTTGCTAGGACGTAAAACAATAACAAACAGGTAATGGTGACTATTTATATACGACACAACCTAGGTCATCCACCATGCTACTCCCAGTTTCGTCTACAATTATCACAATCAACTTTAATTACATTATTGAAACTATGGCAACAGCGACGATTTGCTCACTTCAACGTCTAAAAATAGGTCTGATTAATGTTAATTATTTTTAATTGTGATCCATTGGGTACAGAGAGGGAAACCTCTCTAAGTCCAACCGACCACCGCCACAGATCGATCACTCCCCTATATCGATCGATTTAGAGAGGTTTTGCTGTATTAGCTGTTCATGAATGAGAGTTTTAGGCAAAAACTTTGTGATTCTTTCCTTGGAGACTTCTATTGCAGTGAACTGCATCTTTGGAGCCTTTTTTTCACAACCTGAACTGACAAGACGGGATGGCCGAATGAGTTAGAGCATCCGTCTCCCATGTTGGTAGACCATGGGATCGTGAGTTCGAACCCTGGTCGAGTCAAACCAATGACTTACAAATTTATACTTGTCGCTTCCTAGCCTGGCGCTCAGCATTATTAGGATAGGTCAAGGACTGGTTGGGTCAGTGTCAGGATAATGTGACTGAGTGGGATATCAGGTCATGGTGCTGGCAGCCTGGTCTCCCATTGGGGCAGCACTATAAAGTCAACATCAGTGCGCACTGTCACAAGTCGGTTCCCGTCCTGATATGACTTTAGATGTTGCTATAATGTAAAACAACAAACAAACAAAACACAACCTGAACTTGTGTGTCTGTAAATCCTTCCTCCATAATTAGTGATCTCTGAGTCTGAACATGTTTCCGTCATAGTTCATAGATGGCCCCTTCAATCTCTGCAGGTATTCCCGGATCTATGTCACTCTTATAAGGGGTTGGTTATTGAAGTTTCACGTCCTGGCAAGATCTAAGGTCATATCAGGATGGGTATTGACTTGCGACAGTGCACACTGAAGGCAAATTTATAGTGCTGCCCCACTGGAAAATCAGGCTGCTGGCACAATGATCCGATATCCCACTCAGTCACATTATCCTGACACTGAGCTCACCAGTCCTTGCCCTATCCTATTAATGCAGAGTGCTAGGAAGCGAGAAGTATCGATTTTAAAGTCATTGGTTATACTCGACCGGGAACCAAACTCGCGACCCGCGCTCTACCGATTCGGCCACGGCGTCCCGTTGGAAGTAGGTGTCACGTGACATGTGGCCTTACTGTAGCTTCACTAATTACGTGTAAGCATGTTGTCCGTACCACTAAGTCCAGTAATGACCTCCTCACGTGGGCACGTGTACAGGAAGGCTGCTGTCCACAAAGCATACCGATGAGACGACTAAAGGTTAGGCCTAAGTGGTCAGGGGTGAGGGGTGAGGGGTGGGGAGAGGGGGTGAGGGGGTGAGGGGTTAGAGGTGCGGGGTGGGGTGGGACTGAGGGGGTGACGGGGTGAGGGAGTGAGGGTGTTGGGTGAGGGGGTGGGGTGGGGTGGAACTGATGGGGTGAGGGGTGTGGGGGTTGGGTGAGGGGGTGGGTGGTGAGAGGGGGTGAGGGGTGAGGGGGTTGGGTGATGGGGTGGGGTGGAAGTGAGGGGGTGAGGGGGCTGGGTGAGAGGGTTTTGGGGTGATGGGGTGGGGTGAGAGTGAGGGGGTTTGGGGTGAGGGTGAGAGGTGAGGGGTGGGGTGAGGGTTGATGGGGTGGGGGTGGGGTGAGGGGGTTTTGGGGTGAGAGGTGAGGGGGGGTTGGGGTTTGGGGTGATGGGGTGGGGTAGGAGTGAGGGGGTTGGGGTGAGGGGGTTGGGTGAGGGGGTTTTGGAGTGAGGGGTGATGAAGTGGGGTGGGAGTTAGGGGGTTTGGGGGTGAGGATGAGAGGTGAGGGGGTGGGGTGGGAGTGAAGGGGTGAGGAGTGACGGGGTTTGGGGGTGAGGGTGAGAGGTTAGGCGTGGGGTGGGAGTGAGGAGGTGAGGGTGGGGTGAGGGGGTTTGGGGGTGAGGGGGTTGGGTGAGAGGGTTTGGGGGTGAGGGGTGAGGGGCAAGGGGGTGGGAGTGGGAGTGAGGGGGCTTGGGGGTGAGGGGTGAGGGGTGGGAGTGTGGGGTTTGGGGGTGAGGGTGAGAGGTTAGGCGTGGGGTGGGAGTGAGGGGGTGAGGGTGCGCTGAAGGGGTGAGGGTGAGGGGGTTTTGGGGTGAGGGGTGATGGTGTGGACTGGGAGTGATGGGTGAGGGTAAGGTGGTGAGGGGTGAGGGGGTGAGGGGTGAGGGGTGAGGGGGTGAGGGGTGGGAGTGTGGGGTTTGGGGGTGAGGGCTGAGGGTGGGAGTGGGAGTGGGAGTGGGAGTGAGGGGGTGATGGTGAGGGGTAAGGGGGTGAGGGGTGAGGGGTGAAGGGTGGGAGTGGGACTGGGAGTGAGGGATGATAGGGTGGGGTGGGAGTGAGGGGGTTTGGGGGTGAGGGGTGGGAGTGTGGGGTTTGGGGTGAGGGGTGAGGGTGGGAGTTGGAGTGAGGGGTGAGGGGTGATGGTGAGGGGTAAGGGGGTGAGGGGTGGGAGTGGGACTGGGAGTGAGGGATGAGAGGGAGGGTGGGAGTGAGGGGGTTTGGGGGTGAGGAGTGGGAGTGAGGGGGGTTTGGTGGTGAGGGGTGAGGGTGGGAGTGAGGGGTGAGGGGTTTGGGGGTGGCAGTGAGGGCGTTTGGGGGTGAGGGGTGACGGGGACCAAATATTTCAGCGCGCACTCATGTCAACTTTATAGTGCTGCCCCACTGGGAGACCAGGCTGCCAGCACCATGACCTGATATCCCACTCAGTCACATTATCCTGACACTGAACCAACCAGTCCTTGCCCTATCCTAATAATGCCGAACGTCTGGCTAGGAAGCAACAAGTATCAATCTTTAAGTCATTGGTTTGACTCGACCAGAGTTCGAACCCACGATCCCATGGTCTACTAACACGGAGCTTGACACGCAGAATCAAATCTGACTAAGTATTTTGGTTTAAAAAATGTGATGATTCCATCGGACTCGCAACATGGAACATTATATATAAACTAATAGATTTGTATTCTAGCAGTACAAGGGCCATGATCAACAAAGTGTCGCTAATGTTGCTCTCCTATTGGTCAGTGTGGTCCCGTGAGGTTCTGCGGCGTTCCGCTTGGTGGCGCCTTGTTTCTATCCTCACACAGAGCTGCTCTCTCATCCCTCTGATCTATCTAAATCAAGTTATTGCCTACCAATTTTATTGCCTGCAATTTTCCACATTAAACCAGATGGGATGGCCGAATGAGTTAGAGCGTCCGTCTCCCGTGTTTGGTAGATCGTGGGACCATGGGTTCAAACCCTGGTCGAGTCAAACCAATGACTTAACAATTGGTACTTCCTAGCCAGGTGTTCGGCATTATTAGGAGAGGGCAGGGACTGGTTGGCTCATGGTCAGGATAATATGATAGAGTGGGATATCATATCATGGTGCTTGTGGCCTGGTCTCTTAGTGAGGCAGCACTATAAAGTCGCCATGAGTGCGCACTGTCACAAGTCGGTGCCCGTCCTGATATGACCTTAGATGTCTGCAGGACGTCAAACTCCAACAACCAACCAGAAAAATGATAGAAACTCAAAATCATCAGACTATACAACTTTAATCAAGGAATCTGATTTTTTTCTAAATTGATTAAGATGGGGAAATTTCAATCATGATCTTCCTCATTCTGCTGCTCATTGTCCTCTCCTGGTTAAGGTTGAGCACTCGGTTAGGTAATGACAAATATCAGTCAACTTTAACAAAATATTCAAATTGTCAGTCTTGTTGAACCTACCCTGTGCATGTATATAAAAAATAAAGTGCATTGCCTGCATGTATGTAATTGTAAGCATTAACATACTTCCAGGGGGATGAGTGTAGTAGTCTGCACTGGACTCTCAGGCAAGGAGCCGCATATACAGGTAGGTGTGGGTAGTGTGGTGACATCAGGGAGCCTAGGTGGTGTAATGGTTAGCACACTGGCCCGGAATGCAAAGAGATGTGGGTTCGAGTGCCGCTCTAGCCGCAATATTTCCCATTTTCATCACCCCCACGACAATACCTATTCATATTAATTTGGATCCTGGTGATGATGAATAAGTAGCATTATATTGGTCATATCACTGCCCCTTTGAAATGCACAATCTCTCTAAGATGCACATCATCCCTGTCAAAAGATGCTCATCTTCCCTGTCAAAAGATGCTCATCTTCCCTGTCAAAATATGCTCATCCTCTCTGTCAAAAGATGCACATCTTCCCTGTCAAAAGATGCACATCATCCCTGTCAAAAGATGCTCATCTTCCCTGTTAAAAGATGTTCATCTTCCCTGTCAAAAGATCCTCATCTTCCCTGTCAAAATATGCTCATCTTCCCTGTCAAAAGATGCTCATCTGCCCTGTCAAAAGATGCTCATCTTCCCTGTCAAAAGATGCTCATCTGCCCTGTCAAAAGATGATCATCTGCCCTGTCAAAAGATGATCGTCTTTCCTGTCAAAAGATGCACATCTTCCCTGTCAAAAGATGCTCATCTTCCCTGTCAAAATATGCTCATCCTCTCTGTCAAAAGATGCCCATCTTCCTGTCAAAAGATGCCCATCTTCCTGTCAAAAGATGCACATCATCCCTGTCAAAAGATGCTCATCTTCCCTGTTAAAAGATGTTCATCTTCCCTGTCAAAAGATCCTCATCTTCCCTGTCAAAATATGCTCATCTTCCCTGTCAAAAGATGCTCATCTGCCCTGTCAAAAGATGCTCATCTTCCCTGTCAAAAGATGCTCATCTTCCCTGTCAAAAGATGCTCATCTTCCCTGTCAAAATATGCTCATCTTCCCTGTCAAAAGATGCTCATCTTCCCTGTCAAAAGATGCTCATCTTCCCTGTCAACAGATGCTCATCTTCCCTGTCAAAAGATGCTCATCTTCCCTGTCAAAAGATGCTCATCTGCCCTGTCAAAAGATGCTCATCTTCCCTGTCAAAATATGCTCATCCTCTCTGTCAAAAGATGCACATCTTCCCTGTCAAAAGATGCACATCATCCCTGTCAAAAGATGCTCATCTTCCCTGTTAAAAGATGCTCATCTTCCCTGTCAAAAGATCCTCATCTTCGCTGTCAAAATATGGTCATCTTCCCTGTCAAAAGATGCTCATCTGCCCTGTCAAAATATGCTCATCTTCCCTGTCAAAAGATGCTCATATGCCCTGTCAAAAGATGATCATCTGCCCTGTCAAAAGATGATCATCTTTCCTGTCAAAAGATTCACATCTTCCCTGTCAAAAGATGCACATCTTCCCTGTCAAAAGATGCTCATCTTCCCTGTCAAAATATTTTTGCTATATTTTGTGTTTTCAATGTTGCTGTCAGCTGACACAAATTTAGCCAATTTTTCTACCTTGCAACTGAGATTATTTTTGCTATCATTTTAGACAATATTGTGAAACATTTAAAATTCTCATTAAAAAATATTCAATGTATGTAAATAACAAATTTGACAATAAATAGCACTAGCTTTCCACAATGAACATGGCTCTTGCTGCCAAAACGGCCTCAAAGTTAAACCATCAGCAATCAAGCAATCAAGCAATCAAGAGAACTCTTCAGAATATGATTTCCCCACCTTCTCCCCACTGCCCACCCATCTCCTCCTCTCTTCTACCTTTACATCTCCCCTTTCCTTCTCCCCCCATATCCCTAGCTCTTCCCTTTCTCCTCTCAACCCCCCCCCCCCCCCACACACACACACATACACCCTTGCTCCTTTCCCCCTTCCCAATACCTGTAGCCCTCCTCTTTCTCCCCTCTCACTAGTCTCAGCCCTCTACCTCCTCCTTTCCCCTTTCGCCTCCTACCGCTTCCTTTTTCCCCATACTCCCACCTTCCTCAACCCCTACCTGCCCTCCCTTGCTGCAACCCTTTCCTTCCTCTCCTCTTCTCCCTTCCCCTTCTCCTCTCCCCATCTCCCCTCTCCATCTCCCCTCCTCATCTCCCCTCCCCATCTCCCATCCTCTTCTCCCTCCTCTTCTCCCCTCCCCTTCTCCCCTTCTCTCCCCATCTCCCATACCCTTCTCTCCCCTTCCTCTCCCCTTCTCCCTCCTCTTCTCCCCTCCCCTTCGTCTCCCCTTCTTCATCCTCTTCTTCCCGCTCCTTCTCCCTCCCCTTCTTCCCTCCCCGTCCCCCTCCACTTCTCTCCTCCCCTTCCGTCCCATTCTTCTCTCTTCTCCCTCCCCTTCCTCTCCCCTTCTGCCCTCCAGTTCTCCCCTCCCCTCCCTTTCTTCCCTCCTCTTCTCCCCCCTCCCTCCTCTCCCCCACCCAGTCCCACACCCTTCCCCCCACGACGCTCACACCCCGTTTCCCCTCACCTCACCTGACCCCACCCCACCCCACCTCACCTCACCACACCCCACCTCACCTCACCCCACCTCACCTCACCCCCCCTCACCCCACCCCAACCCACCACACCCCACCACACCCCACCACAGCCCACCACACCACACCTCACCCCACCACACCCCTCCTCAGCCCACCACACCACCCCCTACCTCACCCCACCACACCTCACCACACCTCACCACACCTCACATTATTATAATGTCACATTATGCTTTATTGTTATGCTCATACGCTTGCACCTGGTCTTCAAAACTCCATCACCACAAGCCACTTAGCCGCTGACGTCACCACCACGTGGGCGTGCTTATGCGCCTGCGCGTGTTTGTGCGCGTGCGGGTCCCTCGGCGGAAGTGTCACGTCAGACGGCGCTGGTGCGTGCCGCTCAATGCGGACGGGGTGGGGGTATAAGTAGGGCCCGGGTACCTACGAACAGACCACTTCTCAGGCATACGTTGCATATACACCCTCCTAGAGCAGAATCCACTTTGTGTGCAGCGACGACAACAACAAGAAAAAGGTAAACTACCTTCTGCCTGTCTTCAAGTTCCACGCTGTCTCCATTGTCATTTTCAACAAAGCAGACGAACTTTAAGTTTTAGATATCGCCGGTTTTTTCAGTCAGATTCCAATGACGCCCGTCTGGGTTGTAACGGGAAAAGATGGATTTGTTTGTTTGTTTGTTGTTGTTTTACGTCCTAGCAACATCTAAGGTCATATAAGATGGAAGGGACAGGTGGGGATTGATTGCAATAACAAAACGAACTAACCCTGAGTGTTTCATTGTGGGGTTCAGTTGTGTTAATGAGAATGCGATACTCGTCTGCTTTCTGTCATCGAATTGGAGTCGAAATGTCGGCTGCAACTCGTCGCCGACAAGTTGGGCGGGAGTTCATTCGCCGATGTGGCGACACCTTGTGTTAATCGCCAGAATCTTCCTAGTTGTTACCGGTATACAGATATCTTTTTCTATGCTTGATTGATTGGTTGATTGATAGATGTCAGATTCACAAACGCATGTTTATAACATATATTTACAGTAAAACCTCTCAAACCGACCGCCTCCACAGATCGACCACTCCCCTATATCGATTGCTTTATGTGGGTCCCAACAATACCATTTTAACCATATTCTAACTCCCTAAACCGACCACCTCCCTAAATGGACCACTTAAAGTTGGTCCTAACGTCGGTCGGTTTAGAGAGGTTTTACTGTATATGTACTATGTAATTTATTATGTGGATATAAATAACGCCAGCCCCTTCATGTTTCTCTCTACCCATCTTAACCTCCATGATATTCACTGCCGAGCGGGCATTCTCTCTCTCTCTCTCTCTCTCTCTCTCTCTTGAAGATTTATACTGCCTATCATGGATAAGCCTGAATAGGCTTGTTTTCACCATTAGACAGTTTGTCGATAGAAAGCCCGAGCCTAAACATTTACCGACCCAAGGGATTTTTAACCTCCCACACCACATAGACATGGTATGAGAGCAACTGGCCTTTGATGACGTTGTAAGTTATACACGGCAGTGGAAATCCAAATTGGCAGAGGTGGGGGCACAGGGAATCGACCACTGACCTTCAGATTAGAAGTCCGACCTAGAAAAAAGTCAGACACTCTAACCACTCCGCCATAGAGAAAACCAAGGAGAACTCTCCTTCCCAACTGCTCTACTGTTAGGTTTAAGGTAGTTACTAAATGTTTCCAATTTCAAAATCAGGCTAATGTCATATTAGATTTGATTGGTTGGTTGGTTGTTGGAGTTTTACATCCTGGCAACATCTAAGGTCATATCAAGATGGATACCGACTTGTGACAGTGTGCACTCATGCCGACTTTATAGTGCTGCCCCACTGGCAAATCAGGCTGCTGGCACCATAACCTGATATCCCACTCAGTCACATTATACTGACACTGACCTAACCAGTCCTTGCCCTATCCTATTAATGCCGAGTGCCAGGCTAGGAAGTGACAAGTATCAATTTTAAAGTCTTCGGATTGACTCGACTGAGAACCGAACACCAGACCTTCCGCACGCGAGGCGGCGCTCTGCTGATTCGGGCAACGTGGCCAGTTATTAGATTTGATCATCATGCTTGTAGGCGCTTACTTGTTTCCATATTAAAGCCCCAGTCACACTGCGGCTTGCGACCACTTTGCACCAAAGAACCCACCTACTTGAAATCTCCTTGCGACCAAAGCAATGGCCACCGACCGCTTTGCGGCCAAAGCAATGGTCGCCGACCTCTTTGCGACCAAAGCAATGGTTGCCAACCTCTTTGTGACCAAAGCAATGGTCGTCGACCTCTTTGTGACCAAAGCAATGGTCGCAGACCTCTTTGTGACCAAAGCAATGGTCACAGACCTCTTTGTGACCAAAGCAATGGTCGCCGACCTCCTTGCGACCATTTTGGAGGTTTTTAATGCAGTAGCTTCAACCTTCTTGCAACCAAATCGGCTGCAAGAAGGTCGGCGACCACTGAGGACCAAGTTGCAACCACTTGCGATCATTTTGCGACCTCTTTGCAACCACCCCTTCTGTTGAGATCGCAAAGCGCAATCAGTAGTGTGACTGGGATATCAATGGCTGTGTACCACGTGTCTGCCGGTTGAAGCAGACACGTGACCAAACCCTGCACAATGAGACCAGACGGGCTGGCCGAATGAGTCGAGCGCCCGTCTCCTGTTTTCGGAGATTGGGGATCCGAACCCATGGGATCATGAGATCGAACCCTGGTCGAGTCAAACCAATGACTTAAAAATTTATACTTGTCACTTCCTAGCCTGGCGCTCGGCATTATTAGGGTAGGCCAAGGACTGGTTGGCTCAGTGTCAGGATAATGTGACTGAGGGGGATAGCAGTTCATGGTGCTGGCAGCCTGGTCTCCCAGTGGGGCAGCACTATAAAGCCACCATGGGTGCAAACTATCACAAGTCAGTACCCATCTTGACATGACATTAGATGTGGCTAGGATGTAAAACAATAAACAAGCAAACATCCTGCACAATAAACAGTTACCCACAATACTAGTTCCTACACTGCCACCAGGGGGCAGGTTGGTGTTTGGGAATCGTCGATGATACCCGTACCACTGAGCTGCTACCCACAACATTAGTTCTTCTAACCACCACCAGTGGGTGTGATGGTGGTGGAAATGTTACACAATGAACGGCTACTCCCAACATTAGTTCCTCCCCTGCCAGTAGAGGGCAGGTTGGTGCCGGAAATCGTCTATGAGACCTTTTACAGAGAGCATGTTGCACACTGCTAACATGAACATTAGTTCTTCTACTGCCAACAGAGGGTGTGCTTGTAGTGGAAATCATGTATGAGACCTTTTCTATAGAGCATTTTGCACAGGGTGCTACTATCCACAATATTAGTTTTTTCTACTGCCGCCAGAGGGTGTACTACTAGTGCAAATCCTTTACGAGACCTTTTCCAGAGAGCATAATGCACAGTCAGCTGCTACCCACAACATTAGTTCTTCCACTGCCGTTAGAGGGCGGGTTGGTGGTGGAAATCACCTATAACACCTTTCCCACAGAGTGGACCGTTAGAGGTCGGGCTCAGCACCAGTTGAGTAAGGACAGGCAGAGGAAATTGTACTTAAAGTTGCATAATGCAGTGATTTTGAGTTCCTGTAATATATTTTAGATAGATACCTTAAGGCTCAGTCACACCTTACCGGATTGCGGTACCGGATAGAAAACGAACACTGTCCGGTGAAATAGGTCAATGTCCGTTTTATATATGGTATGCATCTGGCGTGTCCGTTCTCTGCCCGGTGGTATCTGGTGTGTACGGTGGCAAGTTTTGAACATGCACAAAACTTGTACCGGACACCGCCAGACTGATATGTACGGTTGGTGTCCATTTTAAGTCTGTTTAGTCCGTTTTGTCCGTTTCATGTCCGGTACCCATCCGTTACATCTCCGGGTTGCTTCCTGCAGAGTCTGTTGACTGTGTTGCGGGAATTCGGTCAGTATATATTTTCGGCGCGTCCGTGAACAGTCCGGTATGTGTCCAGTTGATGTTCGGTCCGTCCGTTACACATTCGGTTGTCATCCGGTTATCGTCTGGTTATCGTCCGGTGGCTATTCATTAATGTATGTTCCTTGTCTGTTTGTTTTGTCCGGGTGCCTTTGACCTGATAGTGCAACATTTCGACACATTTTGATACATTTTGGTACCGAACACCACCGGACTAGCAAATTATTGATCCGGTTATGTCCGTTGCTCAATCCGGTAAGGTGTGACAGGCACTTAAGGCTGATTGATATAATATACTTTACTTTAGTTTGAATTAACTTTTATTTTAAACGGTTTAAAGCGGAATTTGAAGTGAAAACATGCTGAATTAATTTGTGCAGGCACATCGAAATAATGGGACATCATAGGCTTCAACAATGTCAAGTTATATTAAAGTTATTTAATATTCCCGTTTAAGCAATATTCAATGTTCAATGAGCCGTGAATATGGCCTATGCTGCCGACACGGCGTAAATCAACCACCAATCAATCAATCAATCAGTTGAACGAGCATACCACTGTCTCTGCTCGATATGTGGAATCAAATCGAGATAAGGGTTTTTGGTTTTCGAAAGTTCTGAAGCTTTCATCGGATTATGCAACTTTAAGAGTTTGGCTTGCCTCGCCGTGGGATCGAACCCACGACCTGTCGCACTGGGAGCGGACACTGCTACTTGGTAGTGTGGTCCAGACAAGGGAACATAATACCAAGGTTTGTGGACAGGACGCGGTGGCCGAATTGGTAGAGTGCAGGCTTCCCGTGCGGAAGGTCGGGAGTTCCGATTCCTGGTCGAGTCAAACCAATGACTAATAAAATTGATACTTGTCGCTACCTAGCCTGGCACTTGGCATTAATAGGATAGGGTAAGGACTGGTTGACAGAGTGTCAGGATAATGTGACTGAGTGGAATATCAGGTCATGGTGGCGGTGGCCTGATTTCCCAGTGGGGCAGCACTATAAAGTCACCATGAGTGTGCACTGTCACAAGTCGGTACCCATACTGATATGACGTTAGATGTTGCCAGGATGTAAAACCTTAACAACCTACCACCAGGGTTTAAGGAGTCCCTCTGTGAAAGCGGAGCGTGACGTAGCTCAGGCGGAAGAGTGTCCACCTGTGAAGGTGTGGGTCGTCCGATCGATCCTGCTTAGTTGACACATTTGCAGTTTGGGCTATTTTCTGTTCCAACCAGTGGTCCACAACTGGTTCATCAAAGGCTGTGGAATGTGCTCTCCTGTCTGTGGGAAAGTGCATATAAAAGATCTCTTGCTGCTTATCGGAAACAGTAGCCTATCTGGCGGCAGCGGGTTTCCTCCAAAAGAAATATGCCCAAATGACCTCCAAGAGCCGATGATGAAAATCAATGCGCTCTAGAGGCGTCATTAAATAAAACAAACATGTTTTCCACTCTGTGAAAACAGTGCCGAAGGAATAAAAGAACTAGGACATGAATGACACGGGTAGTCAGTCACTATCAACAGGCAGTTCTTACAGACGGGGATTATAATCAAATATCAAACAGACAGGCAGAAAGACATCCCGGAGCTTCCATTGAAGTAATTCTAAGCCATTTTCGCCATCTGTGTGATTAAGTGCAGTCAATATGATTCACAATTCTACCATCTCTCTGTCCGATTTAATGGAATGGGATTAATTATACTTTGTGAAGTAGGCCCTATTAGAACAGGCGCGGGCCTCGCGTGCGGAAGGGCGGGAGTTTGGTTCCCGGTCGAGTCAAACTAATGACTTATCAAATTGATACTTGTCGGTTTTCTAGCCTGGCGCTCAGCATTAATAGGATAGGGCAAGGACTGGTTAGCTCAGTGTCAGGATAAACAAGTCAAACAATGAAATACTGTGCATGGTAACATAGCTAACATATGTAAACAGTAAAACAATTAAATACCATGCATGGTAACATAGCTAACGTTTGTAAACAGTCAAACAATTAAATACCATGCATGGTAACATAACTAACATATCTAAACAGTCAAACAATGAAATAAAGTGCATGGTAACATAGCTAATGTATGTAAACAGTCAAACAATGAAATACCATGCATGGTAACATAGCTATATATGTAAACGGTCAAACTATGAAATAAAGTACATGGTAACATAGCTAATGTATGTAAACAGTCAAACTATGAAATACCATGCATGGTAACATAGTTAATATATGTAAACAGTCAAACAATGAAATAAAGTGCATGGTAACATAGCTAACATATGTGAACAGTCAAACAATGAAATAAAGTGTGTGGTAACATAGCTAACGTATGTAAACAGGCAAGCAATGAAATAAAGTGCATGGTAACATAGTTAACATATCTAGATAGTCAAACTATGAAATAAAGTGCATGGTAAGATAGCAAACGTATGTAAACAGTCAAACAATGAAATACCATGCATGGTAACATAGCTAACGTATGTAAACAGGCAAGCAATGAAATAAAGTGCATGGTAACATAGCTAACGTATGTAAACAGTCAAACTATGAAATAAAGTGTATGGTAACATAGCAAACGTATGTAAACATTCAAGCACTGAAAGAAAGTGCATGGCAACATAGCTAACATATGTAAACAGTCAAACAATGAAATAAAGTGCGTGGTAACATAGCTAACGTATGTAAACAGGCAAGCAATGAAATAAAGTGCATGGTAACATAGTTAACATATCTAGATAGTCAAACTATGAAATAAAGTGCATGGTAACATAGCAAACGTATGTAAACAGTCAAACAATGAAATACCATGCATGGTAACATAGCTAACGTATGTAAACAGGCAAGCAATGAAATAAAGTGCATGGTAACATAGTTAACATATCTAAATAGTCAAACTATGAAATAAAGTGCATGGTAACATAGCAAACGTATGTAAACAGTCAAACAATGAAATACCATGCATGGTAACATAGCTAACATATGTAAACAGTCAAACTATGAAAGAAAGTGCATGGTAACATAGCTAATGTATGTAACCAGTCAAACAATGAAATACCATGCATGGTACCATAGCTAACATATGTAAACAGTCAAACTATGAAATAAAGTGCATGGTAATATAGCTAACGTATGTAAACCGTCAAACTATGAAAGAAAGTGCATGGTAATATAGCTAACGTATGTAAACAGTCAAACTATGAAAGAAAGTGCATGGTAACATAACTAACGTATGTAAACCGTCAAACTATGAAAGAAAGTGCATGGTAACATAGCTAAAGTATGTAAGCAGTCAAACTATGAAAGAAAGTGCATGGTAATATAGCTAAAGTATGTAAACAGTCAAACCATGAAAGAAAGTGCATGGTAATATAGCTAACGTATGTAAACAGTCAAACTATGAAATAAAGTGCATGGTAACATAGCTAAAGTATGTAAACAGTCAAACTATGAAAGAAAGTGCATGGTAACATAGCTAAAGTATGTAAGCAGTCAAACCATGAAAGAAAGTGCATGGTAACATAGCTAAAGTATGTAAGCAGTCAAACTATGAAAGAAAGTGCATGGTAATGTAGCTAATGTATGTAAACAGTCAAACTATGAAATAAAGTGCATGGTTAATATAGCTAAAGTATGTAAACAGTCAAACTATGAAAGAAAGTGCATGGTTAATATAGCTAACGTATGTAAACAGTCAAACTATGAAAGAAAGTGCATGGTTAATATAGCTAAAGTATGTAAACAGTCAAACTATTAAAGAAAGTGCATGGTAACATAACTAATGTATGTAAACAGTCAAACTATGAAATAAAGTGCATGGTAACATAGGTAATGTATGTAAACAGTCAAACTATGAAATAAAGTGCATGGTAACATAGCTAATGTAGGTGGTGTAACTTATGGAGGGGGTGCAACCTATGGGCAGAAGAGCCTTGGGATATAGATGTTTGGCAGCTTTATGGATTTATTATGTGGGAGCTTCCTCCCTCCCTCCTTCGCATGAATTTCTTACACTATGTCAGAAATAAGAAGCTCCGACGAGACGGGATGGCCGAATGAGTTGAGCGTCCTTCTCCCGCTTTAGGACGTCGGGAGTTCGGTTCCCGGTCGAATCAAACCAATGACTTAACAAATGTATACTTGTCGCTTCCTAGCCTGGTACTCGGTATTATTAATATTAGGATACGGCAAGAACTGGTTGGTTCAGTGTCAGGATGATGTGAACGAATGGGTGATATCGGGTCATGGTGCCCGTGGCCTGTTCTTCCAGTGGGACAGCACTATAAAGTCTCCATGAGTGCGCACTGTCACAAGTCGCTACCTGTCCTGATATGACCTTTGATGTTGCCAGGATGTTAACTCCAACAACCAACCAACCAACCAACTAAGAAGCTGTTCTAGGCGGTACATCAACCACTAGCTATTTTCTGTGATAATAGTAATAATAAGTGATAATAATAAGATTTTAAAAATTAAACACCATGAGAAACTTTGCTTGATGATTGATTTGCGCATGTAAAGCAAAATACTAATAAGTTTGTTTTATTTGACGCCTTTAGAGTACATTGATTTTTATCATCGGCTATCGAACATCAAACATATGTTCATTCTGACATATTTCTTTGGAGGAAACCTGCTGCTGCCACATAGGCTATCCTAATACTGCCATAACCAGTCCTCGCCCTATCCTAGTAACACCGAGCATCAGACTAGGTAGCGACATGTATCAATTGTTGTATGAGTCTTTGGTTTGACTCAGCTTGGGGTTGAACCCACAACTTTCTTCTGCTCAAGATTCACTCAACCATTCAGGCACTAAAAATAAAATTCCAATTTCTCCAGCTTGGGATCGTTGCCAATACCTGCTGCCCGGTATGCGGGCGCTCTAACCACAATGCCATCATATACGGCTTAATACCATTATAAGAAAGTGTTTGACATATACTTATTAACATGAGAATTTTGTTTTCTCTAGAAAGTTTTGCAAATATTGTTGACGGTTTTTGCTAGAGAAAGATTTCTTAATGAGTATCTCTACCCCCCCCCCCCCCACCATGCCCGCGCCGACCCCGACCCCGACCCCGACCCCGACCCCCCCCCCCCCCACACACACACACACACATCTCCAACATGTTCACCCTGGCATCATAAAAAGAAAGTTTGTTTTATTTAACGACACCTCTAGAGCACATTGATTTTTATCATTGGCTATTGGACATCGAACATATGATCATTCTGACATATTTCTTTGGAGAAAACCCGCTGGCACCACATAGGCTACTCTTTCCAATAAGCAGGAAGGGGGTCTTTTATATGCACTTTCCCACAGACAGGATAGCACATACCACAGCCTTTGATGAACAAATTGTGGACCACTGGTTGGAACGGAAGATGAGCCAACCTGTTTGGTAACCGTGGCGTAATCACTTTTGTTGCTGCTGAACTCCCCTTAGTGCCATATTGACCTGTCATTGTCGTGCGATCCTACACTTTCTTACCGGCGCTTCACAGGTAAAGTGCTTAAAACCAAAGCCAGGTGTCAGTGGATGCTACTCTCTGCGCGCCTTTTGTCCAGGTGTCCTTGGAGTGTCTCCATTATGTCTCGAGTCCCATGTCTTTGTTTGCATGACAATGTAGCCCATTTACACAATGTTGCATTGTGGCATTGAGACAATGGAAAAGACGTAGAGCTGCTCCCAACGGTGAAGAAACTCATTGTAGACAAACTGCATTACTTTTCCCCCACCCACCAATCAAATTTCATTCTTTTTCTCCCTTTTTTTCTGTTTTTGTTTCTTCTTTATTTTTTCTTCTACTTTGCTATCTTCTCTTACTTTCTTAAAGCTGCATAGCCCAATGAAATATCAAATTTTCAAAACCATTTATCTAGATTTGATTTTACATATCTAACTTAGATACTGATGCACTTATTAAGCATTTGTTTCTGCATAGAAGGCAATACTGAGTCAATTTAACAGAACCTGTTACTGCAGAAGTCTATGGTGTCAGAGTTTTGGCAAGCTTGCCAAAACTAATTTTCCATATTTGCACTCAAAATATCTCAAAGGTTTACCATTTAAAATAAAAGTAACTTTGAACTAATGTAAAGTAGATACTAGTGATCGATCTAATATATTTATCTCAGAAAAAATACAGAAATTCAAAGCCATCGGACTGTGCAACTTTAAATGCAGTACTTAGTACATACGTATTGTTTGAAAGAATGCATATTTAAAACTAGACACTGGACTGCAGCTAGAAACCCCGGGAGCTTTTCAATCCCCTCGGACACAAACTTTCCGTTTCATGAACTTGAAACTGTGGAGTCGTCGGAGTGACCATATATGGGCAGTCACCAACCGGATAGTAGAGGCTATTCACAAATATATATATTGATCATCTCAATTATCGCTCATAATAATCAGAAGTGTGTAGGTTGTAACATACCACTCCCCTGTGCATGTATAAAACATAAGTTTGTTTTATTTAACGATGCCTCTAGAGCACATTGATTTTTACCATCGGCTATTGGATTTAAAACATATGGTCATTCTGACATATTTCTTTGGAGGAAACCCACTGCCGCCACATAGGCTACTCTTTCCGATAAGCAGCAAGGGGTCTTTTATATGCCTCACAGCCAGGGCAACATATACCACAGTCTTTGAGGAACCAGCTGTGGACCATTGGTTGGAACGGAAGGTGGCCCAACTGCAAATGTGTCCACTGAGCAGGATAGATAGGATGACCCACACCTTCACAGGTGGACACTCTACCACCTGAGCTACGTCCCGCTCTACGATGCACGTATATATACATATATATATACATGTATTTATTATATTATATACACATATATACATATGTGATGTATAATGCATTATGCGAGTATAAAGGCGAGGAGGAGAATTATGTATTACATTATATGTTATTATTCTGTACTGTACCTCCTTGACTGCACCCATGTGAGTTGTGGTAGCTTCCTCGTCACTACTGGATGCGCCACATTGTCAGTCGCACCGGAGGATGCTTTGTTGTTGATTTTTATGTTTTAGGTAATGGCAAATATTCCTTTGCCAGAGAATATATTTACTCATCCCACTATTATTGGCTTGTATTCCTTCTGGACTGCAGCTGCCCTTTATGTGCTCTATAATCTATTATGGGAATATAAACAAGGACAATATGTATCTTTAGTTCCCTATAATAGTATATTCACTATATCCTATCTAATACCCCTGTCACACTACGATGTAACGAGCCAACGTAAGCCTGACGTGGTCACTTTTCGTCATTACGTTGACGTAAGTTGGGTTACGTTATGATGACGTCAGAATGACATTAGACTGACGTTGAGCTACATCAGGTTACGTCAGGTTACGTCATGTTACGTCGGTACGTGTCAAGGTTTTGAACCTGTTCAAAACTTTCGACGTGACTCGAACATAATGGTTTACGTTCGCCGTATGTTCTGTACACGTTCGGCGAATGTCAATGATGTTAAACGGACGTTAGTCAAACGCTGCTCACTACATTCTACTATGTTCCACTACGTCGACCCACATTAACGCCGGTGGAAACATCCATGTGGTGTAATGCGAACGTCAGGAGAACATCAGGAGAACGTACGCCGAACATACATCCAACATACATTCAGCATTTTGCCAACGTTTAATGATGTAAGGTAACATAAAGCAACGTTGTTCTGGCAATGGAATAACGTTCATAACGTTCCGTGAGCATCATTACGTTGTCCTCTCTCATTGAATGACGCTATCACTATGCTTTACCGACATTATGCTCTCGTCAACTACGCTGCATCCACGTTCAACTTGTGCCCAAATTTGCATACTACGCCGAGAACTTCGACGTTTTTCACGTTCTCCCTACGCTGACGTCATTACGTCGTAGTGTGACAGGGCCTTCACTGACCATGTGTAGTTACAGTATTGGCCACACTGGCGCCACCTGTGAATGGCTCTAAGCGCTGTATGCCAGCTGCGTCTGGTCATTATCGCTTATAGACCCGTTTGGACGGTCAAATTTGAAGGCACATAAACGCATATATGCACATAAAAACCAGCTACAGTACAAAAGAGACAAGACAACGAAAGGTGGGTTGAGATAATATATTTTCCTGGCATAGGGGAATATGTGCCCTAGCCTGAAATGACAAATTCTGTGTCCAAGTGACAATGGTAACGCGGGAAGTTAAGGTTGCGCGCTGGTAGCGCAAGCAGTCCCCGTATGAATAAGGAGCTTAATGATATCACACTATATATGCAGTGAGTGAATGGCTTATACATACATAATATATATACAGTGAGTGAATGGCTTATACATCACATATATATACAGTGAGTGAATGGCTTATATATCACATATATATGCAGTGAGTGAATGGCTTATACATCACATATATATACAGTGAGTGAATGGCTTATACATCACATATATATACAGTGAGTGAATGGCTTATACATCACATATATATGCAGTGAGTGAATGGCTTATACATCACATATATATACAGTGAGTGAATGGCTTATACATCACATATATATGCAGTGAGTGAATGGCTTATACATCACATATATATGCAGTGAGTGAATGGCTTATACATCACATATATATGCAGTGAGTGAATGGCTTATACATCACATATATATACAGTGAGTGAATGGCTTATACATCACATATATATACAGTGAGTGAATGGCTTATACATCACATATATATACAGTGAGTGAATGGCTTATACATCACATATATATACAGTGAGTGAATGGCTTATACATCACATATATATGCAGTGAGTGAATGGCTTATACATCACATATATATACAGTGAGTGAATGGCTTATACATCACATATATATACAGTGAGTGAATGGCTTATACGTCACATATATATACAGTGAGTGAATGGCTTATACATCACATATATATACAGTGAGTGAATGGCTTATACATCACATATATATGCAGTGAGTGAATGGCTTATACATCACATATTTATGCAGTGAGTGAATGGCTTATACATCACATATATATGCAGTGAGTGAATGGCTTATACATCACATATATATGCAGTGAGTGAATGGCTTGGGGGTTTTACGCCGTCGGTAACTACGACCGTATTCATTTCGAGTACATTCTTCAACAATGTTATGGGCCTGTCACACTACAACGCTTCTCTCGGCGACCCGTCAGCGTTGAAAGTACTATCTTGCGCGTCGAGAAACGTCAAACTTTTCGGCGGTTTGGGGGAAAAGATCGGCGTCAGCACGGCGCGTTATGTGCGCGCGGCCAACGTGTGTCGACGCGCTGGGGGGAAAAAACAAAAAAGTTTGGCGCGACGTCTTCATTTAACCTTAAATGTTGCTAGGGCGTAAAACAAAAACGGCCCAGTTTGCACAACGCGTGAGCAACGACCCTCCCGCGCGCGCGCCGTCTTCCTAGCGTTCCCATAACGTTATTCCGGCGCGTCCAACGCAGCGCGATGCGCGCCTAACGTCCTCCTAGCGTTCTTACCCATTTACTCCCGCGCGTTGCCGGTCGCTGGTAGTTTTTGACATGTTCAAAACAATCAGCGACCAATAACGCGCGCCGACGTTGTCCGCCGACCGTCAACGTCCAAGATAGTGTACCGACGTGTACCGACGCGCCGATAACGCGCCACCAGCGCTTCTCCATATTTCACCAAATATCGCCCAAAAACACCACACGTTGACGGGTCGCCGGCGAGAAGCGTCGTAGTGTGACAGCCCCATTAGTAGGAAAGTCATAGCTCATAGCTGATATGACCTTAGATGTTGCTAGGACGCGAAACAACAACAAACAAACAAAACAACGTGAGTAGGGGAGGGGGGTTACTAAGCACATACTCTATGGCATGGATATATGCTTAATAAGTCTTTCTTTTTCTTTAAAAAAATGTGCTTTTATTCTTGGTGATTTCCTTTGTTTATTCGAATGTTACGTCCTAGTAACATCTAAGGTCATATCACGATGGGTACCGACTTGTGACAGTGCACACTCATCTTGACTTCATCAGATATGTGCACCCCGATCTGGCAGCTTCCCGTATTGTCAAAGCTATTTTCTGTATTCTTGAATGACTTTCAGTAACACATTTATGATGAAAAGTAAACACAAAACCACAAGCCTATTACAGACCTGTGCGCCCCGGGAAAAACACCATCAGTATTCTGAAAGTCATTTTCAGTATTTTTTTCTAGAGACTTTCAGTAATACTTTCAGTATTTGTACAGACGCGATCAGTAAGTATTAGTGTGATAAAAAATACACCAATTTCCCAGAACAAAGGCCAAGAAACCGCATTTCCGTATTTACCCTTGCAATCCGGAACAAATCCGGAAGGTGCACATGTTTGCTTTATAGTGCTGCCTCATTGGGAAACCAGGCTGTCGGCACCATGACCCGATTTCCTACTCGGTTACATTATTCTGATTCTGAGCAAGTCAGTCCTTGCCATACCCTGTTAATACCGAGCGCCAGGCAAGGTAGAGAGAGACATGTGTCGATTTTCTAAGTCATTTGTTCGACTCGGCCGGG
Source organism: Branchipolynoe longqiensis (assembly GCA_030323885.1). Classification (NCBI taxonomy): domain Eukaryota; kingdom Metazoa; phylum Annelida; class Polychaeta; order Phyllodocida; family Polynoidae; genus Branchipolynoe; species Branchipolynoe longqiensis. The sequence goes on from CM059201.1 coordinate 1,580,597, forward strand.
ATTTGAATCCACGCCGTCCTGCGCGGGGTAGTGATTTCGTGGAAAGCCGACCAGGTTGTGGTGTGAACATCGATCTCGCCAACCCACTTGTAAAAACATACAGATTTCGGCTTGGATTTATATATTGGCAAAGAACATTATTATTCTCGGGCGACAAAGTGGGGATCAGGATTATGTAACAGAGAAGCAATGGGTGCCCCACTCGCTTTGTGACATATGCTCCTATGTGGAAATGTGATTACACATAGCGACTGAGATTGTGATGTGATGTTCATACTTAAGAGACTGTTAATAATTATTGAAATGTTAAAGAGAAAGAGTGCATTGAAGGAGAGAAGCATTGATATATGTTTGTTGTAACTGTATGCAACTACCTGTTACCATGGGACCGATGGATAAGCACACCCAACCATCCTGCATACATTAGGGACACCACCTGCAGCTGGGGTTGAGTGACAGCTGCCCCCTATTATGGCATCGCCCACCCAGGCTGTAGAAGGTGTCTGATTGGATGGCTGTGTGAGCCCAGTCACCTGCATTCCTTATACCTGACACACAGACCCCACTTTAGGCACTCTTTGCTAGACTCTCTAGCAAGAGACATTCCACTTTCTACACTCAAATGAGCAACATCTATTCCAAAGACACTGAGCTGTGTGCAACAACCATTGGACTCAGGTTCAATGGGCTGTAGGCATGCAGTGATTATGATATACACAAGCAAGAGTCATGCGGATCTGTGTGGGCAGTTGGTAAGGAGTGACAGTGATGGGTCGCCAGTAGGTGAACAGGGGTTGATGCCAATAAAGCACAACCTCTTCACTGTCAATTTGCATGACTTGTCTTCCTTTCTTCCTTATGAGTTGTTGAGAGTAACGACAGGTGGGAACTGACAGACAGTTGTCAGAACACACCTGTGGAGACCAGTGATGTGCGGGGTTCAGACGGCTGAGTCCCGACATATTACACACTGCTCCCCCAGCACCACCTCCCCCACCCACCACCAACACCCACACCCACATCCACCCCACCCCACCACCACTCATCACCACTCATCACCCAGCACTACCAACCACCACCCACACCCAGCACCACCACCCCCACATCCACCCGCATCCCACCCACACCCACATCCACCCCACCCCACCACCAACACCCATCACCACTCATCACCCATCACTACCAACCAACGGCCACACCCACCACCACCCACACCCACCGCTACCACCCACCACCACCAGACAGGATGGCCGAATGAGTTGAGCGTCCGTCTCTCGTTTTGGTAGATCGTGGGATTCGAATGGTCAAGTCAAACCGACAACTTAAAAATGTATACCTGTCGCTTCCTAGCCAGGTGCTCGGCATTATTATGATAGGGCAAGGACTGGTTGGCTCAGTGTCAAGTTAATGTGACTGAGTGGGACTAGGTCATGGTGCTGACGGTCTGGCCTCCCAGTGGGGCAGCACTATAAAGTCACAATTAGTGCACACTGTCACAAGTCGGTACCCATCCTGATATAACCTTAGATGTTGTCAGGACATAAAACGCTGACAACCAATAACCAAACCACCCACCACCACCCACACCCACCACCACCCACACCCACCACCACCCACACCCACCACCACCCACACCCACCACCACCCACACCCACCACCACCCACACCCACCACCACCCACACCCACCACCACCCACACCCACCACCACCCACACCCACCACCACCCACCACCACCCACCACCACCCACACCCACCACCACCCACCACACACCCACCACCACCCACACCCACCACCACCCACACCCACCACCACCCACACCCACCACCACCACTTCCTACGCCCACGTAAACGTTCATAAACCGAACACCTTCTATTTTAACACGTGTCCAAATACAACCATAATGGCTCTTATTAAGATATCGCGATACGCGAGCACGCGCGAGGCTTGGTTCTGTACCGATAGCGCATGCGTGGACCGCGAGCGAGGACACGATTTGAGCATGCGCGATGGGAATTGGAGCATGCGCAGGAGGAACTAGATCCTCCCCTTCCTCTCGGTGGGGCGGTTGGCTTTTTGGGGTTTATTTTGGTACATTAGTTGATTAAGCAGGGGAAATTTCAATCGTGGAAGATTGGTCTCCATCATTCCACTTCTCCTTGCCCTATCCTAGTAATGCCAAGCGCCTGACCAGGATAGTAGTGTAATATGTCGGGACTCGGCCGTCTGAACGCCAAACATTACTAGTCTCCACAGGTGTGTTCTGACATCTGTCTGTCAGTTCCCACCTGTCGTTACTCTCAACAACTCAGAAGAAATAAAGGAAGACAAGTCGCGCAAGATTGACAGTGAAGAGGTTGTGCTTTATTGGCATCCACCCCTGTTCACCTACTGGTGACCTATCACCCTCACTCCTTACCAACTGCCCACACAGATCCTCATGACTATTGCTGGTGTATATTAGAATCAGTGCCTACAGCCTATTGAACCTGAGTCCAATGGTTGTTGCACACAGCTCAGTGAAATAGATGTTGCTCGTTTGAGTGTAGAAAGTGGAGAGTTCTCATGTGGGGTCTGTGTGTCAGGTGTAAGGAATGCAGGTGACTGGGCTCACACAGCCAGCCAATCAGACACCCTCTACAGCCTGGGTGGGTGACGCCCTAATAGGGGGAAGCTGTCACTCAACCCCCAGCTGTAGGTGGTGTCCATAATGTATGCAGGATGGCTGGGTGTGCTTCTCCATCGGCCCCGTGGTAACAGGTAGTTGCAGACAGCTACAACAAACAAATATCAATGCTTCTCTCCCTCAATGCACTCTTTCTGGTGCATGAAGGGAACATTTAAATAATTATTAACAGTCTCTTAAGTATGAAAATCACACCACAATCTTGGTCGCTATGTGTTATCACATTTCCACATAGGCCCTTATGTCACAAAGCGAGTGGGGCACCCATTGCCTCTCTGTTACATAATCCTGGTCCCGACTCCATCGCCCAAGAATAATAATGTTCTTTGCCAACATATAAATCCGAACCGAAAATCTGTATATTTTTACAGTAGGAAGCGACACGTATAAATGTTTACGGCATTGGTTTGACTCGACCAGTGTTCGAATCCCACAACCTACCAAAACAGGAGACAGACGCTCAACTCATTTGGCCACCTGGTCTGGTTAGTTTCGGAAACCAAGATGGCGTCCGATTACGCTCCTGTTCTGTTCACTTCCTAAATGTTGGCTCTGACGTCGGCTAACAGTTAAGGACACGGCCCCCATGTGTTAAAGTTGTTAAGGCAGTGGGACTCAGCCCTGAGGGCTTTGCCTAACATGTCGCTTACTGGCATGCGCTGAGAGCCCCGGAGGGGGCTTATTTTTAAAAGATTATAATTTTTTTTTTTAGAGAGGTCTTCGCAGAAATGTACACCTTTTGTCTTCACTGTTTCAAACCGGAAGTAACAAAGCTCGAAAGTTTGCCTCTTGTTTTTCTTGTGATTTTCTTTGTTTTCTTTTTACTGTAAGTTCTGTGATAAGTTTGCTGTTGAAAATAGAATCGACTCATTCATCTGAACTATAAGATAAGATCGTCTATACACCTATACCCGTGTATATATATAAATACATAGCTGTGCATAGGCCTAGTTTTATGTTTATATGTGTATATGTTTATTATAGATGTACAGAGTTTTAAATATATGTACAGGGCCCGTATGAGGCCTGGGAAGTCTTGAAAAGTCTTGAACTTCAGTTGCCCTATTTCAAGGCCTTGAAATGCCTTGAATTTAACCTATTTTTGGTAATTAGTCTTGAAAATCCTTGAATTCCATTAAAGTGTCCCCACTGATCTAAATTAGTTCGAAATAGCCATTCGCCATCGTTATTTTTTTCCCGAAATCCAAATGAAAATAGTCTTGAATTCCTAACAAAAACAGCATTTAAAAGCCTTAAAATAGTTTGAATTTCATGTCTTCACATGTGTATGGACCATTTATATATTTATATATATATATATATATGTGTGTTTATTATATATATATATATAATATAGTATATATATACACTATATGCCCTGGCAAAATCTAATTTCATATCAGGAAGGGTACCGACTTGTAACAGCGCACACTCATGGTGACTATATAGTGCTGCCCCAATGGGAAATCAGGCCACCGGCACCATGGCCTGACATCCCACTCAGTAACAGTATCCTGGCACTGATCTAACCAGTCCTTGCCCTATCCTATTAATACCAAACGCCAGGCTAGGAAGCGACAAGTATCAATTTAATAAGTCAATGGTTTGACTCGACCGGGAACCGAACTCCCGATCTCCCACACGGGAGGGCCGCGCTCTTCCGATTCGGCCACCGCGTCCGGTGACTTGTTGGGCCTGCTACCAGAATGGTAATAAGCAAGAGATTTATGGAACCGGGAAAGGTTGAATAAAAAAGTTTGTTTTATTTAATGACGTCCCTAGAACATATTGATTTTTATCATCGGATATTGGGCGTCAAACATATCGTCATTCTGACATATTTTGGATGACACATAGGCTACTCTTTCCGATAAGCAGCAAGGGGTCTTTGATATGCACTTTCCCACAGACAGGACAGCACATACCACAGCCTTTGATGAACCAGTTGTGGACCACTGGCTTGAATGGAAAATAGCCCAAACTGCAAATGTGTCCACTGAGCAGGATCGATCAGATGACCCACACCTTCACAGGTGGACACTCTACTGCCTGAGCTACGTCCCACTCCCCTGGAAAAGGCTCAATAGCAGAAAGTGAATATAGGTCAGCAGAGAGTGTGTGGAAAGAGGATATTGAAACTGACATCCCAAGTGCCTCTCTAATAATCCACAAATAATCTAAGCGTAGAGCCTTTAAATTCATTATTTTCAATATGTTTGTGTGTTCTATGTTATTCATCAATGCAAATAAAAGAATTAATCAAGATAAAGCTTTGCATTGGCCATTAATTTTACCGGATTTTATCACTTGCCAACCCTAGCTATTTTACCTATTTATTTAAACCTTTTCCAAGCGTATGTGGGCCTGACAAAAAAAAATAACAGTGACAGGACTGGCCAATAGCTCAGGAAGAAAATCTGAATAATTAAACTAGCAAAGTTTGTTTTATTTAACGACGCCTTTAGAGCACATTGATTTTTATCATCGGCTATTGGACATCAAACATAAGTTCATTCTGACATATTTCTTTGGAGGAAACCCACTTCCATCATATAGGCTACCCTTTTTTTTCTTACTAAATGTATTTTATTCAGCGAATAATGTCTTTTGTCAGCGCCGGAAGCACTGGTCTTCAGGCCGTTCATTACAATTTGTTGGTACATAAATGACAATATCAGTTGCAATAATAACCACATGAATATCCTGTTCGATAATAGAAGCATAATATAAATGGACTATTAGTTGTAATAGTGACTGCAGACAATTCCAGTTCAACGTATGTATTATGCACTTGGTGAGTATGCATCACATGGTATTGCATGATTCTAGAATTGTATTTAAACACTTCTTTCTTCCTTTGTCTTTCACTCTTCTTTTTTTCAAAAGATATAACATATCTCCAATACATATATATATATATATATATATTATATTGTAAATATGCAAATAAGTGGATCCAATCACCAATACCAAATGCGAGAAACCTGCCCAATTTTGAATCCCATCACAAGTGTTCTGTATTGTGTGGCCTAATGATGGGATGAGGTCTGAGATTGCAGTGGGGACTTACATCAGACAGGTTTTATGTCAATTTTAAGGAAAATGTTAGGTAATAGGTTTTGAAAGAAGGCGTAGTAAGGGTAGGGTAGGGGTGGGAAGGGGATCAGCGTGCAGGGCTGTGTAATGCATTTGAGAACAGTTATACATATATATATGTATGTACAAGGGTCAGGGCAAGGATGGCCTTTAGAATACATATAACTGTGTAGGGGTCTGACAGGCCTGTTGTATTTTCAATCAGTTTTTAAATTCAAGGAGACTTGTGGACCGTCTTGTCCTCACTGGATATTTTTTTTATCACTTGGGATACCTAATTGAAACCGTGGTTATTTATTCTCATTAATTAATTATATAGTTTATAAATATACTGCACCGGATAACCCTGTGGGTGTGGGTGTGTGTGTGGGGGGGGGGGGGGGGTGTTGGTTCGATCCCTAGCCGAGACAAACCAGAGACTTTAAAAGTTTATACGTGTCGTCACCGATGCCTGATCCTCAACATTACTAGCACATGGCAAGGACTGGCTTATTGAGTGCGAAGATAATGTGACTGAGTGGGACATCGGGTCATGGTGCCTCTGACGTGATCTCCTAGTGGGGCAGCACTATTATTAACTCACCATGTGTGCACTATAGTGCAAGCCTCTACTCGTCGGGATGTGATCGATGGTGTTGCCAGGGCAATAAACCCTATTCATTCTCCCACTGTTCCTATATATATACACGAATAATATATTAATATATATATATATGAATAATATGTATATATATATATGTATATATATATTTCCTCCAGTATGTGACGCGAGGGAGGCACCCGCCCGGCAATTAACCCGACGGCTGGGAGAGGGGGGCACTCCACCAATGCGCACAGAGAAAATATAGGGTGTACATGTTACTCTTGGATTTATACTCGTATAATACGTTATGCATCACATATATATGTTTGTTTGTTGTTGTTTTACATCCTAGCAACATCTAAGGTCATATCAGGACGGGTACCGACTTGTGACAGTACGCACTATTTTATAGTGCTGCCCCATTGGTAAATCAGGCCGCCGGAACCCTGACCCGATATCCTACTCAGTTACATTATCCTGACACCGAGCTAACCAGCCCTTGCCCTATCCTAATAATGCCGAGCACCAGGCTAGGAAGCGGCAAGAATCAATTTTTAAGTCATTGGTTTGACTGGACCGGGAACCCAACTCGCGAACTCCCAATCTTCCGCATGCGAGGCCTGTGCTCTACCGATTCGGCCACCGTGCCCGGTATATAGAATTATGTGTATTGTGGTTGAATAGAATTATGTGTATTGTGGCAGTGCGCACTCATGGCCATATATTATTCTTGAGTGTACGGTAGAGGTCAAATGTACAGTTATTGATATTAATGATGTTCATGTTTTTATGTTTTCCAATTTTCATAAACGGCCTAGGACCGATCTTTACACCTTCATTACGACTCTCGTTGTTTCTAAATATACCCCGAAGCATTGATTTCAGGGTTGGGTGAGTGTATGTGACATTGACTGTATTTCTGTTTGTAATGATAGCAGTTGCAGTGTGGCTATTCATAGCTCTGGCGTAGTTTATGTTATTCCCGCTAGGTGTGTCATACTGCGTGAACTGCTGCTTTGATGTTAAGGTGACTGTCGCCTAGTCATACTTTTTCATTAAAATAAGTATATATATATTATATAAGTTATTGTAATGTACATAGCAATAATTAATATATAGCTGTCATGGGGGTGATGAAAATGGGAAATATTGCGCCTAGAGCGGGACTCGAACCCACATCTCTTTGCATTCCGGGCCAGTGTGCTAACCATTACACCACCTAGGCTCCCTGCCACTGAGCCAACCAGTCCTTGCCCTATCCTAACAATGCCGAGCGCCTTGGCTAAGAAGCCACAAGTATACATCTTTAAGTCATTGGTTTGACTCGACCAGGGTTCGAACCCATGAGTTTGGATGCCACCATCTACCAAAACGGGAGACAGACGCTCAACTCATCCAGCCATCCCGTCTGGTAGGAGAAGGGAGTGAGGCAGAGGGAGGGAGGGGAAGATGATGTCATGATGTCATGACGTCATGATCTCATGATGTCAGATAGTCAAAGCACTCCAGCCCAGGTGAGCGGATGTAAGTAATCCCCAATCGCATTACGTCACAACCCATCAGACCTGGAACCAACCATAAAAGGCACAGTGCCAAATCCATGGAGACGACACTTAGAATCAAAGCCTAAGCCTATTGGATTATTGCGCTTTGTCGAAGCCTTCAACAGGTTCAGCTAGTTGTTCCCGGACACTGTGTTGAGATGTCCTTTGTAGCAGCAACTCACTGCGTCACACCGTATTTACGCCATCGGGCTCTGATCCCATGCCTGTATGCAGCCGGGTGCTATTGAACACGTCATTAGTGAGTTGCCAGGAATGGGGGGAGTTTATGGCGTGCTTCTATTCGCAAAGGCACAACACGGTTTTAAACTGATCCTATATCTCAAGCTAAACAAAAGTGTCAGCTGAGAAAATATTGTCTTCTTCAACTACCAGGCTATCTGACTGCAACTACATACATGTGTCCAATGTGCCACCACACATTCCAAGCACAAATTGGACTCATCGGTCATCGACGAGTTCACAATATATGATGAGTTGTTGTCATCATCGCCACCGATGGACAACCAAAGAGAAGGCTGAGTTGGGCAGGTTCATTTGCTGGTTCCCTCATCAGGGCCACTATTATCCGGTACTCCTGCTACTAAATAGTAATTGATGGGGATTCATTAAGTGTATACTTATCATCTGCGGGTTTTATTACCATATTATTTACCACACGCGGTGGCCGATTCGGTAGAGCACAGGCTTCCCTGTGCAGAAGGTTGGGAGCTCAATTCCCGGTCGAGTCAAACCAATGACTTACAAAATTGATACTTGTCGCTTCCTAGCCTTGCACTCGGCAATAATAGGATAGGGCAAGGACTGGTTAGCTCAATGTCAGGATAATGTGACTGAGTGGGATATTAGGTCATGGTGCTGGTGGCATGGTCTCGCAGAGAGACAGCACTATAAAGTCACATTGAGTGCGCACTGCCACAAGTCGGTACCCGTCATGATATGATCTTAGATATTACCAGGATGTGAAAGTCCATCCAACAAGATATTACCATATTATGTTACTATTTAAGGCTACTTTGATTTGCTCCTCAATTTGACGGTGGTATTTCGAGCCCTTTGTATGCGAAAAACAGCATAAGTGCACAATTATGAGGGCAAGTAGTAAGAACAACTGTGACCTTTGACCTTGGCGCCCGCCTATGGGTTGGTGGGCGATAATAGGGTGTGTTACCCTGCCACTCACCCCAAGGAGTCCGCCCGCACAGATTGGGTCATCAAGCGGAAGTGTGCCCTACAGGTCGACATCCTGTTGAACAAGAGCCGGGGGGGCGGGGATGTGCGCGCGCACAATGCTGACCTTTGACCTATGACCCGCTTCCTTTGGTCAATTAGACACATATGTACACGTGTGTGGCTCAGACAGGAACTAATTAGAGCGAAACCGCGAGGAGCTGAGGCGAGCTGAGCTGACTGAGTTTGAGCATGGCACTGTGGGTAATGGGACCTGAGTGGCACCATACAACAGAGCACCCCCTAGCGGCAGATCTCATATGTGGTGTTCTCTGTGGCAGAGTGGTTAGAGTGTCTGACTTTTTTCTAGGTCGGACTCCTAATCTGAAGGTCGGTGGTTTGATTCCCCGTGACCCCATCTCTGCAAATTTGGATTTCCACCGCTGTGTACAACTTAAGTTACACCGTCATCAAAGGCCGGTTGCTCTCATACCATGTCTATGTGGTGTGGGAGGTTAAAAATCCCTTGGGTCGGTAAAAGTGTAGGCTCGGGCTTTCTATTGACAAACTGTCTAATGGTGAAAACAAGCCTATTCAGGCTTATCCATGATAGGCAGTATAAATCTTCAACAACAAAAAAACAAACCAAAAAAATACCTACCCCAAGAAGTAAAGAGCAACGTCGGGATGATTTCGCCTGCACCAACATCAAATCACCCTATACTACTTACTACCATACGGCATGGCCGAATTAGTTGAGCGTCCGTCTCCCGTTTTGGGAGATTGTGGGATTCGAACCCAGGGGTTCCTGGTTCGAACCCTAGTCGAATCAAACCAATGATTTCAAAATTTATACTTGTCGCTTCCTAGCCAGGTGCTTGGCATTATCAGGATAGAGCAAGGACTGGTTGGCTCAGCATCAGGATAATGTGACTGAGTGGGATATCAGGTCATGGTGCTGGCTGCCTGGTCTCCCAGTGGGGCAATACTATAAAGTCGCCATGAGTGTGCACTGTCGCAAGTCGGTACCCGTCCTGAGATGACCTTAGATGTTGCTAGGACGTAAAACTCTAACATTAACAACCAACCACCCACCAGGGTGTATGGAGTCCCTCTGTGAAAGGGGAGCGTGACGTAGCTCAGGCGGTAGAGTGTCCACATGTGAACCAACTTTTCAGGACTGGGTAAATAAACCATTAATAAAAAATATAATAAGAATATTTAAAAAAACACCTCTCCACCACCAGCACTCCCGGGATTTCCAGTTCCGGTCTACTTTAACTCGAGTGAACATGAAAACACGCCACGTTCCGAGCGCTGACCACATCGCTCCCCCTAGTGGCATTTACCGGTACTAATCTAGTTTGCAAAACTCCTGCACCTACAATCTCCGCCCACATTCACTGAGCCGTTGGTCAATGCAGGAGACTCCCCTCTCCCCCCTCCCCATCCTCCCCGTTAGCTGTGTCTGTGATTAGAGAGTGTGAAGCGCTGGCCGCACGTCTGCGCATGCTTGATTCTCGCTAATTAAGCGGCGCACCTGCGCTGTAAGCCGGAAGTGCTGCGCGTGGTGGCGCTGGTTGTTCCCAGCTGGTTATTCGGCGTGAGTTTCACTCTCCTTTATTTCTTGCCGGGCGCGGTGGCCGAATCGGTAGAGCGCGGGCTTCGCGTGCGGGAGATCAGGAGTTCGGTTCCTGGTCGAGTCAAACCAATGACTTATAACATTGATACTTGTTAGTTCCTAGCATGGCACTCAGCATTATTTGCATTGGGCAAGGACTGGTTGGCTCAGTGTCAGGATAATGTCACTGAGTGGGATATCAGGTCATGGTGCTGGCCTGATTTCCCGGTGGGGCAGCACTATAAAAGTCATCATGAGTTCACACTGTCACAAGTCATTACCCATCCTGATATGACCTAAGGCATTGCCAGGACGTAAAACTCCAACAACCAACTAACCAACCTTCACGTCTTGGTGTGGGGATGGCGGTCTTTCTTGAATTAAACAAAAATGTTATTAGATGATTTACACCACCAAGCCTTCCCCTAACTGCAATAACTAATAACTAATGTTGTGGGTAACAAACAGCCCACTGTGCAGCGTGCTCTTTGAGGAAAAGGTCTTATAGTTATAGAGAATTCCTATCACCACCAACCTGCCCTCTGGCTGCAGTCAAAGAACTACTGTTGTGGATAACAGCTCAGTGTGCATGCTGCTCTGTGGTAAACACATACTCTTGACCTGCCTTCTGGCTGCAGTCAAAGAACTACTGTTGTGGATAACAGCTCAGTGTGCATGCTGCTCTGTGGTAAACACATACTCTTGACCTGCCCTCTGGCTGCAGTCAAAGAACTACTGTTGTGGATAACAGCTCAGTGTGCAGGCTGCTCTGTGGTAAACAAATACTCTTGACCTGCTCTCTGGCTGCAGTCAAAGAACTACTGTTGTGGATAACAGCTCAGTGTGCATGCTGCTCTGTGGTAAACACATACTCTTGACCTGCCCTCTGGCTGCAGTCAAAGAACTACTGTTGTGGATAACAGCTCAGTGTGCATGCTGCTCTGTGGTAAACAAATACTCTTGACCTGCCCTCTGGCTGCAGTCAAAGAACTACTGTTGTGGATAACAGCTCAGTGTGCAGGCTGCTCTGTGGTAAACACATACTCTTGACCTGCCCTCTGGCTGCAGTCAAAGAACTACTGTTGTGGATAACAGCTCAGTGTGCATGCTGCTCTGTGGTAAACAAATACTCTTGACCTGCCCTCTGGCTGCAGTCAAAGAACTACTGTTGTGGATAACAGCTCAGTGTGCAGGCTGCTCTGTGGTAAACAAATACTCTTGACCTTCTCTGGTTGGTTGGTTGCTGGAGTTTTACCTCCTGGAAACATCTAAAGTCATATCAGGATGGGTACCGATTTGTGACAGTAGGCACTCATGGCGACTTTATAGTGCTGTCCCATGGGGAGACCAGGCTGCTGACAACATGACCTGATATCCCATTCAGTCGCATTACCCTGACACTGAGCCAACCAGTCCTTGCCCTAACTTAATAATGTCGAGCGCCTGGCTAGGAAGTGATAAGTATACATCTTAGAGTCATTGGTTTGACACGACAAGGGTTCAAACCCATGGCTTCGAATCCCACGATCTACAAAAACGGGAGACGGATGCTCAATGTATTCAGCCATCCCGTCTGGTATTATTGGCAATGCGTGGTGTTGTTTCTGTAAACACAAACAAATTTTTTTTAAATAATAATAAATGCTGCCATTTCAGCCACCAAAATAAGTTATCTTCAACACATGAAATAAGGTAGCAAACACTGAGGTAGAATCAAATTACGCGGAACGGGGCTCCAATTAAGTGGATATAATATTTAATGATGAAATAGGTGAGGCTTACATTAAACACTTGGCCTAATTGCTTGCATTATTGTTGCCTATGACAAAGTTGGGGGCCGAGGTCTACGTGCTCTGCGGTTTTATAATGACGCCAATAATGACGTCACGACGTGCTTCGCGCTCAGTGTGGCTCATTAGCATGCGCTAATCTATGTCGATCGAGCTGGAAATCGCCTAAATGCCCCCATTATCGCTCAATTAGCGACGTTTAGTTCCGATAGGCGCCGCTTGGGGGCTCAATTCGCTTGTCACCCTCCCTTTAAATGAGGGCCAATCAGCGACGCCGCCCAGGACGCCGTGCGCCATTTCCTGCCTTTCCGCGCATGCACAGCGGGATGTGCCACAGCAGCCATCGCGGAGATCATCACAGTAGCGAACGTGATACTGTCATTACTTATCTGGGAATGAATCAAAGCAGTAGAGGCGACATCTGTAGGCGGACTAGTCAAACTGCAGAATGCCTGCCATTCAGGAATGGAGCGGGACGTAGCCCAGGCGGTAGAGTGTCCACCTGTTAAGGTTTGCGTCATCTGATCGATCGTGCTCAGTGGCCCTATTTGCAGTTTGGGATATTTTCCGTTCTAATCAGTGGCGCACGACTGGTTCATCAATGGTTGTTGTATGTGCTGTCTTGAATGTGGGAAAGTGCATATAAAAGACCCCTTGCTGCTTATCGGAAAGAGTACCCTATATGGCGGCAGCAGGTTTCCTCCAAAGAAATATGTCAGAATGAGCATATGCTTGATGTCCAATAGCCGATGATGAAAATCAATGTGCTCTTGAGGCGTCGTTAAATAAAACAAGCTTTGCCATTCACGACTGTTTAATTGCCCATGGTTTAACACTGAACAACCAAGAATACACTCCAACAGACGCTCAACTTATATAATTTAGGCTACCTGTCGTGGGGGGGTGATGAAAATGGGAAATATTGCCCCCGAGAGCGTGAATCGAGCACACATATATTGCATTCCGGGCCAGTGTGCTGGCCATTATGCCACCTAGGCTCCCTGATGTCACTACCCGAATTCACGCCTACCTGTCTATGTGGTTGTTTGCCTGAGAGGGCAGTGCAGATTACTACTCTCGTCCCCCTTGAATTGTAAGTCTTTTAAATGGTTTACGTCCATAAGTCATCTTAATGCTTGCAATTACATAAATATGCAGACAATGCACTTGCAATTACACAGGGTAGGTTCAACAACCATACAGCGCATATCTTGGACAGAATCCAGGTCACGGAAACCAGTGTCATGGGAGTGATGAAAATGGAAAATATTGCATTCCAGGCCAGTGTGCTAACCATTACACCACCTAGGCTCCCCGTGGCCATAGGAGGCTTAAGTTATTCAAAGAAATATTTGTATTATTATTATTAAAGCTGCCTAGTCCGATGAAGCATCAAATTTTCAAAACTAAAACAATTATCTGGAATTGATTCTACATATCGAACTTAGATACTGATGCATGTATTAAGCATTTGTTGCCACTTAGCAGGGACTACTGAGGCAATTTAATAGAATATGTTAATGCTAAAGCCTATGGTGTCAGAGTTTTGGCAAGCTTGCCAAAACTAATTTGAAATGTTTGCACTTCAAATATCTCAAAACATAACTGTTTAAAATAAACAGGACTTGAAGCTAAAGTAAGGTCGATTATAACGGTCAGCTTAATCTATTTATCTCAGAACGATTACAGAAACTCAAAACCATCGGACTATGCAACTTTAATTAAACTAGCGAATATGGATGTAGAGGGGGACGATTGTTTGTTTATTGTTTTACGTCCTTGCAATATCAGGATGGGGGGGGGGGGGAGCGATGGTGAGTGGCGGTCGGTGTTTAACGTTGGATAGTCCAATGGCTTTGAGTTTCTGTCATTTTCTGAGCTAAATACATTAAATTGATCATTATAAGCCACTTTACTTTAGGTTGAAGCAACTTTTAGTTTAAATGGCTAACTTTGGAGATATTTGAAGTGACAACATGCCAAATTAATTTTGGCAAACAAGCCAAAACTGTGATGCCATAGGCTTATTCAGTAACAAGTTCTATTAAATTGACTCCCCATGTCCTTCGATGTGACAACACATGCTTAATAACTGTACCAGTATCTAAGATAAATATGTAGAATCAAATCTAGGTAAGTGCTTTGGTTTTGAAAATGTGATGCTTCATCGGACTATGCAACTTTAACGTTAATCGGTAACAACAACAAATTAAAAATGTAATTGTGCAGATCTTTCAGTTTCATCCCTTGCACTCGGTGTATGCCACTAACCACCCCGCTGTTCCTAACGAGCCGTGCCGTTGCTATTAATCATTCCAGACACGATGATCCAGATGCGTTATCTCGCCGTCCTCGCCTGCGTCCTCTGCGCAAACAGCGCCGCGGCCGGCGCCCTCAGGAACTACAACAACAACAATGGCGACAGCAGCAGCCTCCAAGAGTTCGCGCTGCACAGACCAGAAAGCGCGCGAACCAAGCGCTCTGCGGCAGACGACAATTCCGCAACAGACGACATTCGCGCCGACTATGACGTCAGCGGCGTCGTATTCGCCAAACTCGTCCTGCGAGAGTTCATCCGGGAACTTCGCGACGAGAAGATGGCCGCCCAGACTGGTCCCCTGTCCCGCGTCTCGTCGCCGGTGTTCCCGCCAAAAGTCGCGCGCTACAGTGATGACGTCAGCGATCTGGTGATGAAGCGGAAGCCCTTCTGGCAGCCGATGGGCGGGCCACTTCCGGTTGAGACCCGACTGGCCTCGTTTGGGACCAAGATCGTCCCTGACGTCTCGCCGGACTCGCCGAACCGCTTTAAAGGGATGCGTTATGGACGTCGATGAAGAGAGACAGTGAAGAGTAAAGATAATAATAACTAACTATCATTACTGTTGTTAATTAATTAAAGTTACATAGTCCGATGGTTTTTTATGTTTCTGTCATTTTCTGAGATAAATACATTAGTTAGGTTGATCGCTATAATCTACGTTACTTAAGCCCCAGTCACACCTACCCGGATCAGGGGCCGGACGAGAGTCGGACCGTCATCCGGGGTGGTCTGTGGCGATCCGTGGCTCATCCGTGGCTCGTCCGTGGCGACCCACCCTGATCCGGCCTGATCCATGGCTCGTCCGGCCCTGTCCGGGCTCTGCCCCGGATGTTTTAAAATGTTTAAAACATCCGGGGGATTTTGTGATCCGGGCTCAATCCGGCATGATCTGGGGGTGGTCCGGGTAGTCCGGGGGTGGTCCGGGGGTGGACTGGGGCCGGTCCAGGCTGTCCGGGGGGTGGTCCGGGGCTGTTTTGCCCCGGATGAGCCAAGGTTTAACCTGGACAACCCCCCAGACTATCCCGGACTACCCCCGGTGTGGCCACAGACCACTCCCGGACTGCTCGGATAAGACCCGAATCACCTGGATCACCCGGATCACCCCGGATCAGCCACGTATCAGCCATGGATCAGCCACGTATCAGCCCGGACCACTCCAGGATCACTCCTGGCTCATCCAGGACTAGTCCGTGGCTACACTCGGGAGTCCGGGTGTTGTCCAGGGTGGTCCGGGACGATCCGGCCTCTGGTCCGGGGCTCGTCCGGGAAGGTGTGACTGCGAGGCAAAAAATGATGAAAACAGTGATTTTATCCGGGGCAGTCCGGGACAGTCCAGGCGAATGGTCCGGGGGTGGTCCGGCTCAAAATCTGGGGCTAGTCCGGGTATGTGTGACTGGGGCTTTAGTTCGAAGCAACTTTTATTTTTAATTGCTAAGATATTTGAAGTGCAAACTTCTTTTTTGTTTAGCTTTTGTTTGTTTAACGACACCGAACACAAAAATTAGACATGGACTATTGGGGGTTTGAAATGTAAACATGCTAAACATTTGAGCAAGCACGCCAACACTCTTAACACCATAGGCTTCTGCGGTAACAGGTTCTATTAAATTGCCCCCAGTATTCACTTAACTGTGTGGTGACAAATGTTTAATAAACGCACCAGTGTCCAAGTTAGATATGTAAAATTAAATGTAGATAATTGCTTCGGTTTTTGAAAATTTGATGTTTTCATCGGACTATGCAGCTTTTAACAACAACACGGCGTTGTGGTAGTCATGGGCGACGACAGCAATGGACGGCGACCGGAGAGTGTCGATATTTACAGCTATTACTCCAAAAAGAGCATCTAGAATCAGGGGGGGGGGGGTAAAATGGGGCATAATTTTAATATTTAATAAAGAACTCGCTTGTGAACGTTAACATATTTTATAAATCCCCATTTAGGTTAAAATAGCTGGAAAATTGGACTATTTTAAAAAGAGTGTGGGTTTTTTTTCTCTAAATTAATTCAATCCTAAACTCCGTCCAGTGAGTTCACTGTACTACAATATAGTTAGTTATATGAATATACACACATAATTATGTACTTTTATCCTCGAAAAATCCTCCGGTGCGACTGACACTGGTCAACATCCGGTGGAGGCGAGGTGGGCCGAAATTGCACCACCGGTACAGTGTTGCGTCTTACAGAGTATAACAATAATAATAAGTAATATTCCCTTTTGGTTTTTTTATACTCGCATAATAAGTTGTACATCACATATATAACATTATATGCGCCGTCCTTGTTTTCAATATTGGACTAGCTGTTAATTATTTGAATTAGTGAATTATTTTAAGCATTAGTTTTTAATCGGTATTCCTATAGGTCAACCATCAGCCATTCTCTAAAGAATTATCAAATAGAAACCTGAATAAAACATGTTATCATTATATATTTTGAATATATACGCTTTTTTGTTTTTAACAAATCGGTCCCTGGTTCGTAAATCTGTGGCGTCAATAAAAGTTGCATGCATTATCAATGATCTCAACCATTTATTCAATATCAATAGTTTTAATTTGATCTGCTCAGGGGTGATATTTCATTTTATCAACTGAATTACGATGAGATAATTTCACTATTTCTATTTGCTATAGCTTGTTATGGTCAGTGAAATTTCCCCCTCCTTCAACTATTTTAACCTAGTTGTAAATATGTCATGTCATGCTTCTTATTGTATGGCACCTTCGAATGGCTCCTGCGAGTGAGGTGGGGGGGGGGGCTATATTAAATGTACATTGTGATTGTGACCAGACGGGATGGCCGATTGAGTTGAGCGTCTGTCTCCCATTCTGAGAGAATCCTGTTTGAGTCAAACCAATGACTTAAAAATTGATACTTTCTGCTTCCTAGCCAGGCGCTCAGCATTATTAGGATAGGGCAAGGAGCAGTGGAATGAGGAAGACCAGTAGACGAGATCACCGTTCCGACTGCGCATGCGCTGAAAACGGCGTTGGCAGCAAAGCAAGGGCATACGGCCATTGAGTTTGCCGATACGCATAGGGAAAAACTTCGATTTTATTCAAAATTAATCAACATACATAACAATTTGGCACAAACATGGATTGATGGATGCAATATAATAATATAATGAATGCGTTTAAGACACAACTCTCCATAATTAAGCATTTTGAGCTAAGAAAGATACAATCTCGGTCACTTTACAGGTTGATGTTTACATCACCATTGATTAGACACAAGTAATTCTTGTTCTAAATATTAAAATGTCAAATGTGTCAACAAAAACTTGTTTCAAAGAAATATATAATCAATGTCTGATTAACCCTACCCATTTCCTAACCCAACAAATGTCATTAACCATAGGATATAAATAATAACATGAATTAAATGAGTAAAACTGACTCTGGCTATGGCTCTAACACTAGTTGAGTGCCCAGATTTTTCTCAATCTAAATGCAGATGGTATAAGATATACTCATTAGATTGATCTAAATGCAATCCTAGATAAAAGATTAACATCTTAATTTATTATATATATTTTTTTAGTTGGTATTCTATGTTTCAAACACGAGCAGAGATGAGCTGAAACTAGCACATTTCATAGCTGCACCCAGTGTCTTAGCATTAGCCATGTGCTTCGCGAGGGGTTGTTTATCTTCGACGCATCCCACAATGCACCACGTGGCTGGAATGGCGATGTAGTCTATCACCCAGGATTGAAATTTCCCCACCATAATCAACTAATCTACCAAAAAGAGAAAAAAATGCTTAACTAATTTCTAATTGACTAATACTTCAGCAAACAAGCATTGTTTTCACAGTCTCTAGTCGATCAAACCAAGATTGTATCCACACAAAATTAAATAAATTGTAGCAGATCACTGATAATTGTTGGATTCAAGCAAAGTTAGTTAAAGGTGCATAGTCCGATGGTTTTGAATTTCTGTATTTTTTCTGAGATAAATATATTAGATCGATCACAAGTATCTACTTTACATTAGTTCAAAGTTACTTTTATTTTAAATGGCAAACTTTTGAGATAGTTTGCCAAAATTCTGACACCATAGACTTCTGCAGTAACAGGTTCTGTTAAATTGACTCAGTATTGCCTTCTACGCAGAAACAAATGCTTAATAAATGCATCAGTATCTAAGTTAGATAGGTAAAATTAAATCTAGATAATTGGTTTGATTTTGAAAATTTGATATTTAATCGGAATATGCAGCTTTAATTAAAAGCATAAATGCTAGACTGGGGTGTATTGAAACAAACCAATATTTACACTGCTAATAATTATTGAAAATCCAGCAATATCCATAGGAATATGTTTTGTTTGTTGTTGTTTTAGATCCTAGCAACAACAACAACAATTGTTTTACATCCTAGCACCGCCAATAGCCGATGATAAAATCACTGTGCTCTAGAGGTGTTGTTAAATAAAACGACAAAAAAACTAAAATGTTTTACATCCTAGCAACATCTAAGGTCATATCAGGATGCGTACTGACTTGTGACAGTGCACACTTGTGGCGACTTTATAGTGCTGCCCCACTGGGAGACCAGGTCACCAGCACCAGGGCCTGATATCCCACTCAGTCACATTATCCTGACACCGAGCCAACCAGTGCTTGCCCTATTCTAATAATGGCAAGCGTCTGGCTGGGAAGCAACAAGTATAAATCTTTAAGTCATTGGTTTGATTCGACCAGGGTTCGAACATACGAACCCATGGGTTCTGATCCCGCGATCTCCAAAAACCGGAGACGGATGCTCAACTCATTCGGCTATCCCGTCTGGTTCCCATCAGAATATTAACAAGGAGAACATGAGTATTTATCACCAGAAATACTTCTTAGTTTAAGAAAATAATTGTTGAAATTTCCCTTTTATTAGTTAATTTAACTAAGTGGTCTTCCTCTTCCAACTCTTACCAACACAATATGCTTAATTTGTTATCACTATTCTAGAGAAAACATATCGAGAAACCGAGCATGGGACTGTGTTTGTCTTTGTTGTTGCTTTATGCCCTAGCAACATCCAAGGTCATATCAGGATATGTACCGACTTGTGACAGTGCGCACTCGTGGCAATATTTTAGTGCTGCCCCACTGGAAGACCAGGCTGCCAGCACCATGACCCAATATCCCGCATGGTCACATTATCCTGACACTGAGCTAACCATTCCTTGCCCTATCCTATTAATGCCGAGCACCAGGCTAGGTAGCGACAAGTATCAATTTCATAAGTCATTGGTTTGATTCGTCTGAGATTCAAACTCTCGACCTTCCGCATGGGAAGCCTGCGCTCTACCGATTTGGCCACCGCGTCCGGTACCGGGCCTGACAGAAATGCGATGTAAGGGCTGGTGGGTGGAGAGAAACACTGTAGAAGGAGCCGGGTAGGAGAACTGCAACTCAACTGCGGAGTGATGGGGAGGTAGGTACAGACCTGCGCCCTGGTGGTGGCGACTGGAATCGATATTGTGGACGCGGCCTCTGACGGAAGTCGACTGAAGCTAATGAGACGTCAAGTTAACTATCATTTGAAAAATGTAAAATAATTCTTTATGGAAAATAATATCGCGCGATACCTCACTCAGTCTCATTATTCTGGCACTGCACCAATCAATCATTGCTCTACTTACCCTATTTATATATAGCACTAGATATAGTGCCAACAAGTGTAAGCGTGGTAAAGTCTTTTTTTTTCACTTAAAGTCTTCAGTTAGAGTGAGCCGGATTGATTTGTTTGTTGTTGTTTTACATCCTAGCAAGATCCAAGGTTATATCAGGACGGGTACCAACTTCTGACAGTGCACACGCATGGCGACTTTTATAGTGCTGCCCCACTGGGAGACTTGATCACCAGCATCTGTATCCTATGTGGCAGCAGCGGGTTTCCTCCAA